>CM024585.1:32478793-33078793 GCA_014182565.1 Eucalyptus marginata
CAGTAGAATACCACGAGATGGTATCCAGGTAAGTGTGCTGGCCTCCGAAGATGCAACATTCTTGTTTCTCCTTCCACCAACCTCTTCAAATCTCAAGGAAGGCTGGTGCCCTTGCTATTGAGACTGTAATCCCTCTCCTCGTGGCTCATCCAACGTTCCAACTTGGAGCGCCCTCTTTTGGATTCCAGTGGCTCATCCTCCCATGTTTCCATACCGAACGAAATGAAGCAACCAGACACGCTCAACCAAAAGACAGATTACTCACACCCCCAATTCAGCACAGACCCGGCAATAGAATTGTCGCACATGTGAAGCACATTAGATGGAATGCTACATGTGAAACACAACTACCGGAGCATCTGAGAAACGAAGCCACGACCAAAACGCCATGGCGAAGAACAACCCACGATCTTTCCATTCAAGATCGGTGGATGGAAGGAGAGAGAAGAGAGGAGGAAGGACTTGGAACTCTTGAATCGGGTTGACAGTGGGTTTCTGAATAATACATTAACATCTATTTTTTCGGCTCTACTTTTCGAAGCCCATTATAATTGATATTTTTAACTTTAACTTGACTTTTTTAAATAAATGTGAGTTAGGATATGGGTTGTAATTTATTTCGATAGCTCTACGCCTTTTGGGCTTTGAGAGTAAATTGACTTCGGCCACTGTGGAAGGCATTTTACGTGACGCATCGAATGGATGGTCAGGTGTTTCTTGCTCAACAGGTTATTGCAATTTCTCTGGAGGTTGAGCTACGGACGCTTTATTGAGGTCATAAACTAGCATGCTCCCTCGCTGTGAATTAATTGACTTTGGGAGTTGATTTGTATACTGCAATTCCCCTTTCATCTCTAAAATACAAGGCAAATTTAAGTTTTGAGAGGCTTTGCTGGCGCAAATTCTCGGGATGATTAGTCGAAGGGGAAATTCTCTTGTTTAATTGCTGCGCAAATACGTCCTTTTAAGAGTCTACTTCCTATAATGTAGAGCTCACGAGCCATCCATAAAATTCGTGTACTTATCAACACATCTCTAGAAGGTTAATAGATGCCATCATTTTCAAGGGCGAAAAAAGAAAAAAGAGCTTTTGCAGGCCTTCCCCCGTATATTCTCCGGTCTCCTCTTTGCCGCGCATGTTCCTGATCTGTCCCATTCCTTTTTCGCTCGTCCATCGCCCCTTCTCCATCTCTTTTTCCATCGCCTCTCCTCCATACGCAAAGAAACCGTCGAAGGGGCCGCAATCGGGGTTCGATTCCGGAGCAAAATTCTCCATCCACAACGTTAATATTCCTTCTGCTCCTACTGCAAACAAAAGAAGAAAAAGCAGAAATTGCTGGCCTCAGATCAAAGCGCCCTTCGAAGCATCGCACGATGCCCTAAGATTTTTTTCGGTTTTCGAGGACGTGGGATTCGCGGGCACCGCCTTCACGAACCTGTCTCGCGAAAGAGGGAGCGGGGGGAGATAGCCCTTTTTCGCTGCTTGGTGTGTGGATCTCGTCGACGTTTCGAGGCCCATCTTGTCCTTTTGGAGCTGGAGCGGATCCACCCGTGGTGCGATGGCTTGAGGCCCGTGAAACGATCAATTACCGGGGGCCGGTAATGCTGGACACGATCTGTTTGCACGACTCGGCGTGCCATGAGATGAAACGCGAATTTTCAGAAAGAAATTCCGGTGTCGAACACGGCATGTGTCTTCTTTGTAATCCAATTATTTGGCATGTGGAATCAGAATCAAAATGTTTACGAGTCAACGTGAATTATGAACACGATTATGACATGTTGATGCGAATCGCCAGCTTTAATTGGGACCTCTCTCGCCACAATGGATCAAATCAAATGAACATGTAGATCCATTAAATGAGTGGATCGTGATGAGTTGAAAATGGTCCAACTCAGTTGACAAACTTAATATGTTTAAATTTGGCTAACTACATGTGACATCTCGATTTTCGACAATGTTTTCTATTAAATAAATCGGGCATTTCATTGACGCGCTTTGTATGGAATTTGATTCCGGAAATAATCACTCTCGAGATAACTATACTATCTGGGGAAACCATTAAGAAATTGTAAGGCAATAGACTCGAGAATTCGACTAGGAATCGGTTTCTTGACCATGTTAATCTTTAGAGGTCATTACGGCACAGTTAAAAATCGATTTGAGATCAGAGATAAGTTGGTTCGACTGAGATATGTGGCTAATCATGGGTGACACCACTAAATTGGAAAATTACGTCGTCCGGCACTAAAGCGATTTTCCTATTGTTTTGGTACCACAGCAATCCGTATTTGAATCATCGAGATTTTCACAACAACCGAGAGTCGCCAATGTGTCGAGTGGGTTCATTGTGGCTCGAAGAAAATTGACCACATGTCATTTGCACTGAAAGTTATCCCAGGTAGCTAGGTTACGCTAAAAACGCGCCGAATTGAAATTAACCGCGAATTTGAACCCGATTTTAAAGTGAAAGTTACGTCATGTGACGATCTATTTTAGGAATGTCAACTCATCCTCCGAAGAATTTTCGGAGATTTCGGATTTTTATGAAAAATCGATTCGGACGTCGCGGAAAGATAACGGAAATTCGGATGGGCCAAATTAAGGAAATTTGGACTTCTAAGCCGAGCCTTTGAGTGTCGGGATTTGAGAAAATTGTTTGGGATTTTTCTTCAGCGAAATCGGACCTCGATTTGGTTAATCGAAGAGGAAAGTGAAGCTTATATAGTGAAATTTGAAACTAGGCATAAGGCTGAAAAAATTGGGACTTCAATTTGGTTTATTGATGGAAAATCTATTCAAGAAAGAAAAGAGGGGGGGACAAGCAATTAAGGCAATGGTAAGGTTTGAGGATTTTGGGCCCCCTTCCGTCGTTGTCTTCACCCATCACCGCCTCTCTGTCTCTTTCGATTTTCTTTGAAGCAGCGTATAGCTCCACGATCATTTCCCCATCCCCAAGTTTTCCTTCCTTCCATTGATGCCTGCACCATCACCCTCCATTAGCATGTTCATCCCACCATCTTCTTGCTTCTTGCCATTTTGTTGACTGAATTTTTCAACCCCTGCACAAGCTGCCCTCTCCACGTGTCTTCTTCTCTCCATGCGGCCAAGCCCAGCAGCAGCTGAACTACTTCCTCCCACCTTCAACCCAAGCCGCGCAAGTCCATGTCCACAACCTATGGCTAATCTATTCAAGAAAGAAAAGAGGGGGACAAGCAATTAAGGCAATGGCTAAGGTTTGAGGATTTTGGGCCCTTTCCGTCGTTGTCTTCACCCATCACTGCCTCTGTCTCTTTCTGATTTTCTTTGAAGCAGCGTATAGCTCCACGATCATTTCCCCATCCCCAAGTTTTCCTTCCTTCCATTGATGCCTGCACCATCACCCTCCATTAGCATGTTCATCCCACCATCTTCTTGTTTCTTGCCATTTTGTTAACTGAATTTTTCAACCCCTGCACAAGCTGCCCTCTCCACGTGTCTTCTTCTCTCCATGCAGCCAAGCCCAGCAGCAGCTGAACTACTTCCTCCCACCTTCAACCCAAGCCGCGCAAGTCCACGTCCACAACCTACTCTCCTTTCACGACCCCAGCTCCTTTTATAAAACAAACAGTTTTATACACAGAACCAGGCTGTTTACAAAATTTATCGACTTAACAAAAAGGAATTGTCCTATGACTAACTAGCCAGATAGGATTGTCGATTCTTCAGGTTTCACCTTTTAAACTCTGGGGCTTTCAGTCCTTCACCAACACCACCTAAGGACCTGAAAATTGTAATACAATAACCAGTGAGACAATGTCTCAGCGAGTTCTACCCCTAAGACTCGATTAGGAAACCAATATGCCATAAGGGCTACCTATGCACATCACAGTCAGAGGATTTACATTGGCATTAGATTCCACCTGCAATTTAGCATAGTTCAAATAAGCACCCAATCAATCACCCAATTCATAACGTCAGATCAAATCATTGATCAATCAACCTAGTCAATTACATGTCACCACGACCCTTTCTTGGTCGGCTCATCTCATACTATCTATTAAGTCCACTATATTAGGACTGCTCACTGCTAAGCTGATAAATAGATAGTATAGCTCGCTTCTGAGATGCTCGGATATACTGCTCTCTACTAAGCTGTCATATCACCCTTAGGCCGATATAGTATACCGACATTACTCAATCTAAGCTGATAAGGTATACTGCTCTATGCTAAGCTGTCATATCAGAGCTCGTAGGATGATATAGTATACCGACATATTCAATTTAAACTGATAAGGTATACTGTTCTTTGCTAAGCTGCCATATCAAAGTCCGTAGGCTAATATAGTATACCGGTATACTGCTATCTGCTAAGCTGACATATCATCCGTGGGCTGATATAGTATACCCTTCCAAACATACATCCAAATCGATCTTTTTATCATTAAGATAAAAAAATAGCGTGTGTGGATACATGGTTAGCCTTAGCCAAAATACAATAATTTTGCTTTTAAACATCCCACCAGTTTCAATAGCCCATAAACATTTTTTTCTTGGCGCTGTAAACCAACGCCCAGTAATTTTCTAATTAATTACTGAAATTCCGGTCACCGGCTATCCCGATCTAATTTCCGGAAAATATATAATTAATTAAATAATTACGAAAATATTAAATAAATAACAATAAATCCAATTTAGACCCATAATGCCTAATTGGAAGCCAAAACGGATTCGGAAAAATTCCAAGGTTCGTTCAATAATTAATAAAGCACGTCTACTCGCTAAATGTACTAACCATTTGCCTAACATGCATTAATAAAACACTAATTTAATTGCTCTACTCTAATCTATCCACATAATCATACTTAATTAAATATAATCAACCACTAAGAATCATTAGTCTACTAAGCGGGGTTTAGTGAGTAAAACTCACTTGTGCAAAGCGAAGACCGAAACACCGCGACGGCGGCCAAACTTGGGCTCACGACGACACCAACGGGCTTGGACCAGACCTAAACTTGGCCCAACAAATCTTAGCCCAATCTAAAAAAAATTTTCGAATTGGGCTGGACCTGAAGCGGGCTTCAAAATGCAGGCTGCTAGGCTTCTCTGAACTGGGCCGAAACCTGGGCTTGCTAGACTTGACGGGCTGAAGACTGCTGGACTAGGCTTGTTGGTCTTGCGTTGAAGAAGTTGGGCCGAGCAACAAAGAGAGAAACTGCTGGGCCCATGAGACTAAAGGCTGCTGGGCCGAAATCCGTTGGCTTCGCGCGGGACAACGAGTTCGGTCAACAGAGGTAGCGAAGAAATTAAAGAAGCTGGACTTCGGTGGCCGCGAGCTAGAGAAGACCACGCGGCTGAAGACTTGGTGGACAGTGGGAGATGAGCTGGCCGTTGCTTCGGTCAGCAAGAGGAAGCTCTGCTGGTGGACTTGGACGTGTGGAGGGGGACGCCTGGCAGCAAGGAGCTGGGGGCGTGAAAGGAGAGTAGGCCGTGAACGCGGACTTGCACGGCTTCGGTTGAAGGTGGGAGGAAGTAGTTCAGCTGCTGCTGGGCTTGGTTGCATGGAGAGAAGAAGACACGTGGAGAGGGCAGCTTGTGCAGGGGTTGAAAAATTCAGTCAACAAAATGGCAAGAAACAAGAAGATGGTGGGATGAACATGCTAATGGAGGGTGATGGTGCAGGCATTAATGGAAGGAAGGAAAACTTGGGGATGGGGAAATGATCGTGGAGCTATACGCTGCTTCAAAGAAAATCAGAAAGAGACAGAGGCGGTGATGGGTGAAGACAACGACGGAAGGGGGCCCAAAATCCTCAAACCTTAGCCATTGCCTTAATTGCTTGTCCCCCCCCCTTTTCTTTCTTGAATAGATTTTCCATCAATAAACCAAATTGAAGTCCCAATTTTTTCAGCCTTATGCCTAGTTTCAAATTTCACTATATAAGCTTCACTTTCCTCTTCGATTAACCAAATCGAGGTCCGATTTATTTGAAGAAAAATCCCAAACAATTTTCGTAAATCCTCAACACTCAAAGGCTCGGCTTAGAAGTCCAAATTTCCTTAATTTGGCCCATCCGAATTTCCGTTATCTTTCCACGACGTCCGAATCGATTTTTCATAAAAATCTCGAAATCTCCGAAAATTCTTCGGAGGATGAGTCGATGTTCTAAAAGAGATCGTGACATGACGTAACTTTCAATTTTTGAAATCGGGTTCAAATTTGCGGTTAATTTCAATTCGGCGCGTTTTTAGCGTAACCTAAGCTACCGGATAACTTTGTACAAATGACCCATGGTCAATTTTCTTCGAGCCACAATGAACCCACTCGACACATTGGCGACTCTCGGTTGTCGTGAAAAAGCTCGAGGATTCAAATACGGACACGGGGTACCAAAACAATAGGAAAATCGATCCCAGTGCCGCCGACGAGAATTTTCCAATTTAGTGGTGTCACCCATGATTACCACATATCTCGGTCGAACCAACTTATCTCTCGATCTCAAATCGATTTTTAGCGTAGTAATGACCTCTAAAGATTAACATGGTCAAGAAACCGATTCCTAGTCGAATTCTCGAGTCTATTACCTTACAATTTTTTAATGGTTTCCCCAGATAGTATAGTTATCTCGAGAATGATTAGCTTTGAGAATAGCCCCATAGGCGCGTCAATGAAATGCCCGATTTATTCAATAGAAAACATGATCGAAAATCTGAGATGTCACATGTAGTTAGCCAAATTTAAACATATTAAGTTTGTCAACTGAGTTGGACCATTTTGCGACTCATCACGATCCACTCATTTAATGGATCTACATGTTCATTTGATTTGATCCATTGTGGCGAGAGAGGTCCCAATTAAAGCTGGCGATTCGCATCAACATGTCATAATCGTGTTCATAATTCACGTCGACTCGTAAACATTTTGATTCTGATTCCACATGCCAAATAATTGGATTACAAAGAAGACACATGCCGTGTCCGACACCGGAATTTCTTTCTGAAAATTCGCGTTTCATCTCATGGCACGCCGAGTCTTGCAAACAGATCGTGTCCAGCATTACCGGCCCCCGGTAATTGATCGTTTCACGGGCCTCAAGCCATCGCACCACGGGTGGATCCGCTCCAGCTCCAAAAGGACAAGATGGGCCTCGAAACGTCGACGAGATCCACGCACCGTGCAGCGAAAAAGGGCTATCTCCCCCCGCTCCCTCTTTCGCGAGACAGGTTCGAGGAGGCGGTGCCCGCGAATCCCACGTCCTCGAAAACCGAAAAAAATCTTAGGGCATCGTGCGATGCTTCGAAGGGCGCTTTGATCTGAGGCCAGCAATTTCTGCTTTTTTCTTCTTTTGTTTGCAGTAGGAGCAGAAGGAATATTAACGTTGTGGATGGAGAATTTTGCTCCGGAATCGAACCCCGATTGCGGCCCCTTCGACGGTTTCTTTGCGTATGGAGGAGAGGCGATGGAAAAAAGAGATGGAGAAGGGGCGATGGACGAGCGAAAAAGGAATGGGACAGATCAGGAACATGCGCGGCAAAGAGGAGACCGGAGAATATACGGGGAAGGCCTGCAAAAGCTCTTTTTTTTTTTTCGCCCTTGAAAATGATGGCATCTATTAACCTTCTAGAGATGTGTTGATAAGTATTTTTTTTTTCAAAAACATTTCCATTTTTATTTTTATTTTTATTTTTTTTTAAATGCAGAATTTTTTTTGTGAATTGGTTACTAGAGTAAAGGCACGCACATGTTCGTTTAGAATATTGTTCAATTAGAATATAAAAAATTGGTGATTAGCTGTCAAGGATGCAACGCAAAAATAGTTTTGTGATTGGAAAAGTGAGAAGAAATTCATGTTGGACTTAAGTGTATAGATTGCACGAATTTCTTCTGAACAAAATTAATACCAAAATCCTTCTTTTCATCTAACCAATAACCCCTTCGATCTTCACCAAAAAGGCAAGAAGGAAATAAATAAGAGGGACGAAGGACAAAGTCGTCTTGCCAAAAAGTTGTCAAAAAGCAACATAAAAAAGGAGGTCCTTTTCTTTCGAGTAAATAGAGAATGAGGAAATGAAAAGGCCTGTATTCACTTCGATAAACATACAAAAAGCAAATGACAAATATAATCTATCCCCACGAAACGAGTCCCAAGGAAAGGACCTTGGATTGAAAATGTCATTGGTCAGGAAATAGGAAGAGTTAGGAGACATTTCGCCGTGCAAAATCAAATTCAACTCTTAAATCTCAATTACAAACCGACAAGTCAATTTTTAACGCAATGATTGCCCTATAAAAAAACAAGTTTTAGCACTACATGGATGCGAATTCGCGATGCCCTCCAAAATGATGGCTCCACGGGGCATCGCTCTTTCGGTGAACGGACACAACAAATCATAACGAATTAGTGAATAAGTCGGGTTAGATCGAATCACACTGGATATCACCCCGACCTAGAAGGTGCATGAAATAATTTTTCCCCTCCGAATCTTGCTAGTTGCTACGGATTAAATGGTCGGACAGAATAATGGAGATATATAATGTCGGGAATGATGTCACTTTGAATTCGCGGACTGAGGCGGCTCAACGCTCGACCTGGCGGTGGTGCTCACAATTTAGGAGACAACTAGGGGAGCCTTCGCACGCCATCATTTATCACGCTCCCCCTCCCCCCATCAATCCACACACCCCCTAGCCCTCGATTCCACCAAAAATGATATAAAAAAAAAAAAGAGAAAGAAGAAAAACATGCTCTTTTTTTTACTCTTCTCTCCCCTTCTTTTTTGAAAAAAAAAAAAAAAAGGGGTAAGATCAGCTTTCTTCTTTTCTTTCCTCAATGGCGTGTCGTGTCCGGGAGCCCGACATGCTCTGTTTTCCTCTGTAGCAGAAAGGGCAACCTCGGAATTCCCACCCCCACCCGAGCCTCCACGAAACCGCTCCGCCACTCGCCGCGGGGCCGTCGATCGGGGGGGGCTCCCGGCGACGTCGCGACGTATCGGGGCGCGCGTGGCGGGGAGTCTCTCTCTCTCTCTCTCTCTCTCTTCGGTGCTGCTGCGACTTAACTTTTTTGACAGCGGCGCCGCCTGTTTGACAGGGAGAAATTTGTAAAGGCCGGGCATTAAATAATCTGGAAATTTTCCCCCGGCGTCCTTTTCTTTATCTTCTTGAGGGAGGGAAATTCGGCGCGCGCAGCTGGGAAGGACTACGGACCACGCGCTGCCAAATGATGGCGTCGCGTCACGCGACCTTGAGCCATTCGTACGGGGTTGGTCCCCGCTTGCTTCCTTACTTCTGCCCATATTCCCAAATCCGATGAATATTCGCGTCCTCCTTTCCGATGATATAAATTATATCTAAATGATCTAGACCAAGATGTAATTGGCTCTTTAAATTCGAGTTTTTGTTAAATTTCATCCTTTAATTTGACGAATATAGTCCCCCGAACTTTAACTTAATGAGTAATGTCGTATCTAAAATTTTAATTTATTTAATATAATTTTTAGGCTTTTTGAATATGTTAAATCCGGTTGCTAAACTATGAGAGAATATCCGGTCAATCAAGTCCTTAAACTCTATGAATTTATAAATCTCCTATTGAAAAATTTCCTATATAGTTCAAGTACTATATTAAACATATGCCAAAAGTTTAAACATCACATTTCAATAAATTAAAAGTTCGGGAACTATATTACATATTAAGTTAATATTTAAATATCATATTAAATAAATTAAAAATTCAAAGATTATTTACGGCATTTTTCCAAATGTTTGGTGTGAGGATTTCTAAGCAAGCATACCAAACTCGACTTTGCCTAGGCTATTTGTGGGGCCTATTTTCCTTTTTCCTCACACGCTCAATCAAAGCACGTCTCTGACCAACAAAAAGAAAAAGTAAAAGCATGTCCATTGGCAACGTCGTTTCAGAATTTCCGGCGCGTTTGTCAAGTGCAGCTGGATCGATTTTCTTACTTCGTCGCGTCTCTCGAGCTCCATGTTCAATTATATATCTCGAAGCTCTGTATTCCATCTTGGAACATCACACGACTCCATCATGGAACTGAAATCGACTGGAATCTGAATGTCTGATTGGTAGGTACATCTCTTCGTTTCAACTATTTACTTCTATTAATGAAAGAAAACGTCACGTGTAATTTAGGATTACAATCACATGGTCTGAATTGCCAAAATGGATCGTCACGATTTGCATTTGGAATTGGCAGATTGCCTTAAAGCCCATTATCTTGGAGTTGTGTACTAGACTATAGTTAAATTTGTATTACAAGAAAATTGTAGTATGATCTGAGATAAAATAAATAAAACATCAAGACATGATGTGATATTAATTAAGTTCTATTGAAATAGTGTCTGACATTACTTAACAATGGATCTCGTATGTTTTTTATATTCACATGGTCTTCTTTATCCATGCTTAAACTTTTGAGCTAAACTTTCTAACATGATATTAGAGACAGTGTTATCCTTTTTGCAAATACGTTATATGCTCTTTTATACTCATATTGTCTCCTCCCTTTATGAGCTTAAGTTATTTTATTAAACTTCTACTTCGCAAAAGTATAGTATAAACTCTATAACGACACGACCCAATTCATATGGGTCAAGCCCATAAAAGAAGTATAGCTGATGATTCAATTTATTTGAGCTCCCTTTGCCATCCTAAACTTCGTTCAAAGATCATGCATAAAGTGAGTACTCTTGTGCAGTCGATCACTCCTTGGCACCGCCGAATCGAGGCTTCTCATCTAGTTCGTCCGCAAATAAAACCTTTATCGAAGGAGTCCTATGCTTTGATACTATTTATAACGATGTCAGTCACCCAAAGAAATGAGATCTTAGGAAGAATATACACGATCACCATTAATAAGGCGACTCATTCTTTAAGACAACAAGCTCCCTCCCATCTAATTAACGTGGGATTTAAGGTATTGCAAATTCTTTCCCTGTTCATATATACATATACTTTTGATTTAGATAGCACATACGAGAACCCCTCTTTTCCAAATGATACTTTATCTCTAATAAGGCACGGACTTAAATGGCAAGAAAGTTTGCTCCTCTCCTTGTTCCATCGAGTTCAACTATTGTTAGGAGTAGTAAGAATCCCGAATACACCAAGCCGATGTGGGGAAGTACACCTGGAAATTCGACCAAAAAAAAGAAGTCACTCGGAAAGGCAGACCAGTCGAAACCCTCGTGGCTCGGACACCACCCGATGAAAACGGAACTTGTCAGCACAGAACTGTAGCGTGTGAATGCATAAGATGAAGCGAGCTCCCTCAAAGTCGCCATCTGATGTGGGACGTCCAGCACCAGCACCAGCAACCTCAAGTTGAGGTGCTTAAGGTGCTTAAAATATCGATGACTGGTCTTTCCGGTTGGTCTCCTTAACGAGTGATTGTCGCTTTAACGTGCGCTCTTAATGGAAATATTCGCTCGCATATTGGTTCTCGGACGTATGCAGGAAAGCTTTGCATCTCGTGGAAAATGAGTCGCTCGCATTGGAATTGGATGTGGGAATAAAGACGCGTTAGTTTAAAGCAATCCAACTTGCATGCCGTCCAACGTCCTCTCACTATTTAGACTTTACATCCATCAAGGTCCTCAAATCCCCTATGGTTTACGAGAGTTAAACTACAATATTATGGACAGACCACGATGTTTTTTAACACGTTCTACGTCGTTATCAGGAGCAGATTTAACATACCATATTGCTCGCTTTTCCAAAGCTCGACATGCATGAAAACGACATTATTGTTCGCTTCGAACGCGAGCGCAAGCACGATGCATAGTGGCATCATACGGGGGCCGCCTTCGCACGCACGTCCACACAAAAATCCACGCTCATAAGGGGCGCGAGATGCTAAAGCCAAAAACGCGAAGGGAAAGCGATCGAGAAAATCTACATGCAACGTCAGAAAACTCGCCCGCTTTGAATTTGACCCCGTCTCTCTCTCTCTCTCTCTCTCTATCAGAATCAGTGGGAAGGCAATCTAAGATGATTGAACCACCTTAAAAAGGGAGGAGAAAAAAAAAATGGGGGGCATTCGATCTTTCCCAGTGATTTAAATTTGAAGTTAGTGGCGAGACAAATGCCCGTGAGGTTCCACTTTGACTGGCTTGCATAGGCTGCTTTCAGAAATAGGTTTTCGTTGTCCCGACTTGGCAAAGGAACAAAGGAGGAAGCGGGTCACCCTGTCCTTTGTAGCCATGGCATCCATTCCCTGCTGCACCGGGCGACCGTGGATCGTTCCTTTTCACCCCAACTTGCGCGATCTCGTGCCTAAGATATGCATGTTGGTTCATCTGCAGAGATTTGATTCGAGGAGGGTCGGAGGAGTTTTCGAAGCTTCGTGCAAATGAGACGGCTGCTGCATCTGGGTTGGACTATTCTCTATGGAAACTCCCTGTTCTGGAAGTCCTTGAGAGGGAAGGAGTGGCGATGACATGGAAAGTTTCGAGTTGCGACGGACACGGATTCGGTTTTGATACGAGAGAGATCCGACTTGCTCGGTGGATGCCTACGTGACGACCCTTTGACCTCGAGACTTTTGTTTAGGTGGACGAGAATGAGTCATGAAGGCGACCTTTCTCCAAGCCTAGATGCCCTTTCTCTCGATGAGGGTGGGGCGATGTTTTTAGCAACCCTTTGGCCCACCGTCCGGTGTTAACTAAAAATCGCTAACGTTAATATGAATAATTTTTTATAATTCTTTTTATTTTCTTTCTATCTTTCCCTTTTTTTTTTCTATCGAATCTCGCCAAGACTAGTCAACCGTCGATCACATAAGGGCCCTCGGCCATTGGGCAAAGGTGGCATTCCTCATCTAGATAAATTTACAGATAGAAAATATTTGGATTGGAGAATTTTCGATTTTTGTCTTCGAAAATCGAAATTGGATATTGATTAAATTGTATTGTATATTTAATACACATTAATCATTTATAATAGCTATAACGAATCATTTCTTTCTATAAGAAATGATTTTTTATATAGTTTATAGAATTCTAAATAATTAGAATTATTTCTATTTTTAAATTAATGAAATCATTTGATCGAAGTATGCCCTGAACCACCCATCTCCCTTCCTGATAAATGAATTCCAATTTGTTGACTATTACCTATCAAATCTCGCTCGATAATCTGGTTTGACTTTACCCATGGCCAGTGAGGGCTTTGCAGCTCTCATCAAGTTTGGAAGAAAGAAAGAAAATAATAAAAAATTAAAAAAATCATAAAATCTTTAAAAAGAATATTAACACCAATAGCGGTTGTATAATGTAAGATGATTGGTATTTACTTCAATGATTTTTTATTAAAGTTGATCGGATAGGCTGATTGATAAAATATGAAAATATTGATGATTTAATAGATAAAATTGAATTAATAAAGGTGCAATGAATGTAGGCGTTTTTTTGGACAATTCTCCCTCTCTTTTAACTCAATCGTTCCGAACACTTTCTCAATGTTTTCGATTATGTCCGTTTGCAATGGCAATTAGGAAAAGGGTTTCCCTTGTAATGGCGTGCCCTAAATCCGACACCGGACAAGGGGGGGCCCGCCTCCACATAAGCATGATGGTCAATGATGAGGGGGAGTACGTGACACGTGGTGGATAGTTGCGCGTGATATCGTGGATTTGTATTCCCTGATATGCCGCAATCATTCCTGCATCTGAGGATTCTTTTGATCCCTTCCTTCCCTCTCCCTTCCAAAATTAATAAATAAATATATAAATATATGTGTGCTCTTGTCCTGAAGGTATTGGAATCTATTTCCATCGTCGGTCCAAAATTCCCTTTCATTTCATAGACAAATTAAAACCATAGTCCTAATCGAGCAATTATAATAAATAAAGTCGAGTCGCATATGTCACGATGAAGATACATTTACTAAGAAGATGCATTTTGACACGTCAATTATCACTCTTGAAATTTCATTGTACCATCCGATAAATAAATACTTTCCGTATCTTTGACCACTGACATGACTCTTTCGCGATCAGATCATAATCAAGTGTAACTTTGCAATAGGTCCAAACCTATTGACCAGTATACACTAGTGCTAGTACGAGTGGTAGTAGTAAGTCCGTGGAATTAAAGCCAAAAATGTTGAGCACGCTTGGACAAGTCAACCCCTAGAAATGGAGGAACGATAAATAATGCCCTAATGTCTGACCCTAGCTAGGCTGCGCAAAACAGGCAGCTGCCAACGAATAATGATACGAAACATTATTTTTCCTTATTATTATTATTAGAGATGAAATCGATTCGACGGAGCAGATGATTTTAGCTTCGCTAATTGAAGAATTAAATGAAAAATAGAATCAAAACAAGAAGAGGAAAGACCGCTATGGAAGAATGAAAGAGATGCTCTCCCAGGGGCATTGAATTTTAGAGAGCGTTCACTTCAAACTTAAGTTGAAATTTTTGGGAAATTGTTTTCTGTCCAGGATTTGATATGAAAAATCCGCTCGCAATGTATCTATTTTCCTGTCATGAATATTTCGATCTTTTCAATATATTAAGTTTATCGATTATATTAAAAGTCACTCCGAACAAATTGTAAATTTTACTCGAATAGTAGTTGCTCTAATCTTGTCCCCGATCAGCCTTTTTTTTTTCTATAAATCCATAAGTATACTTTGGTTTATATTCTCGCATGATATTATGCAATATTTTTCTTTTTGATAAACAACAAGTAATTTATCTAGCTCCTTCTCTCGACCGAAGCACAATGATTTGCTCTGAATTACGTTACGGATCACCTTCATGAAGCTTTTCAGGCATACTTCTTGTAGTGCCATACAGAGTTTAATCTTTATTTGTTCAATTACAATCAAATCATGTCCCAAGAGTTACTTCATAACGAAAATGGCATAGGATAATGATAGTAGTGGCCTTCAATTATGATTCAATATACAATACGTTCTTCGAACTTATATTTAATGTGCAATGTTATCCACAAACTTTTAATTTATTTAACATAGTATCCGATATATTAGTAATTGTTTAGCGTAGTTCTTGAATTTTATGAAAATATTTAAAATTTCAGAATCACATTAAGCAATGGATCAAAATTCAAGGATCACATTAAACAAATTAAAAGAGCTTAAAAATGACATTATATATTATTGAATAACATTTGAGGGATTATAATGTGCAAATTAATATATTAGGATCATTTGGGCTGTTTTTCCCCAACAGTAGCCATTATTCCTCACTTGAGAGGGGTAAAATTTATGTTAATTTATTCTTGGCAAAAAAAAAAAGGAAAAATTTCCAATAAAGATATGAAGTTGACTTTATTTCAAATAAGATATAAATGTCGTCATTTTATTCCATGAGGGCTTGAAGTAATTATACTAATCTCAAATAATAGTATGACCTCGCCAGTTGGTCAAACGCATTTTCGTCATTTTTTTTTTTATTCTTTCAAATTTTTCTTTATTTCTCCTTAACTAAATTATGTTTAAAATCCAGTATTTCCATAAGAATGATGAACTGAAAAAAGGAAACTTTAAAAAAAGAAAAAAAAATCTAAGTCCTCCCACCATTTTTTTCTTTTCTAAAATTTTTCAACTTTCTTAATTTTTAATCTAACCGAACTAAAATTTAGATTAAAATTACATCTGGACAAAAACGCCCTTAATCAAATATTTAGCCAACGGGCGAGAACAGGTTCTTATTCGAAACTCTCGTAGTCACGTCACCCCATTTTTTAAAACAAAATTAACTTCTAAGCTAGTATCTGAGAAAACGAAGATACTTCATGTCCTTATTCGAGAAATCAAGCACAAATTCAAGCTCATATTTGAAATTTCCCCGATGCAAAATGGAGAGAATCTTTGGAGCTTCTATCGGGTTACCCTTTTTTCCTCTTTCCCTTGGCGATTCTGTTTGGACTCTTGTCCCCCTCATCGGTCTTGAGCAAGACCATACACAAACGACCATCTCTCTCCCCTCTCTCTCCATCTTTTCTTTTTCAGGCCTTCAAATTCCACGATAAATCGAAATCCCCCCACACTCCTCCCTCCCATCTTCTCTATAAGTGCGACGACATTCACTTCCCTTCCCTCTCTCCTCTTGCACAGCAGAACAGAGCTTTCTCTCCCTCTCTCTCTGCTTTTCTATTTCCCCTGTCTGCCACCCAGAAACTCACAAAGCCTTTAATATTCACTCTCCTCTTTCCTCCACTCTCCACATTCCCCTCCCCTCTCTCTCTCTCTCTCTCTCTCTCTCTCTCTCGCCAGGAGCCACCACGAAGCTGAAAGCTCCGGACCAAGCACAGAGCTCTCGGGGTGTCTCTCCAGTAATGGGTTGATTCTTGACCCCTCACTCCCTCTTCAAGCATTGACCTTTTCCCCTGAGAAAGCTTCGCTACAGCAGAACTCGGCGACCCGGCTGAGCAGACTTCGCCTGCATTTGCTTTCGCTCCCGTTCCTCGAACCCCCCTTGCAAAACCCAGAACAGAGGGAAAGAAAAAAACAGAGCTCCCGAGATGATCAGGGCGTCCGACCTGTACCACGTGCTGACGGCGGTGGTGCCGCTGTACGTGGCCATGATCCTGGCCTACGGCTCCGTCAAGTGGTGGAAGATCTTCAGCCCCGACCAATGCTCGGGGATCAACCGCTTCGTGGCCCTCTTCGCCGTCCCCCTCCTCTCCTTCCACTTCATCGCCCATAACAACCCGTACAAGATGAACTACCGCTTCATCGCCGCCGATACCCTCCAGAAGCTCCTCGTCCTCGCCGTCCTCGCCGTGTGGTCCCGCGTCAGCCGCCGCGGCTCCCTGGAGTGGTCCATCACCCTCTTCTCCCTCTCCACCCTCCCCAACACCCTCGTCATGGGCATCCCCTTGCTGAAGGGCATGTACATCGCCGACACCGGGAGCGACGCCGACCCCGGGAGCCTCATGGTACAGATCGTCGTCCTCCAGTGCATCATCTGGTACACCCTCATGCTCTTCCTCTTCGAGTACAGGGGCGCCAGGCTCCTCATCGCCGAGCAATTCCCCGACACCGCCGCCTCCATCATCTCCTTTCGCGTCGACTCCGACATCATCTCCCTCGACGGCAAGGAGCCCCTCCAGACCGAGGCCGCGGTCGGCGACGACGGCAAGCTCCACGTCACCGTCCGCAAGTCCACCAGCTCCCGCTCCGAGGTCTTCTCCCGCCGCTCGCACGGCCCCAACTCGGGCCTCTCCCTCACCCCGCGGCCGTCCAACCTGACCAATGCCGAGATTTACTCCCTCCAGTCGTCGCGGAACCCGACCCCGCGGGGGTCGAGCTTCAACCACACCGACTTCTACTCCATGGTGAACGGCAAGGGCATGAGCGGCGTCAGCCCGCGGCAGTCCAACTTCGGGGGCCTGGGCTTCGACGAGGAGAGCGGCGTCCCCCCGGTGTACGGCAACGGGGCGAGGGCCAATGGCGGTGGGGCGTACCCCGCGCCGCCGAATGCCGGGATTTTCTCACCCGTGGCGGCGGCGGCTGCGAAGAAGAAGGGAGGCGATGGGAAGGACCTGCACATGTTCGTCTGGAGCTCCAGCGCCTCGCCGGTGTCGGAGGGCGGCCTTCACGTCTTCCGAGGCGGGGGCGACTACGGGAATGAGCTCGGCGTTGGTGGTGGGGTGGGGTGGCTCACCAGAAAGGTTCGGCCTTTGTTGACCCCCTTTTTAATGCGGAAATAGTAATTCTTATGGTCATGTGTCGTGGTTTTGTCTTTGTCGTTTGGTTGATTGAAAATATGTCGATGCGCGTGTGCAAATGCAACAATTCACTGTGCACTGTCGTTGGAGTTTTGTGTTTTATGGGGGGTGGTGGTGGCAAACTGTATTTGTCCCTTTGAGCCCTCGAATGAGGTCATTACTCTGCTTTTATGTGTTTGTGTGGGGTTGGCTTGGTCTCTCTTTTTTGTTTCTTTCCTCTGTTTGGCCGATGTGCTCTGTTTTCTTGTCCCTGCAAGTTGGGCGTGCCTGCTCTGTTTTTCGTTGATAGATTTCATATTTTCGTATTGGTTTGTCTTGGCCTGCATCATTCGATCGCAAACATAGGATGCTTTTTCTGAAACATTTTTGTCATTTTCCTCTGTTTGTGTTGAAAATGAGCGCCACCCATGTTCGTGTTTCTGCCTTGGTCAGATTATGACGAGTTCGGGAGGGATGAGTTCAGCTTTGGGAACAGGCAGGTCCCGAACGGGGTCGACCGAGATGGGCCGGTGCTGTCCAAGCTGGGGTCGAGCTCCACGGCGGAGCTCCATCCCAAGGCGGCCGTGGACGGCGAGGCCAAGCCGACTTCCATGCCTCCGGCTAGCGTGATGACCAGGCTCATCCTCATTATGGTGTGGAGGAAACTCATCAGGAACCCCAACACATACTCCAGTCTCTTTGGCCTCGCTTGGTCCTTGGTTTCGTTCAGGTATGTCAAAATTACGGCTTTTAAGCTACCTGAAAAACGCATTGTCTATCACAGCCGACCTCATTCAGCTAATGAAATCTTTGATGGCATTACTTTCCAGGTGGCATTTGGATATGCCGGCCATAATTAAAGGCTCGATTGCTATATTGTCGGATGCAGGTCTTGGGATGGCAATGTTCAGTCTTGGTACGTAATTTCCATATGCATAGCAATGACTTTTTTTGCTGTTAAATCTCGCTGTATTTGATCACTTGAATTTTGCCTAAACCATAGAAGTGATTGAGTTGATCTTGCAGGTCTGTTCATGGCATTACAACCGAGGATGATTGCTTGTGGAAACTCGGTAGCGGCCTTTTCGATGGCCGTGCGCTTTCTCACTGGTCCGGCTGTCATGGCAGCCGCATCCATTGCCGTTGGTCTACGAAAGGACCTGTTACACATAGCCATCGTGCAGGTCAAAAACTCATCAATTTTACCAAGTTCTTGATCCGAAGAGTCACCCTTCAATTTCTTTGGATGACGTTTTATATTCTTGATCTTCCAGGCTGCTCTTCCCCAAGGAATTGTGCCCTTCGTATTTGCCAAGGAGTATAACGTTCATCCGGACATTCTGAGCACAGGGTCTGTTCTCATTTTCTCCCGTTGATCAATTCTGATTCCAGTTATCCAGCTAGTCGAACTCCTCTCCAACCTTGCGTGTGTATGCATGTGTACGGTTCTATTTGTTCGATCTTCGAATCAACTCTTTCGATGTTTCATTTTGCAGGGTTATATTTGGGATGCTAATTGCTCTTCCCATCACCCTGGTCTACTACATCTTGCTCGGACTGTGAAGACACCCATGCAGAAAAAGCTCTCCAATTGATATGGACTCGAGCTAAAAAAGAAGAAGTGCCTCCATTTTGACTGGTTTTTCTATTTCTTTTTTGGCTTTTGCCCTTCTCATCTAACCAGAAGAAAGCAAACATCGGAGAAGAATCCAAGGAGGAGGAGGAGAAAGACGGTTGACAGAGTTAAAGGAGGTGGTCTTTTTGCAGAGCAAAAGAGGTGGATGAGTCCATGGGACATCATTAGGCTTAGGACTAATTTTTCTTTTTTGGGGCCTTTTTGTTGATCTCGACTTGAAAATCTCTCTCTCTCTCTCTCTCTGATCTTTTGGTGAACCTGGGGCTGTGTTCTTTTTGATGAAGAAAAGTGAAAAAGATTGTTCATGGTCGGAGCTTTAACTTTCTGCGCTTTCCCGTTGAGAGATAGGAATTGATCCCGAGCTGCGTGAGCTGTGACCAGCTAAAATGCCATAATGCCTCAGCTGGTCTAATGATAAGAGCTAAAGCTTTAGCCGTATCCTTTTGCAACTGTGAAAAGACGGCGAATCCTGACACAAATGTTGGCTCTTTACCGAGCAGAGACGGACGCGCATCGATGAGAAACACCGAAGCTTTACAAAATCCCCTGAAATCGACACATCCCAAAATTCGACAGAGTAGATTGAAAAATTAAAAAAGGGAAACTTTCCGGGGTACCAGGTGATGGGTATTTCGGATTTTTGAAAATAAACGGTCCCTTTAAGATATTATTGTAACTTCTTGTGAAATTAATGAGATTACCATAGTCTTCTGTAGAAGAAGGGCTTGCTCATCTGTTGTTTGCGGTAATGTTTCCAAGAGATTTCTGTGATCACTCGGGGAGAGATACGACGCCATTTCATCCGGCGAACGCTGCGAGTGGTCCTGGAGGTATCAAAGTTAGGTTTTAGGACAAGAACAAGGTACGAAAAGAACGCGAGAAAAGAAACATAAATGAATTGACGGGACTTGGGCAAATGGAGAACAAAAGGGAAATAAAAGAAGAGAAAGGATTGATGATGATGCCCCATCATTTCCCTCCCCCATCAAAAGCCGTATCGTCCGCCAAACCCTGCTGAATCTCGGGGCAATGGCCACGGCCTACTGCATTAAAAATACTGATCCGTGCCAAAACATACCTGCGGAGTGTTTGTCAACATGCCCCACCGAAGTGCCCAATGCCATCTTTATGAGCAAAGCGCCACTACTCTCAATCAAAGCAGACAAATGGCCCCTGTCCCTCCCCTTTCCCCCTTAGTTTAATCCGGTCGTGTCCCGTATGCATCCCACCATCTCTTTTCTTAAAACCTCCCCGGTTCGCAAAGCGCGCACCGCACCACCTGGACATTTCATAAGCAGAAAACAGTGCCATAAAGCGTGAAATGACCGCATATAACTGGTGTTATAGCCAGCTTTTCCGTGTCTGCAAACTCAAAGGAGGCGGGGCCAAGAACAAATGTGCAGCACATGAACCACTGATAAGTCACTAACCATAGAGCTTAGCCTTTATGGGGAGGTTTTTGATTCATTTTTTCAGCTCAAAAGCAATGTACTTGCTCCTCCTTGGGTGTGACCAAAATAGAGAAAAGGTCGGCTCACTCATGGATCATGGTCGGGTCACCCATGTGACCTGTATTAACATTAAGGGGGTCTTTCATTGTTTAATCCCCATCACTAGTTGTAAAGGTATGATGGGAGCACTCCTGATGCCCAAACAAATGGCAAATGAATAGGCTAAAAGATGGGTTTGGTCCGAATTGTATATCACCTCCCTCGCGAGTTTTATTTCTTGCTTTTCGGCTCGCTGCGCAATGAGAAGTTCCCGTCGGTTTCTTTATGCTCTTCTGAATAATAATAAAAGACGCGGCTCAATGAGATTTAACGATAGGGAATCAACATGAAAGGCTTGATGACATCAGGAGGATGAGCAGATGGCATTGCATTGGTTGATTTTACAAATTTTGGAATCTAGGAGCTGAATGGTTAACGACAAATTTGTCGAAGAAAAGCTAGTAATGAGTATGTGGTATTCCATTAGAGGTGATACTTATCCTATTTTATGTATGCATACGTGATGGATAGCATACACTATTGATTGATTACTCAGGACTCCTAATATCCAACATCAGTCCCTGTGGATTACAATCAGACCAAAGTTAGAATGGCACCATCTACAATGATTAATGCTACGACAAAGGAGGACTAAAGTATAAGGGCGCGTATGATAAAATTTCTACTTCTCTATTTCTCTATTTCTCTGTTCCCCGGAATAGATTTGGAACAAAAATCGTTTGGTAACGTAATTTGATTTTTCTATTTTGGAACAGATTTCTATTCCGTAAATAGATTTGAAGAAAAAATCGAAGTTAAAATTTTAAACTTCTCAATAGAAATTGAGAAATTTAAAGAAATTTTGTTCAAAAATTTTGTTATACGCATCCTAATTTTTTATCGTTGAACAACGCTGGATTAGTCGATTGTTATCATTTGCATCATGTGATTGGAAAATGGAAAAACACACACGATGCAAATGAACAATTTATTACATATGGACCAAGACTCAGAAAGTACAATTGGGCTTGAGCCGACCACTAGTCAGCACACAAAAGGACAACAGGCTCAATGGGCCTTGAAGCCCCATTTGGACCTTCGCGGATGATGCTTCAGCCCGGATCTGCATTAGTAGTCGACCCACTTGAACCTTTCGCTAAATGGACATACTAGCAAATCGAGCAGATAAGCAAGTGGCAAACATGTCTATTTTGAAAAGTATTGCATGAACCCGGTATGGATGACGAGCTCAATGGATCTCCATCGTTGGATGACGTGGATCCCACGTGGCAAACATGTCTATTTTCAAAAATTATTATATGCTCCGGGAGAACATGAATCCAGTGAATTTTGACCGCCGAATTGCATGGTCACCATGAGAGATCCATATCTTCTCAAAACTGAGATTTGTTAGACTCATACACACCTAGTTCATGCAACAAACTAAATCTGAATAGTCGCCGATGACTAAAAAGACCTTGACTAGGGATGGGCATGAGGCGCAATGGCCAGCACCCACTCGTAACAAGCCCCAAACGAGGCAAATTTTCCCCGGAAAAGAAGGGGCGAAAAGCAAGGATTGGGTGGAGGGGGCAAGGACGACATTCACCTTGTCTCGAGAAATTATTGAAAGGTCCTAAACACATTGTATTTGTGTCAATTCAATTTAAAGCTTCTCAATTGTGCTAGTTTGGTCCTAAACTATTTCATATTTTGTTAATTGAGTTAATCTGATCAATTTTAATTGGAAATTATCGATTTAGATCTGATTATCTTACGTGACATGACCGACCAACGTTGATATTTTTATAATATTTTTATGGATTTTTTTTTTCATTTTTAATTTTATTTTGCTTTTTTTTTTTTTTGAGAGTTGGCAAGGGTCTACAAGGATCGAGATGCAATGCCCTCGCCAAATCTAGGCAAGGGGCTGCACATCCTCGCTTTGGTCAGCAAGGGCATCATAGCCCTCACCGGGGCCCTCCCTAGCCATAGTGAGGGCTCATGAGTCCTTAAATAGTGGTTGGCGATTCTCATCAGCCCTCAATTCATTCAAAAAAAAAAAAAAAAAAAAAAGCGAAGAAAATAAAATAAACCAAAAAAATACTAAAATTTCAAAAAAAAATTATAAAAAAATGTTCACCTCAATGCTAATCATGTCACATAAGATTACCAACATCCACATCAACAATTTTCAGTTATGATTCCAAATGAACTTAATTGACAAAATGTAAAAAAAAGTTTAGGACTAGATTGTCACAATTGAAAGGTTTAAGGCTCATTTGGTACCAGTATAATAAGTTTAGGATTTTTTTAGATAATTGTCCCAAGCTTGCCTTGCCTTGTCGATCGGTTCTACTATAAACTAAGTTTTATACAAAAATATATCTTATGTGTCTTATTTACGTTACTCACGCATTTCAATTTTAATGTAATGGCTTAAGACTTTCACTTTAAAAATTATTACATGCTTACTTAAGAGAGGTGAAGAGGAGAAGATTTGTTTTATAAAAACTAGGCTAGCTCGTATTTTTGTTGTTGTTCACCTTAGGGAGTTCATGTGCAAGCACAAGCCTGGCTTTTATACGAGACTCAAGCTTGTCGTTCAGCTTAGGGTTGTTTCTATGGGTTCCACCTTCACGTTTGTCTTATATTGACTACTCGGAGAAGATTAGAGCTCGTTTGACTGCGTGAAACCCACTCCTAAGGCTCAGGCCATTTTTTAAAATTTATCCACACGACCATTCTTTCTTGTGGCAAATTGTCAAGTCAGATGGCTAACAATAAAGAGATTATGCGCTCTGGGATAAAGATTCTATACCTAGAGCAGCGTCGCGAGGCGCCGGTAACCCTAGTAGACATAACCGCCCCGCCCTGGCCCCGCACGGGGATGAGCCGGTGGCGGGGCATGTCTGCATTCTGTAGGGCGGAGACGGGCCGTGTCCCCGCCCCAGTGAGATAATTTCATTCTAAACTTTCACGCTTAAGATAATTTCGTGTTTGAGTCCATTGAGGGTTTTTTGCCACTTTTCTGGAGACTTACGCACGAGGGGCGAACTCCACGTTGAGGGAGACTTACGCCCGATTAGGCATTTTCCCATCCAAATTTGACTTATTGTTTATCGCTTTAAGCCTTATTATTTTCCCAATCCATGCATTGTGCGGTCATCCGAGCGTCATCGAGGTACTACGCTTCGGGAAAACTGTTAGGCTCGAAAGTGGCCGAATGCTCACTGTTTCAGACCGGCCCCCACCTTTCCCCCGGTCCCAACAGTGGGCATTTAGCTCTCTCTTGGTCTAAACAATGCACATTAGTTTTTCAAACATAGCTCATGAGGTCTGTTCTGAGCTTCATATTGAGGTCCATGTATTAATTTTACCCAACACGGCTCAGATTACAAATTTTTTAAATTATTATCATCACCATCATTGATTTATTTAATTTATTGATTGCGCACTTATGCATGGACATTTTGAATTACATGATTTGGAATTAAACGGGTCATAAAATGTTGCATGAATCAATATTCAGCTAAAAAAAGAAAAGGTATCGATAGCAAGCGTTAGATAAAACTAGTGTGACCAAATCCTCGAATATGAAATCTTCCAAACGCATAATTAAGGTGATGTCTCAAGCTCTTAACTCCTAAAGGTTATGGCATAGGTTAATGACGACTCTAATCTCATTCGATAATGATACACAGGAGACATGACTACGGCCAGTAATGCTTGGAAGAGAGTATTTGAAACGTAAGAGTCATCTCATAAGAGAATTATATCATCCTGTCTAGTGATATGTCATATTCATCCCGAGGTTTGTCTAAGGTGAGTCGTGATATTAAAGTTGTCGCGACAATAATGTCATGCAGAAAAAAAGAGATTTACTCGGTGAGTCAAGTCATCGGGTATTGTTTCTGGTCTATGAATGGTAATAATTAGTTAAACACCGATTTAACTCGATGGGAAAAACGAAAGCACTTTGTCTGTGGAAATCTTTATCTAGAAAACGACGTAAAAAAAAAAAGAAGAAGGCTAAATTAAATATTCACAGATAAATAAAAACCCCCACTGCAGACAAAAAGAAAAGCCAACCACCGAAAGCACTTTGCAAAACCACCACTTTCGCTTCCTCCATCATTCACACTCTCTCCTCTATCCTTTTTGTCCTCCTTCTCCTTCTTCAGTCAAACGCGCATCAAAGATCGAACCATAGCCACCATAGCCACCACCACCACCACCACCGCCACCACCACCGCTCGAAGCCGTCATGCAGCCGGAGAGCTCGCCGGAGGGCGCGTCCCTCTACCAGCTCCTCGCAGGGGCCGGCCTTATCAACGTCGGGTCCTACGGCGGCGGCTTCCCGGTGAGCTGCGAGCAGCACCAGCTCCTTCCCCCCGGGGGGCTCCTCCAGCAGAGCTTCTGCAGCAGCTCCTCGAACTTCAGCTACGGCCCCTTCGAGGGCTCCGCGAACTTCCTGTCGGACGCCGGGGCCCCCGAGGACCGGACGATCGCCGCGCTGAAGAACCACAAGGAGGCCGAGAAGAGGCGGAGGGCTCGGATCAACTCGCACCTCGATAAGCTCAGGAGTCTCCTCCCTTGCAACTCCAAGGTATATAATTCACGTAATAAGCATCGGAATGCTATTTTCGTTAGCAACGTTCCTGTTTTTGCCCCCCTCATTCATCTGAAATTACAATCGTGGACGAGATGTTTTTGATGTCGTCCGATGAACTCGGGACGACCCTCGAGGGTTCCTGTCCAATCGGTTCTGTCCATCGTGTTCCCCGCGAGTCGCGAATTCGAGTCCGTGCGACGCCATAAGAAGTGAGGGCGCTCTAAGCTTTACTTCCCGGGAGGCCTCAACCTCAAGTGTGAAAACCCGCACTAGTTGACCCGGCGTATATGCTTCGCTTGACACGCAGCGAAATTGAATTCATCTCGTTTGATCAGGCTAAGTCAAGAAAAGCAACCTTGGAATAGTTATTGTCCGTCTTTTTTCTTCCTTCCTTTTTTTTTTTCTCTCCCTCAATTTCTTTGCTGAGCCATGTTGCTAATTACGCATTTTGATTCCGAAACTTTGGACCCGCGTGCGTGCGACCCTTTTCAGCTTTTTTGAATATTCAACCTCTCTCGACACTACAGACACACTGTCTGGAAGAAAAAGGAGATCGCGAAGACTTCTGTGTGTTAGGGTTACTGTATGCTTGGCCAAGTCAGCTGAAGCTTTTTAGCCCTTAGGGTTTTTTCCAAGCATGCACATTGGCCTCACTCTGATCGTTTCTTTCTCTCTCTCTTCCTTCTTCAGACTGATAAAGCCACGCTGCTTGCGATGGTAGTCCAACGCGTGAGGGAACTGAAACAGCAGGCGTCTGACATAACTGCGCTCGACATGTTCCCTTCGGAGTCCGACGAGATCTCGGTGCTCTCCAGCGACTGTTCGAGCGACGGCAAGCTCATATTCAAGGCCTCCTTGTGCTGCGAGGATCGGTCCGATCTCCTGCCCGACCTGATCGAGATCCTGAAATCCCTCCACCTGAAGGTCCAGAAAGCGGAGATGGCGACCCTCGGAGGGAGAGTCCGTAATGTCCTCATCGTGGCCGCCGACAAGGATCACAGCGTCGAGTCTATTCATTTCCTGCAAAACGCACTGAAGTCGCTGCTCGAGCGATCAAGCTCTGCCGAGAGGTCGAAGAGGAGGCGCGTGCTGGACCGTAAAATCATCATGTCGTGATAATCAATGGAACGTAATTATAAATCGCATGGAAACTCGCACCATGCGCGTGTTCTGTAATCCTAGTCTTTCGTTGTAATTCTACTTATATATTGAGTGAGAGAGCTTGCTACGCTTTCTTTTTTCTTCTTCTGGGTGTGTCGAAATGTGGATAGTCACAAATGTTTGGAGCTAAAAAAATTAGTTCAAGAGGAATGGAGGTATTGATTTGGGTATATGTGTATTCCTACATTTTTCTTGATCAAGATTCAAGCGATCTAGGGTTTATCTTTTTCCTGCATGAGATCTATCTTTTCTTGTACGTACGGACGCAAATTCTTGAAGACAGCGAACTTGTGCGAATAAGGAAGGTGCAGCGATTGCGAAGTCTGCAAAAAGCAAACGCAGTGCGTGAGTTCCCAAAGCTCAAGATGGAACAGTGTCCGCCTGTTTTCTTCTGTGGAACATAGATATATCGAATCTGAGCACACTGATCTTGGTTCGTCTGCGAGGCATTTTTACACTGATTTTGATGATGCGTGATACAGGAATGAGAGTTGATTGTGCTCGAGGCGTGAGGAAGACAGAGAGTTTTAGTTGAAAACAACAACGAGTTTTAGTTGAAAACATTATCGGACAGCGAAGATGCGGACACAGCACGAGAATCGAAAGTTGTGTTCACCCCGGTAAGAAGGTATTGTCTGAAATATACCCTCAATTTTTAAATCTTCTAAAGCTCTGATCTACAAGCAAAAGATCGAGAGCGTCTATCGCAATTGTCCAGAACAAGAAAGAATCTCACAAGCTCATTTCACGAGGAACAGAAGCAATTCAAGAACCGGGCCTTCTACGGTCGGATCACTTGTGTTCTGTTTTTTTTTTTTTTTTTTTTTTTTTTGTGTCAGTGTTCATGTTGAATCTTTGGCCTTTAGATAGAATGGCAGAAGATCTGAGCCATCCATTCTTCTACCTGATGAACCGGCCTGCCTATTTATAGAGGTTAGGTCAAGTGGATTGCACTGTCGGTCAGCCGATCTTGTCGCAAGACAATCTTTTTACTTGGTAAGAGAATCTAATATACAGTAAAATGACTATTTTCCGGCGGAAAAAACACACCTATGGTTAAACAACTTACCAGGAGTAACAAATCTAAATCGATAGTAATGATTACTTTAACTTGGTTGACCATATTGAGGGTCGGTCCACTAAGAACGACTTTGCATTTACTAAGAAAAACTTGTACTTACTGAGGACAGGTTATTTTTACAATCAATGGTGGTCAACCTTATTCATTCTTTTCACATGGTCAAGTTACAAGGAATAAGTAACTTTTAACTCGAATGACTTGTGTTTACGAGGAATGAATAGTATTTACTAAGATCAAGTTGCATTTACCATCAAAACCCTACTTTATGAAAATTTGCAGATACCATGAACAAATTGTATTTACCAAGAACAACTTCTATATACCTAGAACAACTTGCGTATACCAAAAACAACTTGTCTTCACCGACAACAAGTTATGGTAACAATAAGTAGTAGTAATAGTAAATTTGTTCATAGGAAAGCTTATTCATTCGAGGTAAACCTTTGAACACATTTGCCAGGAACAAAAGTTTGACACCAAAACAAACAACTTATATTTGTTAATAATATTTAGCAATTACCAAGATCGAGTTACATTTACCAAAAAAGAACATGTTTTTATAAAACTTGCAAACTTATGTATCAAGAACAACTTGTTTTGACCTAAAGCAACTTGCATTTACAAAGAACAATTTATATTTAAGATTAGTAGAGATTACCATGTACAACTAGTTTTTACCAACAAATAGACACACTTTACTCTCAAGGAATGTGGTACATCACAAAATATATTAGGTCGGCGTTCATAACTACTTTTTACTTTACAAAAAGTTTTATTTTTCCTTTTGAAAATTATAGAATTTACTAAAAATGAGGTCCCATTTACTTTCAATGGATACAATTTACTACGATTAAGCTTTTGACCTGAGGCTTGAAGTAAATGACCTCACAATTACAGTGAGGTCACCTCTCCATAGAAGTTCTGTCTCTTTCTTGAAATTGATTTAGTTTAAACGATCAATTAGCTAGATAAGTGTGGAGAGGAGGAAGCAAATCTCTCACAAAGATTTACTCTCTCTCTCTCTTTATCTTTTCAAATTCTCAATGATGAGTAATGAAAGTTGACCTAAAATCAAGGGTTCCTTGTTCCTAAACTAACCTACCAAGCGAACCGGAGCCACGCAAAACTCAAACAAACGCCATCTCAGACACATTCACCACTTGAAAGTTCGTCATCTAAAAACCCTAATCGATGGAGGTAGTCGATAACCAAAATACATACTGTTTTCCGTGAATGATGGTCCAAAGATAGATAAAGTTGAGAGCAGAGGATGAATTTTATCGGTGGAACAAAGGAAGGGTGCTCTTTTCTCGTGGCGCTTCCTGCTTAAGGACGGAGTGCGTAAGCATGACACAATGCGCACGTCATTACGACTCGCAATCCGAGCTGGCCACTTCTGCTTGGGCAGAAAGATGACGGGGACTACCGACCACAAAAATTTATCAGCCGCACCGAACTATGTAGGTCTTAGTGCGTGTAATGTGTATAATCGTATGGATCTAAAGCGGGGTTCATAAGATTCGATTGTATACCGAATCGATCGAGCTGAATCGTTATTGTAAGTTTTCCATCCACTGCGGATTTGGCAATTCGTAATGTCCTGGACATGTGTCTCTTGTCTCGATCGATCGATCGAGAGAGAGAGAGAGGGAGAGAGGGCGTGCGAAAAGGTGGCTGACAAAAGGGTAGGGGGGGCAATGATGGGCATTTACAGGGAAAGCAGGAGGATGAGACGATAGCCAGAGTTTTAAATTAAAAGGGTGGGACGAATTAAAATATAATTTATTTTTAACGAGAATTGAGAACTTCTGATCAAAGCATATGCACCATAAATTCATTTTTTTTTTTGGCTGTACTCGAACAACATCAAATTAAATATATGTTAAAACTTCATGAACCACAGTAAATAAATAAATTGTCATATAATTTATGAACTAAATTAAACACATGTCAAAAGATTAGAGAAAATATTAAATAAATTAAAAATCCAGAAAAGATATTATAAATTAAGCTAAATTTCAAAATTACATTGATCAAATTTAAAATCATGAATCACGTTACATGTTATATCAAAATTAAGAAACTATTTGTTACATTTACTATTCAAATTACTGCAACAAGGAGTATGTAGGGTTGGTGGCTGGGGTGAACGTTCATCAACCACTCCCCGACAGCTGCATCGGTCGAAGCGCCGGCGTGTCGGAGGGGCGTGGGATGGCTTTCGCTCTCAACTCTGCCGACTCTCCCGGTCCCTGCTGCTTCTTCGTCTCGCTGCCAGGCGTGAAACGACAAGCACTGTTCCGACATGTGTTCGCCTTTTGCCTATCCGTCTAGCCCCCTCTGATCTCGAGAGCGTGGAACATATTCTCTCTCTTTTTTGGCCCTTTCCCACGCCACCACCCCCTTTATTTTTCCTCCTTCGCAATCATTGCTTCCTCCCCCGCTTCTTCCACTCTTTCCCCCCTCGCTCTCCCCCCCAAAAATTCTCTCCGTTTTTCCACTCCCTCCCTCCCCTCCGGCGTCTGATTCGATGCTGGTGTGCGTGACACCATCATTGCGCTTGTCCACTCGCTTTTCTCTTTCTATCTCCTCGCTGTGGTGCTGGGTTAGGCGTTGGAAGCTCTTCTGGAATCGGTCCTCATGAGGAGGATTGAGGCCCAAAAGGGTCTTGTCCTCGCGTTGCTTTCGTGCTCGAATCCGATGCCGCCCTCCTCGCCCCTGTGGAAAATGCTAAAGGAAGGAGGAGGAGGAGAAGTATGTGCGAAAGTCATTGCACTTTTCGGATTTGCCTTTCGTGCTGTTTTCGCTTTCTTAAGCGTTCTCTCTCTCTCTCTTTGCATCACGTACGTTCTCCCATCAGCCTAATCGATTCGCGAATTTGTGGATATTACTCGCAAGAACTTACGTTTGGAGGGCTGATTTCACAAATTAGAATGGCCAAAAGATATATTAACCATGTGAACATATGGCGAGTATCTATTGATATTATAGGAATCGAGCTTCGAGAAATATAATGAATTTGGGTAATAGGTGAATGTTGGTTATGATAAAATTGGGAAACCATGTCGTTTCCCTTATATTTGTAGAGGTGTGGTGTGACAGAGGAGAGAAGCTCATCTAAGCCCAATAGTTATATTATCAAGAAATCCTAAAACTTATCACAAAAGTATAATTAAGTCCTAAAATTTATAAAAAAAAAATATAATCAAGTTATAAAACTTGTTAAATAGATGCAATCAAATTCTAAAGTTAACACTATCAATTTATTTAATAGAAAATACATTGCATTTCAAAATTAATTTCTCTCTCCTAATTGAGATTTTTTTATTATAAATAAATTGTTTTTGAGAATAAGAATTTTTTTTTTCTTTTTACTTTTTTTTATATTCCAAATTTATTCCTAACTATCTAGGGAATAGAAAAAATTAGTTAACGTTACAAAATAGATTTTTTTTTTTTTTTGTTCTGAAGAACAAAAGAACAAACATTGAGAAAAATAGAAACCTTGCCAAACAGATTTCCATAAGATGAGCTTTTTGTTTGTAAAGAACTTCTCTTTATGATTGATTTTCCAATTAATTTGATTGAGTCAAACCAAATTATTAACCGTTGTAAAATCTACGATAATTTCGTTCTGGATTTGTTTCCTTTTGGATAAGTGCGGGGTTTAGATTTTGTATCCTTCACGTATTGAACTGATTACATTCTGAGCATGTCAAGATAGGAATGAGAAATGTTCTCCTTCTATGTCTAAGTTTGAATTCACAACTTGAGAATAAGTTTGAATGAATTCGGTATGAATGCCGTATGAACCTTTTCAAGCATGTACCTAAAACATCATTCTTCGAGACAAATAATAGTATGCTGGAAGGTTTTTTTTTTGTCAACTTCAAGATTGGGAGTTTTCTCTAACAAATTGCAACTTCACGGTACCAAGAAGCACGCCAGGTCTGCAGCGGACTAAGTTCTCCGGCAAGATCGGCTTCAAGTTTCTTAGACCCGCGATTCGATCCTGAGCCTCCTCTGATACGTTTTCCCTCCAAGGCCACTGGGCCGTTGCTGGGACGCCTCATGGAGACAAAATAGCCGGTGAAAGAGGCCTTGCCGGACCCAAAAGACTCACTTCGTGGCTTTTAGCTTTAGCCAAATGGGCCGAAAGCCCATCAAACTGGTTGACTAGAGACAGCTTCAACTCTTTTTGTCCATCAAGCCCATCCAAGCAAATTAAACACATGGCCCATCTACATATAATTGCTCGAAGAGCGTACTCAAATCTATGCAACTTGCTCAAACATGCGTGAATGGGTAGCGCCCGACACCAATAGGACGCCGATCTACTTAGCCGGACGTATCGAAGTATGTCGCAAGCAAATCAAAAGAGTTGACCCATGCAAGACATATTTGTTACGTTTGTATAAATGGGTCGTCTCATTTACGATAATAAAAATGTCCACGTAAACGAGTCGTGTCTAGAATGATCAGTTTTAGATGTCCTATTGATTTCAAATTGAGATGCGTACATATCTAAAAGATGGTTGAAGGCATAAAGAATCTATTGACAAGCATAAGTTCGATATTTTGTCAGGAGGATGAGAAAAATATCCCGAGGACGCCGAAGGGCATCAAAGCATATAAAAGCGAAAAGCAAGAAAATGAGTGCTCCCGCGATCACGAACCGAAGGCACCTTCAACGCTTCTGATTTCGCCAGGTCATCGCAGGGGCCCCCACCTTCACCGAAAGCCGCTGGTGGACCCACAGGGGCTTGCGATCCGACGGCAAAAGCGGCCGCATTCCCGGAACTTGGAAATGGCGTCCATCCACCACCTTGAGCATGATTCCAGGTAAACTGGAAACTTGAATGATTTCCATCGGTTCAATTTTAGGATATACATGAGCAGATTTAAGGAACTTGTTCCAACTGGCATTAGGTAAAACTGGATCGATTTTCATCGGTTCGGTTCTAGAATATGCATGAGCGGGTTTGAGGAATTTATTCTGACGGGAATCTGGAACTTGGAATAATTTTTTGTATTTTTATTATTTTATATCTTTGCACAATTTTATGGTATTCTATGGCATCGGACGATAAATGTGTAAATTTTACGATATGAGCATAATTCTAGGTAAATAAGTATGGACAAACAATTTCATTCTCATACCCAGCTGTCTTGGTCCACTCGTATTAGGCTATTAGCTCACTTAGGTTAGGCACAGGTCTAGTCATTTCACAAGTAAGACGAACATAGGTTTTTTTAATGATACGAGCACTTGGAAAAAGACTTCCAAGCCTAATGTCGGGCTCAACTTGTGTAGGTACCGACACTTAATCATATTATTTATTCGTATTTTGAAAATCACATTCAAATGATTGGTCTAATAGATATGATCGTGATATTTGCTTCGTTGTTACTGGGCACTTTAGTCTCAAACTCGACAACCATACATTCAAGAATCCATTTTGATCTCCAAAGTACAGACGGGGTATGACTTCAATCGAATTTACCAATTGAACCATCATAAACAAGAGCAAAAAAAAAAAAAAAAAAAAAAAGAAGGAAAAAAGCAAAAGATTTTCTCGGCGGCCGCACGTGCGACGCCCATTACATCGTACGTGCGTCGAGCAATTCGGCATCCGAACTGCTGCAATATACAACGTGAGGACGAGTATCGAGAAGACAGCAGAGTGTCGTTTCCCTCGCCGGAATATTCCGATCCTTCAGGTCCGTCCTCTCTCTCTCTCTCTGTGTTGTTAATCCAATCGTGTGAGATGTCGGAACGATCGAGTACTCCTTCATCCGCCCGGTTTTGGGTCGTCCGTCGATGCGCCGCTCGTCGTATCTAGGGGAAGAATTTGAGTTCTTTTGCGGAGAACGAGGGCGCCCAGGAGGGATTTTATCGCTATTTTTCCGTGCCCGTCTTTTGGGAGCTCGAAATTTTGAATTTTTCGCCGCGTCGATGTTCTCGTTCCGTTGAGCCGGGTCGATTTACGCTTGTTCTGCTGCTGGAGTGAGAAGTGATACTGTCCGTGCGGATGGAAGCTCGGTCAGGCTAATCACGTGGAGTCGTTTTGGTGATGAATGATTTATGAACATACGATGGCGAGGGGCGGGGCGCCGGCCTTATCTAGCGAGAATCTGATCTTACCCCGTGTCATTGTTACTCCCTGATGAGCTAACGCTGATCTGGTTGCGGACACTGGTCGCGCGGTTTTTGCGCCTTCTCTACCATTGGGACAGTATTTGTTTATATTCATGTACTGTTTGTGCGTAATTTCTAGATTAGATGGCCGTTGATATGGAAATTTCTTGTATTGATGGTGATCGGAAGGACTGATGCATTTAGTCTAATTGCAGGTGAGAGAAAGTCTCGGCTTTTGGGGGGAGAAAACTGACTTCGTTCCGCTGTGATGCACCTTGTTCGCGAAAATCTGTTCATTGGGAATATTTCAGATGCAGCAGAAGTCCTCCAAAACGGCAGCGCTGATGTTACTCATATTCTGTCGGTACTGAGCTCTGCCTCCGTATCGTTTTTCACCGAGTGGCGTAGCAGTTTAACAATACCCAGTAAAGAAATCAAGAAGGTCTATGTTGGAGGGTCGGGTGGCGCTGTGAATTCTGAAGATGCTGGGGATGATGGGTCCAAGAGTTGTTTGTCGCCTGAGAAGCTCTTGTATTCACTGGAGCATGTGGGGAAGGATTTGAAGTTCGTGAGAATGGCCGTGCCAATTAAGGATACGGAGAGTGAGGTCTTGTTGGACTATTTGGATCCATGCTTGGAATTCATTGAAAAGAGTCGGAAAGAGGGGTCGGTCTTGGTACATTGCTTCGCTGGAGTGTCTAGAAGGTGTAGCTTTTTTCTAGTGTTTAAATTACCATTATTATATATCCTGGAATGGTCTAACATGAATGATGCTTGCATACAATTAGTTTATTATTCTCTCACCTCTTAATTAAGTCACATGCCTTCCTTTTGTCTCGAGTCACAGCACATGTGCCTGAATCCACATCTTTTTGCCATTCTGAGACAGATTGCATGGGTCATAGCTATTTAAGTGAGTGTTGTATGCAAATCGTGTAATGGTAAAGAAGCATATTTGTATTGCTACCTAAGATTAGCCATACAATATCATCTATCAAATCTTCCATTTACTAATTTCATTGTAATAGTTGCCCATGGCTATACGCATCAGTCCCTTGCATGTCTCGTTGTTCAATATTCAGAGTATGGTCAATCTTTAATGAGTCAATGAAGGCTTAGGTGTGTAATTTATTAATGGCATGGCAACTAATTTCGTTATAATTTAAACACAGAAAAATATGTCAAGAGTGTGCAGTCTTTCAGTCTGAGTTTTATGAAATGTATGTGCAAGTCTTCCTATGACAGAATCAGATTCACTGTAGCTGCTGTTTTCTCCTATCATGTTCATGAGGTAAATTAAATGTGGGTTGATGTGTCAGGATTGCTATTTTCCTTCCATCAAAATCAACCTGATGTGTGAAAATAACATTAGAGGATGAAGATTGACCTTGAGCAATCAAAGGAGCTACTTGAGATATGTTCTGCTTTGATTAAGTTTGCCATTTCCTTCTGATGATTGCCTCATAGTTGTGGCATATGTTGGATGATTATAGTCATTGACATGTAAAATTAGTACATAAGTCGATCAGTTATGCTTGCTGCTGAAGCAGCATCTCAGTGCTGAATGAATTTTCCTCCAACGCAAATTATTCTATACAAGGTGACAGGAAACAATCCTATTTAATAGTGGATATTGGCTGTATCAGTTGGTCTTAATATCTTCTTTTTCCCTCTTTTCTTTCTCGAACTCCTTTCATCTGAATAAGTATGTTTTTGTTATATTAACTTAATTCTGACCCCTCTCCTTAGTAATTTCTTTGTCTGGGTTGCATCATTTTGTCTTGGTTGCCACTTGTGGTAATTCTAGCCTCAAAAGCACCTTCGTTTGGGATGCATATCTTCCAATTGTATATCCCAGCTCAAGGCCAGGTTTGAATAGTTCGAATGTATGTGCCAGAATAAATCATGACTTTTAATGTGCATATCTATGTTTTGTAAAGTCTTTTGTAAGAAATTTTCTGAATTTCTTTTGCCGTGAGGCTCCTAATATGGGTAAGAAATAATTCAGAGGTGGCCTAAAGTGTGTTGTAGTTTCTCCGCTATCTGTTTAATCAGGTCCTAAGGAGTTTTTCCCTTCTTTCCATGTGTCCGTTGCAGTGCAGCTATTATTACAGCATATCTGATGAGATCAGAGCAACTATCTGCAGAAGGTGCAACTTATTTCCCTCTTTATTTGGATTGAAACGTTCTGAAAGTCTGATATCAATGTCGATGGCTTTCGTTTCATGCTTGAAAGATTTGAGAAGATATCTTCGCATCATTCTCTTGATTATGAATATACGAGCGTAATCTTTTTGCCCAACCTTGCAGATGCACTTGAATCCCTGCGGCAAAGTTGCGAGTTTGTTTGCCCAAATGATGGTTTTTTAGAGCAGGTGATATGGTGTAATACTTTTAAGACATGATTGGAGGACAAAAATGTCAGTATCTCTTTTATTTCTCTAGTCATCAATTGCTCTATACATTTGCATTGCAGTTACAAATGTTTGAGGAAATGGGCTTCAAAGTCAATCAAGACAGCCCCATTTACAAGAAGTTTCGACTGAGAGTTCTGGGTAATTTCATTTGTCTTCCCTAGATTCTGGTGGGGCTTACATTAATAAGAAAAGATTCCCTCTCCTATACTTTTCTCGTTTGGAAGAGATACTTTGTATTTTGCTTCACAGACCTAAAAGCCAAGAAATTGTTCAAGGAAAATCTCCTGCTGTGACTTCTTTTGAGCTAAATTTATATGGTTATGTGAGGTCTGTCAAGTTGATCTTCGGTTACTGCTATATGGTGAATGACCTTCCTTGTAGCCTAATGACTGGCCTTCCAGACTTGAATGTGGCTTATGAGGCACACTCAGTTAATTACTTGTTACTTCTGTAAAGTTTCAATAGATGTCTTCAAGTTTGAAGTTGCCGTAGATTCCCTTTCATAGTTTTAATTGACTGTCTCAAATAGGTAATAATCCAGCGAACCATAGAATTGTACATTTGGCTGGGCTAAATTTTATTGGAGTTTGGTTAGTTGGTATTAGAATCCATAAAGCTGGCAAGGCATTTCATTTAACTATACAGACATGTACATGGAAAAGGTCTTTAGCGATAGTGTACCAAATTATGTATTATTAGGTGTTTATCGTCATCCATCAAGTTTTTCTTGGTGCTTAAGGGGACCATCTTTTGACTAAAATAATATTTGTTTATATTGACCTACTCAAATTGAAGGCGGTACCATTTTTTGACTCAAAGAGTCATATTGCAGATAGCATTTTTCTCCTCTCATTCATTGTCTCCACCATCTGTCCCTTTCTGCATCTGCCATGCCTCTATGATAACCTTTTTTAGAAGTGAGCCACAAATGTCAGTATGTTATGCTCGCTTTACCAAGCGTTTGTACGGATCATGAGAAAAAGTGTTGGTATAATGATATCTTGGAATGCTTGCTTTACAAAGCTTTTCTATGGATTGTGAGGAAAGAGTGCTGGTTTGATGGTATCTTGCAATTTCTTTTTCAATTATTTACTGAATTTAATTCCATTCCATGGTTTAGGCGATTCTTACAACCGTGGGGAGAAAATAGACAGTTCCAAGTTTGCGGCAGATCCAGGCTTGCCAACAGAAGCTCCATCTGAAGTCAAAGCATCTCAAAATGGACCGGTTGACCGCAAGATTACCTACCGTTGCCAGAAGTGCAGAAGGATTGTGGCTTCGCAAGAGAATGTTGTGGATCATGTTCCAGGAGAGGGCGAAACATCCTTTGGGTGGAACAAGAGAAGAGGCGGCAACCCTTTTAACAAATCTGATGAGTTTGGGTGCTCTTCTATATTTATCGAGCCTTTGCAATGGATGACAGCTGGTAAACTATGTCCTACAACTTATTCTTGTAAATTATTTTCTTTTAAGGAATTAATGAAACTGCATATCGAAATGAAACACTTAAAATTGAGAATGTTAGTTTTCTTCCTTCGCTCCTTGGAGTAGACCAAGAAGGAAATGATCATCTGATTGCAAGTAGAACTTTTGAAGTTTTCTTTGTTTTCATTTTTAACCAAGAAATTCAGGCTCCATAGATTTCACTAGAAGTATGACAACATGGGGCATGCCTTTTCTCCAAGTTTGGCATCGTCATATGCTGTGGAATAATGATTCCACCAGCGAAACCTTTTTCCTTTGCCTGGGAACCTGTGGAGTTGACAAGCATTTTGTCCACCTGAGACCCAGAATTAGCTTAAATACAACCATGTTAAACTATCTCTTGCATATCTTTATATTAGTGCTTAGTGTGATGATTGATCTCTCTTTTGGCTGGGGCTGGGAGAATTTATGTTATTTCTTCTCTACAATGGCACATGGGGATCATATATTTGAAATTCTCAATGTTATTATACCTTGCAGTTGAAGAAGGGGCATTGGAGGGCAAGTTATCTTGTGCACATTGCGATGCTCGCCTTGGTTACTTCAATTGGTCGGGTATCCAGTGCAGTTGTGGTAGTTGGATCACCCCTGCTTTTCAGCTCCATAAAAGCCGAGTCGACATCAGCAGATTCGGCACTGTCTGATGCTAAGAGGTCGAGAGAGGGGGGTTATCCTGCTCGTACTTCCAGTGTCAGATATACTGCCAATAATAAATATAGGCCTCTATTAGGCAGCTCAAAGTACAGTACACAGTGTCAATACCCGTTCATGGGAGAGGCCTCATTTGCTGGTGTTTTTGCTATTCTGATGAGATGGGCATTTCCGAGTCACGACTGGAGATGAAGCTCGAGTTGGATGCCTTTTGGCATCTGCGAAAAACTGTTTTGTGTCTGAGGTCCTTTAGAACTTGTGAGTTCCCATTTTGGACTTCCATCTACCGGAGATGGCTTGGTTTTTCCGAGTTGACACAAAATAGAAACAAATATGAAACGAGAGTAGAATGAGGGATTCCCTTTCAGGCCTTTGGCCCTTGGAGAGTTGATGGTCATCACTTGTATTTGTGATTCTTTTTAACTACTCCAGCCATCGAGCATTGTGGAGGAAACGGTTGCAGAGAGTCTTTGCCGTGTTCTCAGCTGGTACTTGAGAAACGAACATTTTCATTATTCATGTATTGTGGCTTGGCTTAAGCCGCTTAAGAAGAGAGTGGTTGTAATGAAAGGTTTGGGCTTTTATACGTAGCCTATAATTATTCGACATTTCAAAAGCTTGGCATTCCATATTATTAGCAAAGTAAGGGGGGTATTCATGCCACCAAAAATAGAAGTAAGGGGTAGAAAACTTCTATCGGATCTTATGCTTCCCGATTTTGTTATAGTATTTTGATATTTGATTATGATTACACGAAAAGAGAAATCCATCGGCAGACTTTTCTTATTTGGTTCAATAAGCGAATGCGCTAATAATACCGTGACAATTTCAGATGACAGCATCCCTCGGCCAGAGTCAACCTAAACAGCCCAATTTTGTCGGGGTGTCGCTATCAATATGATTTCTCTTTCAAAAAGGTCCCAAAGAGGAGGGAAGATTGAGCTTTTACCTAAAACGAGACGAGCACAGACAACATTAAAGAGGGCAGCAATTGTGTGAGGAGAGAAACTCAAGAATGATGGTATAAGCCCATCGATGGGCCGACTAGAAAAGCTCAGTCAACTAATAAGATACCTTCCCCATGTCACAAGAAATTCTCCAAAGCTGTACTACAGGGATTGAGATTCAAGAAGGATGTTTGTCGCCACATTGACATCGTTTCTTGCATGGATGAGCGCTTGTCTGGCAGAGCTCCGGTCAAATCCCATCGAAACAAGTGTGGCAATCGACGCCTCCGATGGCTCTGGGGTGGAAGGCGCTGGAGCGGGATAGTTTGGCTAAACACACAAAGAAAAGGATCAGATGCTGTGGTTGGAGAGTCGAACTAAGTAGAAACATAAAGAATGAGCACTGCTCACTGCCATGAGAGAGAAGTATATGTCTACCTGCCCCAAGAGGAAGGAGGGGGGAAGTGAAAGGTACACTACAATTTTCAAACTGTTCCAATAGTTTCTAAGCACATGGAGTTAAACATTCACTGCCTCCTACATAATATTTCCTACTCATAAACCCCACCTATTGGCTAAGCCACCTATCCCTCATCGATAATAGATTAGTTGGCCTCCCCCCTCCCCCCCGGGGCGCGGGGGGAGGGGGGGTTCTCTCTCCAAAAGTATGAAAAGCTGGAGAACTTCGTACCGTCCATTCCAGTGTGGTTGAATTCTGTTCAAGAGCTTCTTCAGGTTTACAGAGTTATTATTTACTTGGCATCTTGTTTCATCAGCGTTCTGGAAGCCGTGACTTCTATAATTCCTGTAAGTATGGTTTTGCCCTAAAGGTAATTTAAAATCTTGAGCTGAAATATTCAATGACTAGAAACTTTAGACTAGCACAAACCTAGCTTGAAGCTTCCCCTTCCTGGTTTTTGGGTTTTTAATTGCTGGCTTTTGAATGCACCGAGATAAAACAAAGAGGCAATGCCATAAACGTCACCCCTAAAAGTCCCCCAAAACGGGAACACAAAGCATAAAAATCAAATCTCTAGATTTGCCACTTTAAATTGGAAAATGACAATTTAATCCAGTCACCACTTAAGAGGGCCACTATCATTCTCGAAGAATTGTAGAAAGCATTTTGAAACTACGATAACTAATAGTGCACTGGTAATGTCCGATTAACTTCATCTAACTAGTAAACCAAGGTGCAATTAAGTGCAAATTAACATTAAAGAAAATTTCAGCGACAGACACCCACGAGATGCACAATAAATGATGAGATCAAGCAGATAAACCGAGTCAGATCATTTAAATGAGTTGGCCACATAAGTTTCAAAGTGGAAATGGTAATACATTGAAAAACCATTTAAAGCTTAACTCACCTCTACTGGGCGAACAGCATAGGATGGCATACTTCCCATGGCATTCCTAGTAGATGTTGCAGGCATACTTCCCATGGCATTCCTAGTAGATGTTGCAGGCATCCTTCCAATAGACGGCCATGAAAGCCGCGCAAAAAATGAAGAAATGAACTCTGGAAACTGAAAAATTTACAAGACCGGCACCAACCAAAGTCAGCATAATAGGAAGCAAATGGCTAAGCCATATGAGCTTCATAGATTGGACAACTGTGAATTTTCACTGAAAAATCAACATTCGGCAGCAACACCACAGACCGGGCTATAGAGCTATTGACTCTGCATTTCAGTTCTTAATGAAAGACATTGACATCGCTATACATGGATGGATAAAATACACCCCAATGACTCCCACCCATGGCATCCACAAGAGTGGCGCATCCAAGAACATAAACTGAGTCTTTTTCGTCCACATGCCCAAGAAATAAAAATACAATGTGCTGCCAGAAGAATGTTTTGCAGTAACATTTATCCATTCCTGGAAAAACTTCACAGTTACATGTAGTTCAGTTCAGGGAGTCTGCAACTTAGCTCACCAATTGTTAAGAGAAGTCTGAGTGGACAAAAGAGACAGGTAAAGGAAATACTGGAAGAGTGTGGACATAGATATCTCTCAAAAGCTTTATATTCTGCTTATACTCTTATGATCCTCACCTCACCCTTTATCTCACAAGAAAAAGAAGGAATGGAACTGATCTTTCTTTTCCCTTTTTCCTTTTTCATCTTCTTTGAAAAGACTGCTTGTGTAAAGATGACTTGGGTGTGAGGACGGGCAAGGAGGTTGTTCATCTTTTGTTCGCACAACACTTCATCACAAACTACTATCAAGTATATGGAAATTATAGGTGAGAATATTGATAAATAATCATACATGCATCGGGCAGAGCTTCTCACCTCCAATTTAATAGCAAAGAATATAAGGAACAGTATATCTATCAAGGATCATAGAAAGCTAAGATAGTTCATTTACAAGCTCACAGTTCATTGATATAATCTACAAGATTTGAAACTACCTTCTTCTGAATCTCCAAAATGTAAAAAATTCCAGAGATGCAAAGTAAATAAATGGTCACCAACGATGATAGAGTACAACCTTTGCCTTTCTGATGTAAAAGAAGTTCATGCGATACAATGAACCAGCTACAAAGCCACAAATTCCTGGGAATATAGATCTTTTCCAAGATGATAGCAGAAGCTGAAAGACACAAACTCTTTAGATGTTTGCAGCAGAAAAAGGAGGCCTATAGAGCAAGATAAAAGGGGATTAAAAAGAGATGACAAAGACCAAACTTTACCTGCAGACCAGCTAGATAAATGAAAGATTTATCTGAGAATTGGACACCAAAGACCCGAATTTTTGTTGATACTGGAATGTCCAAGTAAAAGGGTATGAATGATGCAAATATAAGACCATAAGGTCCAGGAGTAAATATTAAGGAGGTATCTGCAAGGAAAAACAGGAATAAATACTTCAACCAAAATTGACAGCAACATAACGTCAGATATTGCAACTTCTAAATTTTTAAGATGATGGCCCATGACTGGAACCATGTAAAAGTAACATCAGTAAAAATCCAGTGTTGCATATTAATTCTTAGAAGATGGTTAGAGAATTAATTATAACACCATTAGCACTTTAAACAAGAAATGGGTAGTAGTACTGCACTAAAAAATCTTCAAGAGAATGAGACCTTTAACGTGTGATTACTCCAGAATAATTCTTCTCTTATGCTCTTCAAACAACCTGGTGCTTTAAGCAACACTTTTCATTTCAGATTACATTTCCATTGATCAAATTTATGCACATGATTTCATTGTCTAAATCCATCAAGTCCAGAATTCGCCAGTACACAACGTTTAAAGTTCTGTATGTAATGAACTGAAGTCATTTCTGGAAATAACTGCAGTTTCAACTTCTGAGTAATATATCTTGAAGCATTAAATAAAATTGTCTTACATGCAAGATTTCATGACATCTATGTTATTTCACTAACTTATCTTCTTAAAAAATAAAATAAAAACACTAGCGGATGATGATCCATCCCATTCAGGAGTATAAGTGGATTCTTTTTGGCCAACCAAGAGCATAAGCAGATGAGGCTCCTAAGAAATGAGAAAAAGAATGACAATGAAATGAAGAATATGCATAAAAGAGCACACAATACTAAAGTACCAAAAACTTTAGTAGATTATAGTTTTCTCACACCCAGCAAAGTGCAAAAAATAATGTTCTTTGCTCACTCTTCCACACATCTATAAGCACCTTTGATGCTTGGGTATAAAGCAGACTGAAAAGAAGATTGGAAGAAAGTTGACCTTGATATATTTTGTGCATACCTTTAAGGAGTGCAAGTGCAAGGACTTCACATAAAATTGATGTCATGGTGGAGAACAAGATAAAGACCTACAATACAACAGGTAAAATGTAAGACATCTACTTGATGGCACACACAGAGTAGTCAAGGTCACCAAAGTTAGCAAATCCTCGCAGAAGCATCCATGCCAGTATTCTACCAACAAAAGGAAAGGAACTTGTCTTCTACAACTTAAGCCTTCCAAAAAACTATACTTTCTGAAAGTAAGTCAGATATTCTCAAAAAGCATACTTCTATTCAATTTTCCCTGCCATAACTCGCTAATGTTGTGATTTCAATAAGCCTACCACACTCTTCACAAAACAGTCTGATTGCAACCACAATGCCAGCTCAGTGGGCTAACTTTCCTCTTACAAGAGACGAGTTGTCCCGTGTTGGGTTCTATAAGCACTCTCTTCATCTTTGTTTGTTGTCCATTTGTTAGAAAGATATTACCTCAATGGGGGCATTACGCCACATTAGCACAAAATTAGAGTCTTTCTCCAACTACACAAAAATGACTACTCAATGGAATCCAAGAAGAAAGCAAATGGCCAAGAAAAGAGGGGCAATCCAATTTATGAGTTGGACAGGCACTTCATTTCCTCTCTTAATAGATCATGTCCTTGAAACTTTATTTATTTTTTATTTATTTTTTGAATACAATGTACTTACTTGAAGCTCATGTATTTGACATACTACGTCTCAAAGTGCACTTGTAGTATGTTGCTTAGATTTTCATAATGTACATATGAAATGAGATATCTATTTCTAGTAACAGTTTCAACTATCCTCCTAACCTTCAGCAGAAAACAGACATGTAACATACTTTTCACGAGAGCAAAAATCAAGCAAAGGTGACTCACCGAGTACTTATTGGAACCAATTTGTCTTTCAAAAACCCGAAAGTAGTATAGCATGTAGAGCCCAAACATTAGCTCCGGTGTAGATGAGAAGGCGAATGCCGACTCTACTATCTTCAAAAAATTAACCTTTTGGTATACATCCTGCCATCGATATGAGAAAAAAGAAAATGGAAATTTTTTTAAAGCAAGACACACCCTGCACTAGTAGTACAAGCAGCATTAACATCTAATATGCAATTCAGTAAGCCCCCTTCCTAGGCAAAGTTTCCATCAACTAGAATGTAAGATAGACCGTCCCAATATCAGCATCAGGTTCCCAATTCAACTAGAATGCTCATTAAATAATTCCCCGCATCTCTGTGCATATAAACACAGTCGTTCTGCTGTTCAACGCCCGATCCTGCTCCAAACTAAGCAAATTCAAGTAAATAAACCAGCAAAAACACCAGCTTTCCGACATCAACCGGCGTTACAGGAGAATTGAACACTCAATCGAGACACCTGGTAAGAGAATCCGAGCTTGTGGGCCCCACCCTGGATGCCGGAGAAGACGGTGAAGATCGCGGAAGCAACGATGAACGATCTGGTGACCGGCGCATTATCTACAGCACCAAAGAAGGAACACGCCCAGATTACATCGAGCGCACGCGGTACGAAAAGCAGAGAGGGAATTGCTAGAGGAAGCGCGTACTGAAGCCAGAGGGGCCGCCATTCATCTTCCCGGCGGCGGTCGGCGGCCTTCGATGAGCGCCGGCGGGAGCGCTGCTTCGCTCTCGAGGCGGCTCGCGATGCTGCGGCGGCGGCGGCGTACGGACTCGCCGGAGAGGTCCGTCGTCTTCGCCGATCCGGACGCTCTCAGCTCCGATCAGGAGAAAAGCGAAGAAAGAGAGAGAACAAACTCGGGACTTTGTTGGAATTCGCAAAGTTTAGTGAAAACGGGAGACGTTATTTACTTTGTTTTCCGGGACAACGTGGTGTCGGAATTTCGATGTGATTAATGTTTAGGGTGCCACCTCTCCTAAATTGATCTGTCCATGTTGCACACGGTGATGAATGTGATCCGTGATTTGAACACGAGATTCGTCGCGCATATCGACCATTCATGGTATACTTTTGTCTGTCAATTTCTCTTCCCCACATGCTATCATGACATGTCATATATTGATGGTGAAAGCAATGAATTTTAATTTTTGTTTTTGGTTTCATCAAAAAAGGAAAATGATTCTTGGCAAAGATTTAGCATCTTTCTGTTGTCCTATCACTGTGGTACTCAAGAATGATTGAATTCAAGATGGGACCATTGCAACCACTGGGAATTTAGTGGTCACTCTTTCAACATGGAAATGGGAAATGGGAAATGGGGGTTCGAATCCTAACGAATTAGTTTTAAGAGTGAGTTTCGACTCTCACGTCCTGCAAAAAGAAGCAGGACAAAAGTCTGAGTGTGAGTTAGAGTAGAAATAGAATAGAACTGACAAAAATAAAAATAAAAATAGACCATTGGCCTAGAACCAAACAGACGCAGTCAGTTCCCAGCTTGTGGAATTGGGTACGGGCCCAGTCTGATTAGGATTAGGCCCAAGGGCCTTAGAGAAGAGCAAAGAGCCCATCAATCAACATTTGATCTGGGGCAAGCACCGAAAGGATGGACGCAGTTGTCCTTGTGTAATGTATGTTTGGTGATTTCTGTGCCTTAGAGTGGATGCCACTCTCATCTAGTTGGAAAACAACTTCTGTTTTCTTGGCCAACTATTTCCGATCGGTATCTGGTCGCACGCGCAAACTGCAGCCAAATCTGTGGTTATGGTTTGTGTCCAGACGATCACAAGTTTGTAAGCAGGGCTGGGATGAGATGTTCCTTCAACTGTCACCTGCGATGAACTTTGGAGCTGGATTTCTGCTAAGTGCGTTCAGACGTACTCGCGATACCATCATTACCGGTGTTTAATTTCCACAATTGTGAGTCTTAATGTCCTAATGTTAGCTGCATATGTCAAAGGCATTTATGTTTGATTGAGACTTCAGTGAATGTCAATGCACCGAAAGATGCACCTGAAAAGACCAGAATGCTTTTCAGCTCAATTGATACTGATATTACTGGACTGGATTAGCAGCACTGGATTACAAATGGAAGTATTTCTTCAACTAATCATTTACATCCCCTAGCTCAAATGCTAGACATGGACATTCGTGGTATGAGGCCTCTACACACTACAGAAAAATGAAGCCCGATGTCAATCTTTCTCACCCTAGAAATCCTACCCTCGAAAAACCAATCGTCTTTCGGACTGGTCGAGTTGAGCAAAAAGATAGAGATGGTTTAAGTACAGAGTCGTCGAGTGCGAGGATGCATTGCTGCTAAGGACTATTCCATCACATGAGATGGCCGGAGCCTCTTCCAAGTCGAGATTTCCTTGTTCGCATATAGCTTTCTGATCCCTCCATAAAAGCCGTTACCTTCGGTTCCTGCTTCTTTGTGTTCCTTTCGGTTTATGACCGTTCTTCTCCATCTCGAGTCAACTGGGTACTGGTTGAACTCTAGCATCACGTTATCTGTCGAAAAGGGTTTTCGTGAGATTCTTGTAGCATTACACATCAAGCGCTGACTCTATAATTAAGAGGATAATGAAGAATTTGTGAGCATGATTAAAGCTGTTTCTACAAAAGAAGGTCTAAATAATAACTTCAGCCTGGAGATCTATGCTCATAACTAATGCTGTTCCTAGAAGGGAGGTCTAAATAATAACTTCAGCCTGGAGATCTTGACCATCTTTTTGCTCAGTTTTCAGAATGTAGCAACATCAGTAATCATCTGTATCATAGCATTCATCGGTATCATTAATAAAAGCCGAAAATCCAGCCTGGTTTCTCACCACTATAATGGCATCGGCAATGATCTCCATTTCCATCACACGACTCCAGATGGCCAACAACACCATACCACCAACCTGCAATCCACATTGAATGGATCGTATCAATCGACAGTCAATGAAAGGTGAATTTCCTTGAGCAAATGAATAAGGTGTTGCGGAATTAAGGGGGCAAGTAAATTTAAGTCCATGCAGGCACTCACCATAGGGAAACTCTTTGGATTTTCTCCATTGGATTTCAATATCGTCGCCAGGTCTCAGGTCATTTAGACAATCTGAGTTATGAAGCTCGTGTGGTGGAGTACTAACAGGGGGTGCTCTGAGTCTGTCCCACGGTATGTTCTCTTCCACAGTTCGCCGTCCAGGCGACGAATACCTGTAGACAAAATCAACATATTACATCATTAGGATTTAGGACTAAAAAAGATTCAATCAAGTATTTTAAAAGAAAAATGCAATTTTCCTAATCAATTTTCTAATTATAGAGAATTCCTTTCAAAATTATTAACAATGAATGATTTCCAGGTGGGTATTTATATCAGCAGAGCACAGGATGCAGAACAGGGGCTGATTAATAGGATGATTGGGAGATCATAGATCTGAGCTCAGATAAGCGGAGTCTGTGTACTTGGTGAAGCAGATAACCAAAAAAGAAACCTGTTGTCCTAAAGATTCTTGTGTTCCAGAATGGAAAGAAAGAAAGAAAAATTGATAAAGATCCATAGGAGGCCACTATCTGCATACCTCGCCTGAAAAGTGTCTGTCCGAGAATCATAGCTGACATGAGCATCGTAGCATGAAAGCATGAACCCAGAATGCCCATTCTGCAATTCAGAAAAAGCAATGAATTTCAATTTACAATCCCACAATTTCAGGAAAAGAAAGTGCAGTTCATTTGAAACCAAACAAGACAGCTCAGAAGCAATATAGCCAAATGATCAAAACCAAGTTTACCTCACGATTGTACACCTGAGCTGGGAACCAAAACTTGCCATTCTCAAGTGACAGGTACAAACCCATGATGGAATCAACAGGAAAATCACTTCTTGGTTTATTACTGCCACATTCCAAATTTGGCCTCATCCAAGTAAAGGGCCAAACCCTAAAAAGCAAGTCTTTCTTGAACCCATTTCTCCTGTCCAGGCCACAGAGGCTAGGCCTCTTTCTTGAGGCGAGCTGGCATTGCCACTCTCTTGTAGCAGCATCACCAATCAGTCTGTTCCATTTTTGCTTCATGTGTTTCTCCCACAGATGGTCACTCCTGCACTTTTCCCTCATTGAGCTACAAACCTCAGCCATACTACACAGCCCAACCGGCGAGAGCCTCTCCAGTATGCAGTCCAAGGTCAGTTCAGGCAAGTCCAACAGGGAAAACTTCTCCTCCCCAGGAAAGTCTTGAACTTGCAAGACTTGAGATGGACCGGTCGTCATCTTCTTGAGTGGCTTCATCATGAGGACCTGGTTGAGCTTGATCCTGTGAAAGAAAGACATGAAGAAGCTCGAAAGCTGTCCCCAGGCGATGGGAAACGACAGGATTAGCTGGTTTCTCATTGGCAAGAGCGGCTTGCAGGACATGGATCTAGAGATCAGGATGAATGAGAAGCATGAGACGAAGAACAGAAGCATTTGAAAGTTCTGGAAATGACTCAAGTTGCAGGACTGGCATGAATTGAAGCCGAAACAGATGGGAAGCAATGGGATTTATTTGTATTATGCAAAGGATCGACTGAAAAGTCTGATAAGCAAGTCCTGTTTTATATGGTGACGAAGGAAGATGGGCCAAGGTCTGTGCTCATTGGCAATATCGAGGTTGCGGTGGAGTGAGAGCGAGGGCTTTGATAACTACACAAGGGACATGCACAAGACACTGCAACCGACAAGCTTTGATTGCTAGGTGGTCAGAATACCACAGAAAAACGAAGAAAGGTCAGCCAACAAGGAGGAACACAAAGCAATGCTTTCCTTCTCAGGGCTGGCTTGAGAAATGAGACAAACGCATTTATGTGATTTTATCTATCGCACCTGATGGGCTGAATTTAATTCCTCCCCACCGGCTATGGTCCCAACTGTGGGGATGTTTGAGGGGACAACTGGCGGTTCATGATTGGTGGGATCGGAGGGAGAGAGAAAGAAGAGTATTGATGAATAATACCAATATAGATAAAATGATGTAATAAATAAACGGCAGACATATTTTAGGCAAGAAAGTCATATTCCATGTTCCAAATATCACAGTACTTCACATTATAAGTTTAAATTTCACCCATCCAAATCAATAAACTGTGCATTTTTTATAGACAAAAGTAGTATGAGAATGGAATCCAAAGATCAGGTTCTGTCAGATGGCACTTGGGAGATCCCAACAAGTCACCAACAGAGCCACCGTCAAGAATGGAGTGAACATGTGTCTAGACCCCACCTCAAAATTTGAGAACTTTCTATGGAAAAAACAAATATTGTTGAATGTGTGTGTGTGTGTGTGTGTGAGAGAGAGAGAGAGAGAGAGAGAGAACTGGTCAAGGTTTCACAGGACTTTAGTGAGGAAAATAAATGGTGCCTTGGATCTGTTTTGTCTTTCCCATTAACAGGAAAATGCCTGTGAATTGATGTTGTTAATGGTATGTTCGATCGTTTCAATGTCCACACTCACCGAGCCCACAGAAAAGACTGGAGGAGAAACAAAATGGCAATGAACGAGAACTGGGTCCTTCTCGATTCATGAGAATGCATGATTTATCAAATCACACTAACTCCAAAGCAACAGAAAAGGACAGCTATCTGATTGATGGGCTTTTGGGGTTTAAAGCATTTGAAGGGGACCCGTCTTTAAATTTCTCTAGGTGGGGGTCAAAAGCGATCTGTCACCACGCCATAACAACACCAGCTGATATTTGGCCTAACTTCCACCAAACTCCAACACCACTTGTCCTTATTCTTTACCACACACCATGAAAGTTGCTCCTTTATCAATCACCCCCACCAATGTGAAAATGGGATCATGACATCCTCTTCAAATCTTGTATCCATGCAGTCCCATTGGTCATCCCAGGAATATATTGGAAGTCCCTCCGATTTGGCGTCGTTGCATATGATGTTTCCTATGTTATCCTAAGTTGTTCCCTTCAGCCTTCTTGGACCAGCCTATGAATCCACTTCAATCTCTTTTCTTGCTTACTTTCTTTTCCTTTGGATTAAATAAAGACCCATGATCTCTTTCGTGGGGGACAGACGTCTTTATGGACAGAGCCACGGTTGCCGTTTTGTTCGCCTTTTCTTTGCATCTTCCTCTGTCCTCTTCAACTTTTTCCCTTCTCTCCCTTACCTTTTTTCACATTATCATGAGCTTTTGTCCCTCAATTATTAGTCAAGAAGGATGTGAGGAAGAGAGATATTAATGGGTATAAATAATTAACTAATCAATGACCAAACACGACGCTTGAATGTTCAAAGAATGTGGTTGCATCTCGCCTTATGCTTGTGGATATTCCCACCAATGATAAATAGTACCTTGCCCAATGAACAGTGTCGAGGACAATCAACATGGTTGATGAAAAATCTATGTAAACCAGCAGCTGAACTTGATAAAATCCAACTGGGAAGGATAAGTTTTTGTGGTTGTGAAACCACACGGAAAGATCTTTTCGGTTTCCCCTTCCCACAAGACATCTCTCCTTTTGAGTAGTTTGTCCAGCCCTACTCACCGGTGGTGCTTTTGAAGATGTATGGTTGAACTGCATACCGTCAGAATTATTGATAAGTATGTACCTACGATGGGCCACTTCATCACCTACCCATTGTAAACGATCTTAAATTCTACAGTTGGCCAACTTTTTTGTCTTGAACATAGCTCGTGTAAAGAGACATAATAGTTGGATATGTTCGCCTAATTTTATGCAAATCTTCGACAGGAAATCCGAGTTTTGGTCAGTCTCTCCAACCTCTTCCCACGATATGGCATGGAAGGAAAAATCCAACACGGAAAGAAGAAACCAATAAGCATCCATGAATTGGGAACTCTTTCTACATAATTCTTACTGATACATCTCACAAAAAGTAAAAGCATTTTCGTGCACCCAGATCATCATATACCTTGGAAAAATCATGACCCAACGCACCTGCCTCAGCCACCGTTTCTGGTGGTAGCACTCGGCTGAGAATTAGTAAAGTTTCTTTCTTTTTTTAATCCTATGCAAAAAGTTAAAATCCAAATTAGAAATCACCTCGATTGATTCTAGATTTTATACGTCGACGAAAAGTAAAACTTGAATAATTCCTTTCAGTATATTACTTTTATATATATTTTTTCTTTTTCCTCATGTGGCTGGTAGATCTTTAGGATTGACCAATCCCATTTTCAATTCTCAAACCGAATATGCAATTTCAATAACCAATGGTTATCTCGTTATGAGAGAATGAATTTAAAGTAACATTTTTCTTGGAATGAGTGGGTGAGCGGCTGGATGAGAAAAGGGCCATGTGATTTGCCTATGATGCTACACGTTTGTTGTTTACAGAGAGGAGAACTTTCATAGGATCCATCAAATCATAGCCATAAAACAATTGGTGACCCAGATCTAGAGACATGGTCTGTGGGCGACCAAATGTTCTCGAATTTAGGATGGATTAGATGGGTTGTAAAGTTATATTTAATGCGATTCCCTTAACTCGTTGCACGTGATATCAACGTTTCATGTCTAGATATTCGATAATAATGCTTAACGTGCTAAAATTAGCTCCTTCTTCTTCTTCTTTTGATGATAATAGCTTAATAAGAAGGTTAATGATGTATTTCGGGATCCAATCATGCTGGCAATTAATTTCCGTGCGAACCCGTTCTTTCGCTTTCTAATCATTCATACTCAGCTCACCTAGCTGTTATTGAATGCACTGGCCAATCATCACGCGAGAAAAAGGTAAAGATAATCCAAGATTTTCTCGAAATCGGAACAACCCATGATTCACGTTTGCTTCTTGTTTAATGCCATCGGTTGAGCTTTCCGATTGTGGCCGGTTGGTACGTGCGCATCGAGCTGCTAAATGGCCATAGAAAATGCATAGAATCGACTCGAAGAAAGCGGAAAAAGAGCATACATAGTGCAAAATGAGTGGGATCGGAATTGGGCAAAAAAAAAAAAAAAAAAAAAACTGGGGACCCTCTACTGCTGATCTCCACCTCTCCAATAGTATAAAAGCATTAATAGAGTCTAGAGTCTCTAGACCCTGGACACCTAGCGAAGGTGCAATCGTTTTGCAATTTGCTTTGGGGGGTTATATTCAATTTCGGTGGTGTGCAGCGTATGACACGCCACGCCCATGAAGTAATGATGGAGTCCAGATCTTTGCCCCAAAAGTGCGAGGGAATATCATCCAAATCTTTCGATTCGTTGGCTTGGTGGATTGGCTAATTTACGGATTTAACAACTCCTTTGGCCCATCTCCCGACTCCTGTGCGTGTATCGAGCATCTTCCCCTGGTTGGAGGGAAGGGAATGGGGATCGTATCTAGGTATATCAACACATGGGCCCAAACGAGGGGAAAAAGTTGCCTAATCAATCTTGGACGTATTGTGTAGACGCCTATTCAATTCTGAATTTTATAATTTTATCAATTTGGTCATAAACATGTATTCATTTAATAACTCCTCAGCCCATCTCATGTGTATACATAAAAAATCATCCATTATTAGGGGCAAAGGGGAATGGGATTCGTGTTTGCTACAATGAGGGGATAAATTGTCCAATTCGATCAAAAATCTATTGCATGGACACCACTTCAATCCTGACTTTATAATTTTATCAATTTAATCTTAAATTTTTACACGAAATTCCAACATAGTCTTCATTCGACCGTTGATAGATGCCACCTAACGACTCACGATGGAATGGTTATATTATGATTAATTTAATTTGCAAAAGTTTATAATTAAATTGGTAAAATTAAAAAAAAAAATTAGAATCGAATTAATATTTTAGGACAGATTAGGTTATTTTTTTCAAAAATAAGGGACAAGCACAAGTTAGTTCTCAAACTAAACTGGTCCAACATATATTTATATTGGGCGAGACAGATTGGGGGCCGATGATTGTCATGGGACCTCTTGCTAGGCTTGCAGTGCCTGTATTATGGGGGACTGATGTATTAATTGACCACGCTGGTTCTCAGCATCGGTGGGGACTGGGGCCTCTTTTGTGATGCTTGGGTCAAACATGGTCCATGGTCATGGTTCGGTATGCCATCTAAGCTCGATCGGCCGACCACCACCTAACTTTACTTTATTGAACCAAAAAATCTCACATGTGAAATTTGGAGTGAAATTAACGGTTTCTGACTTTATAAACACCTTGGGAATGTCAGATTGCATAACACGACAACAATGTGACTCATGTGTACTGCCACTGATTTATGATGTGAACAATTGATGTAGTCATATCATGCAAAAGAAATTGAAGAAAAATAAGTGGACGTAATGATACATTTTGTGGGTGTTTCTTTTTTTGTATAAACATATTTGCCTGAACATCATGAGCAAGTTCAATTTAGACCGTGTTATAGAACGAGCACGTGTTGATGTCACCGATAGTCATGTGGCCTTGGCCTCTAAAGTGACAACGATGTATACGTAGGACCACCCGGCATCTATAAATTCCAGTGGTCCTTGATGATGAAAGACATCACCTAAGAGAACATTACCATTTGTATTCAGTGACTAGAAAATGAAATGCGTCTAAAATGAAGGATTTGCTGTGAAAAAAATAATGACGCAAATATTGAATTGCATAATTTTGGAAGGTACAGAACGAATGGGAAGAGCATTGCCCTTTCTATGCTTTTTTCCCCCGCACTTCTTTTCCTAAGTTTGATAGTTGCCTTCCAAGTAGGATGTCCTTTTCATTTGTAGAAAAGTCGTCTTGAGCATTAAGGGGCAACCAATGTAAGCTACTTCATCCGAAATTTCACTGAGAATTATGTATCTTTGTCATGGAGTATCGAAATTTAAAATTAGAAATGAGTCATCACTCGATATTATCAGGACCCATTATTTTGAGGTATAACCGCACGGAGGTGCTCGAGGTTCTGAAAGAGTTGATAATTTAGGGTGTGTTTGTTTCATGGAAAACGTAACGTTTTTGCAAAATATTTTCTAGGAAACCATTTTTCAGGAAAATGGTTAGTTTTCATTTGTTTGGTGATACGTGACTAAAAATATTTTTAGTGTTTGGATCGCATTTGAAAAATGATTGAATAACATTTGACCTAACAACTCACATGAGAAAAAGCACATGCTAACTAGTTATTATAAGTGGATATTGAACTCCTGGCATTGTGTTCAGGGTTGAGCCGTAGCACTAGGCCATCATCAATGGGGGTTGAATTTTTTTGGTTAGAAATACAAGCAAAAAGACCTTGTTATTCTATATACTTCAAGTGATTGTGTGTGAAAATTAGTAAAAAATGATGTGGTGTGCTTGGAAATTTGGTATGCTTTTCTTTTTATATTTGAAGCTAGTTGGAGTTGATGGTACTCAAAAACTCCACCTTTAGTATTAATTCTAGATATTTAGTCAGTATTAAAAAGCCAATTTTCACTCTTTCCTTTGGTTAGTGATTTCAAAGGCAAATTTAATTACTTCTAGTCTTAAAGTTTATTGTTAAAAAATTGATTCGACGTCCATATTTCATTCATTTGACTATTATTTTTTACGCTTTTATGTTGTTATTAATGTATAATATTTATCTTACATCATCAACAAAATAACATGATCGATCCCTAATTTGTTGTCTTTGCATTTTTTGGATAAGTTATCCTATGTGAATTCATATAAGTTATGTAAACGATCATTACATCCTTAAATCTTCAATTTTCTCTTGAATATATCTAAATAGTTACACTATTTTGGTGTATTTTAGATGTTTATGCAATAATAAAATTTCGATTTATTATTCTTATTTTTGGCCCATGATATAGTAGAAGGCGGATTATTGTATCTGTATCCGAGTCAGCAAATAAATACATATCAATATTCAATATAACCAAAGAGATGGGCTGGGCCTGGGCCCAAACCACTTCTGCCCACGTGTGCTGGAAAATGAGAAGTCCATTCTTCACACGACAGAAATTATTAGGGATTCCGGACCATTTGAAATGGCTGGCTCCGTATGGACCATTTAAACCGGTTGGTTGGACCGGATAAAAATAGTTCGACCTAAATTAACCTATTTATTTAGTTTTGTTCCATGTCAATATAATACAACTCTAGTAACCAATACCTAACCCAATACATATTCGACTCAATTCATATCACTAAAACACTTCTATATTTAACCCAAATGCAAGAAAACTAATTAAGGGTAGAGTACGGAGTAAGTGGGTGCGAGAGAGAGTGAAGAGAGAATTATATATGTGAATTGCATTAAACTAAGTTATGGACCCATTTAATATTATATTATTTTGGATTTACCATTATAAATCAATTTACTGAATATCATTAATTCATATAACAATTTAATCCATCATATATGGGTTAAGAAATATGTTTAAAAGACAATTTGATAAGTTTAGCTCCATATTTCTATAAGGTTTCCACTAGATTTGATGCTCCACATTGATCTTAATATATAATGCACACTTCATAATTCCTTCATATATAGCATAGACCCACTATATCTATTTAATAGATATACCACATAACTTATGTTATGAAGTATTGGGTATGAGTAATTCTATATTTTAAAGACACTATGCATATTATGAGATGGCAAGTATGGTCTTGACTAGGGATATTTGGATCTTCTCAATTTAGGGATTATGATAATTTGATTTGCTGCAATGAGAGATCACTATATCATTTCAAGAAACTTACTTATAAATATGAAAACAATTTCTCAATCTAATGTTTATAGACTTTGCATTAGTTTGGAATTCAAAATTCATTGAATGTTTATTTTATCGTTACTAGACCTCAAGTGCGTGCTACGCATGTATACAATTTCCTTTTTTTTTTCTTTTTTTCACTAATGCAACTTTCAATAGAATAGGTATTATCACATAAATGGTTTAGATTCTTTATATGCAAAAAGAATTTATCAAAGTTATCTTCGAAAATAGATGTAGGTAGTTCTCGGCAAGAATAAAGTGACAGAGATTTGAACCAGATATTTATTGTGCTTGGCAGTTGCAAGCTTTCCATTGTGGAAGGAACGAAAGCATGGTTGGCTCTGAAAATATGCCACCAAATAGGAGCAGTTTCTCCAAAGATAATTTTGATCTCATTAAGAACAAATTCATCATGAATTTTAAAATTTATCATAAAAATAGAATTGAATCTTAAAATTTTCGATGCGCTTATTCCTTTAATTAATTTGAAAGCTGGCTTTGTATATAGTAGAGATATACATTTAACCAAAAATCATTCTTGTCATTGAAAATGAGCTACAAAAAACCTTGTAATTCCTTTTTACCAGGGAAATAACGTCGAATTGTATATCCTCTCTTTATCGCTGCAACAGGGAAAAAAAAAAAAAACCAAACAAGGAGTGAAAACGAAAGAGGGGGTTAGGGTTTAAGACCTTCACTTGGAATGAGTTGCTAATCGCCAAATGCCGGTAACGATGCTGCTCCATGCTTGATCGATTCAGGTCCTCATCACTCGGTTCAAGAAACCCTCTTTCGATATTCCGAAGGACGTGACTCAGTTGATGACCGGCAAGGGCGCTTCGTGGTCAGCATGTGGGCGCTTCGCCGAGCCTCTGGTCATCTCAAGTAACCACCTTCCTCTCGTCTCGTTGCTTCTCTGTCGCGTTGCTTTCGACCCATTTCTGTTTATTTGACGTCTCGTCCGATGCGTGGGCTAGTCGCTGAATCCATGTGCTGAATGAGCTTGCTGCCATTTGGGTTGGTTGGGTCGAGGTTTAGCTTCAATCTAGTCATGGGCTGGTGAGACGGTGATTTTCTTTGTTTTTTCCGGAGTGTCCGGGCAATCGAAGAGAGCCCTTTTTATTGCGTGTTGCTTTGATGCTGGTCGTATCAGGATCAGAGAGTGGAACGATCAAATGGGGTGGCCTCTTTTGAGGTGTGAATTAGGCTTGTTTGCAGGAAATGGACTATAATTGTGGAAATGGACGATGGGAGGGCGTTTTAAGTTTTGTCACATGATCGTCCTACTTGTTTCAGTACTTTCCCTGTGGATTGGTGGCCAGCTTGGGAGTGTACATTCTCATTCAAGTGCCATCTTTTCGTGCTTGGGCAATGAAGTTATTCTTAGAACTGTGGTCCAACGTTCGAGGGATTTAAGGACGATAGGATGCAGCAGCCGATGGCACAACTCATTCCAGACAGCTACTTGTGGCGTCTCAGGATTACTTCATTCTTTTAATTCTTTTAGACTTGGCCTGTTGGAAAATTTTTCTCTGTAGAATGTTTTCGTCTCTAGGCTCATTGGAATGAGTGTGTGATTTGCTCTTCTCATGTATGCAGAAACTGCAGTTCTGGGGTGGTGCTAGGGCGATCCAGTTCTGTTAAATCAGAAAGCCACGTGGATGATGCCACAGGCATTATCAGGCTCCCTATGTTAGAGAGCTTTTACCAAGCGGGTGATAATATATCTTCACGACGGTTTATGAGGGTTTTCAGTTTTTCTTCAAAAGCTCATGGTAGAAGCTGTGTGGAGGAAGATGACTATAAAGCTGGACTTGGAGCATCAATTAATACCAAGTCCATTTCAGAGAGCAAAGAGGATGTTGATGATGGGTTAATTTCAGAGGCGGAGTTTTCTCATCGTGATGATGAAGAATCTTCTGGAAGTAGTTCGGAAAAGCTGGAAACGAAGACTCGTCCTACAGGGAGAACATCAGTGAGGAGAGCTTCATCAGCACTCTTCACGGCCATCGTTCGCACTTCAAGTCAGTCCTTGAGGACTGTCCTTGATAAGTGGTTAGAAGAAGGGAAAGATTTGGGCAGGGATGAGATATCATCGACCATGTCTAACCTTCGTGGCCGTAAAATGTATGGGAGGGCCTTGCAGGTGGTTTGATTTGCTCTGCTTTTCTTCCAAGGGTTATTTGTATTTTAATTTAGGTTTATTTCCACATTGTAGCCCTGCATACAGTTTTCTAAGTCATTAGTGCCCCCCCGTCTTCTGTATTCCTGAATCTCTTTGTAGGCATGATTTTGAATTTGCTTCTCATTAGATACATGTTAACACGATGTCGGTTTGCAGCTTTCAGAGTGGTTGAAGAAGCATTTCCCTTCTTCTGAGAGAGATTATGCATCTCAAGTTGATCTAATTGCCAAGGTGCTTGGACTAGAGGAGGCAGAGAACTACGTTGAGAATATTCCAGAATCCTTCCAGGGGGAAAGAGTCTACAGGACATTGTTGGCATGCTGTGTCGTGGTGAACAACATCAGAAAAGCAGAGGAAGTTTTCAATAAAATGAGGGATCGAGAATTTCCTCTGACATCATTTGCTTGCGACCAGTTGCTCCTGCTTTACAGTAGGCATGACAGGAAGAAGATCTCTGATGTATTGTTGTTGATGGAGAAGGAAAATGTTAAGCCCTCTGCCTTCACCTACAGGCTCTTAATAAATGTCAAAGGCCGAAGAAATGATCTGAAAGGCATGGATCAAGTTGTTGAGGCGATGAAGGCTGAAGGCATGGAATGTGACCTCATGACAAAAGCTAGCTTGGCTCAGCATTATTTATCAGGTGGAATGAAGGAGAAAGTGGAGGCTATTGTGAAAGAGATGGAAGGTGGAGATTGGAAAAGACACAGGCCAGCTTGCGAATATTTGCTTCCTATTTATGCAGGGCTTGGAAAAGCGGATGAAGTGAGAAGAGTTTGGGCAATTTGCATGCCAAAGCCAACGCTATCAGAGTTCACTGCCGTGATGGAAGCTTGGGGTAAGTTGAAAGATATCGAAGAAGCAGAAGCCATTTTCAATCTAATGATGGAAACAGGATGTAGGATCCCCTCGAAGACTTACTCGGTCCTCCTGAAGATGTATGTAGACAATAAGATGCCAAACAAAGCAAAGGATGTGGTTAGACGCATGTCAGATAGTGGGTGTGTTATTGGGCCATTAACTTGGGATGCTCTTGTGAGGCTTTACGTGGAAGCGGGCGAAGTTGAAAAGGCCGACTCTTTTTTGCAGAAGGCGATGGAGAAGAACCCGCAGAAGCCAATGTACTCATCTATGACGGCCATCATGGAGGAGTATGCAAAAAGGGGTGACGTCCACAAGTCTGAGAAGATCTTTCACCAAATAAGGCAGGCTGGTTATCCTGGTCGAGCACAGGTTTTTAGATTCCTAACTATGGCTTATATAAATGCAAAAGCTCCAGCTTATGGGCTTTGGCAGAGGATGAAAGCAGATGATATATTTCCAGATAAAAACTTGGTGAGGCAGTTGGCTCTGGTTAATCCATTTAAAAGCTCAAGTGTCTCGAATTTGTTAGACTGATGTTTCCTGGGCCACATTTATATCTTCTAACTTCCGCTTTTTACCCGATTAAGAGTAACAAGCTGACGTATTGTATCTGGAGATGAGCCTCTTCTGCCTCTCTGATTTTCTATATTGGTCTCCTTCTCTCGATGGACCACACAGCACGTTGAATCTAAGCATACTTTTGGAGCTGTTTGATTTTAAGATGAACTGTTAAGGATGATACAAAGCGGACTCGTCTTTGTGCTTGGAGTGGATTCGATAACGTTCTTCGATCATCATCTCAGTGAGAAAAGATGGCTTGTCGTCCTTTTGACGACAACCTCGCGCGCCTCTTTATTCTGCCATATCCTTTGCCCTGATGCTCAAGCAATGTGTGACTCGTTCAAGATGCATGAAGAAGCCAGTGTACTATAGTATTCTTTAGGTTTCAGGAAGCGAAACCTTGGATCCGTGTCACATTTTCGTAATGCATCGGAGACTTTAGCCTTGATAACAGGATGGAAAGAAAACATGTCTATGCGGTGCGTTAACTGGAAGAATAAAAGACTGACGACTGCTCACAGATGATATTTCCATTTGAACTACCAAGCTCTTTGCGTGATCAAAGCATGTGAAGAAACTTCAAAGAAAAGAGCTCTGCAAATTAAATATATTGACTAAACCGCTTAAGGCATTGCTTATGCACGTTACAAGAAAATGGCTTTTGAGTGCAGAGAACTTGCTGCGGCTTCGCGAAAGTGCAGAGAAAGCATAAAATACCTTGTTAAATAAAAATCGAATCCAATTCATTGAGATTGTGTTCGGTTGTTTGGATATAAATTGAGATAGGATAATGGGAAAAGTGCAAAAAAAGTAAACAGACTTTTGCGTGATGCCAAATTCGATCTGCTTTTTAATGGGAAATTTAATCCTAAACCTTTTGATATTGTGCCATTCGGTCCTTCCGGCCCATTTGGCCGGCCGGCGTGACGTGGACGTCGGCCGGTGGCGGGACGCTGGCGTGGAAATTTTTATGATTTTTTAATTATTTTTCGATTTTTTTTTTTTTTTATTTTTTTATTTTTTTATTTTTTTATTTTTTATTTGCCTTTTTCCTTTTCTTTTCCGGCAGTGGCCGGCGAGCCTCCGGTGAGGCTCGCCGGCCACTGGGCGAGGGCCGCGAAGCCCTCGCCTGCCGCCGGCGAGGGTCGCGGCCCTCGCCCGGCCTCTCCCTGGGCCGCCGGCGAGGCCATGGCGGCCATTGCCAGGGCGGAGGCAAGGGCCGCGAAGCCCTCGCCAGCCGGCGGCGAGGGTCGCGGCCCTCGCCTCCGCCCTGGCGATGGCCGCCATGGCCTCGCCAGCGGCGGGCGAGGCCGCCCTCGCCCGCGGCAAGGCCAGGGCGAGGCTGGCCTCGCCCAGATCCGGGCGAGCGAGGGCCGCGAAGCCCTCGCCAGCCGGCGGCGAGGGTCGCGGCCCTCGCTCGCCCGGATCTGGGCGAGGCCAGCCTCGCCCTGGCCTTGCCGCGGGCGAGGGCGGCCTCGCCCGCCGCTGGCGAGGCCATGGCGGCCATCGCCAGGGCGGAGGCGAGGGCCGCGAAGCCCTCGCCAGCCGCCGGCGAGGGTCGCGGCCCTCACTCGGCCTCGCCCAGGGCCGCGGGTGAGGTCGAGCGAGGGCCGCGAGCGCCTGGCGATGGCCCCCATGGCCTCGCCGGCGGTCCTGGGAGAGGCCGGGCGAGGGCCGCGACCCTCGCCGGCGGCAGGCGAGGGCTTCGCGGCCCTCGCCCAGTGGCCGGCGAGCCTCACCGGAGGCTCGCCGGCCACTGCCGGAAAAGAAAATGAAAAAGGCAAAAAAAAAAAAAATAAAAAAAAAAAAAAATAAAAAAATCGAAAAATCGAAAAAATAATAAAAAATCAGAAAATTTTCCACGTCGCGTCCGGTCACCGGCCGACATCCACATATCGCCGGCCGGCCAAATGGCGGGAAGGACTTAATTTGCACCAATATCAAAAGGTTTAGGACTAAGTGGGGCCCCCAAAAAGTTTAGACCGAATTGTGCACCAACGCTGCGTTTAGTGACTTTTTGATTTCTTTTCCCGATAATTAAGGTGGGATTAAAAATGTTCCGTACTATGAAATGTCTCATCATATATATTTGATCAACCTAGGATAAGATGGAAAGTCCCATTTCCAACAAATCCACCAGAACCTCCACTCCCAACACCTTCTGTCACCACTGTTTCTCATTAGTATCTTGACATTATTGGATTCTGCTGCCAGTTTTTGCTAGTTTTTCCTTATTAGTCCCGAATCCTGATTCTTCCACTTTGTCGAATTAGTTGTATAAATTTGGAAAAGAACAAAAGAACCTGCTTCATTGTTAAGTCTCTCCAGATATAATGAAAAATCCAAATGTCCATCTACCCTGTCTGTATTTTGATCGAGAGGCGCGTAAATTGCGCCAACCATCTTCATGGCTTTGGTCATTCAGGTATGGAGGGTGCTCGTCAGCATCTTCCGATGAATTTCCGACGGTGATTTCAACGGATGATCGAGGAGGCCATCGCGACGATTGACGAAAAGAGAGGGTTGAGCACATTTGGCAATTGCCAAATACGTGGAAGACAAGCACCAACGTTGACGCTCATGCGAAAACTTTTCGAAGTAACTCTTCGTATTAAAGCATGTGAAGAAACTTAAAAGAAAAGAACTCTGCAATGATTTGCAAACCTGACTTAAGAATATATTAAATAAATTGACTATGCCGCTCGAGGCATTGCTCATGCACGTTAAAGGAAAATAGATTTTGAGTGCGGAGCACTTGCTGCAGGTTCGCAAAAATGCAGTCAAAGCATAGATATTCATATTGTTGAATAAAACCCGAGTCTAATTCATCAGGACTGCATTTGGTTGTCAAGATATGGATTAAGATAGGATAGACCAAAGTGAGTTTAAAAATCTTCCATACTATGAAATGTCTCATCGTCTATATTTGATCAACCTAGGATATGATAAAAATCCCATCTCGAGCCTATCGTGACACGTCCAACAAATCCATCAAAATCCCAACTCCCGACACCATCCAGAAGTGGCTGATGTCACCACCGTTTCTTCATTAGTATCATAACATTATTGGATTCTGCTGAAGTTTTTGCTAGTTTTTCCTTACTAGTCCCGAATCCTGATGCTTCCACTTTGTCGTATTAGTTGTATAATTTTGGAAAAGAACAAATGCTCCATTGTCAAGTCTCTCCAGGTATAATGAAAAATCCAAATGTCCATCCACCGTGTTTGTATTTTGATCGAGAGGCTCATGAATTTCGCCGACCATCTTCATGGCTTTGGTCGTTCAGATATGGAGGTGTTCATCGGCATCTTCTGATGAATTCCCGACGGTGATTTCAACAGATGATCGAGGAGGCCATCGTGACGACTGACGAAAAGAGAGGGTCGAGCACATTTCGCAATTGCCAAATACGTGGAAGACAAGCACCAACGTTGGCGCTCACGCGATATCTTTTCGAAGTAACTCTTCTGTGTTAAGTGATATGCAGCAGTTGTAATTTTGATGCCGAATCTTTATACAGAAAACACGGGGGAATTTGTTGATTGATTTCTTCCTTACTTTTCCACCAGTGCATTTCGCCCTTTTATTGTCTTTGCGGCGAAAGAAAATATTCACGAGAAGGAGACTTCAACATTTGTTTTTTCTCGACTTTTTGTACGGCTTCATCCAGATTCGCCCATGAGAACATTCATAGTATGACGACTAGCAATTCGATATTTTCTTGCAATCCCAGATTACGCATTTAATTTTTCAGAAACATAAGGAATTGCAATCATCTCTACTTGAAATAATCCACGCATTATAGCCCAAAAAGTACCAAATTTATTGTATGATAACCAATTCAATTCTAAATCTTTTGGCAATTTGTTGATTTTGGTTGGAAATTGTTAGCATACATGTCAGCCGACGTGGACAATTTACAATCTTTTAAAATTTTCTGAATTAATTTTTTTCTTTTCTTCTCTTTTTTTCCTTTTTTCTCACAATATCTTAAAATTCATGGACCCTTTTCCAACTCTTCTTCGTTTTTTTTTTTTTTTTTTTGGTTGAATTCCCAACTCTCGGCAGGTGAGATTTGCGGCCCCTTGGCTAAAAAACAAAGAAAAGAAAAGAAGAAACAATATAAAAATTCAGAAAAAAATTTAAAAAATTATCCACATTAGTGATTTCAGTAAAAATTGGTCAAAAGGAACTACACTAATAAATTGTTAAAAGGTTTTGGATTAAATTATGACACATTTGAAAAGATGGATAATGAATAAAAGATTAGTATAATGGGGAAAGCTAAATAATTCAATCTACACACTATTATTGAATCGGTCGCATTGTCATAAGTTTATAACTTTGGGTGGATGCGTGATGATGGAATTAGGTTACACCCATGGGGTTTGATTATTATGTCATACGACGTGAGAGTGCACTTTGTACACTCCGAATCAAAGACAACTTCAGCACCGTGCACTCAATCACGGTCAGATTCGAGCACGAGACTCGCGAGCATTGGGGGTTTGGTGGCGTGAAGAAACAATGAATGTGGCCCGTAAACATCTGCTACATTCAAGCCAGGAAGATCGAATCTGGATGTGAACTGGGGTAGGTGCATTACATCCGTGAGATCCCGACGCACTCACAATAATGATAAATTATTTCGAGCCATGCTAGGGATACGCAGAATCCGTTTACAAGAACATGACCTTATACTCGAGTCCAGAGTTTTTCTAAAGACAGTAATACCAAGCGTACTGAACCTGATCTTAAAAACAAGTTCATAATAATTAAAGCAACATGATTAATAGTAAGTTTACGTTTAAACGAACAAGCTAAATTCAACACCTAACGAAAGAGTCAAGGATCCTCATTTCATATATTTGCTTTTACGCCGAATCATCACTATTTTCTAAACTGGAGACGATGATAAAAGAGAAAAAAAATGGAAACTTCTACATGTAGTCAACCAGTTTGAATTGACTGAAAGGGAAAGAAGCCTCAGAAAAGAAGTTTATGATATTGAAGAGAAGTATAAATTAGCTCGAGACTAGAAAGAAGAACCTAGACACACCGTATGAACAGCAACAGACCCACAAGCGAATGTGCGAGACCTCAGTGATGTCCAGGTTCACTTTCGGCGTCGCAAGCAGATTCAGACCAAAATTAGAAAAACGATTTCGCAGTTGCCCACGTGAAGGCGAATGATGCCTCGAAAAACGTCGAGATTCACCGGCCGGTGCATGTCAGAAGGGACCGACTAATGCGGAATCTGCCAAATTAGGAAGGAGAAGACAAGAATAAGAAGAAGAAAAATTGGAATAAGCGAGAAAAGTTTCGATCTTTCCAGTGCCGTAAAGTTTCGATTTTTGACAAAACCCATCGAAGAAAAACGCGCCCCCCCGCTCCTGTTCTTCACGTGCCAGCCTTCAGTGGAGACTCGAGAAGAAATTCGACTTTTTCTAGAATGTGACCAGACAATTGGAAAACGCCTCTTCAGTTTTTGCTCACCAATCGGTGACCACCCCACCTTACACGGCTGGATGCCAAAGAGAGACGACCTGAGAAAGATCGTTTAATCCTACGGAGGCCAGAGGTTCGGGACCTCCGTTTTGACCTTCCGGCGAAACGCGTTTCAGCAGGCCATTTTGACTGTCCACAAGACGACCCGGTCCCAGGTCGCAAGTCCAATGATGTTTTGCTACAGTGATGTCTCCAGAGAATTCTTGGGTTCTCCCTAGAAACAACGAGGTGGCCTGTGAACCCTCCCCGGCTATCTCCTCCATGAACGTAAAGGATTTTTTTGCTGTTACGATGCCCTTAAACGTGGCACCGATTCAATGTCCATGTGGAGTATCGGTGCGGGTCGCCGAGAAAATCTAAACTTGTGGACAAGATAGACCTCTCACGCAACACCAGACTGACTTTTACTCTCCAACACTAAAATAGATCGCGTCAACGCAAGATTCGATCTGTTCAAACACCAAAAGGAGTCCGCAGCGGCGTTCCACGAACCCCTTTTAGCATCTCCAGCATCATTTTCATCCTCCATAAAGACGATCTCTCTCTCTCTCTCTCTCTCTCTCTCTCTCTTTAACATCAAGAATCCACCAGCTGGGGTAAAGACTGAAAACGGGCAGGGCCATAATTGCGCATAAATACGGGGCAGACCGCCGTGGCAAAGGGGGAGGTCAGCTGGCGCATTTACTGGCGTGCCCACCAGAGAGTCAAAACCGACTTTTCCCATTCTTCCCCCAAGAGCTCATCCACATCGTGGGAGTCAGCACTTTTGGCCCCCACTCTGTATCCAAGAACAGAACATGGGACCAATTCTAGAAAAAACCATTCGCTCGGCAACTGAAAATACGAATCTTGGTTGAAATTTCCTTCCCAAGCCTGTATATATAGCACCCGAGAATCCATCGATTCTATTTCCCTGTTTGTTCGACTTCCCTAGAGAATGTCGAGCCCCAAAATCACCAAGAAGCACCAGAGGCACCTCAACAACCCCTTCCCTTCCGCTCCAAAGTCTCTGCCTTTCGTTCAGGGGAACTCTGTTCTCCGAGTCCCTAACATTGGCGACGCGCCAGACCTTCCCAATTGGGAAAGATTTTCAGCTCACTTGGCAGCCAAGAAATGGAGGCGTCCTCTCAGTTTCTCACCGATTGCAGCCCGACAAATCCTTATGGTCCACCATCTCCGGACAAGCCTTCGTTTCCGGGGCTTTGGCCGAAACAGAGATTCAAGAAAGCAGAGGATCATTTGTCATCAAGGACAGAGAAGTCCGTTTGGTCTGTGATCATCAAACCATCAAAGACATAAGGGTGATCGATCATTTCGACAGTTTCTTGCATGCCACCGATCCTGATTTCCCTTCGGGATGTGTAGGATTTGATCAGAATGATGTGAAGAAAACAGAGTTTCCTGTCTTGATGATAACTGGCAGGATCTTTAGTATGAAAAAGAAGCGGCGTCAAGACTCCAGCTTGAGTAAGAAAATGACGCTAGCAAAGGATTGCACTTATGGAAGATACTGGGTTTTCTTTGGTCAGAAAAGCAGTCACCAAGTTGGGTTTCAGGTGAGGCTGGGCAAACCCAACTTCAGCGTCAGCCAGAGAATTTCTCCGGCTGGTCTAAGAAGGCGTCAGGTCTTAAGACTGAAGCTGCGTCAGCTTCGGAAGAAGAAACTCGGATGGTGTTGGTCCTTTCTGAGGCCAAGAAACTATGTTGCGGTTTCCTCTGCTGAGGATGAAATTGTCGGAGTGAAGCCTCCAGAGTCCACAGAATTTAACAGGATTTGTCTCACTTATTCCAGTGAAAAAAGTGAAAAATTCTACGGTTTCGGGGAGCAGTTCTCTCACATGAATTTTAAAGGCCGAAGGGTGCCAATTTTCGTACAAGAACAGGGCATTGGACGAGGTGATCAGCCAATAACTTTCGCAGCTAATTTGGTTAGCCACAGGTTGGTAGCATTAAGCTCTGTCGTGAATTCACTGATCACAGATGGATATAATTGGAACATTTCACTTCTTTTGCAGGGCTGGGGGTGATTGGAGTACCACTTATGCTCCTTCACCGTTATACATGACATCAAAGATGAGATCTCTTTATCTTGAAGGATACAACTATTCCATTTTCGATCTAACAAGACATGACAGAGTCCAGATACAGGTACCTCTTGATAACCGATGTCTGCAACTTTCTCGTTCACCACTACAGATATTGTTGAAGGTGGGAATAGTTGAGCTCTGCTGGGACTATCAAGGAGAATTGCTGAAGTGACAAGCAAAACATGCATGTTCAAAGCTTTTAATGTTAGCTTGAATTCCTGCACACGCTAGAGCAATAAATAACTTGTGGGTTCTTCTAGAATGCTGTCTTCAAGGACTATCAACATTCTTTTGCCGTTAAGATATACTAAGATTTGTTTAAGAAGAATAGACTGAAGAAAGAGAAAACAATGTCTATACTGGTTTTTTCGGTTAAGAGTAGCGTACTTTGTATAGGTGCAGGTGAATGGTCCAGTAAATTAAATATGCAGTGGAGATTATACAGCATCCTGAACCCATCTCATTTCATCCTCTCTTTTACTGGGCTGGCAGATACATAATAATTCAATCGAAGGAAGTCTAGTGCACGGCAACTCACCCACTGAGCTCCTTGAGCACTTCACAGGGACTATTGGGAGGCCCCCTGAGCTGCCTGAATGGATCATATCTGGAGCTGTAATTGGTATGCAGGGTGGCACAGACATGGTTCGCCATGTGTGGGATGAACTGAGGGCCTACGATGTTCCCATTTCGGCCTTTTGGTTGCAGGTAATTTCATGGCTGGACAAGAAAATTAGCAAAAAAGAGTAAAGACTTATCCAATTTCAGTAAATCAAATACAATGTCACTGACTTTAGTGGTCACTTTGAACTTGATCATATGACCTAAACAGGAGGATTTTAACTGATAGTGAAGTTGAACACCATCACTATAACGTCTAATTAAGATGAAGAAAACATGGACATCAGCGCCAACCATCAATACCCAATACAGTTTTACACACATAAAGCTCTGTCCATCAAATTGTAATGACTTAGTAGCATTCCTCAGGATTGGGTTGGGCACAGAGAGACATTCATTGGATCACAACTCTGGTGGAACTGGGAAGTGGATTCAACAAGGTACTGGGGATGGCGACAACTGATTAAGGATTTAGATGCTCAGCACATTAGAGTAATGACATACTGCAATCCGTGTCTGGCTCCGGTATTTAACCCTTCTCCTTCTGTTAAGCATACTTCTTTCTCAGTCTCAACGGGGAATCAAGATCTTCATCATATAACCTCCCACTCATAATAGATTTTCAGCTCGTGAACTTATCAAGAAGCTTTCACTCTTGCTTGCAGGCTGATGAGAACCCAAACAGGAGGAAGAATATGTTCGAGGAGGCAAAAAGACTGGGCATCTTGGTGAGAGATAAGACTGGGGAACCGTACATGGTTCCAAATACAGCTTTTGATGTTGGAATGCTGGATTTGACTCACCCAGATACAGAGAGTTGGTTTAAACAAATTTTACAAGATATGGTGGACGACGGAATCAGAGGATGGATGGCAGATTTTGGCGAAGGCCTTCCAGTGGATGCCAAACTCTATTCAGGTTCTTAACTGCCAGCCTTTTTTTATTCGAAAGAAATAGTCTCGATCTTTATTGCATTTGTGTAACCCCTAACTTTATTATAACAATTCTTCTCCCCCTTGAAAGCTAAATAACCTACTAAGCAAGTCACACGCGTCACTCACTATCCAAACTAATTTCTTCATGTAAGTCCACAGATAAGACATCACCATCAATCTCCATTCCAATCTTTCTACCCCAAAACATCAGACTGTTCCATGGTATATAGTACATTGGAACCATCACAAATTGAAAACACTGACAATAAAATGCAAGTGTTTTGAATACTCTAGTCCCCTGATTCCTAAATGCACATCCTCCCTTTCACAACCTAAGCGATGGAAGGGAACTAGAGTTGAAAACCCTTGTCGCTAACATAGCAAAGCATAGACATGAGGGTCATAATGCTACTCTTACAGGACGGTGTGACTAGCTACTGATTTTTTTATTTCCACAACCCTCATGGAATTGATGATTTCAGGTGAAGATCCAATAGTTGCTCATAATAGATATCCAGAACTATGGGCTAAAATAAACCGACAGTTCGTGAACGAATGGAAGAGCAACCATGGAGAGGGAGAAGACCCAGAAGATACATTGGTTTTCTTTATGAGGGCTGGTTTCAGAGACAGTCCTAAATGGGGAATGCTGTTTTGGGAAGGAGACCAAATGGTCAGCTGGCAAGTTAATGATGGTATCAAGAGTACAGTTGTCGGCCTCCTGAGCAGCGGATTGTCTGGATATGCTTTTAACCATAGTGATATTGGAGGCTATTGTGCAGTAAGCTTACCCCTAATCAGGTATCAAAGAAGTGAAGAGCTGCTATTACGCTGGATGGAGCTGAATGCTTTTACCACAATATTCCGGACCCATGAAGTCAGTATTATTTGCTTCCTAAATTCATCAATTTCATTGTGTTGATATTGCACTGCCACTCACGCATAAAGAAGAGAGATAAATATGTTCTGTCAAGAATAAGCTACAATTCAGGCAGCTTTCCACTCCCTCTTTCCCCAACCATCCAAGAACATGCAGGCACTTCTTAGGAGACCACTTCCTGAGAAGTGTTGCTCTTTTGACTTCATTGGACACATTAAAAGAGTCCTTAATAAACATGGTACTACAACCTGTGGGGTATAAAACGCCCAAATAACCACTATTGATTTAAATAATGGAAAGGTCTTAGTTCTTCAGATATTATAATTTCATGTACCCTGGGAAACAGGAAGTAAGTTCAATCTATCTTTTGCAAGCAGGGAAACAAGCCATCCTATAACAGCCAGTTCTACTCAAACCATAAAACCTTCTCACATTTTGCAAGATTTGCCAAAGTGTACAGTGCTTGGAAGTTCTACAGAATACAACTCATCAAGGTATTATCTGGAACTCAGCTCAAACTTCACAATTTAATTGTTATGACTGATAAATAGATAATTTAGCAAATGTTAAAATGTTTTCACTTCTCATAATAGTTTATATTCTAGTCAATGAAAAAAAGTAATATACTTTCATGCTTAACAGATATCATGTCTTCCCTTAGTTATGGACACAGCAAATATGTCCAAAACCTCATACTTTCACTGAAGCCCTCGCTTTTTTCTAAACCAGGAAGCAGCTCAGAAGGGCTTGCCTGTTTGCCGGCACCTGTTCCTCCACTATCCTGAGGACGACAATGTACATAAGTTAACTTATCAGCAGTTCTTGGTTGGTACAGAGATTCTTGTAGTTCCGGTGCTTGACAAAGGGAAGACTAATGTTAAAGCCTACTTTCCGGTTGGAGAAAGTTGTCCATGGCAACATATCTGGACAGGAAAGTTATATACAAATCAGGGTTATGAAGCCTGGGTAGAATCTCCAATCGGCCAGCCTGCTGTATTTGTTAAGGCTGGCTCATTAGTTGGGGAGACCTTTCTAAAAAACCTAAAAGACTTGAACATACTTTGAAGAGAGGCAAAGCCAACGGCAGCCTCTGATTCAGAGGGGACAGAGACAGGAGAAGGAAAGAAAAGTGAAGTGTTCATCATTCTTTGCTAATCTCTGTACATATTCATTATAAAGCCATTTTTTTGGAAATCGTGTATGATCAAAATCTTTTTGCTACTTTCATTATTCAGACATGGGCTGAAACAACCTAATCAAATTGCCATCCAGAGGGGTTCAAAGTGCAATAATTTGATAGTACGCCCATAGCATGCTTCAAATCAAATACACCTTATGATAGGCGCGCCATAACTCAATGTCAATTTCCATCACAAATCACGAACATAGTAAGGCCTAGTTTAATTTTGAAGAAATTCATAAGAACTCCAACCAAAACTCTAGTTGCACATTCGTGTTTCCTCACCATACAAGTTTGCAATGTCGACCCAAAAGTACTATTTGATCAACACACTACACAGTCAATGAATTATTCTAAAGAAAACCGCTAACACAATCTCCAACTAAAAACTTTTTCTCTAGGCACTTGCAAAGTCTGTAGGTAAATCATTCATTAGTTAACTAAATGGCAAGCATTAGCAAAAACTGTGTACCCTGGTTAAAAAATCTGGATAGCTCATGAACGGCAGAAATTAGTAGGACTATGGTCCCCTACAAGGCTTCCTACATGCTCTCGAGATCATGACTGGTAATCAGAACGTCATGCGCACGCGGCGCATTATTCTGATTGATTATTTTCCTCTTTTGACAAGACCCATTATCCCGAACCGACTCCAAAAACATGAAAAACCAAAATGGCCCGAGGATCAAATCTCAGCCATTAAAATCCAAACTTTAAACCTCTCGATAACCAGCGAGAACTCGAAAAGTGAGACGTTCACGTACCGACATCATCCAGTGATCACGAATTCTAGTCACCCCACGAACCGAACGCGACCGGAAGCGCGATACCAGCGGAGCAACATGGGCCGGCATCAACCAGCATATGCGGACGCAGACTTTCTCCAGCGTCAGACAGAAAGTCAACGGACGAAACACTCGACATGGCCGTCCGTTTTCAGCTCGAGTCCAACGAACGAATCGAGGGGCGAAGAGCTTACAGGGAAGTAGCGAAGCTTCGGGATGCAGAAGAAGGAGGAGGACGAGGAGCTGGTGAAAGGACAAAGTTCAGATGAATCTTGATGCTGTTTCTCTTTGCTTTGATCCGGATACGAGCGCCGAATATTCTCTCTCTTCCTCTTCAACGGTATTAGGAAAATCTCAAATTAATTTTCGTGTAATAAAGAATTCTAAATGATATTTCGTGTCAAATTTTTGAGTTAAAGTTGGGGGCAAAATTAGAAATTTGAACAGATTTTCAAAGATTTCTTGATCATCATTAACAAATTCTAGTTGATTTCTCGATCTAAGATTTTGATGATCGGGATTTTTTTTATAATTAGTAGGTTAGTTTGGGACCGGTTTAATAATTTGATGTTTTTTGTGATAAAAATATTAGTTCGGGTAAATGTGAACGAATATACCATTTTGGGAATTTTGGTTATATTATTAACTTCATTATTAAATATGAACAAAACAAGACTGGATGATAAATATAGACATAGTTAAATTCTGCAGGAACCAAAACCAAAATGCGGATCGGTTTGCTAATCATGATAAAGCTCCGCTTACCAAACCCCTAGAGTTTAGCTTATTTTCTTCTAGTTGGTAATTTACTATATAATAGAACGTAGATTTTCGCGCGGTATTTGGGTTTCGGACAATGCCAAGAACCATAACTCACTTTTGAGTAATTCACCAAATGTATTTCTCATTTTTCAAAATAGCATTCATATACTCCTAAGTAAAATCTAATATTGAAAAGATCAAATTGCCCCTTACAAATTTTCTGTGTCTTTTTCTGTTGTGAATGTTCTGGGTGAGTACGAGGACGAAAGATGTGGAAGATGGTCATTACCCAAAAATAAAAATAGCATTTCTGCATACAGGAACACCAGAATGAAAGCAAAGATGCAAAATGATTCCCAAATATAATTCTCGGGGATGAACCTGATATATTCAAAAGTACAGCGACGATGAATGAAATGTCGTGATCTCGATATTTTCCCTCGAGGAGGACGGCAAAACCCTACGATTTCTTCTAGGATGACTCTTAAGAAGCTGGCCAAGGGGACAATGACGACACTCTCTTGGAAATGTTTACTGATGTTTCGCTCTATCCTGTAGTTACTCTGTTCTAATCTTTGTCAATGCAATCCCTCTTTACAGTATACAAAGATGCGAGGCTGCGTTGGGATTTAAACCGGCCGCGTTGCCTCATATGCGCATACCAACATCATACAGCAAGTCAACCAGACCAAGTCACACGTTTGGCGCTAGGGGTGTGCAAGAGAATCGGGATCCGTAGGAACCAGGACCGGAACCCGAACCGGCGGTTTTGGGGAACCGGTCCGGTTCGGTTTATTTATGGGAGCCAGGTAGGTCCCTGCCCACGGGGTTCCGGTTCCACCTCCGCCCACCCAAACCTAACCGGACCGATTAATTTTTAATATTAAAAAAAAGATTAATTGTCTATTTCGGTGATCTTTGAACGTGGTATTTAGCTGGGTTTTTGCCAAGTTCTTCGTTTGAGTTTGGGAAGTTGTGTAATTGTAAGTTTGTGAGTTAAGAAGATATCTTTGCACCATGTGAGATATGGTTGGGGATTTGTTATGCAGCTAACTTGTTTGATGGATAGAAGTTTTAGCTAGGTGTAATTTTATGAGTCAGTGTATGTGCCCGCAACATCGACTTTATGTTTCCGATTCGTGGGTGCGGAATGTGTTTTCTTTCCCAGCTAAATCCATGGGGTTCATTGCTTCTTAATGCTGAATTTGTTCCGCAAAGCAAGTGAAAGCGGTTTGTCAATACGAAGATGACCGGTTCCATGGATCCGCAGGAACCGGGATTACGATAGAACAACCCCAGTTTGCGATTCATCACAGAACATCATCCAAGCCCCAAGGTTTCTCTGTGTTTTCGAGAGGGTAAGAAGCTTTACCCTTGACTCGGTATGAGATCTGTGGAAATGCAATATAAAATCACCCGCCAAGTGCATCGAGCCAAGGAGCTGGTGAAATCAAAGTCCTGAGACTTCCGAAGTCTGAAGCATATGAACCCAATGCACGCGTCACCTCGTCAAAGCACTGACATGCTTTGGAAAATCATGAAGTGCACCGACATTTAAATTGATGTCTCGCACATTTTCGCTGTACCTATTCTATAAAACAATTAAGAATTTACACAATAATGCAAAGCCCTACCCCCTTTTCCTTGGAATACAACAAAAACGTGCTATAGTCGAATGCTGGTCAAGATGCAAAAGGTCAAGCAATTAAAATTTGCTTGTTAGCCCGCCATAAAATGTATTGGACCGAATCAATCTGTCTTCTACCGTTGAGCCTTTATATGTCCAACTGATCAACGTCGACCATAGTTGCAGATTTCTGAATAAGTTCCTTACGGACGTCCACCTGATATGGAAAATTACAGATAAAAACTGTCACAAAGGACAAATATTATAGCAGTCAATGAGTTTACGTATGCACTCATAGCCCAAAAAAAGTTGTCCTAAGCTTCTTCAATATTCTCATGGGATAGACTGCTTTTCAGCAAGGCTCCATCATGGAAGTGAATAATATCCCAAAGCTTATCTCCAGCCAGTACTCCCAAATTTTTCTTAAGTAATTGTGAGATGATGATCTTTCATACATTTATGGTAAGCAATTCACTGACGCCTTATTCTTCGAGTGAAAAATTAAAAGCGAAATTATTATTAAGAGTAAGCAGAACCAACTATGAACGCATGACCACATACCCGGGCACCCATGAGAGAGGAGAAGACCACGTTAGCTTGAGCGGCATCCTCAACCACCAACTGCTTCAGAAGCCTTTGTTCAGGATCCATTGTCGTTTCCCAAAGCTGCAAAGGCATCATCTCTCCCAAGCCTGCATCAGCATCAGCAAAAGTGTGAACAAGCATCGTCCTCCAAGCAAGATCTAAATTCATGACTCAATGAGTGGAATCAGAGTAAAATGCAAACACGCAACCCAATACTGGCTCTCATCTACATCATCATGCCCCTAACTGCAGCCTTTACCATAAGTTTTCTCACCTTTAAATCTCTGAATGTTGTAGGATGCATTAGAAGGGAAGGAATTCTGAAGCTTCTGAAGTTCTGCTTCATCATAGCAATAGTAAACTTGCTTACCCCTCTCAACCTGACATTTCAATACAAGCAAATTAAAGCTAGCAAGGGTCCACTTTGGATACAGTGTATCAAGATGGATTAATAAGTGAAACCTTGTAAAGTGGTGGGACTCCAACATAGATGCAACCTTCATCGAAAAGGGATCTCTGCAAACAAAAAAGCCAGTTCAGTATGTTGGGAGTAAATTTAACATCTATGCGGTTTGGTTTTTTAAGGTAAAACAATCTAATAGGAATAATCACCTGATATCTGAAGAAAAAGGTCAATAACAAAGTTCTAATGTGAGCACCATCTACATCAGCATCTGTCATAATGATGATCTTATGATACCGTAAAGAATCCTTATTGAAGTCTTCTCCCTTTAATCAAGGAAATCAAGCAGACAGAGTAAGCTTTGCCGCTTATGAAAAGGAAAGAAAAATTTTGTCGATAGAAACAAGAAAATCTTGGACCTTCACTCCAAGTCCAAGAGCGAGAATCAGATTTTGTATCTCTTCATTCTTGTACATTGCTGCCTCGTCTTTTCTTTCAATATTCAGAATCTTTCCCCTTAGAGGAAGGATAGCCTGATAAAACATATTTGTATAGTCAACATGAATATTCATGCAAGTATTGAAGTACACTACAGTAAGCATATTTAAGCAAATTGTGTATCATTACTTAGATGCAGATTTTCCAGACAACTACAGCATCTTGCTGATGACAGGTTATAGGAGAGAACAAAAAGAATGACATAGCAATTCCAAAACTGATGAACTCAGAGATCAGGCTAGGCTATCATCATGGGTGATAATGCCATGATGATACAATTCTAATAAACACAGCATGGGTGAAGTTTTGAAACAAACTGCACAGCCGTCGAGAGGTGATAATGCCTCAAAATACTTGACTGCCTGTCACAAAGACAATCCAATCATCAGGACAATCCACAACCCTGCTTAAGGCCTACAATTTTCCAAAGAAGAATTCATCATTCTTGACCACACCAGGAAAATCAGCATACTGAGAAAAGTAAGGCTGCTTTTGGAAGGGGCTTTGGGTGTCAAAGCCCATTTGGCCAAATATTGAGTGTTTGGGTAAAATTTTGCCAACCCCATTAGGGAAAAGTAGGCCTTCACAAGGCTGGAAGCCCAGGGCAAGTCCTAGGTTGCCTTGGCTTTCAGCATTCTCAGCATGCCCTCTTCAGGGTTTAGTATAAAAATTTTGTTCCAAAACTATCCTCACTCAATTTTTGTTTCTCCGTTTTTGCCCACATGATATCACTATTCATCTGTTCTTCTCCGTTGAGTCAGCCAGCATGGTTGCGCATAGCTGTGAGGGGCCAGCGACAGGCTAGAGAGAGTCCAGTGTGGTCGCAGCTACCCTAGTGATCATCACCGGCTAGTCGCATGACCTCAACGAGTTGTGGCAACCTAGATCTGGGTTGTGCGACCCCCCGCAAGTCGCAGCAACCCAAATCTAGGTCATGCGACCTCCATGAAGGGCCTGCTTGAGGTCGTGCAACCAGGCAGTCCTTGCCTAGTCATTCGACCCCCCACAAGTCGCGCAACCTCCACGAGAGGTTGCGAGGGTCGCTTGACCAAGCCACCCTTGTCAAGGTCACGCAATCTCAGGCAACCTTCCCCTGGGTCGGGCAACCCGCTTGCCTGGGTCACAAAACCCTTGCCAAGGGTCACCCAACCCCAAGCGACCCTCACCAGGGTCTCTAGGGGCCGCCTGAGGTCTTGCAACCTCAAATGTCGGCCGCTGGCAACAGATTTCAATCGCTGGCAGCTGCCTACCCTTCGCCAGCCAAGTTTTTTTTTTTTTTTTTTTTTACCGAAATTTTTTTTGTTCTTTTTTTTTTAATCACAAAAGTCCTTTGTAAATATAATTTCTCCAAACACTATTTTGCTCTAAGATACTTCACAATGGACTTTCATATTACAATTTAACAAACACAATTTACATCTTCAAAAATCCCTTTAACTTAAAGTCCTTTGCATTTTCCCAAAGGCTTTCCCCAAAAGTCTAACCAAACACACCCTAAGATTATAAACCTAAAGAACGACTATTTCCATTGTGGTTGGATTTTCTAATCAAGTTTCCATTAAACAACTTCTCCATTCAATGATTGGTAGGAAGGCAATAAACTAGACATCTTGTTACTTAAAAAGTAAAAATTCTATGATCAATTCTTCTCTGTAAGGACAAACCATTTCACTAAAGCAAACTGCTGTTAGAACTTCTCCAACCCCGAATATCAGACAAGCAACTGTCACTCAGATTCTCTGTTTCCAAAAGGGAGAGCATTTATCGCCTAGCTGATCCTATAGCACCTCTATTGAATCAGCTTCAGCACTCCAAATAAAAATCATCCAAAATATATATCACCAGAGTTAACCGCTATTCTAAAAGCTCGGAAAAAACTGATTAGTTTTGACAAATTAACATAAAAAAAATTCCAAGGCTATACCAAAATTATACCTGGAAGCGTCTATCACGCCCTGCTTTGCACTTCCACCCGCTGAATCCCCTTCAACTATAAAAATTTCTGTAGAAAGTTGGGCATCAGATATCAAATTATTAAATGTTTAAGTCTTGAAGGTGTTTTTTCAACTTCAAGTCCTCCTAGAGCATCCCAATATCCTTGTGGAGAAGTATTACTGATTTTTTGCTTTAACGTGATTTTTAAAAGGGAATGCAAGCTAGATAAAAGATATTGGAGAATGCCATAGTTGATCATGACAGGTCAAGAAATTGTAATTGCAGTAAATGGACTTCCACAGTGAATACAGGCTGCAAACTACTTCCAATGAATGATTAAAGCATCCTCTCATAAGGAGGTACCAATATGAGCTTCCATAAATACTATCATCTACCAAATGTAAGATCTTCTATTACATATCTTGAGCTTCACAGTAATTCCAAAACTGATGCAAACAGCATACAGTATGCTACACAGGATCTCCAATGAACCCCAACCTTTGCTTTTGCACAATCATATATCAAGACAAACTTCTCTATCCACTGCGGATAATTCCAAATACCCAACTACTCATCAGTACCCCAGAGAAATTTTTTCCAAAGGAAACAGTTATAAGGGTAAGATTGGTGAATGATAACATATATGCCCTAACACATCATTCTCAGGATTTATATAAACAAATAGACAGAGATAAGGAACAAATAATTTATCTTCCTCATCTTTAGGAAGAGATTCATTCTAATAACTCATGTAGAAATAAAACATAGGCAGCTTGATGTAAAAGACAAAAAGAAAAAATGGGAACATCTGACATCAAATAATATTGTCACAATAATAAGCTATGAAAAGCTTAACATGAGAAATACAATTTACCAGATTCTTCTGGATTTGTAGTCGAGCAATCTGCTAGCTTTCCAGGAAGAGATGATGATCTCAGAACACTCTTTTGTCTCACCAGCTCTCGTGCTCTTTTTGCTGCCAAAGCTGCCTAGACAAGAAAAGCAGCACAAATCAGAGAAACTTCAAGCTCACAATTACTGGTAACTGTTTCCAAAGTCTGCGCGCTTAATCAAGTACAGCAATTAACAAAAAATAACATTTTTCCAGCAAAATAAGTGTAAGTGCACCTTGAGGGCATTCAACGACTTGGAAAGGATCAAATCAAGCACATCTGGATGCAACTCTAAGTATTCGGTAAGATACTCTTGCACAGATTGATCAACCAATTTGCGTACTTCTGGGTTCCCTAACCTTGTCTAAAGGAAGAAAAAACGGTCAGCTAAGTATAACTGATACAAACAATTGCCAAATTGAGACATTGATAAAGAACTTCTGGTGAAAAACCATATGAAGTTTCAAGTGATTATCGCAGTAGACAATACCTTTGTTTGTCCTTCAAACTCTGGATTTGGAACTTTGACTGAGATAACACATGTCAGACCCTCCCTTACATGCTCACCACTCAAATTAATGTCTTTGTCCTAAATGCAAACGGATTGGTGCATTTAGATTTGACAAATACACTTATTTTCCACTTCCACACACATCTCATATGCTTAATTTAAAAATCCCAGCTAGAGAAGGCGCACACCTTAATAGCCTTTGACTTCTTCCCAAGGTTATTGAGTGTTCGTGTTAACGATGCCTTTAAACCATCAATATGAGTCCCACCATCAACCGTCCGTATACTGTTGGCATATCCAAGCATTGTATCGGAATATGCATCTGAACACCTAACCAACATTGCATGAAAAACAAGGTTAACTATTGTTATTGTTCTACTCACGATTGGAAGGAATACAAGGGACTGTCAATTTGTTGAATATGACAACATTGCCGCTCTTGTGGTAACCAAAAATTATCTTATGTCAAAACCATCTTATGGTAACCAAAATGTTGTTATACAGCAAAGCAGTGAGAATATATTTACTAAATGAAAGTTCCAAGTATAAATAAATTGCACAGACAGATGGCAATAGGAAAGTTAATGTAACCCAAAATCACATGTTTGACAATTGAATCCTTAAATCAGCATAAGAAGAGGAAAGAAAGCATACCACTGAAAAGCGACATCAACTGTGATTCCGTCTATTTCTTTCCTGAAACCCACGACATCATGAAGTGGTTTCTGTGTCAAAAAACTGTCAGGGACTTTTCAGTAGACACGACTTAAAAGAAATAGAAGAGCACACAAATTAACATGAAGCAAGAAGGATTTTCCTGTAAGATCTTCACATGGTTTTAGTTAAGGCGCTAATTTGAGCGCATCAGAGGTAAATCAGCGCCGAAGAACTTCAGATTACAAAGAAGTAAGTTGACAGTGTCAACCAAAACTAAGAAGTGACACAGACAGCTCAATGAATGTTCAGATGATCCAGTCATCTCCTACTAAGGGTTGCCAATTCAGGCAGTCTGACTTTTAAAACAGCTCTGTTAGCAGAAGAGCACTGGCTAGCAATGGCAATTTAACCCGCGCCATCACATACCCGCATTGCCCCACCCCTAATGGGGCAGAGAAAACCCGCAACAAGTGGGTTTTGAGGGGAGGTGATTGGGTCAAATTTCTTTCCCCACATATTGGATGGGGTGGGGATTGATTTAGTCATCTTTGCCTATTAACTGCCCCAGCCCATGCCTTAATTATTTTAATATTAAAATTTAGTGTTTCCTATTACATGGTTTATAAATAATAGGCATTTGTCGTCTTTTTTCATTGGCGTACTTACTGATAATCATTCTTTCTTTAATTAGAGTTGAGTTCAACATAAACACGGAGAGAGAATGACAGGCTGGGGGAACCTGAATGCTCCAAGCATTTGGGATGGGGCATACAACCTTGCCCTGCCGGGGCATGGGGTGTATAAGGAGCCAGCTATTTTATTACGGGGCAGGGTTAGGTGATGCAACCCTGCTCCAGCCCCACCCCACCCCTTGGGGCACTGGAGTAGAATTCCTATTTAATTCATTTATAAAGATCCAGACAAAGGTGGAATTTTCTTCAGTAACTTTAATCGTTGAAGTTAAACTCTTCGATTAGACTATTTGAAAGCAAGATCAAGAACAATAAACAATCTACAGATTACCATCATTTCTTGGGAAGCAGAAGGGACAGTAATAAAGGCAGGCATACCTTATCAGTGTTTAGCCAGCTCACATATTCAACCAATCCTCCTGCGTAGAAGTACTCATTGTGCTGACTCTTCTCCGGATCATCATCTTCTTTTTTGAAAGTAATCCTGAGCTGCAATGCCCAAATCAGAATACACAATTGAGCAAAATATGACAGGAAACCTTAAGATTTTCACATGAAGTCATGCACACAAATGCATAACCTAAAAAGTTGTCCATATCTGCTGAGTAGATGCATGCTAACATAATACATAATCAATGTAATGAAGCAAAGTTTTGCAAAACCATACTTTAGGGTTTAGAAAAGCCAGCTCCCTGATTCGCCCAGCTATAGTATTGTAATCAAACTGAATTTCTGTCGTAAACACTGTAGCAGTAAAGAAAGCAGACATAGGAGCGTGTATCAGCATATATAAAGCATTAAAAATATAGATAAATTCCAACGAGGCAATCCTCTAGGCATATGGTGTTGTCAAGAATTACCTTCTTTGTCTGGCCAAAACTGTATGCATGTCCCCTGACGATCCTTTGATTCAAGTGGAAGCACATGACATGTTAAAGTCGTCATAGGTTTCCCACGAGAATATTTCTGTTGGTATTCCATTCCGTCACGCCAAACAGTAACTTCCAATGCCTGACAACAGCAAGTTACAGGATTTAACTTCTAAAATAAAACGAAAAATAGTCGACAAACCTAAAAAGAAACGCATGTAAGAAATTGTCAGAAAGATTATTGAGATATTTTGGACAAAAATTCTTGCAATCCCACTTGAAGAGTACCATATTAGGTTTAAATAGAATTTTCTGAGCCTGTGAGTATTCTCTACCATCTTTTGTAACACTCTTTAGAGACCGCTAAACCTGTACTTCAATGGATTAAGTACAAGGCAGAGCCTTTATCTGCATTGTTTGTGATTGTTCCTTATTGATCCTGAGGAAATTAGCCAATAGGGACTAAATAAATCCCACTTTCTCCTCCATTTCCCAGTCCATGTTTTGATACCTATATGGGGGAGTGGAGTTGAAAAACTACGTGATTTTCTAGAGAACTGCTCAGTAAATCAGCAAGGCTATTCTTCAATTACACAGGCTATGATAGATCTCACGCACCTCCCTTTGGGCCTAGCTACCCTTTTAGATATGACTGGCACTACCTAGGTCTAGGTGCCTGGGTCTGTTCCCCCTTACAGCCTTTGACCCTCCATTTTTTTTATTTTATTTTACCAATAATAGAATCAAAGAACATCTTTATCTTATCTTCCAGATAACCTCATAAATCTTTAGGAAGTATCCCCTTAATGCAACAGCAAATAGGCAGATAAGTTGACAAAAAAAAGAATGCTCACCGCAGACAGTGCATTAACCACTGATAAGCCAACTCCGTGCAAACCACCTGAGACACTATAGCCACTACTAGAACCACCAAATTTACCTCCTGCATGTAGGATCTGCAGAATGTAACACAAGGGAGATGCATGATACTCTGTTACCATTTCAATGATAAAAGATGTCAGAAATTGCCAAATATCCCTTGCTAATGACAATATCAGAAAATTCCAAACCACCTAAACCCCTGCCCATACAGATATATCCATGCCAAAAGGCTTGAATCGAAATATGAAAAAAATCAGAGCATGAAACAAAAGGCAAATCAATAACATGTCCCAAGCATGAAGCATGCACGCATGTGAATGCATGTGCAAGCACAAGGGCAGGCACATGCAAGAATACATAATTCACATAAAAAAATAATCTCACGAGTGAACCTTTTTAGCATACCATCAGGCAAATATCTGACTCATAAATTATTTGGAGAAAAAGAAAACCATTTATATATCCTTTTTAATATATCAGTCCTTCTCAACAAAATTAATTCAGGCATTGCCAACCCATAGCTTCTTAAACAGATTAAAATTATATATTTGCTCATGAGAGATTACCGTTAGCACAGTCTCCAATGCAGATTTCTTGGTCACGGGATGCAAGTCTGTAGGAATCTGCAATTTGGAGAAATGCCATAAATTTAGCAAAACATAGCATCCAATAAAATTGAAATGACTAGTTTCTTAATTCAAACTTCTGCACCTACTTATAAGGTGCACTTTGTGGAACTCTATTGGTTGACTGATCAGCCAAAGCACCAAGAGAAAGTTTATTGTCCAGTACATTTTGAAAAGGATCCTGTTAACTAGTTAACCAGGCGCACTTGTTCAGCATACTAAAGAGGAATGATTCATTTTCAAAACAGTGGTCACACATACACGAGACAATCAACACATTAAAACTGCAAATTTTCCTTATTTAATTGCTTAAGAAGTGCCCCAGAGGCACTTGTTTACATAATCATTTTGAAAATGGTCACAAAAGGAACTCAAGTTGGTCAATGAACATGGCCTCCGACAACATCTCCAATTCAATAGTAGAGGAAGTAACATTGAGTTTCAGATTTTCATGCAAGAGGTTCTTAACTGGACCATAATAATGAGGATCAACTTCATATCAAGAAGCAAGTAACAAAGAACGTTTTAATAAGATGCTCCCACATTCAATTAGCTTATTTATCAACAATGGAGAAGGTACTGTCCTTTTGAGGGCATGCAGTAAAAATAATGCATCCACCATGCCTCCTCAAAAAAGTAGACAATCTAAAAGTTCTAATTCAGATGCATGATATGAAAGGTGCCCCCTGAAACTACACAGATAGGATCCATACCCCTCGCCCATCATCAGTGATGCTCACAGAGCCATCTGCATATAAAACGACGTCTATGTTGGAAGCAAAACCCGCCTGAGCTTCATCAACCGCATTATCCAGTATTTCATAGACCTGGTAGACCGCAAAAACAAGAGATTTGTCATGTATTGACAATTTGTATCCACTAAATTGATTCACTAGTAATAGTACAGCAATTGCAGATGAAAAGGGAATAATGGCCATACCAAATGATGCAAACCACGTGGTCCAGTGCTTCCAATATACATTCCTGGCCTTTTTCTAACAGGGTCTAAGCCCTCCAGTACCTAAACACATCAGTACACAATCCTAAGGTGACGATGCAAGCATCAATGACAAAGATGAATAAGCAAACCAAAACATCAAATATATAACACATGCTAGTTCATCCATGACAAAAAAGAATCAAGATTTAACTGTCAAAACTTATACAACTACTAAAGCCAACTTGAAACTAATAGAACCGAATAGCTCGGCACAGTAATGTAAGTATGCGAACCAATTTGGGGAGATCTATAGCATATCGATAACCTGAATTTGCTCAGACCCATAAGTTTTTGAACTTGTGCTCCCCTGAAAAGCTTCAGTCACGGGGCTGGTAGACATGAACGCCCTCACAAAACATGCTTGACGGCTCGGCAATTGAATGGTCACTCTCCTCAATGGATAACAATTTCTGCACCGAAACGCCAAGAACAATTAGACCCCACTTTCAAGTCCCGGGCAAATTCAATGAACAGAGGAGAGTAAAATGCTTGCTCCCCGGCCACAAAAAAAGAACTTGTGAGGCAAATAACACTTGGAAATCCAGCGAAATCGGCACTCGAAGGCCAAAATGAAGAGACTTTCCAGCCAGGACGAGCGAACACATCGCCGAGCACCACCATACCAAGGTACCCATCAACTAAAAGCCCCGAACAGCATCGCGAAACGCATCGCTCCACCCAAAAGCTCGCGACTTTACTCCATACGCAGAAAAATTATCTAGAAATGAAACATGCGAAGCGGGTAAAAGAGGAGGACCTGGGCCTGACGAAGTCGGAGGAGCGAGGCGCGTGGGCGTTAGAGTGGAGAGGGGGCGGGCGAGGAAGCGAGAAGCCATGGTCCGGAAGCTGAGGTGACGAGGCGGTTTCAGGAGAAGCGCCATAGGAGACTGCGAAACATGAGGAGGCTTGTCCGAGATTTTAAACCGGAAGCTGATGATGTCTTTTCTCTTTTTTTTCGTTAGGACGATGATAAAACCCCGTTCTTCTGTCCGTCCCTCCGAATAGTTTTTATTTTTCCATCCTCCCTCCCTCGCCATAAAACCCTACCGACCCTCCTTCACTGGTGCTCTTTTCTTTTTCTTTTTCTTTTTTTTATAAATTTAATTCGTTAATAAATTGGGGGTTGCAATTCTGGATAAATTCAGAGTTTACATCAATCAATTATAATGTTGTCGGTTGATTAACAAAGTTTTAGGATAAATTTCAAATAAGAGCCCGAATACCTTTATTCTCTCGAATAAATGCATGAAATAGATTTTATTTTAAATAGGAAGCTGAAATGGTCATATCATTTTTAAATAATAGCCTAAATTAGATATGATTATTTCAAATAAGAATTTAACCTTATCGGTTAGCAAAAAATTCCAACCAATCAAGGATATTTTTATCTAAACATAATTTAAATTTAAATTAAATTAAATTAGATTAAAAATTAAAAAAGAGCAAAAATATAGGGACCCTCCCGTGTGTGTGTTTTTTTAATTTAAGTTTTGATTTTTTTATGGAAATAAAAAAGGAAAAAGGAAAAAAAATTTTTAAAAAAACTTAAAAAGACGAAATTACCCTTCACCTAATAATAAGTTTAGATCCTTCTTTGAAAGTGACAAGATTTATTTCATGTTCTTATTTGAAATAATGTTCACTCCATGCCTTTATTTAAGAAAATGATTATACTTCGAGCCTTTATTTATAATTAATTAAAAATTATAATGTTATCGTGATTGGCGATTAAAGATAAATATATTCTTCAAAATTATCTATTTGTATTAATTCAAAGTTATTTCGTGTTTAGGAAATAACTTTATATGCGATTTATACACATGACACACGTTCGATTTCTCGCACAATCAAATATGAATAATTCCATGTCTACATGGACGGATTTATGCTTCATGTCGAAGAATCTTGCCCTCCTCATTCTTTTGAACTTGCGACGAGATATTTAATTTTTTGAAGGTTTTTATGTAATGCCCTTGCAAATTGATAAAAGTCAATAAAAAATCTAAAATCTAAAATCTATTTATTATAGATAAACCAAATCTTTATTGTTATCTGATTTTTTGGGCATAAGTTACGGTCTATTTATAGAGCAAAGTAATTAGGGGGTGTATGACAACCTTCTATTTCTATTCCAGAAATAATTTTTCTATTTCAGACTTATTTCTGGAATAGAAATCTGTTTGATAAAATTATCATATTTTTCTATTTATGAAATAAATTTTGTTCCAGAAATATATTTGGAATAGAAATCAGAAGTAAAAATTTTCCACTTCTCTATTTCTAGAACAGAAATAAGAAATAAAAATTATTTTATCATTCATCCTTACTATCAACCGGTCCACCATCCGTCGCCATCGACCACCGGCCGCTGTCGCCGGTTGCCTGCCGCCGCCGCCATTGGTCCGCCGTTGTCCGAAAAAAATAAATTTTATATCGTTATCAAACGAGTATTTTTGTTTAGAAACTCATATAGAAATAGAAATAAAAAAATTCATTTTTTTCTAGAAATCAATTTATGGCCAGAATAATTATTATTTGCGCCCTTAATTTATTTGAAATTATACTATGTCGACGAAATAAGTAAGATATTTCGTGGACTTGGTATACCTTTTCGAGATGCACTTTTTGTCCTAAAATTAAAAATTTATGGATTTTGTCAATTGTAGACCCAGTAGCTAGTAGAAGGGGCGATGCTTTTGATACTGACACGTTCCGTTTGTTCATTTTTTTTTTTTTTTTTTTATCTATTTTTATCGAAAATATATATATATTTTTTTTTTTTTTTTTGTATATCACTACTGCAAATTAAGTTATTGCAAATTTTCATCTCGTTCTTAAGTAATATTTATGCTTCTTAGGTTAACAACTTTGACCAAGCGTCCTTTTTTTTTGTTGGGACATTGCCAGGATATGAAATGCAAAAGAAGTTGTACATCAGTAATCTTTTATTCAAATATAAAGCATCTAATGATATTCTCTACAACTCTTAATTAAAAATTGACTCAGTTTTTAATCAATTGCATGTATACAAAACGATAACTATGTAAGGACACTTTGTTAAAATATCTGATTTTTAAAATCGTAACATACGAAATTAAATATTACACAGCAGAAAATATTAGGTAAATGCTCTATATACATTATTAAAATGAACCAACATATCAAAAGCGGGTCTCCTAAACCTAAAACTCTCCTACCCCAGAAGCAAACTGTCTTGTTAGTGTTGACTGATTGCAGGTCATGGAGTCCCCCATCTCCTGATTCCTGATACCAGCCGATTTCTCCTCGCGCCCCATCTGCTTCCCGGCGCACCCCGGTGGATCGGTTCCGTGGCGGTTGATGCATCGAGACGGGTATTTACGGTGGCTCGAGTTTGCAATACAATTAAAGCTAACTTCGACACAAAACCGGTGCCGAAGTGAACAACTACAAGTTCAATCTGCAACAACTAAGTTGCCAAATCTTGTTCTAGCCCTTAAAAGAGAGAACAAAAGGGAACCGATTCATGATCTCTACACTCTGCAGAATATCTGGATCAGATTACGCACGACACCTGGGAAGAAAGCTGCGAACAGAACACAGTGGAACTTGCCAATTTCGCGCGGCACGACGGCGAGAACAGAAGAAGCTGCGCAGGTCAGCATCACTGAATCTGTCCCGCCGAACATCTCCGAGCGAAAAGAGGACGTGCAGGTGAGGAATAAACCGATTGCAAACATCGATTTGGACAGGAGCCCGACGGTGCTCCAGATTAGCTCCATCACCACAGCGTTGAACAAGACCATGAATACGTACAAGGCGTTCTTGAGATAGTAATACATCGCACTCCCTGCATAATTGCGGTTGTTATAATGATCAGCGTCGTCCTGCCATCGTGCAGCACCGGTAGGATTTATTGCTCCAGCTGGGAAGAACGCGAGCGATGCGATCAGGGTCACGGCGAGCAAAAGCAGCAGCACGATCCGGGCTTCGGCTGGCAAGACCCTTTTCTGGCCATGGCAGAAGAGGTTGAAGAAGGGTTTTCTGGGATTGCTCGAAGTTGGGGTAGCCATTGAATTGTGTGTGTTTGGACGACTTGGAAGAAAATGATACAGTGTAAGCAGACTATTATATAGAAAGAAGAAGCTTGGACAGGGTCAATACATGCATTTGATTATGACTCAAGAAATTGACTGATCACAGGGTATTTGAGTGGTAAAAGCCAGGAATTTGCGCGTTAAAGAAGCGTGAGGTGTCACATCTAGGGTTTAATTCTTGCTTGATACAACATCTTGGGGTCATGTTGCGTGGTACTTAATCTTACCGGAAAAATATGAATTATGCCTTATGCAACTGCCAACTTGAAATACCATCTAAACATATATGTAGTATCCACACAAAAAAAAAAAGAACATACAAGCGATATCACAATCTCAAAAAACATTTGAATCAAATGGAGACAAGTAATTACTAATTTCTATTTTTGATCACAATGAAAATGTAACTTAATTTGATCCGTGTAAGTTGGATTCAAGATACCATTGAAACACTCGAAATATTGTCTTTTTTATTCTAATACACCTAATCTTTGACCACTAACTCCTTCGGTATCTTTTCCAAGTCAAACCGCTAAACGCGTTTTTTCTAGCGAAGAAATTGGGCGGAAACTACATGAGATGGTCTTGAATTAGTTTATTTAGATTCAAGGTCGAGGATACTTCCTAAAGACAAGCTGGGAAGGTCAGATATGAGTTTGAGTTAAAGCGATGTTACAACTACCCCTATTATATTCAAGGACCAATTTTTAATATCTTCACTACTCACTAGGGCCAGAGATGGAAATTGAAAGGAAAGAGACGCTTGAAGACACAATAGGGACACGGCAAGATCCATAATACTATAGTAATTACAAAGAAATTATTATATGATATGATAGATCATGTGAACCAACAACATCTGTTCTGATATGATGACAGACATAGAATAATGATCATATATGTAAATTTATGATTTATTTTCTTAACGACGACGGTAAATAAGCTCGTCGGTTATAGAACCACACATGGTTGCCGACCATCCCAGACAAAATTTCGACTTCTTCGTCTCGGAATTGAGGACACATTTGCCTAGCGAAAGCGCTTATTGATGGACACAATGATGTCATTTAGAGCAGCTGGATGAAATCCACCAGATTGCTCAGGGACTGAGAAGAGCAACCGCCATCGCTCAAAGCGAGCTCCACCGTCTCCTTCATCTCCAACGCCCTCTTCTTGATCTCCCTCCCTTCCTCGCCCGCCATCAACCGCTCGATGGACCTCGAGATCCTCCCTCTCTCTAACCCTCCATTGCCATCGCGCTCCAGCTCCAAGCCGACCCTCCAGACCCGGGTCACGAACCCGGCGATGATCTTCTGGTCCCCAACCCTAGGCCAACACAGCATCGGCACCCCCTCGGTCATGCTCTCTAGGGTCGAGTTCCACCCGTTGTGCGTCCAAAAGCACCCGACCGACCTGTGCGCCAACACTTCCTCCTGCGGCGCCCACGCAACCACGAGCCCCCGCATCGACGGAGCATTAGGACGACAGTCTGCAGCAGCGCACAACAGCTCTTCCCCGCTTGGGATGAGCTGTGCGATGCCACCATCGTGCGCCGAGCTCGGCCCCACCGCCCACAGGAAGGGCTGGCCGCAGTCGGTGAGGCCCTGGGCCATCTCGGCCAGCTCGGACCGGCTCAGCCGGACGAGGCTCCCGGCGCTCACGTAGACGACCGAGCCCGGGGGGTGGGAGTCCAGGAAGGACACGCACTTGATGCGATCTTCCTCGCGACGAGCACCGGTCTCGGCGGTGAAGAGAGAGCGATGGTGACGACGACGAGGATCCAGGGTTCGGTACTTGTGGAGAGGGCCGATGGGGAAGATGGGAGGGGAGAGAGAGGACTGGACGCGGTGGAGGAGGGCCTGCTCCAGAGTCTGCAGCGTGTTCCATACGATTGCTGAGGCTGTGCTTGTGGATTCATGGATCTGGGCGAGGACTCGCTCCGTGGTTTCTGGGCAGGACTTGTCGAACACAGGCATGTCCCTCGCCCTCATCGACGGGATCAGCTCTTGGATGGCCTTCTCCGCTCCATCTTCTGCATTCCACATGCGCGGGAGTCGATCGTTAGAGACGAGAAAATTGCTATAGAGCCATGATACTTGCACCAGAGATTACAACAGACAAAGAAGACTGCATCACAACGTGAGATCTTGTGGTTTTCTTGGATGATTATGTGACCAAAAGTGTAAAACAGATGTCGGCGAAACTTGTCCAAAGTTTTTACAGAATTTGCATGAAGTGAAGTAAGTTGAACCCATAAAATGAACAAGAAGTTCGAATCAGATAAAGTCAGGTGACTCGAAATACTCAATTCAAGAAGCACTAAATACGAGCATCGTTCTTGCCTTTTTAGTGTTGACATTCCGATTCGAATCTTAAAATCTCAGGACTCTAAATTGAAAGATTAATTAAAGGGTTCAATCTTATGTAGGATCATAATGTGTTAAGATCTTTAGAGGTTTCCGGCTTAGAACAATAAAATCATAAATAGTGCAGCCTGATATATCATTAGTATCAATTTAATTCTCATATTATGGCAAAAGTGCACATGCATTGTGTATGCTAAGAAATTTGACATTTGAGAATTTCGCAGAATTAGTTCATTACAAAGTATTTAGATTATTAACTAATGGAAGAAATAATTGACACATGTCAAACAAGAAAGATATTTCCAGATCCGCATTCTCTTATGCACTTATTTACGAGATAGAAAAGATTTTGCTGATAAATAGGTTTAAAATGATAAACTATAAATTTATAGATTTCAAGATTTTAATATATAGAAATGAAGACTTTACTTACCATTCTAGCTTTAAAGATCCACCTATACTCACAATACTACTTTTCCTAATTTTTTGTAAAATGGAAAACATAATTAGTCTTTTAAACAAAACATATTTAACAATTTTCACATAAATAAGCATAATTCATTATTTATAGATCCCGTGAATATGTTAACAACTTTATTGGCAACCAAATTTGTTAGAGGGTGTAAGGTAAGAATGAGCAAATTATACATATATGGTTGTGCATTCTCGTCTCTTAATTAATAGCTTAAATTTTTGGACCAAAGTTTTCCTAAAAAATTAACATGAAAACGAACCATATAACTTAGAATTTTGTGATAGTTCTTATATGTCACTCATAGCAACTGGTTATGAGGTTTTTAACGAGTCAAATACTCATAGACAAGACAAAATCCACTACTTACCTTGAGCTGGAAGGTAGGCCTTCTGATTGAGCATGGAAAGGCCAAGAAAATTAGCTACAATGCTAGTCCTCAGGACTACCCTTGGGATCTCCAATTCGTCGCTAACTTCTGCTGAAAAATACATGACAGCATCATACACAACACATAGTTTACGATCTCTCAGTCGACCCATTCGCAATCCCATTAAGCAATCTCGAAACGACGATTTACACTTCAAGTTAACCTCGTTCAGAAAGCGCATGACATCTACGTCGGGAGCATTCGGGATACTGCCATCAGATCCACCCAGCGATTCATAGAAGAAGTCATCGGATGCCGAAGAAGTGGCGACAGGATGAGAGGACGATTGCACGAGAACTAGGGTTACCCCGAAACCCTTGGAGTGGAAAACGCTGGCTAGACTGAGCATTGGGTTCGAGTGCCCTTGGAGAGGACTGGGAACAAGGACCAGATGCCGATTCCCGTCTCTCTTTCTATTCTCGTCCATGTCTTGGAAAGCAAACCGATGCAAAGTACTTCCTCTTATAGGAACCTCCTTTTGTTTTTGTTGTCGAGAGGAAGAGCCAAAAGCTTGATGTGATGAAATGGTGATGATGGACAAGTAGTTGGGGAGGGACCTTTTGATATTAGAGCAAGGCTGACACGGTGCGATTGGCCATAACGTCGCCACGGTGCCCAAGGTAAGGATATGACTAGTCAAATCCATGGAGAAAAGCTGCGACTTTAGGTTGTGATTCTGCGAAGGTGCCTTAAAAGCACAGCGTCGCATCTATTATCAGGGAGATACTAGGAGTTCGGCTCGATGTAAAGCAGTGGCCTTCAGGCAATCCGAATTCATAGAGCTCCCTTTGAACTTGGATGAACGTTCGTTCGACAGTGGCATAATCTTCCCGCTGCTTAACTACGATTCGTGCGGCACAGTCTAACTCTCCATCAATTCACATGGCAACCCCTATTGAAGCCTTACAAGGCCCCATGGTTGGAGACAAGTTTAGCTGTTCTGCCACCACGTCCAGCGCATTCCCGGCATGGTGTTTGGGTTCCGCCTGGTTGGGTTTTTTGCATAAACTAAAGGCCAAGCAATTCATTGAGTTCAGTTTATGATTCGGTTGTCTATTCCCTTTCTTTCATTTATTTCTTTTGATCGTGACTTTTATGGGTGAGGATGCATGATAGCCAAGTCCCTCGAATGAGACTCGTCGTGCACCAGTGCAGCAGGAAAACATACCCACAACTACCCTTCGGCGGACGCCGGCAACACTTAATACAATACAGAAAAGTATCTTTCCGTGGGGCTCAATTGCAGATCACATCGCTTTCTGAGAAGTACAGCTTCTAGCAATGAGTCTTTGACGGGAATTAGCAGCAACATTATCTGATTCTCACAAATTTAAATGCAGAGCCTACGATGTGGTCACTAGCAAAACAAGGAAATATTTTTGACTTGGGTTTCGAAAACCCTTCGTCTACAGATGCTGGAATGCAGTCTGGCAACTGGCATGTCCCGTGCATGCTCCCAGCAGTTAGCGCACCTTGTAAAAGGAGATCCTGGCAAGAGCAGGATCGTGGGCAATGTCTTTTCGTGGCCTCCTAAAAAAGATACTATACGAAGAAATTCCAGAAGGCGAATTCCAGATTATCAGTTTAATCCCCGGAAAGACCATCTTAATTTAACTCCCCGTTCTTTACCATATTAGCAGCCTTGTCTCGAAAAGGAAAAAATAAAATAAAACCCAAAACAAAATGAACATAAGAGGAGCATCTCTTTTATCTTTCTCCCGATCTGCAATCAATTTGCATTACATCTCTGGAGAAGCATTCAAACAAACAGGAGAGGCGCTTGCGCTATATTTTTATATAGTTGGAGTTGAGTTACCACAATATTTGGGTGGCCTCCGTCTGGCTTCCGCAAATTGAGTGAGTCAGCTTTGACCTTAGCTATATAGATACAAACATGTACAAGATTCTTGAATCCTCAATCGGAAAGAGAAGTCGGGCCCTTGCAAATTGATTATCTGGCTGGAGAAGGGACGACAAACATGGATGATCACGCCAAAACCACACTAATTCGTAAACTGCTTGAAAGAGTTATCTCAGCAGGAACTCGGTGGAAATGCCAACTATATCACCTACAAGTTCCGTGCGTTCCTGTAATCAGAACATGATGAAATAGGTCAATTTAGAAGACCATCAGATGGGAAAATTTTTTGCAGTCAGTGTGAAATATCTGATTCTATAATGGCCACACAAGAGGTTTTAAAATCAGGTGCATGCATTAATCCGAAACTGAGCATAATACTAGAGCAAATTGGCCTTTCGAATTAGTAAACTCTATTATAATTCCATCTCTAAAATTGATGATATCAGCACAAGTTGAAGAACTATTCTCCTTGGACTTCAACATCTAATAGCATCTTATTTTGAAGCACAGCATTGCATTTAGTCGAAGAAGCATCTTTTTCTAAGTCACAAAGTGCATTTAGTATTATCAAGATATAACAATGGTTTTATGATTTCAACTGTCAAATAATCAGAAAAGATAACAGCTCATCTCTCTTGCTTACAATTAGTTACCTTGCAGAAATTGATTGAGTGCAATTCACAGCCCCTCTGGGAGCACTGAGGCGTCTTGTCCTACTATTCTGCTCTTTGCTAACACGCATAGCAGCAACCTCCTTTTCCATGGAAGCTACTTCTCTACGCATTCTTTTCGCTTCAACTTCCATTGCTTTGTTCAAAGTATCAACCTTCTTTGCCAACATCTGCTTATTCAACAACAGCAAATATCAAGTACTCAGAGACGACACTGGTGATGAGGAAAGCATAGATAATCATAGTATAGGAGGCAAATCAATCAACCTCTATAGCGTCATCTTTCTCTTTAATGCCCTGATCTTTGTCTTGACAAGCTTTTCTCAGGGCTATAACCTCCTTTTGCAAGATATCGTACAAAGTTCCCGATACAAAGTCCTCATCTTCTGGCTGCGCTTTTCCATTATGATTCCCATTTGCAATCTCTCCAACTCTACCTATCATCTCGGTGCTCTTGATCTGTTCCCCTGCACTATCTGTGTCGTTGTCATTATCAGTTGAATTTGGCATCAGTTTATCCAGGGACTTGCTGCCGCCGTCAAATGATGCAGATGACACTCTTGCATGTCTCATCAGTATACTGGCACTGTTGGATCGTAGCAGGCTAGTCGGTGCACTAGACGCTTTCTTTTGTAAAGAGCCATTGGAGTGCTGTCTGGACAGGTGCTCCAATCCACCAAGAGACAGACGCCTTGCATGTCCGTTAGTACTCTTTCCTTCTGAGTGCGTCCGAGCATTGCCATTAGATCCTTTAAGCTTTTCCTCCAAAACTTTGAATCGCAGTTGGTATTTTTCCTAAATATCATTGAAGCAGCCTGCCATCAAGATTAATTACCTAAAAAAGAATCTATTGTTATAATTGATGATTTTCGCACCTTCATCTGGGCCTCTGCCTTTGCAGTGCGCTCAGCTACAGCAAGTTTATCCCGAAGCTGTTGCATTTCACCCTATTGATATAAGAAGACATCAGTAAATCCTGCTTTGCAAATTAGATTGCCCTGATTGCCCTTCAGATGATTCGAGATGCTCGGAATAAAAGAAGTTCCAAGAACGCGAGTCAATGTGATTAGAGAAGTTTCCTCTATCTACTTAGCTAGCAAAAGATCTCTGCCAGAAATGAGCTTTCTAGATGCATTTGAATTGAGAAATGTAAGTTGGAAACCTACTAAAAATCAAGCATTGTTCAAGGCTTAAAAATTGAAGAGCTGTTCAATGGTTTCAAGTTTCAAGCACGGCAGTGTTTTTCACCATTATGACAAGCATGGCATCAAAGGGGCATTTAGAAGGTCCTTAATACCTGGATGATGTAATTAATCCAGCACTCTCAACACTAACACCTACGTGGCTTTGTACATGGGTGTCCTAGGTACCCTTTCAACACTATATGGTACTGCAGTGTGCACAAAGAGTCTGACTACTATATCATTAACAGTCCTTAGTTGATGAGACATTTGCTAATTCTTTAGCAGCATAATGTAAGACCAAAAAAAAAAAAAAAAATTGTTCCATTTGATGTTCAGCAGTTTAAGTTAATCAGGGGATGAATAGAAAAAGATAAGCAGGCTTATTGCCATTGACTTACCTGAAAAAATCTTCTTTCTTCGAGCCACTGCCTTACAGGCATAACTTTGTCATTGCCATCTTTCCATTCATTAGCAACTACAGTTGCAACTCGGTTTGCAGAAACCTTTGCACGGGCAACTTCCCTTTCCAAGGTCTTCCTCTCCTCCTATATGAAGCTTTTGTGTCAGAAAAAGCTTCATTTGCTTGTGACTGAATATGGAAAAGCATTCAACGACACTAGATTTTAGATGGAAAGAAGAAACTTCAAAGATAGATTACATTCATTTCTTGAACTCGTCGCTGATAATCCCGAACAGCATTAGCTGCAGCTCCCCCGGCCAAAACAGCTTCCTCAAGCTCTCGAACAGTTTGCATTAGCTTTTCAACTTCAGAAACTTTTTGCCTATGCATCTTGTCGAGAATTTTATTCTCCTCCTGCACAGAAGTGCAAGATATAGTCAATATTTGCATACTTGGAGACAGCCTTGATCTACATCATATCATGAAGAAGAAGGAGAATTATACTCGAAAGAGAAAATACCTGGCAAATTTCAATTTGCTTCATTAGTTCTTGGTTCTTGTTCTGCAGATCATCCACCAATGCTGCTTTTGCTAAAGCAATCTCAATAGTCCTTTCAGCGTCAAGTAGAGCAGCCTCCTTGGACTTTGTGAGCCGATCAAGTGCTCTGTTGTCTTCTTGCAACCTTGCAGCCTAGCAAGAAGGCAAGACTTACAATGTAAGACAACTAAGCTCTCTACCAGAAAAGAAGAACTCGGGATGTCAGGATGTTTCACCGGAACAGAACATGAGTAACATCACAAAAGAAGATAAAGTGGAACATAGCAAGAAATTGATCAAATTCCCAAATATACCTCAAGCCTAGCTAGCTTAAGCTCTGCCTCAAGTGGGGCTATGATTGCCTCAATTGGAGGCATCTCATCATCTTTTTGGGCAGCATGGACTCTTCTAAGTGTAGCTTCAGCAGCAAATTGTCCAGCCAGGGCCTCTTTCTTCTCATCATTTACCTTCTTAATCTCGAGGTTCTGTAAATATAATTGGATTAGTCCATGACAATGGCCACGTTCTTAAACTGTTATGGAAAAGAATTGCAAGCAAGCGACAAGTCACAATGGTATTTCATACCTTGCTTTCTAGAAGAGTTTCTGTCGCTTTTAGCTTCCCATCCACTTTCTTCAGCTCATCAGTCAACTGATGTCAATCATTGCACAACACAATGAGAAACTTTTTTGACCATTTGATAATCCTCAAAAACATGAAAATATCTAGCCATCCTAAGGAGCAAAAGAGGAGAAAGATGCAACTGCCCATTTTAGCTAATTTTACATAGAATAAGCATAAGCTATATCAGAATTTTAAAATGAATGAGGTTACATGAAAAATAAAGCAAAGCCACAGATCGCTAACAAGTAAAGCACCAGAAAGAACATCAGAAAGCCCAGTTTATCTGGAGGACGATACCAGAGGCACCAGTTTGGTTTATTGAGAAGTGCCGAAGAACTAAAGTTTCCAAGACCATGCTTACCAATATTGGTCGTCCAATGTCCAAAGAAAAGGGATATAAGACTCTTGGATACAAAGAATAAGCATGTTTTTCATCAAGCCAACATGCAAGATCAAGAATTTCCATTTCCTTTCAGTGGAAACTTAGGTAAAATCACATATTAAACCATAGTTGAATTCAGGGTGAAACCAAGGCTTAAATCTATAAGGGCAACTTGCCTAGCCCTAACACTTTGACCGCTTTTCACCTTTCTTACTCATTGAAAAGTAGTCATCATCGTAAGAAATTACGATTCATTCTCAGTTCTCATTAAGCCAAAATCAAAGTTACTCTTCTGTGAGATGATGATCCGAGCTGGTCAGCTCATACAATAATTGCATTTGATAGGTCATCCCACAAAAGAGACACATTGTAGAGCATTGTGGGTATGTGAGTACCTCTTCAACTGCTTTCTCTTTAAGACGTTCAGAATACTTTAAAGCTTTAATTTCTGCAAGTGCATCCCCCAGTTCTCTATCTTTGTCTGTGAATAGAGTATAAAAGCTAATAAGATCGCTGCACATCAGATGTGCTCAACAGTAAGAATATCAAAAGGACATAATTTCATTGACATCTACTAATATTTCTAAGAAGCTCAGCCAAGGTAATAAGTCAAGCCCAATCCATGAAACACGATCATCAGAAACATTGGACAAAACAAAGCAATTTAAGAACTATAGAAATATACTTCAAGGAAAGGGCATGTATTTATTTCCTTCATTCACTACTCTGACAAAGAGCTGGACCATTGGAGGGGCACAGCCTAATATCTCAAAGGTCCATCAAATCTCAACCTACTTCTTCAACAATTCTACAAATTTGACCTCCAATGCTTATTGAAATATATCTCTAGAGATGACTCATTCCTGCAAACCTCTGAGACCAGGGCATCTATGATCCCTCATTATGAGGTTTGGCAGGTGGAAAAGAGCCAAAAACATGGCACATCAAACTGACCGGGACATTGAATCATGCCGCCATCACGTGGTCAAATGCACAAGGAAGTGCACGATGTGTTAAAGAGCAGAAAAGGAATATGCATGTGGTGTACTCTGCCGGGCAAACCTTACGAGGAACCGGCATTCATAATTTTGGTAACGGGGATATAATGATCCAAACATGGACGAACAAAATGCAGCACAACCTATTGTGAGAAGAATCACATTCACATGGATAAGGTTTGCCAAGTCAAATCTAGCATTTGCGTTGGCGAAGCGACTAATGCTGCAAGATCTTCGGACGAGAAAAGGCCAGCAAAAGCTGACATTTCTATTCATAATCCGGCCCTCCCCTGAGTCTGCTGATACAATCGCCGGATTAGAAAAGACTGCACCATCGATTCGGGTAAGAATCGACGACGCTGATAAATCGCTCGCTACACACACCCACACTCGAACGTACACTGCTCCACTGACCTAGTTGTCAAGTCTCATCCCCCTCCAAGTATACAGGAGCTCAAAATGCGTCGCCAAAAGAAGCAAACTTGCTTAAAATACCTCCGAATTGAGTCAAAAGAAGGAGAATCAATACACCTCCGCTTCGACAGCGATGATTCAGGCATCATCGCGAAACACGAGCAAGTGCAGCATGAGAAATGAAGAGTCGCCACCACCTCAAGCACACACGACCGCACACGGACGTACGAAGACACACGACGGGAATGCGGTGCGCAAACAGAAATGAGGTGCTAGAGAAGGGAAACGGAGCAGCGGGCGACGGCGACCTCGGACTTCGTTCTCGAGGCGGCTGAGCTCGACGCGGACGGGATCGGAGCCGTGGAGGAGCGTCATGAGGTCGTCGACGTCGGAGCCGACTCGGGACAGGGCGGCGCTGGAGGCGGCGGCGCCGTTCGCCTTCCGGCGGGCGGACTTGAAAGAGGCCGACAAGCTGAGGGCGGCGGCGGGCGGCTGCCTGAGGTGCTCGGCGTCGCCGTTGGCAATGCGAGCGCCGGCCATCGGGGAGATCTTCCGGTGCGCGACCGCGACGGGCTGGAGTCCCTCCGAGCTGAAGACGCCAAAACCAGTCACGGAAGAGAGAGAAAGAGAGAGAGAGAATTTGGGTGTGATGTGATTTTGGCAACTAGAGAGAGAGTGTATGTGTCTGAAAAAGTTGCGCGATTTGTTAGACAGAGTTGAGAATTAAAAAGGACGTTTAGGCGGGGGGGCTTTCATCGATCGGTTGATTAAGACACCATCATTACATATCGAATATTTCGAATTTTTCCGACTCGATCGAACTTTCCAAGGCCTAAGATTGCGTATCCCGAGCGTATCGAATCACTACCCCGAGCTATCAAGCGATTCGTTTTGGCAAAATGACCTTCGAGCCAATCGGGACAAATGACTATTCTCTTTCGAATGTGAAACGGGCCTACCTCATTTGAATTCGAAACGAGCGTACACGTAGCTCGGTGACCTTAAAATTTTATTAGGGGGTTTTTTGAAATTTTAAGGAGTCTAGTGGTTTTTGTGGAGACAAGGGAAGGTGGGCGTCATTTGCTAAAATGTCATTAAGATACTGCATAATGCAAATGGGGCGGAGGTGGGGGAGATTTGATTTCGAGACCAAACGGTGGGACCCGGCAATTGACTCGACCTGTCGATCACGGCCGTCTGATTTGAATCGAGCGCGGCCAAAAATACGCACTCGAATTTTTTGCATCGCCTCCACGTATTCATCGATCCGGGACGCGCTCTCTCCCGTCCGTCCGTCCGTAAGCCCGTGCGGAGGAATGAGGACGAGATTCGTCCGAAAAGGAACCGCGATCTGTACCTCGGAAAAACGTCAAATGGACCACGAGATCGAAGCGAGGAAAAAGTCTCGATCCGGCGCTCGGCCACGACGGCCGACGCGGGTGGTCCAGCAAACCTTACGAGTCTTCGGAGATCGATTTCGTTCTCGTCTCTTCTATGTTTTTCCCTCTTTAGGGTTCCTTTTTTTCTCTCTCCTTCGCTCGGATTTCACGACGGTCGTCGGCTCATGCGTGCGAGCCGAGAGTGGAAAATCGCTCGTAATTTTCTGTCCTTCTTTTTCTTTCGTCAGCAGATGGTGAAAAACGAACAGCCGTCGCGGCCCGTCCAAAATTAGAATCGCGCATCGTTTCATCCGGCCAAAGTTACTGCTTGAGGCAATCAATCAAACGACATGAAAAGACTGGTATCATTTCCGAAATGGAGGATTCGTTGCGATCATCCCGCGCGAGAAAATCAAGGGAAAAAGGGCGGAACGAGAATCGAGAACGTGTCGAAGAGGACAGACGGAGATCGGAATTCTTATCTGGATCCGGAATCGTGAAGTAAAGGCGCGCTCATCATCGTCGTCAATCATTGGACCCCCCCACCACGCACGTGATTACCGGCTCGATCGAGTCGGGCGCACGGTGAGAGCGCTGGGGCGGCGGGGCAGGAGATCATCGGAATATGCGGAGAGAGAGTGGGGAAAGAGTTAGAGAAAAGCGAGGAATAATTATTGGGGGAGGGAGGTGGGGCGACACCGAAGACAAGCGCACATGCGCGCGGGGGGGGAGACCCCACGCGCCCTCCTCGGCTCTCTTTTTCCGCGCGTGCGCGCGTGGCCCCCTTCAGATGGATAGGCTCCGCTTGAAATGCCACGTGAGGCCAACGTCCGTTTATTAGTTGGAAAATATCGCCGTCTTCTTTCTTTTTTGTTTTCTTTTTGGGCCTAAATCATTTTTTTTTTTTGTTTGAAAGACAAATTTGCCATCCTTACTTTCGAGCTCCGACGGTTCAAATCCAACGTCGCTCCGATGTCATTTTCAAATACGTGCTCGAGTAACGCCCGTCCTTGTATCGACTAAGAAAATGCCGCTTTCCATTTCAAAAATCATGGCATTTTGCATCATCTTGTCGCCATAAATTGTCGAAATAAATTTAAGAGTCGGATCACATAAAGTTCTGAACAAAATGGGAACGAGTTTATAAGAACGAACTAATTATGATCTATTTCGACGTGGCATTTCGCTTGGCAACATGCGGGTGATGTTTGTAAAAATGGAGACGTGTTATCCAAGGGTCGAATAGCCGGTGCAAATTCGGTAAACTGCGGCACGAACGGACGACGATGTCGATCGGGCTCGCCGCGCACGTGCGTGCCAACGCGAGCGTGCGTGCATTATTATTGGGCTGATGAACGGACTACGGAAGCTGGAGCTCACATTCTCCGTGGGCCCCTTTCTCTTTTTGGTCTTCATTAAGCTGCTTCGACACGTCAGAATCGTCTCACGTGGGCACGTGTTTGTTGGAGTGCAGTATCGCCAAAGCCCATTCATAAATAAAGCTTGATTTATTCCGCGAAATATAAATGATTTAAAAAATGTCTCTAAAAAAAAATTCATTTCAGTTGAAAGAAGTAATTAAACAATAAAAAATATTTTTAGCATGAATAATAATTTTTGTTGATTAATTTTTACAGGTAATATAAACGATATCTTTTGCCAAAAAAAAAAGAATTTCAAATCACAGAACAAACGCACTAACTAACTTCAGGCACTAGCCGGGCCGAAGAACTCAAAAGCTATACAGGCGCACTGATCCTGCACCAGCACGACACGCCCTTCCAATCCCAGGTTGCAAGTACAGCTCTGGGAAAATGGCATATGTCTGGTGGGCTCCAATTCACCAAATGCTGTTACCTTGGTTTTGTCGAAGAACATAACTCTACACCCCCTAACTTGCCCTTCCATAGGAGGAGAATCGTCCCTACATTCCAGGGCACATGTCCTTTGCTTTCCTTGTACTTCATGTCAGTACCCCGTGCTCAAGATTGAGTCTTCTTCCAGAAAACTGCCCCCCAAACTTTGCTGCTGGAAGAGCCAATCCTGATGAGCAAGTTAATGCCACACTACCAGTTAGGCCGGGCGTTTCGACTCTATTATGCACCAACTGAATCTTCTCTGCAAGAGAAGAAGGTTCCTATCTCAATGAAAGAGACGCCCGGAGTCAAAAGATGACTGTTTTGGTTTCCCCCGTTGAATTATGGATTTCACCATTCAGAAGCCTGTTAAGTTCAGCCCACAAAGAAGATACTGCTGAAAAGCCTAGGCAACTTGAGGTTTTTTGCTTTTTTTTTTGGTTGAAAAGGCAACTCGAGATTTAAAGAAATAGATTTGTTGGAAAAAACAACTCTGTGAAAGCTCCCATGTGGAGTAGAAGAAATCGACTGCACTAGCACTATCGGTAGAATCAGTTCGATCTACTCAGTAGAACCTACCATAGTGAAATGTCGATAGAATTCAACAATTATATGTACAGCTGCAAATGCACATTCAATTAGGTAGCAACAGTAATCAACTGGTGACTTGTAAAGAGAGAGCTTGCTCAGTGATTTCAACCAGAACCCCTCTTGCTGAGGATGCGAACAAATTGTATGGATAGGTCAAGATGCAAATAAAGGAACTCCAGTATGGGAGACATGGCACCCTAGTTGATTCTATGTTGATCCAGCACTGGAATTCTGAGCTAAAGCAGCTTCACGTTCCTGACGACGATGTTCTCTCTGAAACAAGGAAAACATTAGGATGTCAAGAAGAAAAGATGTACATAAGGTATGGGGCACCTTTTTCAATGTCTCACAATTTCAAGGTAAACGAGACTATTTCATATTGATCTCAGTAGTTTGTGTATAGTCCACCTACATGAAACAAATGCACAAGCCTATCCTCAGGGCTTGGTCATATGTCTCGACTTTTTGGAAATATGCTGCAACTGTTACGGCGGCAGTGCTTATGTTAAATAAATGGTGAACACAATCCAAGGCTATGGAGATCACTTCATCATCTAAGAAAGAAATGATTTTGACAAAAGTGCATAACACAAGGGAAAATCAGACAACATAGTTTTCCTGTGAGAAAGCATGTAAATAGTCAATGGAACTAAAATACAAGGATCTTGCATCTAATTACTCATTTAGATCCAGCGTTTGATGATTAATTAAAATTATGAGCAAGATGAATAGTAGCACTTATAACTCTTGCATCCCACATTTTCTGTTCAAGATTATTATATCAAAGAACTTGATAGGCTAGACGCACAGATGCAAAAACAAAACTTGAAGTCCAGGCAGTATTGGATGGTATCCATTGATATGATTATTTTCCAAAAACAGGCCATCATGTAACAGAACCGAGATACATTCTACCAAAGAGATAATTATACAAATAGTCCTTGAACTTTGGCTCAATGTGTAATGACGTCCTTAGAATTTTAATTTGTTAAATGTGGTCCTAGAATTTGAGTCTAATTTGCAATGCCGTCCTTGAATTTTTAATTCGTTTGATGTGATATTTGAACTTTTGGTACATGTTTAATCTAATCCCTAAATGTACAATGAATCTTTTCATATAGTCAATAGACTAAATTGAACATATACCAAAATTCATGGACCACATTGAACAAATTGAAAGCCTAGGGACTACATTGCACATTAGGCCAAATAGGATCATGTATTGACATTATTCAGAATGCACAGAACTGACACATCTAGATCAACTGCTCTATCAAACAATCAGAGATCAACTATTACACAATTCTCGACACCGAGTTTTTCCGTAAACGTATACCTTTCCTTGCGAAGAGGGAGGGGAGCGAAAATGGGAGGGTGAGGAAAATAGCTAAAAGTTCAAAATTTTTGTGAAAGAAAAGTTTCAGATCTTAACAGATTGTCTCTCCCCTCCCATCTTCCCAAACAATACATTAATGTCAATGCAAAAGAGAATGAAAACCATACCCTTCTCTCCCAGTAAGGTAGAAAGCAGACGAAGTCATAAACGGGAGTTATAGTCGAGACCAAAATGGCGTTTAGTCCGGTAAACAATAACAGAGCCGTCATGGGGCGGGTCTTATGTGGCATTGTACCAAGTAATCAGATACCTCTCTGCAAAAAGATGGTGTGAAATTCCAGGTTAAGACAAGAAATTAAGCCAATTAAGCTAACTTCGCACTCCAAGGATAATCCACAGACTATTTTGAGTAAATAAGGCTTCATCTAAACATCATCCCGTGCGCTGAAAAGAAGAAACACAAAATATTGAATAAGAAGAGGTGTTACAATGACAAGACAAGTTTTAGAGTATCAAACTTATGTCCACAACATCACTCTCAAGGTCCAATGTATAAAAAAGATGGAACAAATGACTAACAATATCTGCTCCCCCGCTCACAAAAATCTTAGCAAATTGTGGGGTCACATTGGAGGAGTAGGAAATCGAGTTAGATATATTCAGAGAGGGCTTGATGAGAAATTCATTCAGAGTCCTCATGGTTATGCTACTTCACTTTGATAAAACAAAGCGACCCAAGTTGATACACTAATATTTGGCCTTGCTCTCCCACCTCAACAGCTAGATTTTATGGTGCTAACTTCCCAAGGGTTGTGTCAATTGGTACCAAAGCTCTTTACCATGAGTTTCCTCAGTCCCTATTGCAATTACACATTGCAGTTAGTGTCACCAGTGTTGCAGAGTTCACCAAGGGAGTAAAAGCTAATGGCTATGCACTGCCAGCCCAGACTGTTCCCAGGACTATGGAAGCACGGCAGATCATTCCAACCCAAACTGTATTTTCTACAAGGGACATCCACACAAGATTTAGACAGTATCAATCTCCCTCACCTCAACAACAAGCTTTTGCGTACGGTTCTCCCAAGCCCACACCAGCCCCAGCTAATGGCAACGAGAACCCCAGGCTAAAAATGTCACGGGGAAGAGAAAAGAAAAAAGAAGATGGACGCATAACTCTCACAGGCATTTCATCAAACAGATGGTCGGGTCACCAATCCACAGCTTTCGGTCGAGCCCACATCATATGAAAAGACTCCAAACACGGGCCACACAAATAAGAAATTCTTTCCATAATTCTTCGCATTCACGGAACTTTGGGTCGCCATCCCGTTCGGCCGCTTAGGATAGCTCTTTGCTGGGAAAGTCGAAACGCCCTCTGTCCTCAAAACTCGAAAGAAAACTCTGCGTTTCTAGTCTGATTAAAACAACTGAGTTCCTTCTACTGTGAATTCATTCATGAGCATCTTACACGGAAAGTCTACAAATTTTTGTTTGGGTACGAAAACAAACGGGCCACTGATGGAAAAAATAAAAGGCAGGTTGTCCTCTCATTCTCGCGCTCGTTTACCTGGCTGAAGATTGGATGCAAGTTGTCTCTGCTGCTGTGCGATTTCTTTGCACTCCCCAGGAGCCGAACGAGAACGACGATCGAGTAGTCTTTGAGTTACAAATGCCCGGGCTTATCCCATTTATACGCTCAGAGGCTCTGAGAAGATTCCTCCAAATATTATTTTGGTCTTAGATTAGTGACGATATCTCTTTTTGGAGGAATATGAATAGGGAAGAGAGGATAGGCTCATTATATTAAAAAAAAAAAAAAAAAAAAATTTATATGAGTAATTAAACGTGAGAGTCAAATGAATTGAAAGATTCGTGTTTGGTTCAGCAAGGGATTATGGAAGTTTTGAAATGAATGGAAAAGAAAGGATGGATTATTCACATTTCATTTCATGGTCAAAAATGAATTGGAAGTTGAGCACCGGTAATTCGAAAGATTCCAAGGAAAAATAGAAATTTATTTTATATTATCCGTAATATGTGGAAGACATGACACTTTGAGTTTGGATTGTTTCGTGTTAATGATAGGTGACTCAAATTGACTCATTTAATATATTTAAACACAAATTTTACATGCTAAGTTAGTGCGTTAAAATATCGTTATTCTAATATGAGGCGATGTTGTTAAACTAATTTAACCATTTAGTAATCTTGTTTAATAGCTTTTCATCCCTTTTAAGTTTATTAGGACATAGTTAGAGACATATGTCATAGGCCGATCATTGGGATTGTGATCGTGTGGCAACTTAGGCTCTTCTGTCGCTTGGATCATCAGGGCGCCTAAGCCAAGCCTTGCTCAAATCGACCACTCGCTTGCTCGCTCACCCGATTGTGATTGTGCGGCAACTTAGGCTCTTTTGAAATCGCTTGGATCGTCGGGGCGCCTAAGCCAAGCCTTGCTTGGATCGATCACTTGGTCACTCACTTGGATCGTAAAAGGAGAAAATTGCTAGAGAGAAAAGCTTTGGAAGAGAGAAATGAACTTTAGATTACTCCAAATCGTACAGAGAGAAAGTTGCCAGAGAGAAAAGCTTTGGAAGAGAGAAATGAGCTTTAGATTACTGGATGGTTGAATGGATACAAATGACCTACCAACTACCGACATTTATTTCAAGAGAGTTCTAGATCTCAACGCAATAACCGTTTCACCCGCCTTTGGAACACTCTAGAAGCTCTTGCAGAAACCCTAGCAATCTCGGGAGATCTTCCTCTAAAATGCACGGTCCTTTAGTCACGGGAACCTCATGACCGTGACACATGCTAGACAATAAAATATATTTAAAAAGCTAACTTAAGTATACACTCAGTTATTATGTGAAATGAAACCCCACTCACTATCGCGTACAAACGTATTTAGATGATTATCATGCACCCACATATTTGTATTGTCAATGTTCTGTGTACACCGATACCTGACATGACGACAATGATTAGTTATCATGTTTCATAACCTGCTCTTCCTAGGCACTTAGTGTTCGTGCTGAATTATTGAACGCATGTTCATCGCATTCACATTATACTTCTGTTCCAACCCAACTAGACACAAATTGCCAATCCTGGCTCGAACTGAGTATTTTTATCCTGTATTTTAACTCAAGCAACTTTATTTGTTCATGGATTATGAGGTACCCTATGCACCTTGAACTGAAATGTCTACTCGATACGAGCCTTCTCATCATGAATGAGGAAGGAATCAGTCTACAAAGACTGCATTAAGAACTCATTGAGCAGCAGAAAAATTAAAGCAGCCCGAGAAATGATTCTAACCCAATGCAACAGAGACATCCGTTTGTAACTTCCTGATATCTTTCAACAGTATCATTGTGACATGAACATCTCCCCACTTTCTATTCCCCAAAGTTAATGCATATTAAACAGAATACATTAGGAGTTCCGCAAGAACTAAACATGACATCGCTATAATGTTACAACAGCATGAACACTGAAATCGCTATAGTTTTGTGACATCAAGAAGAGTCTATAATTACAACAGCTATCGTCGTCGCATTGCAGTTTGGACATTCAACGGTCTTTGACCCAAGTAAAGGTAATCTTCTTCGTCTCCTGTCAGGACGCATAGGGGCTGCAGTGGATTTCAAAAGGTTAAATACTATATGAACTCGCCTTAAATAGGATCATCACTCCCGAGGCCGGGCAAGCCAGAGAGAGCTGAGCGCTCGAAGACGGGAAAAGTAGTCATTTATTGCAAGAAGAGCGCGTGCAGATTGCCTCGTTGTTAGAACTCGGTGCATTTGCTGCAGAGTTTGTTGGCGCAAATTGTCCGCCTGAAAGTTAAACAAAGATGAGTGAATAAATGGGCATCAACATCTCCCTGAAGGGGTCAAATCCAGGAGGCAGGTCTCTTCTACAAAGGCAAACTGGTAGAACAATAATGCAGTAACAAATGCTAACACAAATCACCTCCACGAAACAGCTAACGTCTGGACATTTTCTTAGTAAATACAAGTCATACAAAAGCATGCAAGGAATTACTCTGTTGTACTGACTCATAGGGGGAATATCTGCATTAATTAGTTAGGCAATTCCTGGATCGCTTGTACAATTCGTTGTCCATTTTTCAGTTAGACGTACTACATTTTGCCAATCTCTAGATACCATAAGAATGCATTCGATCGAAGAAGATATAGACACTGCAAGCTAAATTGCAATGCAGCGTTGTACCCAGAGCTGTAATAGACACAGAGATTCATATCATTTTGAAAGACTTCCCCATAACCGGTACAAACCAACCTGTTAGTCTGTACATTGAGCAATTCCTAAAGAAAAGTGGAATTTAGGTAATACCCGATGCCTCCCCCAACAGAAAGATGACCCGCCGAAGAGAGCCATGAAGTAACACTAGAAATACTATTACCTGACGAAGGAAACCCTCGAGAGTTCCAAGTTTGCCCATAGCCATTGCCATTTGACCCATATAGTTTGCCACATTCCCAGAAGGCCCTGCCGTCGCAGGTGTGCTGTTGGCTAATGTCTCTGCAAGAGATTGTTGCAATGCCTCCAACCCTTGTGACAGAGCATCTTCAGCCTGTTGCGACGACTGCTGTAAGTTGCCAATTCCCAACAACTGTTGCTCGGTCAAAGGCTCCAATTGATTTACAAGAAGCTGCACAATCGCAAATTGGTTAACAAGATGGACTTGATAACAAAAAATACACAGTTTGTATTGAAGCAAGCTTCCTTTGAAAATTTTTCAGAATATCCAAAGGGTTGAACTCAAGGCACAAGAGAAAAAGCCAATTCTGTCACTAATAGCACATCTGCATGGGCTCACATTATCTATGAAGTTCTAACCTTGTGCAGTTTAGGCAAAGTCAAAAGTCTCCTCAAATTTTTATTTATTTTTTTGGTCGAAAAAAGTCTCCTCAATTTAAAAAGGCCACACCGTGAATATATCCACTTCTCCTGAATAAGAGTGAAATTGAGAAAGGACCTTAAGGAGTAGGTTCCATACCTTAAGGACTTCAGATGAGCGAAACCCACCAATCCACATAAAGCATCGCTCTGCTGGAGTTTTCCACATTCCAGACAAAATGTGGAAAACATCAGCTTTTGCTGCAGCGCCTTTCAGCTTGAAGATTTCATCAAAGTGTGCAGCGACATTGTCAACAATTGTCCGTAGCTCAGTGTCTCCAGCATGAGCATTGACCGCATTTCTCAGCTCATTAACAACCTTGTTGTGCTCTTCAAGCCAACGTGCATATTCAACATCAAAGGCCAGGGCACCTGAGGATAGATGGAATAAAAAAACTCCGATCTTTTACTGATGAGCTTGCCACTTGGGGAATTGCATCCCAAGAATCATCATTCCAGGTAATTAAAGACCAACAAATTACTTATTAAACACATGAAAACTGCTTAAGATTCTACCGCATCGATTGTTTAAGATTCTACTGTATGGATCCAGCGAAAGACATCCAATATCAAGCGATACAGGGAAGTTCTGTGAAAAATTGGTGAATGAGCCTGTACTTGTAGATGGTAAGGTATAGGATAAAAAATTTAAGGTGCTTTAATTCTGTTCCTCAGGAGGCCAGAATAAGCAAATATTGAGCATTCAAGATGTTGATCAGTCGTCAAAGCAAAACTGAGACATCATGAATAAAAATGACTCAGCCCTTTCCTTGGCTTAGCAAAGAAGGAAAAACAGCAAAAGCCCATGCAGGGATGGGTTAAATTGCGCTTCCAATTTTCGCTGCTTAGTTCCATAGCCTGTGGAATGTTGCTCCTCTCAAATTTACAACTTCCTGTGCCCCGGAAAATTTATGTACATCACTATGAGATTGGCAACCCCTCCACACTATTTTCAAACTTCACAATCATAAAAACAACACCACGATATAGTTTTCTAGCACAGTATAATTTCAACCAAAGAAAACATAATTCAAAATGAGAAGAGAGAATGAGAAAATGTTGAAGTACCATTTCCGCTCATTGAGTGGGATTGTTCTCCACTACCTGAAATGAAAATGCCCTACATATATAGACAAATGAGTTGATTCAAACACAGAGGGATACATTACCTATATAAGTCAAAAGGGAGCAATACAAAATTGAACCTGCTGACGGGCTCGCTGCAGTTCTTGCTCTAGTTGGGTGAGTTTCAGCCTGCTACTCTCCAGTTGTTGGACATATGCCTGCAAACAGATGAGGTAGAAATAAGAAAACATAGATCTAACTATCATCCAAGCTGGTAAACTTTTTTAAGTAAAGAATGATTGACGAAGCTGGATCAGAATTCAGCTTTTCCACTACTGGCAAAAAAACTAATCATGAGACCCACCTTTTTCCTTAATCTACTCTTTCTGGCAGCTTCACGGTTCTGAGCAAGCCTGCGTAAAGTCTGCAGAATTTGATGGTAAACCATGAAATCATAATCCCCATCTGAAGTGTTATTAAGACAGATGATAAAATTTGCACCTTTTGATCTGTGGCTTTTTCTTTTGATCTGTCACTGGAATCAGAAGCTGCTGCAACACCCAATTGACCCCCATCAAACTGCATGATTGAGTACAGAAGATTTAAAAACAGTAATCAAACATCACGCACTACACCATATCGCAGAAAGAAGCCATAGATTTGTCTTTTTTCTTGTGCCATTAATTTTAGATGTTAGTCACTTGTCAAATCAAAATAGTGCATACTGCAACATTCTGAAAAGAAATTGGCAGATAGAGAGATACAAGCTAAAAGTAAAAAATAAAAACATTGAGATGGCGTAGGAGACATCACCCTGTGATTCTTGTCACCTGTGTCGTCGGTTGAGGTATCTGTCCTTGGACTGGAATCTGCCATTGTGGAATCCCCCCAGTTCTCACGATGAGCACCAGGTATTGATACTAAGTTTGATTGTGATTCTCTATGCATAGATAGATTCTGAGACCCCACAATATTAACAGAAAGATTTCTGTCTGAGGATGAAAGGGACTGAATCCGCAATGTATAAGAAAAGAGAAGAAGAGACGACAATAAGTTACTTCTCATTTACTATAGCAGAAACTGCATGAACAATTGAGAAAAGTTGACCTTATTCAAAGAGCCAAATTGGACATCAACCCCAAGAGCCTGGGCACTTGATTTCATCTGATTGAAGACGGGATCTGCAGGCAACAAAATTACCAAATGAAAAATGTAGCCCAAGTAACATGGAAGGACAATAAACCCAAAATTACATGCGTTAGCAACTTATTATTCATTGCAAATTAACAACAAGGTGCTGTCATCAGTATTTAAGACAAAACAATGATTTGACTCTCAAGACAGGCTACCAAGAATGTCAACAGGAACATCCTGCCAAATTCAAAGAATGAAATCCTGCAATTAGTCACTTCATACTAATTAGAGCATACTCGAGCATAACTTGGCAGATAAGGCCTTTTAAAGAGCTATGATAGTAGCAGAGCCTCAGCTCCAACGAATGACAAATGTCACCACAAAGGACCATGGCCTTGGGAAGCAATATGTGGACAAAAATACAGAACCAAAACGAATTAAACTGCAAATCAGCCACAAGCAGTTAACCTAAATGGCGGGGGACATGCGATCCCGTGCCACAGGCCCAACGTAAAGCAAGAGTTGAATTAACTGTTCATGAGCACAATGGAGAAGAAAGTAAAGAGATATTTGTATGGCCATTTATTTGGCAATATTATCAACTTCTTGACATTCTATAGAAGCACTTGTTGAAGCAGAGGATAATAAAACATATGCACAGGCACATACTTCTGCTGAGGTCAACTGCATCTTCTATGCGGTATCCAAGAGACTGCTCAAGTGTTCCAAAGTCTGTAATTCGAGAAGAACGAATGGAGTTTCCTTCTGATCCCCTAAGAATCATAAACCCCCACTTTAGTATTGATTTTCAAAACTAAACTATACCTTATAGAATGACAAGAAATAACAGGAGGCCACACTCCAGGGCAATTCAAATTATTGTCAGACAGGAGAGAAGCAAAATGCAGCGACAAAGAAATTTATTATCTCAATAAAGCATTTATTCTACACCCAATGACACAGATTTTGGCATTTATTTGAGTGAATCAAGATTCCTCATTCAATAGATGATAAATACAGCATTTCTAAATTGACAATGCTCAAAGAAGAATACACATTCTCTTTCAGAGAAGCGATAAAGAGAACGTCCTTATTGATTAAAAGATGAACAGAATCAAATTGCAGTCCACCAAAGCTATGGGAACAGAATATAATTAGGCAAACTCTTCCACTACCAAGCTACTTTACTATCACCTTTTTGTTTTCCCATATGTTCATAACTATTATCACTTTGAATTCTCTGGATAGAGCGTACAGCAACTTGCCAGGCTAATTTATCCCCCTCCAATAATTGGAGAAATTAAATGAAGTAGTGACTCAAAGACCAACCAGAAACATACCAACGTGACTAAGGAAATCATACGCCATATATGCTTCAGGATTTGATTGCAAACAGATCATTAGTGATTGTGTGGCAATTAAACATGAAGAATGCAAAGAGAATGCCAAGTTTAACATTCTGCCACCAACCCAAAAGACCCAATAAAACTGCAAAAGAAGCAAAGATGCGGATTGCTATTTCTCGCCCTTTTCCGATTCCCAAACTCAGATTCCCAGTTCTTTTGTTCATTTCCAGCAACTTAATAAAGGAAGGTGACTTTTCTTCTATTTAAACAGAAAACCACTTCATATGAAGAACATATAGAACATAGCCAGCCCCTAGCAATAAAAGGCGCACCAATTCAACACAAGCAATCATATGTAGTCCCGATTTCAACAGGGGCAAACAGAAAAACGCGAGATCTTCAAAAACTAAAGCAAATGATCGATCGAGGGGAGAAATTTACATGGAATTCGAAGTGGGTAATTGAGGGACGAAGCTCGGCATGCCGTTCACAACTCTGCCATCATCTCCACCACCGCCAACTCTAGTCCTACTACCCATGAATCATCATCACCACCACCACCACCACCACCAAACCCCCAACCGCCTCCTGAGTCAACGGATGCTGACCGGACCGGAACACACCCTTTCGCCTCCAGTTATCTCCAGGACACAACCCTGGCGGCCGAACTCAAAAAGCTTCGAACTTTACCAGCTCAAACGCCCTCGCTCCCCATAAAAATCGCAACGTTAACGGAAAGAAACCTGACGATCGGCCCAACCAAATCCCCCAGGACAAGCTACGGAGCTACACGAATCTTCGAACCGCCCCCGCCAAGGACACCCCCATAAAAGCTAAACACCACCTGAGAAGAGATAGTACACGCTACGCACTGAAGCAGCCCCGTACGGAACCGGTGCGAAGCCCTCGTAGCTTTTCTAGGTGGACTGCGAGAGAAGCAAAAAAAAAAATGATAAATATTGGGGGTTGCGAAAATCAAGAAAACCCTAATTCGAGAGGACCTCACGGAAGAAAAATAGTACCACCACTACTACTCAATACTCATCATCGTGCGGAAGCGCGCCTTTGACCTTCTCGGTCCACGGCGGCCGTATTCTTTCTCGAGACTGACAGACCGCGAAGGCAAAGAAGATGGCAACAAGAAAAAAATGGGGGGGAGATCTCTCTGTTTTGCTCTGGCCGAAAATTTGAACAGACCCACCTCCCGAAAGTTCGACCTCTTTTCGTTTTCTTTGACCGCTGCGATTCTTGGGTTGGTTGGAAGGGACGGAAAAAGGAACAGGGCAAGAGAGAGAAAGAGAGAGAGAGAGAAGGAGAGAAACAGAGCAAGGCCGGAGTTAGTAAGAAGCGTGAGGTTTTAGTGCATTGCAATCTTTCTTCTTTTTTCTTTTTCTCTTTCCATGGCCACCGCACCACGTCCTTTTCTCCCCCGAATTTTTATTGGGGGTTTCTCTCTTTTTCTGCCACCTGATTTCTCGAAAGCGGAATCGGAATAAACAACTCGTTTCTCTCTCTGTTTTTCATTTGCCGATTTGAAAATTGCAAGCTCTCGTCGCGATTCTCTTTTTGCTCTCTCTCTTTCTCCCTCCCCCGCCCTGCCTGCCCGACTCGCGTCGATCTCTGCTCGTGCGTTGATCTCATGCAGCAGTTCGGTCTTCTCTTCTTTGCTTTTGACCAATTCGTGGAGTATGAACCTAACCAGGAATTGATGTGGACGCTTTGCCCCCTTCGTCGAGCGGCCCCTCGAATGCAATGATAGCCCCCGTCCAATTCCAGCTTTGAAAAACACGAAAGGTTGGCAATGATTTAAGATTTCGTCTTGTTCTATGAAAAATTATTTTTTTACAAATGATCACCTATATCATTTAAAAGAATTGGCTCAAGAATTTTTTACAAATGATCACCTATGTTTTGCGTGGACGTTGAAAATATTTTCCGTTCGTTTATTTTGAAATTAATTTTTGAAAAATATTGCCCGAGCATTCATATTTTTGTTTGGGAAACAGAGTATTAAACTTCTTGTTGTGTTGAGTAAGCCGTTGAAATGTGGCCGTTGGCATTTTTTAAGTGTTATTAATATGGTATCGGAATGCGAATTTTTCTTTCTGAAGCATTTAATTCCTTTAGAATATGTAATTTTGTTTTTGTTCTTATGGTGCCTTGAATAGCGTCATTTCTACTTTTAGTTAACTACTAAAGGGTACTTGTTGAGAAGTTCTATTATGTTAAAAATCCAAGGGAAATGTCATAAATGGACCCTAAACTTCTATTTAATGTGCAATCTCGCCCCTAAATTTTCAATTTACTCAATTTGATCCCTAGCTAGCCTAGGCGAGGGCCACCCCTGCCGACGTCGGGTGAGGACGGCCCTCGCCGGCGTCGGCCGAGGGCACCCGACGCCGGTGAGGGCAGCCCTAGCCAACCCAGGTGAGGGCGACCCTCGCTAGACGCCGGCTTCCCTCTGCAATGGCCGGCGGAGGGAAAAGAGAAGAAGGAAAAAAAAATGAAAAACAGTCATTCACTTAACAGTTTGAATGGAATGATTAGATTGAACATTTATTGATAGTTCATAGACCAAATTGAGCAAATCGAAAGCTCAGAAACAAAATTGTCAAGGACCATTTGTGACATTTTCCCAAAATCCAACTTCTTTCTCCAAAAACAATACAAGTGAATTATTCTTTGCGGTTATATGTAAATTTCCCGATTCACGCATGCCAAATGAGGTGTGGGCTAATTATAGGCGTGGGCCTAGAATATCAATACCGGTGATCACGACAAGTCAAATCTATATATTTAAGAAATGTGCTTAAAACGAGCACGATAGCCAGAGGTCCGAATAACTGTCAATTGAGCACAGCATAAGAAAATCGAATTCATATTTAAATGCCGAGGGCATTGAAAACTTCATGCGACCAATTATCATTCTAGCTATATAAAATATTATGAAGAATACGTAGGTTGCTTTCGTCAAATTTTTTATTCCATCATTTACGTGACATAAATATTCAAGTCACATTTTTTTTTTCTTGATGCAATAATGAGCCATGCACCATTGGAAGATGAGGGCACTGATTAGTTTCTCTGCCTCTGATGATGATGATTATTAAAGAAAAAATTCAAGTTGGACACCTGAAATGATAAGTTAATAATTCGGAGAGGCGTGGGGAGATTCGAGTCAACTCCTCGGGAGTCGGGGCGGGGGCCCGGAAGTTGGTGAGAGTCCCGGGGAGGTAATTACAATTTCGGAAAAGATGAGGGGGCAAAGGGATAACCCGCGTGAGGTGGGCAATGGGTCTTCTGCAAAATATTTATAAAAAAAAAAAGAAGAAGAAGAGGAGGAATCGTGGAAAATGGTACGAAACTGCAGCTCCGCCGCCACCGTGCAGTAGACGATGGGGCCGGGGACACGTGCGAAACAGCGGCAGTCGAGCCTCGATCACGTTCTCCGCTCGGCCTTGAAATGAAATATCGTGGAAACGTCCGATGATCTCATATTTTAGTACCCAAAAATCCCATGCCATGCTTATTGGTATTGCCACACAAATATTCAAAATATTTATTTTATTATTGAAAACCCTAAATTTTTTTATTGGGACATAAATATCTAAATCTTGTTGTCATAAAAAATTTCGAATTTATATCGATAAGACAAATATATTTTGAACGAAATTGTAATCGATGGTATATATGTTACATGTGTATAAATTTAAATTTTTTTTGTGACCAAAAAAAGCTGAGATAGTTGTGCCAATGTGGAAATAGTTTGGGGAATTTCGATGGTATTTGCCCTTTAGGTTTCAATAATTTCATGGATATATATGTATATGAATACTAGTTAGTTTTAGAAATTAATCAACATGTTGCATCAGTTTCCTCGCACTCAAAAGTCATCCATAAAATAATTCGAAAAATAATTTTCTAAAAACGAATGTATATATTACTCACGAAAATGAACCAACAAAAAGTATCTTCATGGTTAATGAAAATGTCTAGGCAAAATCGTCGTTGACATCGAAAAGAATTTTCCTTATACAATTTTTCGAAAAATACGAACGAGCATTTCTTCGAAACATTAATTTCACGCCAAATAAAAGCCATTAAATTTCAAACATTAAAAGCAAAAGCTGAAAAAAGAAAAGAAGAAGTCATCATCGGTATTATTATTATTGTTATTATTGTTATTATTATGTTGGTCAAAGAAAGGGCTACGTAGCCCAGGAGGAATCTAGACGTGACAGGCTTCCAGCGAGTAGACACCTGCTTTTATCAGCTATCGAAAGGGAAACGACGTCCTCTGACGAGCAAGCTTGGAATCCGATCGGGTTGACATCCCGAAGTTAGCTGACCAAATCCACACCTTCTAGAAGTGCAATTCGATTGCATACGCGTGGCAAAGACTTTCTGTGCAATTCCTAAAATGAAGAGTAAAAAAAACATACTATTTCATCGTACTTAAGCAAAGCTTTGATAATATCAGAATACTCGATTTCCTTAGCCACTATTCATTAAAACCGATCTCATTAAACCTCCAAAACATGGAGATTAGCTGCCGCTGTCGGCGGAGTTCACCTTTGTACCATCTTGGCGTCGAAGAAACGTGACGTCCGAATGATTCCAAGAGCAAAGCATGCTCGTTTTCCTCTCTCGACTTTCAAGTTCAAATCACTGATATGTTTCGATCCTGAAAAGCACTATTAGGTGCTTGGATGGTGCAGCTTGGTCTTGTAGCGAGGCGCACTACAAAGGCTTGTCAAGAAAGTGTTGACAAGACTAGATGAGGACATGTAGAGGAGTGCAGCCCAAGTCCAAATCAAGCGGTCCTAGATAGATTTTCATTGGGCTATCTTAGTAGTTAGTACATGTTTTGACCTTTTCATTATAGTTCAAACATGAAAATCATATCATCCTGGTGTTTACTTAGACAAAGCTCATGCTATTTTTATTGGTGGTATAACAATCTACCTAATGATCACTTAAGAATGAACATTTATTTTCATGCTCAAGGAACATCTACTTTTGGACTAATGCAAGTCCCTAAAAAGCTTCATTTGGATTCTTATCCGAATTTCAGAATCACCTAGATATAAAATAACGAGAGGAAGAAAATACTGTATTAATTAGGGGTGTAAGGCATGCGGATACCAAGACGTTAAAATAAAAAACGTGTTCATGGAACCAATGAATTACTACACTTTTTGATCCTGAAAAGAACAATTAGGTGTTCGAGGTGGTGCAGCTTTGGGTCTTCTAACGAGGTGCACCATAAAGTCTGGCCAAGAGAAGCATTGACAGGACTAGTTGGGGAGAGGAGTGCAGCACAAGTCCAAATCGAGCAATCCTCACACAGATTTTTGACAGGCTCATCTCAGTAGCCAATACATGTTTTGGCCCTTTCTTTATAGTTCAAACATGAAAATCATATGTCATCCGGGTGTTCACTTAGACAAAGCTCATGCCATTTTATTAGCGATATAACAATCAACCTAATGATCACTTAAGAATAAACAAGTATTTCTGTGCCCAAGGAACATTTGCTTTCGAACCTAAGCAAGTTCTTAAAAACCCATTTAGATTATTGTTCAAATCTCAATATTACCTAAATGTAAAATAACAAAAGGAAAAATATGCAAACACTACTGAAACGTTAAAATAAAAAAAAAATGCATTCACGGAGCTCGCCATCATTGCATATCAAACGGACAGGCTGCAAATAGGCATTTAAACTCCATCTGAATCTCGCGCGTCCTTGCAGGAGTTTCTGCTTCTCGGATCGACCCTTTCTGCATGTCAAGTCGCGTCTCGTGCATTCAAGGCGAACATCGCCACTGAGCAATCGTGGCTGAGTGGTGGGAAATCTTGCTCGTGATACTCACCCGGTGGTTCATGCATTAGAGCATTTGATTGGACGTGCAACTTTCGAGCAAAAGCCTCCCAAAGATGGAGAGAGAGAGAGAGAGAATGGGTCGTGCGCAAGTTTGCATTAGTGGAAAGTTCGTGCAATCTCTTCTGATTTTTCAGGCCGCTCTAGAAGAAAAAAAGGGACGTGGGTTGAGTTCTCTCTTCTCTAATTATGATGGGTTTGACTCGATTGGGTTTCAATAAGCATAAGTGGAAAAGCAGTCGATGGATGGCCGAGATGTGATAGCCACCTATGACTTCAACCATCCATTTTTTCAATTCACGTGTCGAGTTCTTAAAGAGGTGAAATAAGTCGATTTTTCATTTTTTCTTTGTTTGAGAACACACCGATTGTAGGGAATGCACATTATTCATACAATTTTTTGTGGCATCGATTACGTCCGTCGCACTATATATTACTAGAATTATAAATAACCTTTTTTTTTTTTATAATTATGATAAGGAGGAGAGATGGAAAGGTAGAGAAACGGACTTGTTATGATATTGAACATGAAATGCCAATAAATTGAGTTCTACCAATAAAAAAAATAAAATGCAATAGTAATGCCTTGCCGTATCTAATAATTGCTATTCGTATGTCCAATATTCACATGATGTAAGTATGAATATGAGAAGATCACAAAAACCCGATTTTAGGGAATTAGCGATGAAATAGGGGAACATTTAAGGTCAAAGTTAAAAAATATATATAAAGCAAAATTTCAAAAATCATCCCTGCTTTTTATTTCAATAACAATTTACAGTTCGAATTTTGAAAAATTGCCATTCGCATCTTCATACGAAATTCTGAAATCCAAAAGGACCAATCTACCACGAACTCATTCGAACTCTATCCCATTTCACATTTCTCCATCTCTATCTCAACTTGCTTTCTCTCCCTCCATTTTGTGAACCAGGGTAGAGGAGACCAACATAAGCGATACATTGGAAGGGAAGATGGAGATGTTAGATGCAGACAAGTGCAGTATGTGCTATAAGTCTATCTCAATCGTTGATTGTGTGAGCCCTTATATATGCGACTCAAGTGATCAACGACCACAATTGTTCTAAATTCATAGTCCTGATTTAGATAAGAGTCACAAGACACTCTTCTCCTTCATTATTGTAATTATTTCAAACTTATTTTTATGTCGCATTTATGTTAAATTAATTTTTGTGTCATAAAAACTCTTGATACATGCGTGTTAAATTTATCGCGAACTAATTTTTATGTCAATTTTCAAATATGCAATTGTACCAATTAAATTATTTACTTACCCATTTGCTCATGGTTTCAATATGTATAAAATAAGTAATTGAGAAGATTTAAAGAATAAAAAAAAAATTTTAGATCATCTCTTCGCTTTACATAACAATATACTAAAATACCGAAAAACATTAACACAATATCAAATATTGATTTATAAATTCGTTGTAAATTGACATATTACTTTTACATGATTTGTTAGAACGTAAAATAATTTTATTCTCGTCCAAAACATGAAAAAAAAAATGTTAAGACTTTTCTCTTAAAAAAAAAAAAAAAGCGACTCCAAATGGTCCGGGCTCTTTTAATTTTGGCGATCGGCCTTTTTTTATTCGCCCCCCTTTTGCCATAGTGAAGAAATTGCTCCGAATTATGTTCTCATCTTTGACTGGATCTGGACATATCCTCTTTTGCAAAGGCAAAAAAAGTTCGATGATTGCTCAAACATATCAATATATTTAGATTAAGATGTCTGTAGTCAATGATTATATCATTGTCTATAATCAAAGGCAATCAGTACATCAACGGACACATAATCAAAAGAACCCAGAGAGAGAGAGAGAGCTGTACGACTATACATTAAAAAAAATGGCTAAAGGATGGTGGACAATAAACAAAAATTCGATTCCACCTACAAGGATAAGAACCAAGAGCATTACTTTTAATTAATAGATGATGACTTAACCCAACGCTCAATATTGACGAAAAGCTTGAGTAAATGTTCATCAGCTGCTCTATTCCCGGAAGACGCGGAGATCAATTTCCACTCAAATTGGAATGTTCTGTGTGTAAATGAGTTCAGTAAGTCAAATCATTCAGAACCAACATCGACTCCTCTTTGCTTCAAGTAATGCTTGGCCTCGACAACGTCCTGCAAAAGATCCAACTCACTTGGCTCAGCTTAAACTATATGTTCTAGTTTTAAAAAAATCAAACTGAACTAAAATGTGCGTAAAAGAAATGGGCGGGTATGGAATACATTGCTAAGTTCCAGCAAATTGTCCAACAATGGAGCAATTATTCTGAAAGACCAAATTCATATGATTCATTGCAGCTGTGTGCCATCCTATTATCACATCATAAAATATTTCACCACAGGCTTCCGCCACTCCTTCCAGAGGCAACAAGCACGAGCTGCCTACTCAGAGAGCAAGAAATGGCGCTAGATGTAAAGTCAGGTTCGGGTTACCCCATGCCCCTGTGGCTGACTCGGGAGTCAGCCTTACCACAGGCAGGCCGGTTAATAAACCAAATCAAGTAACAAGTCATCTTGATGTAGAATGCATCCCTTTTACCCCACTGGCAATAGAATTCACAGTTGTCCACAATGCGCCGCTAGTTCTTGAAGCATGTAGTTCCTTAAAACTGCCCGCTAGATTAAATCCGGTAACAACTCCTCTTCTTTCTTTTGCTTAAGCAATGTGACCCGTTACTTCGCTAAAAGGATAATCCACAGTCACCTAAAATACTCAACTAGCTCCTAGGGGACTATATTTCCCCTAGACCGCCCACCACCCCACAAACAACACACATAGAGGGGTTACTGACAAGCCATTGAGTAAATACCATAGGTATTGTTTTGAATCTCAGACCACCTGCTTCTCGAGGTCAAGACAAACTCAAACTTATGGAAATACAATGATATATGACACTGGAGTCATATAATTTACCACTTCCATATGTCCCGGGGATAACAAGTTAAATGGAATGCTCCTAGAAACCTGATAAAACAAGCAGCAAAGTGCCAACCTAAAAGACTGGACAAGATTTCATAGACTGCCTGAACATGAAACAAAGTGATGTCTTAAAAAATACAAATCGAGTATCAAATCCGAAAACATACACAGACTTTCTTGAAGAAATGTTGGAAGAGACCAAATATATTAGAAGGTCATAATCTCGATGATGTTCTTCATTTGAGATAAGAAAAAAAAAATATAGGCAACAGAACTAGCTCCCTCGAGATAATTTCCTTTTAGGCATTCACTTGTGCACTCTGCATGCGACACACTACCAGTAATATTCTTATTCAAGAAGTTCTAAAGAGGATACTCAATATAATCCTTACAAATATATACACGCTAGCACCATTAAAACAACCAGAAGGAAAAGAAACATATACAAAGAGAAACGGAACCCACTGAGGGTCGAAACAGATTATGGACGTATGAACCTTGTCCAATAACAAAATTAAGAAATTTCGAAAGACGAAATACCTGCTGCAACAACACTGCCTCGTGAGGACAAGTTGGAAAGTGCATTAGGCCGATGCCAACCATTAGCAACCCATAGCATCCCAGTGAAACGATGAAGTATATTGGCAGCTGAAGAACAATTAAAAATTCAAAACATCAGGCTATGCAAGGATCTTACAACTGTAAAGGAGGTCAGAGAAGGGAGAGGCAGCTAAAAAGATTCTCACCAACCAAGTCTGATTTCGTGGAACTACAGACATCTCCAGGAGACCAATCCACATGGCAGAGATAGCCACCAACAAGGCAATTATCTTCAAAATATGCTTCATTATGCTCAAGCAATCCTATACTTCATCAAATGAAAATACAAAATCAGACCAGCAAGAGTTAATTTCCCACCAGATTAGCAACAATATCTTTCAGCCATATCAGTGAGATACAGACCACCATTTCAGGATGTTCCATACAGAAATTACTTGAATAAATCATTTGTATCTTTCCTTTTTCACTTTCGAGCCAGTATTGCAAACAGCTGGGCACATTACACATAAGTCAATACCAGTCTTCCCTAACTAATTAGGAAACTCTAAGACATGGACATCAAATTAATACGGGATTCGACTCAAAAGAGTATATCTGAATAGAGTGATGACGGAGAAATTCAGGAAGCCGAGCTGATTTGGTGTGATCATAACCTCAATACTAGTCTGACTCTAGCTTTTAGAGTCAGCCGCTAAAAGTTTCACCAATCCGTGTAATCTTCCCAGGTATGATTTTTTCCCCCTTCCCTCTGACAGAAAGGTTTGCATTTCTTGAAATTCTGGCTAATTCTTCAAATTTTTTGTTGGGTTTAAGGTTATGATTGTTGCAACCTCCCCAAAGCAAGCGCCCGACGGTCAGGTTCAGGGACTTGTTTAGAGGTACTTACTCAAGAGATGGTCAAAACAATCCATCCAACGCCGGACCTCCTTAGCCCCTGGCCCACAGTCAAAACTAACACGGGTTCGATTCATGCATTTCGTCGAGCACGTGGTGAGCGCAAAGTGAGGAGAAGATATCGACCATTTCATTAGAACTCGAACTCATCATCAAGTGAACACATCCGAAACCAACTACAGCAGCTCCCCTCAAACCCAGGACGCGCACGGTCTAACGAAAAGAACGAATCTCGGTTTAACCGCGGAGGTCCCTACCCGGCTCGAGGACGGCAGCTAGAGGGCGAGTTCGAGATAAATCGAACTACGGGCGGCGACGTCGCAATGTCTGCGAACCGAGATCCTCGGGGAAGAGAGACTCGAACCAAACGACCAAAGAGGCTCACCGGAAAGGCTTGGGGACCGGGGAGAGGAGCCTCGTGCGAGAGAGGGCGCTGGGAGGAGGTCGTCGGACGGCCGGCGGCGGCGGAGATGGTTGATCGGGTCCGACCGAGAAGGAGGAGGGTCCCCGTCAGCGCAATAAAGGAAGCCTCGTTTTTATGCGAAATTCTAGATAAATATATGCATCATCAATTTTTTTGGGATAAAGACTCGAAATGAGTTTTTTTTTTTTCAAATAATAGTATGAAATATCATTATTTATTTTAATAACGGGCTCGATGAGGATTTTATTTCAAATATAATGACTTAAAATGGTTATGTCTATTTTATATAAAAATGAACATTTTCATCACTTATTTTTTAAATTATCTTTTTTCATTTTTTTCTTTTTTTTGGATTTTATTTCTTCTTCACTAAGCCCTCGCCAAAAAGAAAAAGAAAAGAAAAGACTAAAAAATGATTTAACATTAAAATTTTATTTAGACAAAAACACGTTTATTGGTCAAAATATTTAGTCGGTCAAAAGTCAAGCCCTTATTTAAAATAATTATGGTCACTTTATGCCATTATTTTAAATAATTATAATTACTTCAAGCCCTTATTCGAAATAATCATAACTATTTTATGCCATTATTTGACGGAAGATCCACTTCAACATTAATTTAAGAAAATTATAGCATTTCATGCACTTATTTGGAATTTTCTCTTTTTATTTATCTTTTTCTAAATAAAAACCTAAGCTTGTCATGCCACTTGTGCAATCACGTGGAGGGTGAGCTTATGCGAATAAATCGTGGGATGCCAAGCGTCATGCTCTAAACAATCCATCGGCTTCGTACGTTAAATCTCTTTATTTCGGTTTGAGCTTTTCTAAATTTCATTATCTCTAAATCAAACATTTTAAACAAAATCGGAAACTAATGAAATTCTAATAATTTTTTTTTATCAAAGGTCAAATACTTTTGTTTGACAAAAAATTTAGCCTGTCGACCATTTTCAGGAAAATACGAAATATGAAGGCCGAATTCTACACACCTTTGCTAAATTGACAAAAGTGAGACTCATTGTGACTCGAATTTTCCCACCTTGATTGTTGGGAAAATTTAAGTGTCAACAACGATCACGCCAAATTAGATCGGCTTCCCATATTTCCCCTTCATCCTCGATTCAATCATCTTCTTCGAGTTGAATTAGGCATCCATCCTTGGTGCGTATGATAACGATTTTGTTTCCGAGAACAGTTTTTTTTAGAAACATTTTTTTCTATTTATATTTTGGGAACAATTTCCGAAAAGCATTTTAAGGTGTTTGGTAACTATAAAAAATTTATGTTGGGAGCTAAAGTAAAATATATTTGGTACAATCCCTAATATTTTTGTAACTTATAATTTCTTTTAGTATATTAATAATTTTATTACTTTTTGTCTTCTTTTTTATTTTTCTTCCCCTTCCTCTTAGCCGGTTGCCGGCCTTGGCCATGGCCGCGGAGCAACCGGCAGAGACGTGGGCCGGCGATGTCGCCGCCTCGCCCAACCACCACGAGGCTCGGGGGGCTTCACCCGACCATAGTGAGGCTCCCCCGAGCCTCGCTAATGGCCGCAAGGTCGGGCGACCTCGCCGAGGGCCGACGAGGCTCCGGCGAGGTCGTCGGGCCTCGTCTGGCCGGTCGGCCATCGCCAAGGCCGACGACCAACTAGGAAGAAGAGAGGAAAAGAAAAGAAAGAAAATAAATTGTTTATTGAATTGTTCGCGAACGGAAAGCCAACTTTTTTTGTTTTGCTTTGTTTATGTTGGATCTATTCAGAACAAAAACCTACCGAACGCATTTCATTTTATATCTACTCCCGCGAATAAAAAAATAGAAAATTAGGCATCCATTTAGTGTCCATTTCTTAGAATTTCCTAATAAGTTAGGGGAAGACCAGTATTGACTTGCGTGTGGTGTGCACAACAATTATGGCTTGAAAAGTGAAAAAAGGGAATACACAAAACGTTTTTGCTTGAGGAATTTCTGTATGGGAAAATATCCTGAAACGGCAGTCCGTGGGTCGCCGATATGGCCGAAAGACACTGTTGCTAATCTGGTGGGGAATTAGATCTTGCTGGTCTAATTTTGTAACGAAGGATAGGATTTGGGCTGCACACTAAATCCCCGGGGTACATTTCAAAAGTCCAGATCCACTCGATTTGGATTTGGGCTGCACACCAAAAAGGCCTGGGCTTTCTCATTACACGTTTCGGCCCTTTAAACGATATCATATGTCATCCCCGTGCCAATTCATTAGCGGTGTAAACAATTAGTCTTAATAGAAGCACGGAGTTAGCTAAGAGAAACGAGAATTCCAAGCACCAAATCTTTTTTTGTATTTAGAATTGCGAACAAAAACGATCAAAGTTGATTTTCAAAGTTCGGTGATCATGGATGTGTTACTCGTAGCGTCCATTACCATACGGATGGTTGTACATAAGACGACCTAGAAAATCAAATGGAGCCTTACACCGATGCTTCTTTTTAATGAAAAGCCCACTTCAAATAATAGGCTCTTCTATTTCAAGAGTGAGTTATTAAAAAGTCATTAAACTTATTGTACGGATGTTAATTCACTAAATTACTTTTGGCAATTTATCAATGTAGAGTCATTCGATCAATTTTGATCGGAAAATTGATGATGTGGATGCTCGTCTTCCCACATGACATGATTGATCAATGCTAACCTAGGCAATTTTTGCAATTTTTTTAACAATCTTTTTTATTCTTTTCTTTCCTTTATTTTATTTCTATATCCCTCAATGGAGGAAAACTGGCAAATAGGTAGGAAAAAGGAAAATTTTAAAATGTGCAAAAATTATCAGCCTTAGCACCGCTCAAGCCACGTAACATGACCGATGTTGACTAACCAAGTGAGTGATTTTTAGATAAAATTGGCCGGATTGCCTGTGTTGAAAAATAGCTGAAAATTTTATGATTAAAAATTGAAAAATGTATAATACAATATATTTATGATTTTTTTGATAATTCCCTCCTTTAATACATGCCAACCTACTTAATCAAAGGTAATTATAGCATACAGAGAAAGCTTGAAAAGAAATTATACAAACGGTCTCATATATCATCTTATCAATTCGAGAAAATGAGTAGTTATAATGATGTCTCATACATCATCTCATCAATTCGAGAAAAATGAGCAATTATAATGATCCTATCATGGACAAAAACTTCCTTTTTTCACAAGCACCGTGCACCCCATTTTTCTCGAGTAAAAAGGATTTGCCGTGTCGCCCATCACGTGAAGACTTAAGGAGAGAGAGATAGAGATTTTTTTTTTTTTTTGGTCGGGAGAGAGAGAGAGATGGATGGGCGCCAAATGGACAATGAAATGAGCTCATTTTTTGTCGCTTCCCAGATTCCGTGGAGTTGGGGGTACTTAGTACTGACGAGGCTATCGCCTCGTTCCTGGAATTTACTCAAGATGGTCCAGCGCCACGGTCGCGTTTCGGAGCATTCGCAGAGCAGAGAACACGACGTGCGCGGAGGGGAAAGGTGAAAGGGGAAAGGGGAAAAAGGAGCTCCGGAACTGCCGCATAATCATTGATGCGGTGAAGCTCCACGTGAAGCTCTCCCGCCCGTCGTCGCAGGGATTTGTTGGGATTTCCGCTTCTTGGATCGACCCTACTGCGTGTCAACTCGTGTCTCGTGCATTTACGGCTCGCCCGGTGGTTCATGCGTCGGAGGTTTTGATTGGACGTGCAACTTTCGAGCAAAAGCCTCATGAGAGAGAGAGAGAGATTGGGTCGTGCGCAAGTTTGCATTAGGGCAAAGTCTGGACGATCTCTTCTAATATTTCAGGCTGCCCTAGAGAAAAAGAGGGACGTGGGTTGGGTTCTTCCTTCTCGAATTATGATGGGTCTGAATCGATTGGGTTTTCAATAAGCACAAGTGGAAAAGAAGCCCATAGCCGAGATGTAATAACTATTTATGGCGCCGATTCTAGACAAACATTTGTTTCACGTGTTAAGAGTATTTAAGGAGCTGAACTGAGTCGATTTATCATTTTTTCTTTGTTTGAGAACACCCCGATTGCAGGCAATGCACGTTATTCACACAAATTTTTGTGGCACTGATCTTGTCAGTCGTACCATATATTACCAGAGTGATGAGTAACTTTTTTCCGGTTGCGACGAGGAGGAGACAAGAAAAAGTAGAGATAGGGACTTGTTATAGTTTTGAAAATGAAATGTCAATAAATTGTGTTGTACCAACAAAAAGTAAATGCATAACTAGATGGCACTGACGCATTGCCGTATCAAATAATTGCTACCCGTACATCCACCGGTCACATGATATAAATATGGATATAGGGGATCACCAAAAATCGATTTTACAGGATAGTGATGCAATGCCGGAACATTTAAGTATGAAAGTTTAAAAAATAAATTTAAAGAAAAATTTCAAAAACCGCATCCGCTTTCTATTTCAATGAAAATCTACATTCCGAATTTTGAAAAACTACGATTTGCATATCTTCATATGATTTCTCAAATTCAAACGAACCAATCCACCCTCGAACTCTAACCCGTTTCCCCGTCTCCATCTCTCTCTCAACTTGCTCTCTCTCCCTCCATTGTGGGCTCCACCACCAACATCGACTGATGCTACGCCACCATCGCTTTCGATCGCCACCACCCCCAATCGAGCTTTTTGTGCATCTCTCTCTCTCTCTCTCTTATCGGCCATGGCTGTTGCCGAGCTGGATAGATGCAGGTCGAGCTCCACTTTAGCTCCGTTAGCTATGAGTTAGGTAGAGAGATTTGTCGAGTCGAGGTGGATGCCGACGGAGCTCAGCAGATTTGGGTTGAGCTCAACGCCAACAAAGCCCGATGAGTCATAGCTCAACTGTAGTGGCGGGTGGCGATGGCATGGCGAGCATCGAGAGAGCCCAAAGGAGAGGTAGTCCGTGGATGGATTAGGGTTCCAAGCAAGTGATTTTACATTGTGAGATTTTATTTTTTTTGTCAAACAAAGATACGATTCATATATCAGAATAATTTTCGAGAGGTACATTGAAGGTTTTTAAGCCTAAAAAACTCTAAATAACTGTAGAACAAGCAAATAACAAAGCATGATTTGCAGTTAAAAGCACACTATCATCCCTCGAGAAGAGATCTAACGCCGTAAATGATTGGTGGTCAATTATCAGATTCAGTGATGAGCACACATTGAGCTAAAAACACATTCTCATCCCTCTCTATCTCCCCCTTCCCTCTTTTGAAGTTTTCTATCTTTCTTTTCACTTCCGATTTGTTCCGAAAGTTTGTGTGTGAATAAATTTCTATAGCCAATCTCCGGCGCACGTGGAGACCAGTTCGACCATTTGTCTAGTCGATAGCTACCGAGGAAGATGTTCATAATGTGGTTCCACAATCTCTCCTACTCTCCTCTCCCAATTTAGATTTAGGTCGAGTTTTGGAGGTTTTACTCTCTCGAACTATATCTAAATATAGATCTGGGAGCTCCTTACAGGTATTTGATATGTGTTCTTTCGTCATTTTTATATTGACGTCTCTACACAACGATGGTGATAAGGACATTGAATCTATATGTACATCGCAAATCATGAATAGTTTTGAAATAGTGAAAAAAGAGCACATTCAAATGGAAAGTTAGGACCATATGTAACCATATAATTCGGAATGATAATTGTAAATATTCGGAACTCGAGCTGCGAATTGACATAATATTGCTAATTAATATTTTTTTTCAAAAAATAAGGCGAGCCTGAAGATTTAATAAGTAAGCCGTATTCAATAACTCTTTCGTAAAAAGACTACTACAATAAGTGCTGCATTGGTGCGCAATAAGTGCTGCATTGGAAGGGAAGATGGAGATGTTAAATGTAGCCAATGGCAACGACAATTTTCCTTTTTAGTTTTCAAATTAAAGAAGAAAAAATTGGTGGACAGAGCAGAAGCAAATGAGCAAATCTGAGACACTTTCGAGTTGTGGCCGGCTGCCCCGCCGCGTGGGCTGTCTGGCCCCTACCGCCCTCTCTTTCCGGACAAGTACTTAGGTGGAGGTAAAGCCCATGTCGACCGTTGATTGTGTGGACCCTTGTACAGACGATCCACGTGATCAACGACCGTAATCGTTTTAAATTCATAGTCCTTTTTGAGATAGGAGCCGTAAGACGTGTTGTCCCCTTGCACGGCTGTGATTAATTCACATTGCTCCTTTATAATGGGTCGCATGTGCCGATGACTCTCGACGCGACCCGGTTCGCACGACACATGCCAACATATAGTTAAACTGATTTGGACATGGCGTAAATCGGTGCGTGTCGTGAATTGATCACCGGTTTATGATAGGACAAAAACCATGCTTTATGCGGGTCTGGACCCGCTTAACCCGTTTCGACATGTATTGACATGATCAATTAACATGTGAATGTGAGATTTGTTTCGACGCGGCGTAATTAGACAAGTTTGAACATAATTTATTCTCATATTTAAAAGATTTTTTTTATCATCCGTGTCGAAAAGGATAAATGGTAAAATACAAATGTATTTAGGAATTCGAAGAATATTGAATATATGGAAAAACTTATCTATAATACAATGTAGATGTGATGTGAAGTGAACAAGCGCGGGTTGACTCTAGTTATTATGTATGAACACTTTTTTAAGTGCTTATCTTACACTCGAGTTAACATATATATGTATATAGGTTAACAAGTTGTATTGTGTCACATTGACACTTGACATAATGACGTGTTTGATAATTGTGTCGTATTCATGTCGAATCAGTTCAAAGCATTTTTTAAATTTGTTGTGCTAGGATTGGCAACCCCTACTTCGACACAGCATGACATGAATTGACTTATATATAAGAGCCGGCATAACCAAGATAGTTGGGTCTAGGAGCGCATGCGGCCAAGGAACAAAAACTTCACCAACTTGATATGAAATAATTCAATGGATAAAACAGTTTCAAGGGATGATGAGTGTGCTCGTTTTCGTCACTGGAGACCGAGATTTGAATCGCAACATTTGCTTGTTCTTTTGGAGCTACCTATGCATCTTTGGTACTCAATCGGAATGTGGAGACCAGAGAACCGTTAAAAACTGTGAGGATTGGCTAGATCTCAAAGAGCCATAACCCATAATTACCCTATAAATATTAATAATCCAAATTTTAAAACATTAAAATTTTATATTTTTAAGTTTTTTCTGTCGGAGGATGAAGCCGGTCCCTAAAGAAGGAACGAATCGACTTGATAGAGATCTCTATCTACGCGGAATCAGAGTTAATTTGCAGTTCTAGACTTTCTTATTACTCTGCTCCATGACAAAATGTAAAAGAGATGAAACAAAAGACGGGTCACAATCGGAATCATTTGATGGTCCCTAAATATCAACTTGCGAGGTTGGGGAAAATCCAATCTAGACATACTTTCCGTAGGATTCGTGATAAAGATGGATGACATGTAAATGGTAAATAAAAGAGTTAATAAGATTAAAAGTCATAAATTGATATATACGTATCATATTTATCTTAATTTTTTTTTACATTGACCCCAAGATAAGTTTATGTCACAAAAAAAAATTTCATATCAATATAAATTAAGAGTTGTTTCGAAAATGAAAACAATGGTTATTTTTTTCGAGCGGAAGAGATGTGCGATCGTAATTATTCTTTAAGTGGAGCTTAGGGATGTGGTCAGAATTTAATTTCCAATTTTTTTCTTATTATTTCATTAGAGATAGTTCTGAAAAGACAAAAAGTGGGGTGACAATCGAATATTTTGTCTCGATATATAAAATTAATGAGTGTTTTTAAATTAATGAAAACCATATTATTCATTTGTCCTTCCTTACAACAACCAATCATCCATGGAAATATTCGATTTTCTCTTGAATTCCAGGCGTGTTCATCGGTCTCTTCGGTTCCGAGAAATTGTGTTGTCCACGTGTTAGAAAACGAACACGATGGGGCCCCCACATTTGTTTTGTCGAAGGAAGCCCCTCAATTCCGTACATCAATTTTCCTGCCTTTTAATAAGTTCGCGACGTCAATCCAAAGCCCGACGCTTGAAAGTCAAAAAACATGGTTGAAATTAAACGTCTGAGATTGCTTCTGCTGACAGGTAATGCTCTAATTTTCCCTCTCCCTTTTAGTTTTCCGACAAAAAAGTCTTCTTTTTTTCCCAGTGATCTAGAATCTCCGATTGATTATCGATTTGCCAATCAATTTTAAATGAGTTTAGCACGGCTGACCTATGAATTGTACTCGACTCAAACTCGAGTTATGATTTCAAGTCGAGTTATGATTTCAAGTTGGATCCCAAATCTTAATCACATAAACATGTTGAAATTCGATCCCTGCGTTGAAACTCGCTCGAGTAGCATCTCTAGCATATTGGAAGGTAAAAGTATTTTTTGTGGGTTCAAAGTATATCAAATTCAAGCATACGGAAGAATTGTGTCGTGGCTGTCCAGAAGGAGAATCGCTCGTCCAAAGATGCATTTGTTTCACAAAAATATTTTTGAAGTCGTGGATTTGATATGCTTGATCAAGCCTCAAGCTCAACTCAAATTCGAGTCATGTTTTCAAGTTGGAGCCCACACCTAACCACCTGAATATGTTGAAATTCAATCCCGTGTCAAACTCACCCGACCAAGTCTCTCCTCGCATATTTGGAGCTACAAATGTTTTTCAAGTGCAAATAAGTAATAAGTCATTGCAATTTGTAGCCAAATTTTTAACATGGACAGTTTGTCCTCAATCTAATGGAACTATTTACGTAACACTGCCATTCCCAACTCCACAACATTTTTTTATCAAGATCTCGACTCCATATGGATCTTGTAATTGTTGATAACTTACTAAAATCCACATGCATTCGAAGTATATTGAAGTCGAGCACAAAAAGGGACTGTGTCTTGGCTATCGAGAATGAGACTCGTTAGTCTAAATCGTGTGTTTATTTCATGAAAAATGCATAATTTAGAAAAAAAAATGAAAAATATTTAGACAAAATTTTTTGCTAATAATGAAAACAATTGTTAGAATATTTATTATTAAACAGTTTCGGTTTTTACAACAACGGTTAGTCGTGATCTCACAAAATTATATTATAATTTAAATAATTAATTATTTTAATCGATGTAAGTAATTTTTTTTATAAAATTAAAATTTTAAAAATATTTATTTATTCGCGAAATAAATCAAAATGAAACTTAGATCTATGAACCCAAAATAATCTCAAGACATGGGATAAGTGAAAGCCGACGCAATCATAGCGGCATTTGAATTAGGTGGGCTCGGACGGATGTGATTTAACGGCGGTCCCCTCCACCGAGACACGTCGTTCGGCCTTTTCTCGTCCGAGTCAAAACACGTGCGCGGCTCGATCGTCGCGAACCGCCCGTCGGGGTTTTTCCGCCGTGTGGCCACGCGTACGTACACGCGCGCACGGGCTCATCTCTGCCCTCGAGCTAATCACGCGGGAGACCCCCCTCCCCGCCCGCTCCTCCACACGCTGTGATCTTTCCACCGCCGAAATCGCAGGCCACGCGATCGAGCCACGTGGGCCGCAAAAAGAATTCCCGCCGACGGATCTTCTCCTTTCCAATCGCGAATTTGAGAATAAAAGAGAAAGCCGTGAAATGCTTTCTCGAGAAATGTGATTTAATTCTCAGATTGATTTACATTTTTGTTTATCGCGTGTTTTTTTTCCACGTATTTATAATTTTAGATACCCACACTAATATTCGACACTGCAATGAATACCACATCAAAATATTTTTACCAATTTGGTTCAGTTTTCGGAAAAAAACACACATATATGATGTACCGTATAAATGGATTTGTCCACAACATCAAGGTTGAGGAATTTAGAATTTTCGTCACGAATTTGGGTGGCGTGTCAAATTAGGGTGGTATTATACAAAAAGAGCAACTAATGCTTAATAAGACTCCTAGCGTGACAAGACACATGTGATGCATTATTACTAAAATTATAAATTACAATGCATTTTTATTAAGAATCGTGCTGCATTTAATCACGAGCGATACATTGATGAATCATTTCTAGTGATGTTTGACATATATGATAGTGTCTTTTTTCTTTGGCCAATTTATAGATAGCGTCATTTAAACGCCAAATTGTGCACGACTTGACTAACTCTAATGCATCCATGAAAGCTTCGGAGATATTTCTTCATAAAGGTGACAATTGGTATCAATGACTAGACCTCATATTAAATAATCATAATATTTCGCGTTGCATAAAAACAAAACAAAAGGGATGAAAACGACTCTCAATTTGGAGTGATGTCTACTTTTAATTTCCATGTTCCCTTTCAAATCTACCTACACAGGTACCTCGATGTTTACATGGCGTGAAACACTCGAAATTTTTTATGATAACAAAACATCGATTTGGGAAGAGGAATATAATTCCTAAGCAAGCTTACTTTCATCTCCATATAATTTTTTTATACCAAAAAAAAAAAAAAACGAAGTTCGACGGATAAAAGACAGTGGAGTGCGCGGTTTGTGGCGCACCATCGGGTGATTGTATCCTTCTCGGGCGTCCAAAAGTAATTTCAACAACCGAAGCAAAAAAGAAATGAGTAAAAAATAAATAAAAATTCGATCACTTCTTTTTCCGAACAGCTGTAAAATCGATTTAAATCACGTGCATCCCAAAGCTAATAATAATTTAGACGGGACGCAACCGAATGGACAAAGCAAAAGACGCAAAAAGGGGAGAACTCCAACGAATACAAAAATGGCAGCGGCTTAACCCGAATTAAAAAAAAAAGAGAAAAAAGAAAAGAAAGAGAAGATAAGAAATCTCCAGCCGACATGACATTATAGGAGCCGAGCCGGAGACGGCTGAACTGAACTCGCTGTCCGGGGACAACGTCCAAGGTTCGGGCTGCGTCATCGTCTGTCGTACGGGTGACGTGCGCACATCTTATCAGGTCACTGCCACGTCGCGGCATTATTGGGGGACTGTTGCTGTCAGCTGGATTTCTCCACGCGCTGGCGGCCGTCTGCCCTCCACGATTCGGCCCCCTTTTTTAAGGGTCTTTTTCTAAATTTAATTTTAGGAAAAAGTCGTAATTTTTTTTTCCAAATTATACCTATTATGATACATTTATTCTAAACTTCACGACACCAGAATTTCCAAACTTGTACCCTCATGACGTATTTACCTTCGACCAAAGTTCTGTTAATGAACACGGTTAAAAATCTATTTATATGGACGTTGGAAAGTAAATGATGTGGACATGAAGCTCACGTGACTTAAAGTGAAATAAAAACACCAAATAATTATTTGACATTACCTCGATGAAGAGTAGATGTGTTACACAAGTACAAAGTTTATGGTTTTTTATGAAGTTTAGAGTATATGTATCATAGTGGGTATAATATGAGATTTTAAAATTCATGATAAATGTGTCACAATCGATACAATTTTGAGATTTTTTTATGGATTTTTCTCTTTATTTTTCTCCAATTAAATTAACTAGTAAAGACTCATATTTATTGATGTACAATGTACAATTCCGCCCAACAGAAAAATGTGTGCCCTACAAGATAAATGCTATAGCTAATTTTAGTACAATATCAATGAATACATTTAACAATCAAAGGACATAGATTCATTACATGTCAATCAGAATAAAGAGGAATTTATTCCATGGGTCACATTTCGATTAGTTGGTGCGCACACACCTTAGATGATTAAATCTACATCATTCAATTGTTTTCCTTTTCAAAATCTATGGAACATTAACAATTAGGGGGGCTGTTATTATTCATACACGTCAAATATGAATTTTTTAGAACATCCCCATGTTCATCTATTGAATTTTCAGCATTTATCCTTTTCATTATATTAAATAAGAATGGATGTTGATTACATATTCATTGTGAATTATGGAAAAATAAAAAAAAGAAGTCATTAGCCAACGGTTCCTTTTAGGATGCGTTTGTCTTGCAAATAATAAAAGATGTGGAAAATATTTTCTTAAAAATGATTGTCGGTATTGCTTGCAAAGACAAATGAACTTAAAAAAATATTTAAATTAAAATTATTATCTATAATAATAATTTCTTTCATTATTATTTAAGAGACATACATGATCATTTTAAGAATATAAAATTTAAATTATTAATATTTTCATGAAACAAATGAAGTTCCGAAAAATATAATTTTTTATTAGAAGAAAGTGTGGTGCACGCGCGTATAACAGTGCTTGGGGCAAGCTTAAATAGGCGGCCAAGATAACTCCATTTCCTTCGCTAGCTTCCATTTGCTGCCATCAAAACGCACGCTTTTTTCCACCATTTTTTTCCGCTCTTATCTTCCCCTCCTCTCCCCACATCCATCTCCTGCTTTCTTCACAGCAAACTCTCATCTGCAGCCTCAAGCTCCCAAGGAAAATTCCCATGTGAGAGAGAGAGAGAGAGAGCCTCTTCGTCTTCCTCCAATCTGCAGCAGAACCCAGCACAGCACCATGGACGATATGCTTTGCAGCATGCAGAAGAGAAAGCCCACCAAGAGATCCAAACCCAAGAGCAAGCCCATCAAGGTCGTCTACATCTCCAACCCCATGAGGGTCAAGACCAGCGCTTCCCAGTTCCGGGCGCTGGTGCAGGAGCTCACCGGCCGCGACGCCGAGTTCCCCGACCCGGCCAAGTTCGACGGCTTCGATCCGGATGGCGTCGGCGCGGCGGCCCCCCGTGCCGTCGTCGCGAAGGTCGATGCGGCGGATGACGACGTCGTGGAGCCGGGGAGGAGGTTGAGCCTCCCGAAAGTGGGGTCCGTCCAGGATCTTCACCACCATCATCAGAATCACCCGAGCGGCGATCATGGCAGACTGGGTGCCGGCAACTATGAGCCGTTCGATGATGTGTTCACTCCTCAAATGCTGGAGACTCTCTTGCTTCCATCAACCCTGTTGTACGAGTCCTCTCCGATGGATGCGGCCTAAGGGAGAAAGCCTGAAAAGTTTGACGCAGCGTGGGAATAACTGTGCAGTAAGTGCTAGAAGTGACTTTTGCACTTTCGTCTTTTCGCAGTTGCTGTACATGTATGTAAATGGCACTGAGGTCAGGTGTAATTATGCTGGTAAATAAGCAGTGACCGACCTTGAGAAGCAGCTTCATGGTTGGGACGATCTGGTCTAGACCACATAATATGCTCTTCTAAGTAGAATTCTATGAATTATCAATGTTCTTCTATCGTTTTTTCGAGTTGTCGCACCCTTTGGTGTTTAGTTTTTGGCCTAATTTGAAGAATTTATACCCAATTGCTAACCTCTTGTGATATATTTTCGAACCGGTTTAGATGTTGGGTGATTAGTTTGGTAAATCATGGATAGGGAGATTTTCTTATATGTGAACTTGCAATGATTTGGGAAGAGTTAGAGCTTTTAAGTAAGTTTTCACCTTGGCGACACGGCGGACCGAGTTGCTATGATTAGGGTTAACATATACCTAACCCCAATTTCGATGGATTGAGTCAATCAAAAGAGGCAAAAAAGCGAAAACGAGAACCTGATTTTTGAGAAATCTAGCCCTAGCGAGGTAGCCGACACTTTCGGTGGCTTTTCCCTACTTTTTGGCTGTAAGGAGTACTAACATCAAAGAGATTTGCTCTTTGGGTTTGGCATTGAAGATGTAAAAATAAGCAATATTGGCCGTTGCTCAAAGCCACGAGTTTTGCCAACATTATGTTCCTGCACCATCTCCAGCTGATACTCTCCCAGAAAGTTAGCCCGAACGTGCACTGGTAAAGATAAAAATCCCGCCGAAAACATGAAGATGATTGAAAAAGACCTGAATCCATGATCTAGAGAAGTCCCGATTAGATAACACAACCCATTTTCGAGCAAAACTGTAAGAAAGTGATATCAATGTGCTCTTTTCCTCGGTTAAATTAGCGTTAGATGGTAATTTTCTCATTTATATAGATGTAAGAAACAAATTCATGTACCTAGGGTCATACCTCTCGCCTCTATTAGGGTAAGGCCAATGCACCAGCCAGCTGGTGTGGTGGCGAACACGCTGTGCTGTAAGCTAAGCTGTTCACCTTGTAGACGGAGGAGATATAGAAAGTGTGCTGTGCACACCAAAAAATTAAAATTCGCAAATCTAGAACATTTTTCTATACTCTCAAAGGAACAACAACATGATAAGTGCGATGTTCTCAGAAAGGGTAACTTTCTTTTTAGGTTACATCCATTTACACTAGAGGAAGACCTTACAAGTTTTTTTCGAGTATAAGCAATGCTTTAGGTGGCATTGGTGCGGTCTCGATCTGAATACTAACACCCAAGTTGGAGCTTGGAGTTCAAAATTTCTTGCCTATACATGGCTAAAGCTTCTAGCTTCCTCAGTTCTTAAAAAAACTTGCAGAATATTAGGGTGATATCACTGAGGCGTCTAACTGCAGGTCTTCTCATTGGGAGAAAATGGCTTTAATGGTTTTCATTCTGATCAAGAGGTAAGAAGATTTAACCTAATTCTACAGGAGGTCTCCCAAATGTATATATACTAGCAACAGTAGATTCCGTATACGTGCATGTAGTTTTGAATACGTCTGCCAATGTGTACGTGCGCGCAATGCACAAGCTGATTGATTACATTGAACTGGAAGCGCCGCCTATGAATGAGCTGGAAAATCCGGTCCGAGAGCAGCCCTAGCCCACCCTAAACCAAACCAATGCGTGGACGTACGGAGCTAGTAGCTCCTGTGCGTGCTGCCTCCAACTTGCATAAAGGTCTCGCTGCCACTTTTTCGAATTTAATGCGTTGTTTTGTCTGGTTCACGGGTTCACCGTCCTTGGACATCCGCTCGTTTTTTGTGATGCAAATGGGCAAAATATTCACTTGTCGTGTAGTGCAAGTGATGCTTGCAGCATTCGTCTTCTCTGGACGGTCGAACAGAAGGTTAAAGTAGCTTGCAGCCGCATGAAAGGATTCAAATCATGATATATGTATGTAAATGCATATTTAATCTAACTAGGGTTGTTGGATTTAATTATGTGATGGTTATAGGCCCACTTAGCAGGTAGGGATTTCTCTCATGCATGTGTGTTTGAAATGTTTTACTTTCTTGTAGAGATATACACTTTATTTAGCATTTCCCAAAGATTTGTTAGCTTCATATTTCTCAATTGAAGGTGCTAGTTTCTACTGTCGACTTTCTTGTTATAAGGGAGCCATGTTTTCCTCCAAGAATGAATTTTGGGTATAAATATCGGTATCGCCGCATTTACTTTGATTGATCAGCTTGCACATGATTCACAACTTGTCCATCCGCCAATCAAATGCATGGTTGGTGCCATGTAGGCTGTCGTATTGATCACGATCTATTCAGGTCACAACAATATTACTTTGATTGTATCACGATTGGGATATTCTCTAATTCTATAGGGTTTTCCCATTGGCCCATTGGCTAACCTTTTCCAATGTGAATGATGGACCAACAACTCTATCGTCCCTACCTGACTCTTGCAGCCCAGAACCATTCAACAAAAATCCCATCTTCTTTAGATTGGATGTGCGTATAAGAAAGCGAAGGGATGCAGAAGCTGTCGTGTCATCAAGAGAGATTTCAATGAAGTAGGGTTCTAAATCCTAAACACGGATCAAATAAGAACATCGGACCCGAGATGGGTCTCTTCTCGGCAGACAAGACAGGGTGCATTTTCCATCGGTCCCTCCTAAATTAATGTCGCGTACCGATTCACCTGCACCACTTGACTCGACTTTGATATATTCAAACCGATTGCGATCAGCTTGGGGACACGCCGCAGGTCGTCTCCGATCCTCGATTCATAAAATATCGCAAGCAGTGATTGCTTGAATCGATTGATTGGGGACTATCGACCAGGTCAGACCACTGGACTCAAGCTCCTAAAGTCAAAGTCATGGCAGTCGCCACCAAGTCTCTCCTGTAACAGACGGTGGTGGGACTCTTTTACTCGACTTCTTTAAGGATTCGACCGAAGTGGGTCAAAGATTTCGAGTGGAAAAGCTGAATAACAGAAGTGGGTCAAAGATAGCGGAAAAGCTGAAACCGACCGATGGTTTTACGGTTTTAGATAAATCACTTCAGATGTCGGTTTCCTAAATAAATCTTAAGAAATTCACCATGAGAAGAAAATATCATAGTGCTTATTCTACGTAAATAATCACACGGTGGGGCGTCATGAAACATCCCTACTAAGGTACCGTCGGGGGCAAGGTAGGGGCAAGGGAGGACTAGAAAGTCATGTACCTTTCTTTCCTTTTTGTCTCTTACATTCTTGCAAAACTAACAGCAGAATGGTCAAAAATAGAATCAGCAAATGACATCAAAAAAGGCTAATGAGAAAATGGGCTAAAAGTACTCTACGAGAGCAAAAAGGTGAAAAACTAGACTGGGCAAAAGTTTCCGACTCCTGTCCTAACCTCCATTAGATTAAAGAAGGGTTAATTTCAGAGATGAAAGTGTGCCGTTGTCTTCCCTGAATAGCGTCCAGAAACCTGTCGATGTTAGTCTCGATGGTGAGTCGCCGAGCTCAGACGGTTCTGCCGGGTCTATTTTCTTACATCCCGATCTGCATGCCACCGGGAAAAACCTTCTCCCAAGGCCTCTCGCATCCATGGGTACCGACAGCACTCCATGGCTTCAGCAACAGTTAACCAGCTTCTCTGGCGAGTGCTCTGCTCAGGCCAAGACTCGAGTTCCTCCTTCACTAGCAATGCGAACACAGCAGCTCTGCACCAACCTTCAGGACTAAGCTCGTCCTGGAGCGTCTTGCTCTTGAATTCGTAGAAGCCGATAAAATGCTGAAACGCAGAGAGTTTGCCTAAGAACATTGTGGACAAACAGGTAAAGCTGAAGGAGAAGTGACACTTGTTTGTCTGGTCAAGCACAGTAATATTTTACAAAGCTGGCAAGGGCATCAAGGTCACTTAGTCTTTAGGTCTAAGTCGATGCACCGGCTAGACATGTTCAAATCAAAAGAATCACGGCACATATAGCCTTTTAGAGTCACAGTCTCAATGAAAACAATTGCAAACCTCAACCTAGATATGAGTGTAGATAGAAGACAGCACGCACTTCACTCTTACCACTAAATCTCCTCGAACCCCGGCCTCCTCAAGAGCTTCACGTGAGGCAGCCTGCTCAACAGTTTCATCATCTTCCCAGCCACCCTAAAATTTGAGAAATAAACAATTCTTGGGTAAAATTTATATAACAACAAGCAACATAAAATCTGCAAGATCTCTTATTGACAACACATAATATCGCCGTAAAAAACGTGATCATGGAGAGGAAACGGGACAGAATAGGAAAGTTTCTCCTCTTCCTGGCAAACAGACTTGAAAAATTAAGTCTTCTTAGTCCTAGTAACTGAACAAAAGGAGATAACAATTTGCGTATATATCAGATGATAAAATTCCGAACGAATATTACTAAAAGGACCTGTATTGTAGAGCTAAAATCTCAAGTCGATTCTACATTTGCGTTTATATCAAATGGATTTTGTAACAAGTGTCTTGGGGCACTTGTTAAAAACCTGTGTAAAGAAAGATTGTAAATTCCAATGCAATGTCTCTCTCATGTTATATGTAATTAATACATTTAAAATTAAAACACTTTCTGATTAGGTTTACTTAACAGGTGCTCCACGGTTACTCGTTAACAAGATCCATATCAATTCACGTAAACATCATATTGTTAATATCTTAACATCTCGCCATGATCCTATGATTTTATCAATTATTATGTGGTCCATATTAAGATCCCAACACATTAAGATCACGATGAGATCGAACTCTCCCTCAGGTTTCTCACTGTTTCTATGGGTTTAGCTCACTGAATTATAAGATCCCCAAAATCTTAATATGAATTTCAATAAAAATGCTGATTATAGCTTCAGTAAGAATTCGCTTTCAAGCCTTGCAACTAAATCTCTCAAAAGTCATCATAGACTTTGATACAATAGTCGCAGAAAGTTGCAATTTTCTCAGGTATACATACATGCAAAAGCTATCTCACCACTGACCAAATCTTTTGGTTCTAGAGAATACACTGAGTATAGCAGGAGACCACAAATCTGTTTACTTTCAATGATCTGGCTACTAAACTTCTTACAGATGCATTCAATCGGGAAAAGAGTAATTTCACCCTGGAAGTGCCATCTCCTTGCAGAATCTCATCAAATAATAGCTGTTCTTGTATACTTATGGGATTCCTCAGAGGCTCTCAAGTCTCTAAAGTTCTCAAGGATAAAATATCAGACATAAACTTGGATGTTTAGATTACATAAGTATTGCTTTCATTACCTATGATGAAAGATATGTTGACTTCTAGCTATCATCAGGAGCACACAAAAACAGATAGAAAAATGGATGATGTTAACCGTTTCTAGTAGCATTGCGACATTGTATCATTGAAGAACTTCACAATAACAAAGTAGCAATGTACCAACATTATCATTGTAACATTCTTCGAAGGGGCTTTTTTTTGGGTCGAGATTCTTTGGAGCATCAGATAAAGGGATTAATCTTTGAAACTTCAAATTTTGTACCTTTGGAAACAGAAGACCAGGTCCGCTGGTAGAATTGATCATCAGTACCTCAACATCTCCGTGACACAAGCCATTCCCATGTTCAACAGCACTTCTATACTTGAAAGGAACACACCTGTTTCCATCAGTCAGTAATTTAAACACTGTTGTATTATTTCCCATAAAGCACAAAAATGCCCACAAATCCTATTGACATTACTGCATGTAGGGAATCCATACGTCAAACACAAAGAAGCTCTCTCATTTTGCAGGAGAAGAGATTCAAGCTCGTAAACCGACACTTCCAAGAGGAAGACCGCTCATTTTTCTTTTTGCTTTGAATAGGTGAACTCCTCTCTGTTTCTGGTACATCTTAAGTATGGCACAGTTGATCAAAACGCATCAGACCGAGTGACCTTGTGAAACCATCAATGGCATCAGCATAGCAAAGGAAGTGAAGTTGCTCTTACAATCTCCATACAGGATCAAAGTCCGGCAAACAATGTCTCCGCTTGTGGGCTCATCGAAAATTGAACCTCCTAGAATGATCGCTTGTTATGGCAATTGCAAAGAACTAGATATAACTAAGCATCAGCCAAAACTGAGGTTCCATTCACTAACACCAGCCGAAGCTGACGTGCCGACCAATCAATCTTCACAAGTCTCGCTCAACTCGCTATTCGCCAGAGACTTCCCTGAGCCGATTCAGAGAGAGAGAGAGAGAGACGGAGAAGGAACCGATGCGGATGGAACCCACAACGACGCACAGGCAATCTAAATACAGAGACATGGAAATGAGGAGATAAAGAAGGACACTTGTCACGAAGTAGTACCCGGCCACGAGCCGGAAACCGTCCTTATAGCGCTGCTGGTGGCGACCGGTACGAGCCACCAATCCCTCCATGGCTTAGGATCTCGGGAAAAAGGAAGAGGGCCGGCAAAATGCTACGGAACTCTGGTTTCGGCGCGGCGACGGACGGAGCAGTTCCGGCACGCGATTCCGCTCATCGCTTCGCGCGAGCGCTCCTCGAAATGGAGGGAATGAGCGCAATTTGCTTCTCTCTCTCTCTCTCTCTCCCTCCCCGCCGCGACAAGCGGTGCCACCGACAACCGACCCAGCTCGTCACCGGCGACGCTCTGTCCCACTGAGAAAATATTCCACTCCCACTTTACTTCAGCTCAGATCCACAGTGAAAGAGAGAGAGAGAGAGAGAGAGACTGCGCGCGCTGGCATTAAATTACGATCTTGTTCTTTTAAATCGATAAAAACTAGGTGGCTCTTCAGTCTCTGGCTGTCTCTCTCCGCCTTTGCGTTCCCCTGGGCTTGTCTGTTTCTCAATCTAGAACCTTTCAGTTCTTGATGGGTATCTTGTGGAAAGCGATGGCCCCACGCTCTGAAACCGAAATCTTTCGTACTTCCGGGATAAGGGATCATCTGAATTTTTGCAGTGTATTCAATCTGATCTTCAAAAAATATCTCCTGGCCAATGGTGGCGGCACCATACACGAGGGACGCCGTCGCCAGCTCCGCTACGGAGTCATGCAAAGACGGCGAGAGTGCACCACCTTAGCCGCTCGGTTCACGTGTCCGGGCGAGGCGGCGACCCTCGCCGGGGTCGCCACCGCCCGTGAAGGCCAGGTTGACGAGGGCCGGGCCGGTGAGGGGCCCCCGCCACTTCAACTCGCCGCAAATTTGGGCGGAGCGGCCTCGCTCGGATCTACATCTGTTAAAAAGTGATCCATTTTTGGAAAGATCTAGACTACACTAGACTTAATGGAGAAAGAAAAAATGGCGGCAACAATTTGTCCAAGACAAAGTTGAAGATTCTTGTACGTTGTAGAAATTTTTAGTATACAAGACAGAAAAAGTTGGCGGAAACAAACCGGCAAAAAGCAAGCCTAGAAGACTCTCAAACGCTGAAGAATTTTCTGGTACGTGGGCAGCAGAACACGTGGACAGCAAAAAGGCCAAAGAAAAGTCAACAAAAGCTGCTGAGATTAGAAAAATGAAGAAGTTCCCAGAAGATCTGTAGAAGTCGCACAAGCAGCAAGTTTGTAATATTATATTACTTTTTGTACTAAATGTCGGTGAAGGAAAGGCGGTGCTCACGCCTATAAATAGGAGTTGGATGTCTGTTGTTTCTTGTAGCCAAAAAAAAACTAGAAACACTCCTTTTGTAATACAAATTCTCATAATAAAAGTTTTGTTTTTACCCATACTCCCTTGCCTTTGTAGTCCACTTATATCCACCCATATTTCACACATACACACGCACACACACACACACTTCCACAAACAACCAACAGTGGTATCAGAGCCACGTCTTTGGTTGGTATTGGGCGTTTGTCCTACCTACCCATTCCTAAAACTACCCATTCCAAATACCCACTAACTAAACCATGGCCAACTCTACCTCATCCTCATTTCCCATCCCCATTTTTGATGGAAATAACTATGACTTTTGAGCATAAAAATGACTACATTCTTGATGGCCCAAGACTTATGGGACATCGTGGAAAAAGGTTGCGAGGCTTCGCCAGAAGGTGCAAGTGTTTCGAAGGATCAACTACAAAAGGATGCAAGGGCGCTATATTTTATCCAGCAAGCACTCTCGGAAACCGTATTTCCAAGAATTATTGGAGCAAGGACTGCAAAAGAGGCTTGGGATATACTACGAGAAGAATTTCAAGGATCGAAAAGGTACGCATTATTCGCCTTCAAACTCGAGAAGAGATTTTGAGAATTCTAAAATGAAAAATTATGAGACCGTACAAGAATATTGTGGAAAATTAAAGGAACTCGTTAATCAAATGAGAGCCTATGGAGATGGGATAACTGATCAAAGGGTTGTTGAGAAAATATTGGTGTCACTTACCAAAAAATACAACTCCATAGTTACAACTATAGAAGGAACTAAAGACTTGACAACCCTATCGATAAGTGAATTAATTGGCTCTCTAGAAGCATATGAGAAAAGACTAATCGCACAAGATGAAGATTTAGTTGAAAGTGCCTTTCAGTCTAAAGTAAATATACGGTCTCATCAAACTAAAAATGATGGAAGGAGCTCATGGAAAAACAAAAGAGGAGGAGAAATTATAAAAAAGGAAAACTATCCACCTTGTGGTATTTGCAAGAAAACAAATCATTTGGAGAAGGATTGTTGGTTTAGAAATAAAAAACAATGCCGCTTTTGTAAAAGATATGGCCACATGGAAAAAGATTATTGCTTGAAGGGAAATTATCGAGCCAACTATGTTGAAGAAAAGGAAAGTGAAGACAATACGTTCTACGCAAGCCAAGCGGCAAATGATAAGAAAAATGATGCATGGTATATTGATAGTGGGTGTAGCAATCATATGACGGGGGACGAATCTATATTTACCGATATTGATAAGTCGGTGAAATCCCAAGTAAAGTTGGGCAATGGTGCATTAGTAGATGTCAAAGGAAAAGGCACCATCACCGTGGAAACAAATAAAGGCCCAAAATATATACATAATGTATATCTAGTCCCTCGTCTTGCACAAAATCTCTTGAGTGTGGGCCAAATGATACAAAGTGGGTATTCTCTATATTTTAATAGAGATGCCTGCATTATCTATGATAAATATAAAAATATCATTGCCTCTGTTAAGATGAAAAATAACAATTTTCTTATTCAATGGAAATATGTCAAAGATATAGCCATGAAAGCTCAACTTGATGATTCATGGCTATGGCATCGAAGATTTGGCCACTTCAATTTTGCTGGGCTAAAAATTCTCCATCAGAAAAATATGATGAGAGATTTTCCAGCCATAACAGAAATTTCAAATGTTTGTGAAGGCTGTCTTCTTGGAAAACAACAGAGACAGTCCTTCCCATCTGAAGGTGCATGGAAAGCTAAGAAGCCATTAGAACTTGTCCACACGGACGTGTGCGGTCTGATGAGGACACCTACACCTAGTCAAAATAAATATTTCATCCTATTCATTGACGATTACACAAGAATGACGTGGGTATACTTTCTTCGAGAAAAATCTGAAGTTTTCTCTATCTTCAGAAAATTCAAGAACCACGTTGAGAATCTAAGTGGCCAAAGAATCAAAGTCCTAAGGAGTGACAGAGGCACATAATATAATTCAAAGGAGTTTAATAAATTTTGTAAAGATGAAGGAGTTCATCATCAACTAACTGTTGGCTACGCCCCAGAACAAAATGGAGTAGCTGAAAGAAAAAATAGAACCGTCATGGAGATGGCAAGGTCTATGCTAAAGGAGAAAGGCATTCCCAACACTTTTTGGGCGAAGCAGTTTATACTGTAGTATACTGTTAAACAGGTGTCCAACTAAAGCTGTTCAAAATAAAACACCAGTCGAAGCATGGAGTGGACGGAAGCCTTCAGCAAAGCATCTCAAAGTGTTTGGATGCATTTGCTACGTCCACATCCCTGCTCAGAAAAGGAGTAAGCTAGATGAAAAGACAGAAAAATGAATATTCCTTGGCTACAGTGATCAATCAAAAGGCTATCGGGTTTACAACCTAAGAACCAAGAAGCTTATGATTAGTCGAGACGTCGAGTTCGACGAGAATGCTGCCTGGAATTGGGAAGACGAGAAGATCGAGAAGAAGTATATCACCTTGCCAGACATACAACTTGCTCAAGAGGAGTCAACGTCACAAGAAGAAGGAGAAGTACCGGATTCCACCACTCATGACATAACTCCATCAAGCTCTCCAAGAGTGACGCAAGAAGATTCTACTCCAGAGTCTCTAGTACTAAGGGTAAAAGCCCTTAGAAGAATTTACGACACATGCAACTTTGCTATTTTGGAACCAAAAAACTACGAACAAGCATCCAAAGATGAAGTCTGGATAAAAGCCATGGAGGAAGAAATCAAGATGATCGAGAAAAATGAAACTTGGGAACTAGTCGATCGACCCGAAGACAAAGAAATCATTGGAGTCAAGTGGGCCTACAAGACGAAGCTCAATGCGGATGGATCAATCCAGAAGCATAAAGCAAGGCTTGTGGCGAAAGGATACTTGCAACAACCAGGTATTGACTAAACTGAAACTTTCGCTCCTGTTGCTCGCCTTGATACTATTCGAGCACTCTTAGCTCTAGCAGCACAAAAAGAATGGAAGATCCATCAACTAGATGTAAAATCAGCATTCCTAAATGGATATCTTCAAGAAGAAATTTATGTAGCTCAACCAGAAGGCTTTACTGTCAAGGGCAATGAAGAAAAAGTCTTAAAGCTTAAGAAGGCCCTATATGGCTTAAAACAAGCACCACGTGCATGGTATAGTAGAATCGATGAGTACTTCATCAAGCAAGGATTCAGGAGGAGTATGAGTGAGCCGACACTCTACATCAAGACCCAAGGTAAGTCCGACACTCTCATTGTCTCTCTATATGTAGATGATCTCATATATACAGGAAACAATGAGACAATGATCCAAGAATTTAAAAAAGAAATGATGAAGACATTTGAAATGACGGACTTGGGCTTGATGAACTATTTCCTCGGTATTGAAGTCAATCAAGATGAAGGAATTTTCATCTTGCAAAAGAAATATACCAAAAACCTCCTAAAGAAATTCAAGATGAACTATTGCAAAGCAGTTTCAACTCCGCTCATGACAAATGAGAAACTATTGAAAGAAGATGGAGCAGAAAAAGCCGATGCCTCCCTCTATAGAAGTTTGATTGGCAGTCTACTATATCTCACTGCTACACGACCGGATATTATGTATGCAACAAGTCTACTATCATGATTCATGCAAAGTCCGAGTCAAATTCACTTTGGAGCTGCCAAGAGGATTCTCAGATATTTACGAGGAACTATAGATTACGGCATTTGGTATCGGCCAAGTGCAAATGCCAAGCTCATTGGCTACACTGATAGCGACTGGGCAGGTTCAGCTGATGATAGGAGAAGTACTACCGGTTACGCCTTCACATTGGGCTCCGGAATATTCTCATGGGCATCCAAAAAACAAGACTCAGTGGCACAGTCTACTGCAGAAGCTGAATACATCGCAGCTGCAATGACCACCAGTCAAGCAATATGGCTTCGAAGAATTCTAGAAGACATTGGAGAACCACAAATGGAATCAACGCCAATATTTTGTGACAACAAGTCCGCAATTGCAATATCAAAAAATCCAGTCTTTCACGGAAGAACGAAACATATTGATATAAAATATCACTTCATTCGTGAAGTGCAAAACAAAGGAGAGATCGAGCTGAAGTATTGTAAGGCGAGGAGCAAATAGCAGACATCTTCACTAAATCACTACCGCTAGCCAAGTTCGAGACATTACGGGAAATGCTTGGAGTATCACAAAAATGGATCAAGGAGGAGTGTTAAAAAGTGATCCATTTTTGGAAAGATCTAGACTACACTAGACTTAATGGAGAAAGAAAAAATGGCGGCAACAATTTGTCCAAGACAAAGTTGAAGATTCTTGTACGTTGTAGAAATTTCTAGTATACAAGACAGAAAAAGTTGGCGGAAACAAACCGGCAAAAAGCAAGCCTAGAAGACTCTCAAACGCTGAAGAATTTTCTGGTACGTGGGCAGCAGAACACGTGGACAGCAAAAAGGCCAAAGAAAAGTCAACAAAAGCTGCTGAGATTAGAAAAATGAAGAAGTTCCCAGAAGATCTGTAGAAGTCGCACAAGCAGCAAGTTTGTAATATTATATTACTTTTTGTACTAAATGTCGGTGAAGGAAAGGCGGTGCTCACGCCTATAAATAGGAGTTGGATGTCTGTTGTTCCTTGTAGCAAAAAAAAAACTAGAAACACTCCTTTTGTAATACAAATTCTCATAATAAAAGTTTTGTTTTTACCCATACTCCCTTGCCTTTGTAGTCCACTTATATCCACCCATATTTCACACATACACACGCGCACACACACACACGCTTCCGCAAACAACCAACAACATCTCAAATTCTATGCGGAAGAGCTGGGTCAAATCCAGGAAGCATTGATCTTGTTCTCGATTCAAATCCACTCCTTTCGCGATGATTACTGCATCTGTACTTGCCAAGTTGCCATCCGTACTCCCAATATCCAGGTGGACCTCTTCCATATAATTCGTGCAGAATATGAACGATCTAAGCTTTACACTCCGCCATCTTCTTGCGCATATCCGTGTAAGAAGATGCATCTCGTTCCTCGCCGAGGCTCAGCCTCTTTCTTACTCTTTTTTGGGGGGCAGGCGGGACGGGTGCTAGAGGCGATTTGGGTCGTCAACGGTTCAGATTTCCAACAAATTTTGAACCGAATCGAAACATGAAGGGGCACGTCTTCATATCGACGCGGCCCGAAATCTATATGGAGCACGAACTGAAGTCATAGATCAGGTCGGCATGGTTGGATTTCATGCATTCTTTTATGGATTAATATTCTGCAAAATCTCAAACTGGTACACTTATGACAAATTTACCCCAAACTATTTTTTTGACCACAAAAAACTTCAAACTGGTATACCTCTGACAAATTTACTCCAAACTGGTACACTTGTGACAAATTTACCCTATATTAGTTTTCGTTAAATTTTACTGTCAAATTATTAAGTTAAATGACACGTAACAGTTGACTAGTATACAAATTTGGGATTTTACGCTCCGTTTGTCATAATATTTTATTGTATTAATCCAATTTAGCGATAGTATATTTGTCACAAATTTACCAGTTTTGGGTTTTTTGCGGTCGAATAAATTAGTTTGGGGTAAATTTGTCATAAATGTACCGTTTAGAGTTTTTTATTGTCACTCAGGATAAATTTGTCACAAGTATACCAGTTTAGGGTTTTTATGGTCAAAAAAATAGTTCGGGGTAAATTTGTCACAAGTGTACTAGTTTGAGGTTTTCAGGGTATTAACCCTTCTTTTATTTATGATTCGTCCTTTTGTTCAAGAACAATTTTTTTTTCTATTTCTATTCTTTGGAACAATCTCTGAGTAAAAAATCACGTTTGGTAATTACATAAAATTTCTATTCTCAAAATAGAAAAAGAACAAGAATACGTTTGGTATGATTCATAATTTTTTTTTAACATAATATTTCTTTTCAGAATTGTTTTTCTTTTTCTTACTTTCTTCACTGAACGTCTACCGCTGATTCTTTGCCGACTGCTATTGGCAGTGGTTGGCGCGAATAAGTATGAGTGACAAGGAAAAAGAAGAAAAGAAAAATATACCTATTTCTACAAATTGTTCCCAGTTTTTTGTTTTTTGTTTTACTTTCCGTTCTTATTCTACATTTATTCCCGGTCACTTTTCTATTAAGGAATAGAAAAATTAATTAACATTACTAAATAGAATTTTTGTTATTTTTATATTATGGGAGTAAAAGAGCAGAAAAACAAAGGAATAGAACTATTGCCAAATGGACTCTTGGGGCGCATTTGGTAATCATTTTCCCTAGAACAATTTTTGCTTAGAAATAATATTTTTTTTTTTTGGTTTCCAAGAACAATTTCTGAATTTTTGAAGGCGCTTGGTAATTATCCAAAATTTTTATTCTCGGGATAGAAATGCGTTTGGTATGATTCTTAAATTTTTTCTTTAAATTTTTAATACTTTTATTATATTTTTCTTATTTTTCTGTTTTCTTTTATTTTCTTCTTCCTCATTCTTTGTGGTCGGCAATTGTCTAGGCGAGGTTCGACGAGCTTGTCGAAGACTCACCTAGCCATCGCGAGCCTCGATCTCGCCAGATTTGGGCGAGGCTGGCCATCGGTGAGGCTCAACCTTGCCCTAGTGACATGAGGTCAGCCTCGTGTCGGCTGGCAAGGCACAACATCGCATCGACCTAAGCGAGGCTCAAGTTGACGAGCCTCGCCGTGGCTCGACATCGCCGAGGGCAGGCGAGGCTTTAGCGAGGCTGCCGAGCCTTGTTTAGCTAGTCATTGGCCATGATTGATGCCGGCGACTGGCCAAAAGGAAGAAGAAGCAGAAGAGGAAAGAGAAGAGAAAAGAAGAAATATAAGACATGATTCTAGGAAATGCTCTCAAGAATAGGAAACAACTTTTATCTACTTCTTAGGATAAAAATCTTTTTGTTCTCAAGAACAAAAAATCTACCAATTGAATCTCTCTCTCTCTCTCTCTCTCTTTTGTTCCGGGAAATAAAATAACATAATCAGTTATTCCCAGGAGTATTATCAAACAGGGCCTTAGAAGCACGGCTTGCATGGTAGGCTTCTCCTCCTCTTATGGTCGCAACATAGGATGTCTGTGCGTTGATATAGCGCAGAAGTGGTCTTTAGCTTTATTAAGTTACTTTAATTGAGTTATTCTTTTATTTTCAGAGTTTTATTTCTTTTTTACTTACATAAGGATATTATGGTCATATACAATTAATATTTAATATAAACACAATAGGTGTAGGATTTCTGTTACTACAGAAATCTACAGCCCCTCTTTGTTTCTTTCTTTTACGTTCTCCTTCTTCTCCTCCTCTCTATTCCTCCTCTCTTCCTTCTTTCTCTCTTGCTATTTGCTGTGGGTTCTCTAATCAGCTTTGTGACATGGTATCAGAGCAGATCTAACTACTTGATTACTTGATCCTATTGCTGGTTTGAGAGTCCCCTAGTAACCCTACTTCTAATCTGGTGCACAACCACCTAAAGCTGCAATTTTTATCTGTTTTCTCTTCAAGTCTTGATACATATGAGATTAAAGATATCATATTCATCAGGTTCAATTTGTGAACATGGTTTACAACACTTACTGATCAGCGGATTCAAGAATTAGAGTACTTTATTGATTATGGTTGACTGGTCTTGTTGGGTTTCCATCAAACATATAATTATTTGAATCGAGATTTATGGTTAGATATTTTCTTCTATATAGCAGTCTATATATATATATATATATATATATATATATATATATATATATATATGAGTTTTCAGCATACATTACTCAAACTTATGGAGTGGATTATTTTGAGACTTTTTCCCCTGTGGCACATCTCAATTCTGTTCATGTTATTATTTCTCTTGCTGTGAATTTTGATTGGCCATTATATCAATTGGATGTTAAGAATGCTTTTCTTTATGGTGATTTGTCTGAAGAAGTATATATGGAGCAATCTCCTGGATATGTTGCTCACGGGGAGAATCGTAGTAAAGTATGTTGGCTTACATAAGGCCATTTATGGGTTGAAATAGTCTCCAAGAGCATGGTTTGAAAAATTCAGTTCAGTGATTTCCAGATGTGGTTTCCACCAATGTTATTCTGATCATTCTGTTTTTATTCGCAAGAAGGAATTGGGGGTGGTCATTCTTGTGGTATATGTGGATGATATTATTGTCTCTGGTAGTGATATGATTGGCATTTATGAGGTTAAGTCCTTTCTTCAGTAGCAATTTCAGATTAAAGACTTGGGAACTCTTAGTTATTTTCTGGGTATTGAAGTTTTACGAAGTAAAAAATGTATTAATTTGTCTCGGCGAAAGTATGTTATTGATCTTTTGTCTGAGACAGGTACACTAGCTTCCAAGCCAGTTGATACTCCTATTGTTACGCTCCGATCCTCGAGCGCATGCCCATCCCTTTCTGGTCGATAAAACTTGCGACTTCCTAGGACGAGTCACTGACCTTTTTTATTTTATTGCACATGCGGAAGCGAATAATAAATCTCTTGACAATAACCATCTTTGGATATAAAAGCAGGACAACAAATTCACAAACAAACATTCTTTTATATTCACATAGAGTCATATACAAAAATCAACAACCACGAACCTACAAAAGACCGGCTCTCAAAATGAATCTGTCCTAATTGACCTACTCCTCAGATCCCCTCAGTTTGGCTCCGAGTCCTCCGCTTTACGGCCCTGAAAATTGAGCCCACGATGGGGTGAGATATAAATTTCAGCGAGTTCACGCTCTAAACCCCGATTAGGAGGGAAATACGCTAAGAGGCGTTTTAACCACACAATCATACAACCATAAAGACTTTACCTCGTCTCAAATCCACCCTGTAGGTCAGTACAGTTCATATCACAGACAGCACGAAAGCATGAGCAACAACCCAACTCAATCAACTGGAACGCCATACTCAAATTTCAAACAAGTACATGCGTCCTGATTATAGGGCCAAATCGTTATGACACGTCCCATACTGTGTTACACAATTTTGTCCCGTAATCCGGCACGTTCAACTCAATCATTCATGCGTTCCTAGTTTTGATCTTGGCATATAGCAGAGCTTACTCTCTGTTCGGCGGTCTTCTGGCATTGTCAAGCTTCGTCTCACACCATTGAGCACGGCACGTCTTTCTTAGACGGCTTTCCTGAAGGAGCACGTGTCCAGAATCTATTGCGACCGGCTTCCCATTGTCTAGGAGCGTCCCATATAGGGGATTATCGTCCAACTTAACAGCTCGGGACGGGTTCTCTTAACCAACACACGATTACTCAATTATGGCCTAGGGCACCGTGCATTGCACTCAAATGCCTCAATTAAAATGGTGAACCTGACATTTTTCTTCGTATTAGAAATACACTGGAAAATAGTCGTGTGTGGGTACACGATCAACTTGACCCAGAAAAAGTGATATCTTCCAATTTAAAATCCCACTGTTTTATATAGTATATAAAACCATTTTTGGTGTTAAAATCCGACACTTGGGGTTTTCTGAATAAATATTGAAATTCACAAATTTTGGAATTAAATACTTAAAATTCTAATCATCACTCAATTTGAACAAATTAACACTCAATTGCAGAAGTTAACCCCACCATTACAATCAGCACGAAATTTCGATCACCGACTATCCCGGTCTAATTTCCGGAAAATAATTAATAATTAAATAATTACAATTAATTACCATAAATACTAACCTAGGCCAAAATTTGCTAAATTAAATACCGAAACAGGCTCGGAAAATTCCCGAACCCTTCTAGATAATACTATTTATCTAGGCCCAACTAATTTAATCTAACCACCTAACATGTATAATTAACTAATTAAATCACTAATCTAATTTAACTAACAACCTAATTCCTAATTTAATTAAACTAAACACCACTTAAACGTCATTAGCCTATTAAGAAGAGTTTAGTGCATAAACTCACCGGTTTAATGCGAAGACCGGTTCACCGCGATAGCGGCCGAAACTCGGGTTTGCGGCGGTGTCGATGGAAGCTCGGACCAAGCCTAAAATCGGCCCAACAAATCTCAGCCCAAATTGAGATTTGTTATTGAGTTGGATTGGGCTTGCTTTGCGGGCTTGGGTTGCTGAATTCTTGTGGGCTAAACTCTGAAGATGGGCTGGCTCCTTGGGCCGAAATGCCTTGAAGAAGCTGATGGGCTGAAACTTGGGCTGGACTGCAGAGAACGGTTGGAAATTTCGTGGGCCTCTTCTGGGGTTATGGGCTAAAGCTTGAAGATGAATTCGCAGGCCGCGGCTTCAATCGAAGGAGACTGGCATGCGAGAAGCTACTGCGGGCGTTGAGTGAGCCAGATTGAAGAAGCCAAAGATGAAGGCTGTTGGCTCGATCGTGGCAGCTTGCTAGCATTGAAAGGTGTCGCGGACCAAGGGAGGCGTGGGACACAGAGCTGCATCGGTGGAGCAAAACCGAAGATGGTGGTCTTCGGTCAATCTTCGGTGGACTCCTCTGGATGTGCAAAGAAGTGGAGATGGCCGCGTGGAGAAGAGGGCAGCTTCGGTCTTCAATGGGCTAGAGGAGACGTGGACTGGGCTGGCAGCTGCTGGCGTGGAATTTCGGTGGAGAAAGAGGGATGGAGCGGCGTGAGGTGGTGACCGATTGGAAGAAAGAGACAAGCTGGCGTATTGTAGGCTTGAGAGAAATGAACGGAGAGAGAGAGATTGAGGGGATGAAGTTTCGAAGGAAATGTCACTGTGAAGAAAAAGAAAACGAAAGTAGAAGTAGGAGGGGCCGATGGATTGAGAAGCACAAAGAAGGGGGGATGGATGAGGCGTGCGAATGGGAGAGAGAAAGGGGCACAAAAAGTCCAACTAAAAATATCTATTCCATCATAACCTAGTCCCCAAAAGTCCACATAATTATCCTCTTATGTCCCCCAATTAAATCTTGCAAATTATCCATCAAAATTCCAATTTGAAGCCAAAATTTGCTGCCCCAAACTCCAGCTCCGAATTTCACTCAAATTCTCTTAAATTTCTTCGCCGATTCTCCAAATCGAGGTCCAATTTTGATGAAGAAAAATCCCGTACAATTTTCTGCAAGTTCCCAACACCCAAAGGCTCGGCTTGGAAGTCCAAATTTCCTTCGACTTAGCCCATCCGAATTTTCGCTAATTTTTCGAATCGTCCGAAACGATTTTCCGTAAAAATCTTGGAATTCCCGAAAATTCTTCAGAGGATGAGTCGACGTTTCTAAAATGAATCGTGACACGACGGAACTTTCAATTTCTGAAATCGGGTTCAATTTCGCGGTTAATTTCAATCTGACGCGATTTTAGCGTGACCTAACCTATTAGATAGTTTTTAGGAATTTTTAGTGCAATTGACCTGTGATCGATTTATCTCGAGTCATAATGTACATCTTCAACATATTGGTGACTCTTGGTTGTTGTGAAAATCTTGAGGTTTCAAATATGGACACCGAATACAGAAATGACAGAAAAATCGGTTTAGTGCCGTTCGACAGAAATTTTGCAATTAGGTAGAATCACCCACACACTAATCACATATCTCCATCGAATCGACTTATCTCCGATCTTTGATCGATTTTTTACGGTACCATAATGACCCTTGCAGATCAACACAGTTGAGCAGTCGATTCCTAGTCGAATTCTCAAGTATATTGCGTTAAAATCCCTTAATGGCTTCCCCATATAGTTTAATTATCTCATGAGTGATTAGCTCAAAGAATAGTACTATCGGTGCGTCGATGAAAGACCCAATTTATTTAATCGAAAACAAATTTTGAAAATTCAGGCTGTCACACCTATGGATCCAAATCAAAAGTTTAGAGTTGATGATGGAAATGAAATTGAAGAACAGCATCAATATCGATGTCTAGTTGGGAAACTAATTTATCTTATTGTTACACGTTCCGATATTTCTTTTGCTGTTGGTGCGGTGAGTCAGTTTATGGAGTCACCTAAGAAGGCTCATTGGGATGCTGTATGTCGCATTCTTCGATATCTTAAAAGCTCTCCTGGTAAGGGACTAATTTATAAATCTAATGGTTCTTCCACTTTGGTTGGTTATTCTGATGCTGATTGGGTTGGGTCAACTTATGATCGACGGTCTATGACTGGGTATTGCACCTTTATTGGTAGTAATTTGGTTACTTGGAGAAGCAAGAAACAAACTACCATTGCCAGGTCTAGTGCGGAGGCTGAATATCGTGCTATGGCACATACTGTGGCCAAATTGTTGTGGTTGAAATCTCTTCTCCAGGAGCTTGGATTTTCTATTAATCAACCTATTGATATGGTGTGTGATAATCAAGCAGCTATTTATATTGCTGGGAATCCTGTTTTTCAAGAGCGAACTAAGCATATAGAAGTCGACTGTCACTTTGTTCATGATGCTGTGAAACAAAAGCTAGTTGCTACTCTTTATGTTGCCTCTAGAGATCAGTTTGCTGATATGTTTACCAAAGCATTATTTCGTCCTGCTTTTGTTGCTGGTTGTTCCAAGCCTATATGCTCCAGCTTGAGGGGGAGTGTTGAGTTACTTTAATTGAGTTATTCTTTTATTTTTAGAGTTTTATTTCTTTTTTACTTACATAAGGGTATTATGGTCATATACAATTTATATTTAATATAAACACAATGGGTGTAGGGTTTTTGTTACTACAAAAATCTATAGCCCCCTCTTTGTTTCTTTCTTTTACGTTCTCCTTCTTCTCCTCCTCTCTATTCCTTCTCTCTTCCTTCTTTCTCTCTTGCTATTTGCTGCGGGTTCTCTAATCAGCTTTGTGACAAGCTCAGCATAGTTGCCCCTCTATATTCGACGGTGAGTCTAACTTGAATAGACAAATACATAATTAAGTCTAAAATCGATAAAAATAAAGAATTTTCTTGAAAAAATTGAGAAAAGTCCATAGACTAACACATTAATAAAAGCATTTTATATTTCTTTTTGGAGATATTATTTTGTTGATGGCTTTTAGTCTTGTTCAACTTTTTCAATAGGTCAATTTAACCCTAAACCTTTTTATGTTAATAGCAATTCTATCCACCAACTAATTTAGGTAAAATATAATTGATGTGGATATCGACCGGTAAAGATCGGTGCTAATATTGACATTTTTTTTTAAATATTTTTCATTTTTCCTTTCCCTTATTATTATTTTTTTTGAGCTGTTGGTCAATTGTTTTGTCGGCCACAAGCGAGAGTTGACATTGACATGGACATTTTTTAAAAACTTTTTCTCCTTTCTCTTTTTTTCTGTGGATTGAGCCTCGCCTGGGCAAGGTTGACTCCCGCCTAGGCCAAGGCTAAATTGTCCTGATTAAATTGATCTTTTTACATTGCAACTTTTTATGCACTGCATCAAAAAGCCTGAAAGAATAAGTTATACATTAATAATAGTTTGTTATTTAAGAAGATATGTCTTCGGTTTGTTCTACGTCTGTTCAGTTTTTATTGAGTGTTTTCTTTATACTTAACTTCCAAAGTTTTATTAATTTATGTTCAACATATATTGGTTAAATTTTTTCTATTTAAATAATTAGACCACATATGAAGAGCTCAAAATAAGTCACCCCAGTCAAAAAGTATATTTGAAAATGCTTTATCCAATTATTCAATTGTTTTGAGCTTTATAACTTTCCAAATCCAATCCAATTTTTCCTCCGTTCTTAGTTAAGCAGAACTTTCTTCTATTACACCTCTGATCGATAGGTTACAAACATGAATAACACCCACAAGAGTCAAAGAGTGATGCTAGCCAGCATCACTAACACACACAAAGCAAGGACAGCATTTACTCCTGTTCCTTTTTTCTCTGAACTGGGCAATTAACGCTACAAAAAAGACAGTTGATAATCACATTAATCTGGTGCTGAAGTTCCATGAAGCTTATAAGTATAGAAGGGACTGATGATGCCTAAAGCTCTATTGGATTGAGTGGCTGAATCTCCTCTTCAGTAATTCTTTGCAATCTGGGAAATGGAAGAATACGTCCCCAGCGCAGCACTGATGACACCCACGACCACGATTGCAGTACTCAGAACAACCTGAACATGTCAAGTGAAAAGAAAATCTATCAGCAACTGGAGCAGTGGACAGAAGGGTACTGTGCCAAAAGGATCATAGTGTCTAGAATTCATTAAATAAGGCGGATGCCGCATTGTTCTGCTTAGTTAGCGAAAAGAACATCAAAGCCACTGCTGAGATGACCTCCTGCAGATTAGTGTTTGTCAAGCTAATTTCTGGATTCAAAGTACTTAAGTAACCATTGAAAGTCCATCTTCTCCAGAAAAATTCTGCTTTCCTACTTTCTGTCCCCAAAAGGGGAATAGTAAAAGCAAGCATGATCAAGACCGTAAGGGGCACACAGCCTATCTTATGTATGCCACATTTCTATAAGCCTCATAATTTTACTTCTCTCCTTCAAGTTGAATTCACTTCTGCCAGTGCAAGTTTTACCCAAGATCAAGTCTGAAGTACCTGCAATTTTGTCGCTTTGTTCCCCATGATCCTCAGAAAGCACAAAGCTGGAACAATTACTGCCTGAATCAAGGATAAAATTTTACATGGTTCAGAAAAATCGTGAGCACAAGACTTGTATTCTTCAATAACAGGTGAGATGGACATTCAAGAGACAATAACAGAGCCTCAATATTGTTGACTTATTGCTTATACTCCTCAAGGAAGATGTCAAAGACTATGAATTAACTGATAAAATATCAACACAATGGCACAATTTTACCAAGAAGAATTTGAGGATCCGCTAAGCTAAACTGATTAGCGTTGTCTGTTTCTAACTGAAAATTAACTATGAAATTACTAAATCTTAGTTTGTTGGAGTTCAAATTGCTTCTAAGTTCTCAAAACATGTAAAAAAAATGTATATAGATTCTAGCCAAAATCAAGAGACGTGCTTGTGTGATTCAACTACAGAATCTTTGAACAATTGCTGCACAAAAACTTAGTCCCCTAATAGACATGGAAGTGTGGACTAAAACGAAAAGAAGGAATAGAAGTGTGTCAAATAGTGCCCGAATGCTCATTTGCAGACAATAGTAATGATGAGGTCTATCCGTTGGAAAATGTGAATGCAATAGAAAGAGGTTCAGAGTCGATCAAATCTTTAATAAAATGCAGCACGAGACCTGGTTAAGAAAAAAATGGTCCATTTATCAATATTCCAAATAAGAATGGACGCAAATGGATTACTCTGGAAACTCAGACACAGCAAGGCTACACAGATGAAAAATATAAATCCAAATTCAAGTTAACGAGGCAATATCCCTACCACAAGAACACTTAGGAGGGAACCAATCAAAGCCATTACAAGACCTGCATCAAACCAGAAAAAGTTACACTAACAACACTGCATAAATGTCAAGTACTTGTTGAAATACTAGATGTAGCTGGAAACAATGGGTGAGCAAACAGTTAAAGTTGGAGCGAAGCTGTCAATCTTCCGTGATATGAGGTTTGTGCTGATGCAAAGTTTAAGTACTTTATTTACTCTTTGTGCAGTATGCTCTTCTGAAATTCTAAAGACAAGCAACCCTCATCAGTATGTGTAGATTCACTTGTAGAATGTGTTCAAAGAAAGTTCCTAACGTCAAGTATCTATTAGTGTCTCAATGTGGGTTTCTCATTAAAGAAACTGCAAAATGATAAGTAAAGTTTGTCACTTCAGTATAGATGTGATGAATATCTCAACGTAGAATATTTGAAGATATTATTATGGAATATAAAACTGAGGAATGGAATGTTTCATAATGGAGAATTCATCTTTTCTTATACAATAAAGCGCACTTACCTTTGTTACATGTTAACGAGGAAAAGAAGAATTATTTTAAGTCTCCCTACTATTGGATGTATCAATATTGAATGAAAAATTCTTGCAGCTCAGGTTTTCCAATAGCCTTGAAGTGCAGAATTCCAGTCGTCCTTTATGTTTAGTTTAGCTAATATCATCTTTGGCAGCACGCAAGCAAAGGGTCACTAACCAAGAAAAGAGAGGGAGAGAACAGTTTCTAGTATTTAAAATGGGACTAAACAAATGTGAGGAGGGGGGGCTACGACAGAGCTAAGTCACAGCTTTTTCCTTTTCTACTGTTCAGAATTGAAGATTGGAAGCGACACACTCCCAATATATACAATTATCTTAGATCCAAATGCATAACAGTAATGATGAGGATGAACTGTTGCTGTGAAAAGGAACTTAAAATATTTACCAAAGAAAGGAAGAAGGAAAGCAACACAAACTGAGGAGATGACCAGGGTTGTTCTAAGCAGAATGTAACATAGAAAATTGTCTGAGATTCCTGCAGGCAGCAACTCTTCTAGGCTCCGTGCCAATGGGTTCATCAACAGCGCATATTTATCCAATGTTCAGGATACAAAGTACGTTATAAACAGTAGAGGTAAAAGCAAAAAAGAATCATCAGTTTAATTGTCAGGACTCAAAAATGCAATGCAAAAAGGATATTTAGTGAACGGATTGATGACCTGCCACAGAAAAAACAAATGGGCGCTTAGAATCCACAACAGTATATATTTCAACCAGGGATAGAAGCTTTGCAGCACAATGCACAAAATCTCCTACTCACTGTTGTCCATATGGCGACTTTGGAAGCAATAAAATGTCCTGGCATATTTAAGGTGATCTGGGATAGTGTACTTTGACCAAACATGAGATATCCCATGACTGCAACGCCGCCATATATTAAGACACACAAGATGAAGCTGCATATACAAGAAAAATTTTAGGATATAAAAAGAAACTGAAGAAAGTATGTTAAGCATGTACCAGAAGAAAGTCCATACCACACCATCAACGCCTTGTTGAATTTTGTTTTATCAGCCATTGAGTGATAGATGTTTGGAAAAACAGCATGTCCAGAGAAGCAAAATCCGTACACACCAATGGCAAATGGAATGCCACTCCAATTGACCAAGGGACCTGTCTGGTGAAATCCAATACCCTCTCTAGTACCAAGTATCACCACGCAAAGAACAATCAAAGCTGTAGCAATTACTCCTCCAGCTGCAAGGATGCAATGTGAACACAGATGAAATTCCCAAGTTGCAGTTCGGATACTAAAAGAATTATAGAGGTTACTAAATCAAGGAAATGCTTGCCTGAGAGGTATGATATTACTCGTAGATCCCTCAACCAAACTGTAGGTAGCACAATGAGAGCGGTTAAAATTCCAAAAAAGTGCAAAGAATCCAGCTGAAAACCGGACCAATCAAATGATACTCCTGGAAATAGTCTGGTGAGGTTATCCCCTTCCAAAATAATGAACTCCACACAATATGACTGCAGACAAGAGCTAAGATAGTGAATAGGCTGAATTATCACGGCAAAAGTAAAAGCAATGCTTCTAGTCAGAACTTACGTATAATTCAGTGTACAAAATGATCTGCAACAACAAGCAAGAAAAGCAACTATTAGACTAAAGGCAATCCCCTTTCGTGCAATGAACCTTTCTTTTTCTCTCTTAAATGACAATTTACCCTCCAAACCTATTAATAATCAGGCATTATTACAACATGAAATCATAAACTCACAGAGACGAAAAGACGCCCATATCTCCCAAAGGCAGCTTGTCCTAGATCTGGGTATGTAATGATGCCTTCTTTGCTTTCAAAGCAGTCTCTCATGAGAGAAGCAGTGTAACAGCATATGATGGCGAACAGAACTAAAATCGCCAGACTTGCCCATCCAGCTTCTTTTGTTGCGTAAGGTGTAGATAGAAGCCCCACTCCAGCCAGTACATTGATCCCTATTTTGGAATCAAAAGCAACACAAATCATCTGGTAACCAAAGGGCTTAATTCATGCCAAATGGCTATGGAAACAAGAGCGCTAATGGAAAAGTGAAAATATTGAATTATCACTTGAAGATGTCAAGTGGCCACTAGTGCAATTCCCTACGGACCATTGAAAACAGTCTGGGTGAAGCTACATCCATGACTGATCGGCAATTCTCCCGTAATCTGTCGGTGAAATGAAGACTTAGCTGAATATGATGATTGTGCTCTTGATATCACATCTTCCTCCCTTGGATGTTTACTCTCTTCAGTCAGTAAAGGAGATTTTGAACCTGCGTGAATGTTGCTCATGCTGTAATCATTGTCATAGCTTGAATATCTAATACTCGGTGAGCGACTGAGAAATCCAAAGTTTGGCGACATCGAGATGGTGTAAGAATCTGTAGTCGCCCTGCAACAAAGGGTAGAGAGAGGAGGTGACAAGGACAAATATAAGAGGGTCAGCACTTGAAAACTGTAAAGCATCCTTCTAATTCAAATTGCTGAGTAAAACACCTGAGCTCTTCCATTGCTGCCGTAGCTCAAGTATCACTAGTTCAGCTTAAGAAAGAGAGATCATAGTCAACTTAAGGCATGCACTTGACTCTTTCATTTTCCACTCGCAATTTCTTTTCTCGTGTATACTGGGAACAATTATTGATGTGGGACAAGCTGTTTTTATTGAGAGCCAAATATGTTTAGTTGTTGTACGTGGATGCTCTGTGTCACGAGCACAAGGTAGTTGGGTTGTAGTAAATGTGATGGTTGAGTGAAGTACTATATTTTGCGAGGAAAAAAAAAAATGAACACACTAAACTAAGGGAATCAATCGGATATCAAATTTATGCGGTTCAATTAGTGTGACTACTCCCATGGAAGAATGGTACGAAATTCCACCATAGATTAAATGATAAGACTGAGAAAACAATCACAAATTCGAGTCGCTCAAATACTCTTTGGTGTTTCTTGGCGTTCAATTACATCCAATAATTCCATAATTAGTCCCCACAATTGCTCGTGGAATAATCTCTCAATATCACAGAGAAATTCACTAATCTATTGGCTTCGAGCAGGCCACACAATTGATTGTTATGACCAATCTCTGTCAAGCAGAAACCAAAACACAATTGGAGACCAAAAACCTACTAAAATTAAAAAACCACTCAAATTAGGAGTTCTATTCAAATTGGACTAGATTTCCTTTACGAGCTCAGATTTAATACTATACATATCTGTGCCTTATACTCCCTTCAATCAAGCGAATTGAATGTCAAATTTCATATCTGTCGTATTTTCTAACTGAGCCTTCTCTTTCTAAGAATCAGCACTGCAACAAAGATCCAGGCGGGAAAAAACCGTATGCTAGCAGCATGGTTGCAGACTCCAAGTTTTAGCAAACAGCTTTCTGCACGAACTAAAACATCCCCTCAATCTTGATAAAGGCACAGTAAAATGGGAAACGAGGAAACTCCTAAAGAAAAAACAACCAGGAAGCACAAAATCCATCCTACTACAGAGTTCATTTCCAAGAATCAATACTCTGTTGAACAACACAAAAATCTGGAAAGATTTGAACTCGGAATTTAGATTCTAATTTGGTTCTGTCTGAGATTTTATGAAATTATTTTTATCAATTTTAAAAATTTAATTTATTATATGGAAGTATGATTTATTATTTAAATACTTTAACCGGCACGTTTACTATCCACAAACTCAACACACCCGCCTTTCAGTCAAATCAGGCATCGCTGCCGAAAGCCGACAAAGGCCAAAACCTGGATTCATCGAGAGTGCACCCCCTTCGCTACTATGAATACAACATCCGAGAACCAAATAAGGAACAGAGAATCCAGGAACACGGCAACTTTTCGCCATACCCACGGCGTCGCCGTGGACCGGTTGATCACGGAAATAGAAAACTTATCTCGGTTAAACCGTAAGCAAACCGTCACCTGTAGCTCAGCGGCCACACGAAGGCGATGGGCGAGCCGCTCCGGCCTCCTCCGGCGCTGCCTGCCCCCTCGTCTCCCTCCTCCTCGCTGCTGCTGCTACCTCCGATCTTGTTCACCTCGAGATCTCCGTGCTCGCTGTCGTTGTCGACTTCATCGCGCTCCAAGAAGAACTGCCCCTCCCCCGCCATGGCAGGACAAGAGCTGCACTCAAGACTCGGAAACAGATAGAAAAGAAGAAGCAGGGGAAGGAGGAGATGCAGCAGCTGCTTCGCGTCTTTAGGCGAAGGGAGGAGATGGAGTTGTGTTAAATTATTGATCGAATTTTTAGAAATTTCTTGAAAGATTTGAGCTAGAAAATACAAGAAAATCCTAAAAGAATCTATGGAATTATCTCTGCAAATGGCAGAGATATTTGCCTTAAAAAAGCCTATTATTGAAGAAAAAAATTGTAAAAAAAACTCCTAGAAGATGGCCATAAGTCGGTGGAGTACTCCTATAGATAGGGAAGGGGGGTACGTAAGAGACCAAAAAAAAAACAAAGCTCCTCCCTTTTTATTTTGTTCCAAAGTTTTATTTTGTTCCCTTGTTGCAAATTATTTTCTTACCCATATTGTTCTTTCCTTATCTCTCTTGATAGTTTATACATAAAACACACTTGCACACACATCAAACACACGCTTCTACAAAAACACCAATAAGTTGCCAGAAATGGAATCGCTAAAGATCGAGATGGAGATTGAGATTGCGGACCGGTGTCAGTGTTCTTCAGGGGAGTGATCTGACTCCAAGAGCAATAATTGCACTTAGGCCTACAACGTTTAGCCGTGAACCAGAGCTAATGATCGGAGATCTTCTACCTAGATAGTACACAGCTTACACAGACCAAGAGCTAGCCACAAGAGCTTTACCAGACTCCTTCCGTCTACTGAGACCAGTGTATAAAAAGACATTTGAAATTCTTAGAATAGGGAGGGGAGCTTATGGACAAAAAATGAGGATTCCGGCGGCTTTTGTCGCTTATGATCTGTGGGGGCGAGGTTGGTCGTGTCGGGACTTGTGTTTTGGAGTGAAGGGCTGACGTGGCGCCGATATTTTTTTTTGCTGACGTCACGGGGGTGGGGGTGGCCACGCGCGCGCCGTTCGCGCCGTTTCAACACAAACGAGCATGTAAAGGGTAGTAACGTCATTTTGCTTATCTAATTCGTTTGCTTTCGAAACACCCGCTAAGCTTGTTTAATGAGATAATATTAAATTTTTAAAGTATGGACAGTGTATTATCGACTTACGGGAGCAGTCCGCACAATGAGAATGCATATTTTCTTATTTAAGCTCTAATCATTTAATTGAGAATAACTTACAAAAAAATGTCTTATGAATTTTTCATGAAATGAAAACAAACCTATTTTGACATTCGTTTAACAGAAAATGAATTAGTCGAATAAAAAATTTTCCATCAACAAAGGAAAATCTTCGAAAATAAGGGAAAATATATTTTGCTTTTAATCATCTTTCTTTCACTTGTAAACTAAGCATTTTTTTACCAAACACAATTTTCTTTTTTATTTTAAAAATATTTTTTTAATTTGTTTTCCTTTTTTTTTCTCCTTCTTCTTTGGCTGATCACCAGCCCCAACAATGGTCAGCGACTGGCTACAGGCGAGCTTGGGCCTCACCTGGCCTCACTTGAGCTCACACGAGGCTGTCAGGCGAGCTCAGACCTCTCCATAACAAAGCAAGGTTAGGTGAGGCTTGAACTCACTAAAATCGGCAAGTTGGAGCCTTGCTAGCTATCATTGTGGTCGATGACTAGTTGAGGAAGAAGAAGAAAAAAAGAAAGAAAGAAATTAAAAAATCGATTTAAAAATAAAATAAAAAAAGAAATTATGGAAAAGAATGTATGAAGGAAAATATTTTCCTTACCAAATGGCAGAAAATACTTCTTACTTCATTTTTAGATTTTAGCTTAATAATGAAAAATATTGTTGTTTTTCTGAAAATTTGTTTCTTGAAAAACATTTTCTAAAAACACCATATTTTTTGCGAAAGGAATGGAGTATTAGTTGCATAATAGGCATCCCAAAGTTGATAATTTTTTTTCTCTTTTTTATCGTTATTTCAAATTAATAAAGAGATTGTTATTTTCATTTTCTTCAACCCCAGATACTCTTTAATAAGGAAGAAAAACTATGAAAACTTTGACATATGAAGAAGGCTGACAAAGTAAGAAACTTGGTTACTCACTATCTCACGCAAATTACTTTTGAGGGCATACTCCTATAAATATCATTCATGAAAAGACGATAGATTTTGCAAATGCCAAAAACATTTATTAAGAAAGACAAATATATATGCAATGCTCAAAGAGATGATGCTTATATGTAAAATTTCATAAATCACATTGTATATTTAGTAGACTTTGGACCTTGCACTATGCTAAATAATTAGTGAATCACTGCCTCGCAAGTCGCCTTGATTTATCATTGGATTTCAAACTTATGTACTATGTTACAAAAATTGACAATTTTCTATATGAAGTAGTGCCTCGATAACATTATGAGATTCAATTACATTAAAGGGAAAATATCAAAAAGAAAACCTCGCATTTCAACCTAATATGAATTTGCACCTTCAGTTTTCAAAACCTTCGATCATTCCAATTGCTCTTATCATTTCAATTTGCTCACAATAAACAACCACTTGCCCAAAACCCCAACACACCCAGCCACCCATTGCTCAGCCCTTCCCCTCCCGGGGCCACCCTCCACTCTAGTTAAGTTGCACCTTGTTGAGCTTAGCCAGCGTCGGACTCGATCAAATGTCGAGCTCAACCTCGGGCAAGCTCAATCCAAATCCGTCAACCTCGATATTGGCCATGACCGAGAAGAGTGAGACATGGAGAGCATAGTGAAGAGTGAGATGCACAGAGGGTTCAACTAAGATTGGTGACCGCATGAGGTCGTTTAAAAGTGCTGGCAGCGCCACACCACATTGTCGGTCGAGGTTAGTGGTGAAAGTCCACGAGAGAGAAAAAGATTTGAGATTTTGGATAAATTCGAAAGTAGATCAATCTTCATACAAGCAAATCCTAATTCTCAAAACTCGAGATGTCAATCGATACGAATGTTGATCGAAATTACCTCAGAATTGAGAGAAATAAGCCGAAGAGGAGCTAGGGGGACTCGCGCGCGTACACGCGCGGGAGAGAAGCGCTTCGGGGGCTGTCGGGTCGTGTCGCGACCGCACGTTTCGTGCGAACTCTCGGGGGAAAAAGAATGATGCATCGGAGCTTGTCCACTTCTCAATAATTAAAGGACAGCCGCCGTCCCGCCAGTGAACGCATGTGACGAGGCGGAATGGAGACAAAAAGAAACATGTGAGGGCAGCCCTTTGGCCAGCAGAGTACGACGTTACCTTAGCTTCCTGCCAAAACGTCGCCCCACGCGTGGCTGGCGTTATCCAAGAAACGCAAAAAGAGAGAGATGAAGGAATCTAGATTCCGCGTGATTCCAAATTCTACGCGATGATCTTCCCGATTTCCCCTTCGTTTTCTTTGTTCTCTTTGAAAAAGTTTACACAAGGATTTTTTTTTTTTTGACAAATGAAACGGTAGGAAGGGTCGATCCGCCAACCACACAATATAAATGTACATTGAATCATATTCCATTTGAATGGTGAAGATTTAGCGTGCATTTTCCACTTGATTGGAATTCACCATTTGTAAGACACGACTGGTATTATTATTATAGAATGGGGTGTTTCCTCGTCGTCTTTACTTCATATGCATCGTTTTAAGTGAACTAACAAAAGATATCATTAAAAAAAATAATGATATGAAATTTCATTAATTTTCTTTCTCATTTATGAGTTTCACCTTGTTTCGAAGATTAAAGAATCAATAGATAATCATGGGGATAATTACCATAAAGAGTCTTGAATCTATTATATGGATACCGATTCAATCATAAATATTTCAAATTTAATTAATTTAGTTATAAATCTTCTGACAATTTATCAATGTAATCATTTCATTTAATTTTGACCGAAAATCGTCAATATGGACATCGATTCTCTTTTGTGGCGTGATCGATGCCGACATAAATAATTTTTACAATTTTAAATAATACTTGTGAATTTTTTATTTTTTTTCCATTTTTTTTTATTGTGGCCCAACGAGGGCTTGAACCTAGGGCCATCGGCCCATCAGGCCTTGTCTGTGGCTAGCAAGAGTGTTTGGGCCATCACTAAGACCGTAGACAAGGGGAGGGAAATAAGAAAAAAGTAAAAAAAAAAATGAAAGAAAACAAAAAGTTTAAAATTTTTGCCATTCATACAACAAGTTTAAATTTTTTTGATAATTTTCCCAAGAATACTTTGTCTCTCATTTCCTCGTTATTTCATCTCCCTTTTTGTTCTTTTCCCGCGACAAAAGCTTCTCGCCATTTTCATAGCAAACGAAAACCAGTGAAGAAACTTGTCATTGGAGTATATCTCGGGTTGTAGAAAAGGATCGAGAAAGGGAGGAATAATAGGCTTCTTTGCCATCACTTGCTATCAATCGCATGAATCGATTCCTTCCTTAAAAGTAACCAAAAACTTTATCCTTTCGTCGGACTTACATTTTTTCGTGCCCGTCCTTATTCCGGACCCAAAAAGTTGGCAACCTAAAGCAACGCATAACACTATGCCCACCCTGCAAGCCTTTATCAATGCCCCCTCCATGGTTCTTTAGCAAGACAGCCTGAAAACCTCCTTCGAAATCTGTCGCAAAGGCCTCGCGAAACAAGAGCGAGATGGGGAACACGCTTGTGGGAAATGGAGAGAAGAGTGTGAAAGAGTTCGAGCCGATCATCGAGAAATGTTACGAAAAATACATCGACGAGAAAAAACAGGTGGAGGAAATGGGCTTGGCGGATTTTTACCACCTTGTCTGCGAAACCGTGGAGTGAGTTTCGATATCTTGATTCTCGAATTCGATATCTCTGAACTATTTCCGAGAATTGTATCGCGTTCATTGCCTTGTTGATGGTCGATCTTTGGGACAGAGAAATCAATAAGAAGCTGGGGAACACGCAATTTTGCGTGCCCAAGGTCGCCACTCTGGATCATGCTTATCTGGTAAACGAATCCGTACCCAGTTTCGATATCTTTGATTCTTGAATGTTACGTTTGGCTCATGCCGTCAAAAATTGCAGACTCACCATCAAGGGAAAGGGAAATCGCTGACCAAGGAAGAGTTCCAGACGATCATGCAAGAGGTGATCGTGGACACGGGGGTCACCGGCTTCGGAGCCAAGGACATCTTCTTCTACCTCTTCGGCGTCCCAGTGACGGCGCTGCTCATCAAGCAAAGGGTCGCGCCGGACGCGATCCCCAACGAGATCTTCATCCCCGGAATCACGTCCCTCACCGTCTTCGTCCTGGCGAAGATTAACAAGATATGAACTGACTCAAACCTGCGGCATTTACGTATGGGCTTGTCTATACTTCGTGCTGTTTTACCCTTCATATATGGACGAGGAGGATCATTTGCTCTTGCCTTTTGGTTGAAATGTCAATATATCAAGCTTAATTCAAATTATACTAGGTGTGTAGAGAAAAAAGGGGAAATGCCCGGAAGCCTGAAAACTGGTCGGACGGCCTGAATTCAACCGGGTCAGTGGCAGGGGTCACAAATTCTTTTCTGAAAAAAGTTGAAAAATGTCAAAAAACCGAAGTTTGGGATAAAAAAATGACTTCCGGGTTTCCCCATTTGTCTACGTTATAGCACCATGAACACCGTTTTTAGATCGGTATATCGAGTCTCGTAAATCAAACATATCAAAAGTCATACGTCCGGTTAATATCAAGGTACGTGTTCGTTTCTTTAAATAAAACTTAATATAAACTAATTTCATATTCGTCATTTGATATTTGCATGTTAGAGTATTGAGATTTCATGATTCACAATTGATCTTCTTTTTTCTTTTTCTTTTTTTGGTTTACCTTAATGATTGCGTTAGCTTCTTGGGATGACTTGCGTAAAACAAGCCGATGACATGCCAACGCCCCTTCCACCTAATTTGCATGAAAAGCTAATTCATCTCTCAAGACAAGAATGTGAGCATTTTACGTTGGTTTTGTACATCACGTCATCCCCGGCACGACACAATTACGCACTCATAAGAGTACATCAATTTGGCTTAAGCCCCACTATACTCATTTATGCTATACATATGTGTGTGTATGTATAATTACAATCTTCATTATAAGCCCTTTTGAAAGAGTCTTAAACTTCCTTTATCCTTCTGCACAATCGAATATACGATAGTCGAATATTTCGATCTTTCTGAGGTCAAACATAGAGATGCTTCCAAGTTCCAGCTATCCAACGTAAGTCCAAGATATATTCATGTCTTGAAAGCATCGTGGATCCTATTCTTTCCGTAAGCATGATTATCCCGCCACACGCGAAAGAAATCAATTTGCAATTATGGTCGGGCCGGGGATGAGATAATCTCATAGTTCTAATCTATAATTATTGAAAATGACGGGGACGAGGACGATAACTAAATCACCAACTGGCACATGAATGTTGAATGCAAAAGTTCTTGCGTTCCAACAATTTCGGATAGGAGAAAACGAGAGAACAAAAAATGATCAGCTAAAATAAAAAAGGAAAGAAAAGACGGGAACGTTGGAGGGTGTTCGTTGAGTTATTCTTCTTATCAGAGAGACATGAAACAACCGATCTTTGGTTCAATCGCTCTTTTCGCTCCGTTCCGACAAATTCATGGATAGTTAGAAAGAAAGAGAAGATCGAACGAGGAAAAGAGGAAAAAACCTTCGACGAACCGACGCGTCAGGCATTTCCGAATCTTCATCGCGCTAACCCAGGAGGAGAGAACAAGAATATAGATCTTCACGTGCAGTCGGATCGCATCGAACAATGCATCGGATTCAAGAATTCGCGCGGATGGACGTAAGAAGGCGAGAAGAATAGATAGGGTGGGGATTTTTTTTGGTTTTCGATCATAGGAGATGAGCAAAGAACACTGCAACACGGTGATGAAGGCGTGGGAGGCGACCCTACGCAAGACGCAGGCCGCCAAGAAGCGCGCCAACAGCATCTTCGGGACCATGTCCGTGGCCCATGCCGACGATGAGGACGAGGACGGCGACCATGACGACAACAAGAACAATAGCAGCGACAACAAAAGTGGCCTCGATGCCTCTATCGGTGGCGGCGAGGTTTACCATGCAGAGCAGTTCGTCCTGAACGGCGACTGCTACACGGGGCAATGGCAAGACAACTTCCCCCATGGGTACGGCAAATACCTGTGGACGGACGGATGCATGTACGTCGGCCAGTGGCACCGGGGAAAGAAGACGGGGAAGGGTAGGTTCAGCTGGCCTTCGGGGGCGATCTACGAGGGCGAGTTCAAGGGCGGGTACATGGATGGGAAGGGCACGTACACCGGCCCGTGCGGTGACGTCTACCGTGGCGAGTGGATCATGAACCTGAAGCACGGACACGGGGTCAGGAGCTTCACGAATGGCGACCGCTACGAGGGCGACTGGAGGAGGGGGTTGCAGGAAGGGAGCGGGAGGTATCAGTGGGCCAATGGGGATTGCTATGTGGGCGAGTTCAAGAACGGTGTGATCTGCGGGAAGGGCACTTTTGCCTGGTCCGATGGGCATAGATATGAAGGTTTGTGGGAAGATGGATTGCCGAAAGGGAATGGGACTTTCCTGTGGCCTGATGGGAGTTTTTACATGGGGAATTGGAGCAAGGACCCGGAGGAGCAGAGCGGGAGCTACTACCCGGCGGGCGGGTCGCCACCCGCCGAGGGGGATAAGCTTGACTGGAACCCACAGCAGGTGTACGACGGGTGTCGGGGCGTGAGATCTGCACCGGGGAGAAGGTCTCGATCCTGCCCTCGCAGAAGAAGCTGGCGGTGTGGAGGTCATCCAAGGGGGATGCCTGGACAAAACGGGTGTCGGTTGATGGGCGAGTCAGCGTCGGCGCGGAGAGGACAATTGACCGGGTGCGAATGCTGGAGGGCGACGACAGGGATGGCGGTGGCATGGGCGAGGAGCTGGGGAGGGACGTGGAGGTGGATCTTTTGGGGCTGGATGTGGAGAAGGCGAGCCTGGGGGGGTTCCCTGGGCAATTGAAGCTGCCTAAAACTGGGAAGAAGCAAGGGGAGACAATTTACAAAGGGCACAAGAACTACGAGTTAATGCTCAATCTGCAGCTCGGGATAAGGTATAAATCAGACATCGAAACTTTTCCCACACCGGATCTGCTCTTCGCGATTTCATTTTGCCTAATTGCCTCTGGTGATTTCGTCTCATGCGTTCTGTGTTGGCGTCTAGGATCATCGCTCCGTAGTTCCATTTTTAGTCATGTCTGGATGACGTACGTAAACTTTAGTGCAGAACTAAGAAATATCACCTTATCGACCTGCAGAAAGTCTCAGAAGCACGGTATGCTAAATGTGCCTGATGGGCATATCATTTTCATGTCACAGGCATTCGGTTGGAAGAGCCCCTCCGCCGGTATCTCTCGATCTCAAGGCATCAACCTTCGACCCCAAGCAAAAGGTATGGACGAGGTTTCCTCCGGAAGGAAGCAAATACACGCCCCCGCACCAGTCTTGCGAGTTCAAATGGAAGGATTACTGCCCTTTAGTTTTCAGGTCAGTACTTGGTTCAGTTATGAAAAAAGGATTTGTCGATTTGACATGTTGAACTATCGTTATTGCTTTGTAAGCTTAAATTGTACCATTGGATTCCGACATGCCATTGGAAAGAACTTCGAATTCAAATGCATTGATGGCAAATGCCATTCAGTAAAAAAAAAATGAAGCATGAGACAGTATGTCGTGGTTTTCTGTATGAATTTTATCGCTGTTGACTGTTGCACATGATTTTTAGGACCCTGAGGAAGTTGTTCAAGGTGGATCCGGCTGATTACATGTTGTCGATCTGCGGGAACGATGCCCTCCGAGAGCTCTCATCTCCTGGCAAGAGCGGTAGCTTCTTCTATTTGACAAATGACGACCGATACATGATTAAGACGATAAAAAAGGCGGAAGTGAAAGTGAGTTCTGCATCTTTTGCTGGCTGTTGAGTAAAAAACAGATACTATTTCCGTCTTTCCTGCTGATTTCGAACGATTCAGGTGCTTCTGAGGATGCTTTCGGCTTATTATAATCATTTCCGAGCCTTCGAGAATACTCTGGTGACGAAATTCTATGGTCTGCATTGTGTGAAGCTAACTGGACCTATTCAGAGGAAGGTAGAGAATGCCTTTACATAGATTACCAGTTCTTTGAATTGCAAATGAAGCCAAGATCCTGTCGAGCTAATTAGGCAACTATGATTATAAACTTTTTCATGAAGCAACAACTAGATCTCACAACAAAAAATAATAAATGCACAAAAATCAATTGCACATATGCAAGATTCCCGACTGAAATCATGGTTTGGTGAATTAGGTAAGGTTCATCATCATGGGCAATCTCTTCTGTTCGGAGTACACCATCCATCGGCGCTTTGATCTCAAAGGCTCATCCCTCGGCCGCACCACTGACAAGCCTGAGTCAGAGATCAACGGGAATACTATCCTTAAGGATCTCGATCTGAATTTCTTGTTTCGCCTTCAGAAGCCATGGTTTCAGGAGTTCTGCAGGTAATTTGATGGCATGCTCATCCTTGTTATCCACAACAGACAGGATAGGGATCTTCAATCTCCTTCATCGATCTTTCTAGCCGAAACCCATTGCCCTTTTGGTCTTGCTGGTATATAATAGTACTGTTCCTATCATCAACAGGCAAATTGATAGGGACTGTGAGTTTCTTGAGCAAGAGAGGATCATGGACTACAGCCTTTTGGTTGGTCTTTACTTCAGGGAGACGTCGGTGGCGGGTTATCTGATCCCGTCTGGAGCTCGTACTCCAACCGGTTATCACTTTTCATCCTTTGAATCTGTCGTTTTTTCCATCATTAAGTGTTGAAACGTACAAATTTTTAAGGAAGCAATAGGAGCTTAACTTTCCGGGTTCGTTTCACATTGCAGGTGACCAGGAAGATGAAGGTGCTCCTCGTCTCACTCGAGCTGATGTAGACCAGCTTCTTCTTGATCCAACCAGGTTTGTATCTAAATTTCGCAAAGCATAGCACAGTTTCTTCCAAACATCAAGAATGCATCAACATGTGACACGTTCCAAGAGATTGATTGCAGGTGGGCTAGCATCAGGTTGGGCGTGAACATGCCGGCTCGGGTTGAGAGATCGATCAGAAGAGCTGGTTCTGAGCTTCAGCTCATAGGCGAACCTACCGGAGAATTCTACGAGGTGGTGATGTTCTTCGGCATCATCGACATTCTCCAGGACTACGACATCAGCAAGAAGCTCGAGCATGCATACAAGTCCATCCAGTACGATCCGACTTCGATATCAGCAGTCGATCCTAGGCAATACTCAAGGCGCTTCCGCGACTTCATCTTCAAAATTTTCCTCGAAGATGAGTTGTGAAAATGATATGTGGATTTCCCGGCATTTTTCCTTTGGGATTCCGGCGTTCCTTGGATGACTCCGGCCGCCTGACTTACCTTCAATGGCCATTACTTAAAAACTGTATAATGCAATGTACAGAGCACAAGGAAGACTACACATATTATAGGAGTGTGCGAAGGAAAATAGAATAATTGCACAAAGGAGACAAAATATTTATGACTGCAACTTTGTAATGTTGTGTCCAAATGAGTAGCTATATAAATGTAATTGATCCATTCTTTTATTTGAGTTAGTATAGAATTGATGATACTGAGACTAGTCCTGATCTTGCACAAACCAATCCTGTGTAATTATTATTTTGAGCATAGTCATATAGGACGCGTTTGGTAACGATTATGTTCCCGGGAACAAATTACGATCAGAAATTATTATTTTTTATTCTGTTCCCGGGAACTGATTCTGAGTAAAAGAACGTGTTTGGTAACTGTACAAAATTTCTGATTCTGGAATTGAATTGCGTTTGATACCGTATTTATTGATTCTGTTCCAAATCAATTTATTTTAATTTTTAAATAATTTTTATAATTTTTTCCCTTTTTTTTTTTTTTCCTTTTTATTTTTTTCCTTTTCTTTATTTTTTTTTTTTTTCCTTTTTTTTTTTTTTTTTTTTCTCCTATTCTAATTCTTCTTCGGGCGGTTGCCGGCCCTCGGCGAGGCCGGCTCTCGTCGGCTTGGCCTCTCGTAGGGGCGAGGCCCGGCCACCGGGCGAGGTTGGGCGAGCCTCGCCGATGGCTAGGCTTGCCTCCGGCGAGCTCACTGGACCTCGCCCTAGCCTGGCGAGCCTCCGGCGAGCTCGTCGGATCGGTCGCCGGTGGACGGCGGTGGTGGCGGACGGCGGCGGGCGGCGATGGGTGGCGATCGCGGGATGGCGGTCGATGAAGAAGAAAAAAAGAGAAGAATAAAAGTTTTGATTCTCAATTTTGTTAGGAACAAGAATCAACTTTTTTTTATTCTCGATTCTCATCTCAAACCGATTCTCGAACAAAAATTTTACCAAACGCGATTCTTGTTCCAAACTGATTCTGAGAACAAAAAATCAAAATCTAACATTATTGGAATTGTTACCAAACAGGCCCATATTTGGTTTTTTTCCACCAAGAGCTTTGTACAGTACATGACTTGTGTACTCTATTTTTTTATAACGACCTGGGTAGTTATAGTTTGAAAAATCAATCAATCATCCAAATCAATAGCAATAGATATAGCACGCATACAATTTAAAGAGCACACAAGCTATGTACATATAAATTTTGCTTTTAAGAATTATCTACCCGCAACGATGCTACGCATCACATTATTGCTCGTGGAGTGGTATGAATCGTTGAAATCCAATACTCTCTTTCTCAAGTCCTACATGTTGATTTGATGAGCTCTATTTTGCCCATTTTTCATTATAATCTCATGCGACGAGTGAATGATGATACTTGGCAAGTGACGAAGCAACTCTTACTTGAATATTGAATTCTGCACACTTGCTGACCACCCTTGTTCTGAAAAGTTCTTTCATGGCCTATAGACCATGTGGATCAATATTATCTCACTCATTAATTATGTCGATCCCACCCTGAAGCCGACATGATCGATAGCAGAGACTAGCTTGATCTACGTGGTCCATAGACCGCACAACTTTTGTACCCCAAGTTGTTATACTAAGGTATATCTTTTATCCCAAACTGTGCAAGGTATTTGGGGCTTGATATAAACACTAGAGTTCAGCCAGCCCAGACCCAAATGCATAAACATGGAAAAAGAAGTGTTGGGTTCAAATGGACCGGACCGGACTAAAGGAAGCCTAAAACCAGTCACTCAACCGCTTTGTCAGTTCCCACACATTGGCAATGTACTTATGGACAGTTCTTGGTTCGCTCCAAATCTTGCTTGAATGCCCTCCTCGTCCTCACTTCTTCTGGGATGAGACGGATCAAACTAGAGAGTGGAGCAGTACTTATTCATTCCCAATTTTTGAAACTTGAGCATGAAAGGTGAGGACTTTCGTAATGGGCCTCCAGCCCCTGTCGGGTCGACCACAGCCCATGCACTCTTCTCTCGTGTCCTCAACGGGGGAGAGGGAGGAGAGAGAGAGTGTGTTGAGCTTCATCTATAACGATCCAGTCCAATGAGAATAGAAGTGATCATAGAGGTTAGATGGTTTAGATAAAGAGTAACTCTTGACAATATTTTTAAACAAAAGATTTTAAGAAGCGAATATATAGAATAGGAAAATGAATCGAAAATATATATATATGAAAATTGAAACCAATTAATGAAAATATCTTTCAATGTAATGGCAAGTTTTGTTTCGAAACTTTAAGCGAGTTGAGACTAAAGTCGGGATGGTGAGCTCCGGGTAAAGTGATCCACAGACGTCAAATCATCAGCATGGACAGATTAGCTAAAAGGGCGTGATGATTTTATGAGGACGACAAAACCAAAGGATGGCCTCGCCTCACGATCTTAAGATGGGCCCATCTTGAAGGGCCGGTCCGTGCGCGTGCGGCACGAGGTACCCCCCGCTGCAGAGCTGCGGACCTCGCTCTTCCGAGCACATACAGAAAAAGAAGGGAAGAGAACGGAGGTGAAGAAGAAAGAGCAAATTGCGATATGCAAAGAGATCGCAAGAAGTCGGGATTTTGGTCGGAGCAAAAGGTGGGGATTCGGGCCACCAATGATGCTTCTGGGGACCCGGGGTCAGGCCCCACGTTGTGGTCGGGAGGTTGGCGTCCACTTTTGGGTTCCACGAGAAGCCGTACCGATATCTTCTTCGTTAGATTTTCCTAAAGAAAAAATCATCTGGGCCACTCTCTTATTTTCCGCTAGAATTTTTGTCTCCCATCCCACGGCCCCAAATGAAGGAATTCTATTTTTTTTTTAAAAATACCCCGGGGATGGGACCAGATGCAGACCCGATCAATCGGGGACCTATTCTGATGACCCTGACAGCAAGCGGTTTGCAAGCAAATTGATTGGATTCAGACAAAATATTCCTAGTTCGTGAGCTGGAAATTTCCAATGCTCCAATTAATTATACTCACCTTTGGTGTTGATGTAAACCCTCGAACGATCAACAACTTTGGTTCTAATATAAGCACTTTGTTAATAAAAGAAGAAGAAGAAGTTTGCAACGTGTAGCTTTCGATGCTTTCGAATTTTTCTTCTGATCTACATGATCATCACTTCAAGAATTTTAAATAGTGCCCTGTTGAGTATTGTTTAAAAGCATTTTCGAGACAGCAAATCGTATGAGTTTCACTATTATATAAATTGCAGTACAAAAGAATATCTTCTTTAAAATTAACAAATAAATGATGCATGGCTTAGAGAGTTTAATCTATTGCAATAAATTCCCACGTAGCTTTTTCTTTCTTTCAATAACTATAAATATTCTTTGATCCCTCAAAACCGCCCTGAAATGTATCGACAACGTCGAGGGGATTCATCCCTTCATTTTTAATTGACTTTAGGAATTACAAGCCGTCGCGTCTCGCCAACTTAATCCCCTCACATAGCGATACGTTATGTCAGCAGGCATGCGATGTTTATAGTCGATGTCTTGACAGACGTGGACAACATCCTAATTTCAATAATTAAGACTGATCATATCAAGTAATCTATTTGATTGCATAGACTAATATAAATGTGTGTTTATGTGACATGGCTTTCTCCATTTAAAATGTCTTGAGCTTCGGAAAGCGGTGGCCTGCAATGTTGACTCGATTAACGGATAAGGTTAATACTCGATCGAAGTCAACGTTTGACTAGGTAAACAAGATCGAGGGGGGAAATTATTTCCAGCATGAGACTTCCTCACGATTTCCTCGTATTGTCAACATCGAAATGTCATGTACGGAGCGATTTATGTCCAACCATGATTGATGCCGTGTGGAGGTTTTCTTTCATATGTCCGAGACATACCCAATCCCAATGATAAGCAATGAATTGAGGATCCACAATGCCATGATAGAGTTTTTGCGTTCATACAAGAGAGACTTAGTAGGCGGGATTCTAATGCACCTATCTTAGTAGCTACCCCACAAATTCCAAATTCCTTCTATTGCTCTAGGGAATTGAACTATGACTCATCTATTACATTACATTACGGATAAATCCATTCTCGTCATGATCAATCCATACATACATAGCCCCACCCTCCAATACATACATACCTCTCCCCCTTTCTCCCATAAAGCTTCATTTCTGAATTTTAGCTCTTATCTTTATTATTATTTGCACCATTTATAAAAATGAATAGTTTTTGATCATCCAAAAAAAATATCTAAACATAAATTACTATCGGCTTACATAGTTGATCTGATTAATGGATAAGATTAATGATGAATTTTTTTTTGTCTTTAACGATGAATTTCATTTGATTGGTTTTGAGAGCATATAACACTCAATCGAAGGTTTTTTTTTGGGTCATATTATACTTTATCGAAGTTGAGATTTGATTAGGTGAACAAGATCTAGGGGAAATTATTTCCAACATGGGACTTCCTCGTGATTTCAATGTACTGTCAACATCAACTTTGTTCGGAGCCATTAATGTCCAGTCATGATTGATGGTGAGTGAAGGATTTTTTTTATACGCTTCTAGATTATACAGGCGTGTATATGCTTCTAGATTATACAGGCGTGCATTTCTCTCGAGACAAAATGAATAATTTAAACAACATTTTCAAGCAATCATAGAATTTTACAAAAAACGAACAAACCAAAAATATTTTTCATCATCCGTGAAAAAAAGTTTGGACATAAATTACCATCGATAGCAAAAACATTTTTAGTCGACTCATCACTTTGGAGCAATTTTTTTAGTAAAACATTTTTCAAATGATTAATTTCTTGCAAAAATAAATGGAGCATTTAGATCTTTTTGCGATAAAAAAATACAAACATCGACAGGTGAAATTGTAAACAAATAATTATGGTGGGTTATATCAAAAGAACAGTATCATAGCATTTCACGAGATATAATAATTACCTGATTAAGAAAGCATGAGACCTTAGCTATAGCCTAAAATTATTTTATGCTCGTGTAAAATTGGAAGCATGCGGTCTCCCTGGATATTCCGTTCACCTTCCCTGCCCACGATGTCGCTCTCGGCCGAGCCATCTACGCAGCTGCAAAAGAGAGGGAACTTCCACTCTGGTCGGTCGTTGATGCAGAGAGGCTACCGACCTTTCGAAGTGAAATGCCAAGAAACTCTTGGCATACCCTTCATAAAAAAAGAGTATCTCATGGTGATAAATCGAGAATGCGTGCCGACTATTGAATCACTTGACAGGAACTTTCTCGATTGATGTCGGATTCAGGACACCTCAGACCGTTCCGTTTAAAGAATTTATTGATCAATGTTGGCTTGCATCACCGACAAACTCCTTTATTCAATGTGTGTTTTTACCCTACGACTGCCGTCCTAGGAGCCTATTAGGTGGCCACACATGTTTCAAACTCTTTCGCCGAGCCAGCGGTCTTTATTCCCCTGAAGTTCGATACGACCTTTAGTTCGCCCACGATCCATACATCTACCGAAGACGACCCTGCTCCTATCGTCGTCGCGGCTAGCGCCAGCGGCACGGGACAAGTGTCGATTCGCAAGTCAACCGGCCGTGCTTGCTCCGATACTGAACGTGCCCCCAAAAGGGTTCGAAAAGAAAGACGAGAGGTAAAATACAAGAGGGCCTGACTGGATACGGGCGTGGCTTTCCGCAATAAAATAAATAAAGTGGGAACATGCCATGCGTCACGAGACATAAAATAGAGGGACAAGAGGGAAGGAGAGACACCGAATCTTTGCCGAGGGGAACGTTTAGCTGCGGGCTAGGTCAACGTGGGCTCGCTCCGGAGCCCAAGGGTCATTTCCAGTGCTCTTTGCTTATTGAATTGGTTTTGCGTAGCACACCGATTGATCGGAAAAATTACCAAAAAAATTATAAACATATTATAATCGTGCTAATTCAATCATGAACTTTTTTTTTTTGCCAATTGGCAATTGTGCCAGTTTACTCCATCTGGCCAAAATTTGCCGGCCGATACTAATGTGGCTGCCGACATCGGGTTGATAGGGTCTAAGGTGGGTAGAGTCTAGACCTAAACCTTATACCCGATCCTATTATAATTAGTTCTCATTTTTTTGGACCTTGTACCCGACTATGTTTGTTTTGGACCTTGTACTCGACCTACCCTATTTTTTCAGTCTGGTTCTAGGGTTAATTCTGTTTCCATTGGAACCTGTTTTGCAACTTCTCGATATCCTATACGATTTCGAATTTTATATTAATACGCGAGAAAATAACGTAATCCTTCTAATTTGTATTAAAACATTGAGCACTTGTAATAAAAATAAAAGATCTACAGGGCTAATTATCATAAATAAAATCATAAGGCAAAGCAAAAATCATAACATTGCATAAACATTAGCAACAAACATGGATCTAATATTAGTCTTATTCCCACAGCTACAACATGAAGCTGTTCATTTATGCAAGCCTAACTCCTCCTACAAAAGAGAACTTAGGCGAGTCAATCACATGGTACACAAGAATTTGGTGACAACGAACGCCGTTCGTTCGTTGGACGGTGCAAGAAGGAGCCAGTGAGGGAGGGAAGTGAGTGAGGAAGAGGAATGACAAAGGAGGAGTGTTGTATGTGTCTGAGAGAGCCAAAAGGAAAAACGCCGTGTGATTGCGGGAGTAAAAATAGAAATTAAGGAAAAAAAAATAGGGTTTTAGACCTCCACTTACAAAACCGGTTCTCGAATTGGTTTCAAAAGCGGTTCAAGAATCGGTTCCCAAGTAGGTAATCACTCGGAACCGGTTCTCAGACCGATTTCAACCGGAACCAATTCCCGACCCTGTTTTCCGGGTGGGTCGGTCCGATTTCCAGGTATACCCGGTCCGGTTGCACACCCCTAGCCAACGATAATTTTTTTTAATGATATTCTATTTTTTTGAATTATTTTATATTTTTCTCCTTTTTTTTCTTTCTCTTTTTTTTTTTTTCCTTCTCCTTCCTTCTCCCCCCTTTTCCCTCCTTCATCCTTTGGCTCTAGCGATCAGCTAGAGGAGAGAGCTAGTTGATTGTCAAACTGAGGCGGCCGAATGAGCTCGCCCAATCATTGGCGGGGCTAGTGAGGGTTGGCCTTGTTGGGCGACGGCGAGGTGAGCCCTTGCTAGATTTGGTGAGGTGAGCTCACCCAGTCACCTTAGTATGGCAACTAGCCAACTCTCCTCTTTGGCCGATCGCCGGAGCCAAAGGGAGGAGGAGGGAGGAGAAAAAGGAAAGAAATAAAAAAGATAAAAATAATTAATAAAATAAATCAAAAAAATTATTATTAAAAAATTATCGCCGGGACTTGTTTGCCAATTTTGGAATGAATGGACTAAACTAGTATAATTGTAAAATGTTTAGGACTCGATTAGTAAAAAAATAAATTTAGAATTGAATTTGCACAATTGTAATAGGTTTAAGATTTCTTTTTTCTTTTTTTAATTTTCCCCCTATTGATCTACGAGACTCTTGATCATGTGGACATGCGTGATGGACGGCAAGGATACTAGCAATTCACAAGATATATAGAGTATATAATGGAACTCGAACTAATAATCCGATTTAGTTCCGTTTGTTTCGCAAAAAATAAATGGTTTAAAAAATATTTTCCTAAAGATGAATGGACAAAAATACTTTTATCGAAATTATTTGGCCATAAATAATTAGTGATAATGGAAAAAATTTTCATTAATTAATTATTATAAGTGATACGAGTGATCAGTTTTAGGAATATATTTTTTTTCAAATCATTGCTTTTTTACAAAGCAGATGGAGCATGGAAATTGTTTTTCAGGAACATGACAATATTTTTTCTGATCTTTGATTGAAGCATGAAAATGAATTGGAAAATATTTTTCATTTTCATCTTTGGTATAGAAAATCTGATTTGATTTTCTTAAATAGGCATGTACTATTCGGGCACCATTAACTTGCACATGAGCAGCTAGGGAATTGGGTATGGATATTGGAGTTTTGGATTTGACCTTAATAGACCTGGACATGGCCTTTATGGACTCATGCCTAAGTGTTGGGAATCCAAGCTCGAGTACTTGGATCCTGTGATTGGCCTTTGTGGACTTAGCCTCGGGGGTGTCGAGGCACCGACGCTTTGAGCCTAGTCTCGATGGACCCGAGTGTGAGTGCCACTGCCGGGGGCCTTCGAATAGACACTTAGGTCCCAGTTTAGGCCTTGATGGACTTAGGCTCGAGTGCTGGAGACCTGGTCATGGACGTCAGGGACTTGGAACCAATGTTAGGACTTTCGTGTCAAAGCGATAATACCTTGTCATATTTGGAAAATTGATTTTCAATTTCTTAAAAAGATATGATTTACCTATTTTAAGCACAGATTTTTCGTTAACTCATTTTCCTACGTAAATCAAATGCCAAAAAATAAGGAATATGTTTTTAGCGAAATAAACAAAATCTATAATCATAACCATTCGAGACAGAGATGGTATCAAATAAATAGGCTATCGTGTTTTTAGATATGGTTGATAAGCAATAGCTGTGCAACATATTTGATCACGGGTTTGGTACTATATATAGAGTGTTCTAGTTTTTCTTTTATCTTTTTTTTTTTGGCATACATACGACGTGTGTGTATTTTTCTGAGATTACATAAAAGCAATTTGAAAAGCAATATCAAGCTTTTGCCCGAAAAACAAAAGGGATCTCAAATTATAAATTAATCGAAAACATCTAGAGATTTGAACTATTTTCCGCCAATATTTATAGAACAAAAATGTCCAAAGAGTTCGTGTGGGATTTCACGAAACATGTTGCACCTCAAATTGAGATACAGACGAGATTAGATTAATCTCACAAGTATAACTATCGCAGTAATGACAACCTGCAATGTAACAATCGTAATAACTACTAAGATGTTTAATTAAAGTAATAGATTAACTTATCGCCACCGTTTGATATCATGAATAATGAACGTAATAGTTGAGGAGTAGTATTAGAGCCCAAAATACCCCTAAAATCATAAGTAGAGGGAACACGATAATCATTAGTTTTGATAGTCAATCATAATTATTCGCGAGTTTAATATCCCATACGTATAATTAAATATATCTCTTATTATATAAAACATTTTTTTATTATAATAATTTATTTATGATTCTAATTAAAAGCTAAGCGCATAACATGAGGTCCCACATTAGAGTGATTATACCTGGAATATCCAACCTCAATCCAACATTTGATACACGTCAGTAATATATATCTGTATACGATGACTACTTAGAATTTAGTCATGCGTACGTGATCATATTAACATAAATTAATTTATCATATAATTAATGGTAAATGTTCAATACTCCGAGCATTGGTATGTGTAATTAGTAATTGAGGCTGTATCGGGAACGATGTAATATTTAATTAAGAAGATTTAAATAAATGGATACCCATATTTAATAGTAAGAAGAATGAATATGTTCACTAAAAATCCTAAGATTTGTTATGAAAGTGTAATTGAGTCATAAAACTTATAAAAGTGTAATTAATTTTTAAAACTTGTCAAATTAATACAATCGACTCCTTTCATTAACTCATTCCATTTACACTGATGGAAGATACTTACATGATTTTTTAAAATGTTTTTTCTCCCAACACGGTAACCAAAATATAATAAAATAAAATAAAAAGTATTTCAAAAACACAAACAAATAAAAAAGAAAAGGCAAGGGTGGCAGGCCCTCAATGTTGCCACCCCCGTCACTAGAAAGGGGACCCAGATGTGAGCGAGGGTTGCCAGCGTAAGGGACCCTTATTGAGGACCACCATAATTGGGCAAATCTAGATGGAGGGTCATGACCCTTGTCTAAATTTGGGTGAGGTCGCCTACCTTAGCTAAGGCCCTAATGACCCCATCGGCCTTGGTTGAGCCTTGCCATCCCTTTCCAGAAACAGGGTGGGCGGCGGCAAGGGCCTCCACCCTTGCCTTTGCTCCTTTTTGTGTTTTTATAATAAATGTTTTTTTAAGTTTATGATTAAAAAATTAGAATTGAATCCCAATGATGCAAAACTTACCCTTCTATGTCTTGGCCACGTCATCGACACCTAGGAGAGAGATAATATTATAAAAAGTCACACTAGCATTTCAGTCACTATTGACTACATCGATTTGACAAATTTTAAAATTCGATTATCCTTTTTGGCAAGTTTTACCGTCACAACGTTAATAGCATTTTTTAAGTAACAGAAAAAGAAAAAAAAAAACCCAAGCGTGGGGCCCAGCGCCGCTTGTCTTTGACCAGAACGCGACGTCAAGCGCAATCGACGTGATCGAACCCCGATAGCGTGTCGCGCCAGCACCACACACACCAAATCGTGGCCAAGGTTCGGAGTCAGAGATCCTCTCCCCCCGGGCAAATCAAGAGCACAGGAAGCGTGAAATGGAAAAAGAGCATATACGAACAAAAGAAAAAAAAAACACGAGGAGGGAGAACACGACGAAGTGAAGTAGCGAGAAGCGCCAGCCAGTAGCAGTAGTCAAGTCCTCTTCGCAGGTAAGGAACGCAAGAAGGAGGAGGTGGTGGTGGTGGAGGTGGTGAGGGTCGGGTGGTCACAGTCCTTCTCTCTCTCTCTCTCTCTCTCTCTCTAGACCATATTTTATCTTCGCTCGCATCCACATTTTTCCCTCCCTAAATTCTCCTCCTCTTCCTCCCCATCCAAACTCGCACACTCGCACACCCCCCCTCCCTCTCCCTCTCCCTCGCCCTCGCCCTCGCCCTCGCGCTCGCGCTCGCGCTCGCTCGCTCGATAGTCGGGCGGCGGCGATGGCTCTGCAGTCGGCCTCCCCCGGCGCACAGCTCCTCCACTCCGCCGCCAAGCCCAGCTCGGTCCTCCTCCCCAACCGAGGAGGAGGAGGAGGAGGACTAGGGGGGAGCGGCGGTAGCATCTTCTCCGTCGATTTCGTCGGCCTCTGCTGCAAACCCAAGCCGGCCAGGCGGCGCCTCGGCCTCTCCGGCTCCGCCTCCAGGAGACTCTCGCGGCTCCTCCCCGCCGGCGCGTCCGCGTCGCCGTCGTCGGCGAAGGCAGTGCTCGATCTCGAGCGCACCGGTCGGACTTCCCGCGAATCGCCTCGTCAGGCCGGGGACAAGCCGCAGGTGACGTCTTCTCTTCGGCTTCGCGCGAGCGTCTTGTTTGGCGTGTGACGGTTTCGAGTCGCTATCGTGCTTTTGTTGTGGAAGTGGCGTTCGGAGGGGTACGAGTGATCGCGAGCTTGTGAAGGTGGTAAGTTAAAGTACGTCGCTCTAGAAACGGAAGTGTGAACGGATACGCTAGGAGTGCTCGTTTCCAGTGTTCCTATGTTATCGGAGATGGACGCTCAGTAAGCTTAGGAGCTGAAGCAATTTCAGAACAGTTTGTCGTGGAGGTTTGGAAGAGGATGTGGTCTTACTACGGCCTCCATTTCTTTCCTCTCTCATTTTTTTCTTTTTTTTTGGGCACTGAACAGTTTGGGTTAGTGGCAGCAATTGGACCTTGAAAATCTTGTTCGGAATCGTGGATTGTGGAGTGATTTCAATACGTCAATGGTGACCTGCTCTGGAGACCTACTTCAGATGCTTATGAGCCTTCTCTGAGTTGCTGCTTAAATTACTGTGTTCAGTTGATGTAGAGAAAAACCAGTGTTAGTCATGGGTTACGAACCAGTGTACTGTCCCCTGGTCCTTTAGATGAAAAAATGGGATGAAATAGCTGAAATCGTCCTGGCATGCCTTGATATGCGTTCGCTTCTTTTTCTTGAAACAGTTAATGAGGAAACTATGTAGGATATATGATTGTGATGTTGCTGCTGGTTTCATATGTTCTTCTAGAAAGTACTCCACGAGACTAATCATCTGTGGCTTAGTGATCAATTTGATGACATGTCACCAAATCACCCTTCTATGTTAGATGTTGTCTACTGAAGTGAGTAGATTCGTGTATGCTATTGAAGTGGAGCATTTTTGCATCCCATGGATAAAAAAATATATCTCTAATGGTCTGGATCATCGGGAATGATTATGATTAAGTTTGAGATCTCAGGGGCTATTGTTCTTGTCAGATTGCTTGGGATTGCCAGTTGAAACTTGTACCCATGCCGGAATATTCAGAAGACTTTATTAAAATTTTGGATGCCAGAGACAGACTGGCTTGCTGCCCCCCCGAATATAACGTCATTTAGAAGACCATCCCAAGGGATATTGATGCTTAGTTTCTTGGTTTCTTATACTTTTTGGCAGATGCATGAGTGTTGATTCATGTCACTTTGAATATTCTGTTAAATTAGATACTTCAGGAGTGGTTCAGAATGAAGCATCAATACCTATCTGGGAATTCTTCAGTGAACATTCAATTTTGTCATTTCTCCTGTCTTTTAAAAAGCATAGGATTTAATAGCTTGGATGACTTTTCCTTTGAGCAGGTTGCACAATTGGAGGATATAATAGCAGAAAGAGGAGCTTGTGGAGTTGGGTTTATTGCCAATCTCGAGAATAAAGCATCATCTCAGATTGTTAAGGATGCTCTTACTGCTCTTGGTTGTATGGAACATCGTGGGGGATGTGGAGCTGATAATGACTCTGGTGACGGCTCCGGAGTGATGACATCGATTCCATGGAGTCTATTTGATGATTGGGCCAGCAAGCAAGGGATTGCGTCCTTTGATAAGTCGCACACTGGTGTGGGGATGTTTTTCTTCCCCAGAGACTCTGACCTTATCAATGAAGCCAAGAAAGGTGCGTCCCTGCTGATATGTACATCATTCTAAGTCAGGAAGATATTGTGCATATTTTGAGCGTGGAAGGGTGCATATACCTGTGAATGATCATTATTGATGCTGAAAATTTCTAGATGAAGGCACCTTTTTTTTTTTTTCGTTCCAAGTGTGGACATGGCTACTTTCTGTTGAACTTAGTATTTTTGCTTCCAAGTGTGAGCATCGATTGCACGAGTTTAGGTAATTCCCATGCAAGTTAGTATTTAACATGGTGGATTTGCCTTTTCCCATCACAGTTATTGTAAATATCTTCAGACAAGAAGGTCTTGAGGTGCTTGGATGGAGGCCTGTCCCTGTAGACTCATCCGTAGTTGGTTTCTATGCAAAAGAAACCATGCCTGACATACAGCAGGTATTTGTAAGAGTTGTGAAAGAAGACAGTGTTGACGACATTGAACGAGAACTATACATTTGCCGAAAATTGATTGAAAAGCTGGCGAGTACTGAAAAATGGGGAAATGAGCTCTATGTCTGTTCTCTCTCGAATCAAACGCTAGTTTACAAGGGAATGCTGCGGTCACAAGTTCTTGGTAAATTTTACTTAGACCTGCAGAATGATCTGTATGCATCATCTTTTGCTATATACCACAGAAGGTATAGTACAAACACTAGCCCCAGGTGGCCTCTTGCTCAGCCAATGAGGTTTCTTGGTCATAATGGCGAGATCAACACCATACAGGTTTTCTACTGCTTCCATTTTGTACCATGCTGTTTTCATGTTGCAGATTTCATAAATGTCTCTGAGCTTAGTCGAAACGTGCTCGTGTGCAGGGCAACTTGAATTGGATGCAATCTCGTGAAGCCTCATTAAAGTCCCCTGTTTGGCGTGGTCGTGAGAATGAAATTCGTCCTTTTGGTAATCCCAAAGCGTCAGACTCTGCAAACCTTGATAGTGCAGCAGAAGTATGTGTCATCTTTCTCATGGTTCATCAAAGTTTACTTTTTGTTTCAACACCTTTACTATCCTCATGCTCATACAATTTCATGAGCTGATTATATTATCTTTCGACATTTTAGCTATGAAACTTGTTGGATAAGTACAAAAGAAATTGAAAATGTGATTTTTATTTATTTTTATATATATATATATATAAAGGAGTGTGTAACGTAGGTCAATCAGTTGCTTTTCGTTAGAGCTTCTTTGGATGCTCTACTGAGTGCGTGACTTTTCCGTCAATGTTTAGAATGATACTAGTCTTTGTTTGGTCACCTAATGTGGCATAAATAACTACGTGTTCCTCTCTTTATTGGTGCATAATGATGCGGTTGTGTTTAATTCGATAGTGAAACCTAGACACTGACTCTCCTACAAAGATAACGGCAATGTATCAAAAAGCTTAAGCAGTTGGGCACACAAACTGGAAATGTATATCTACTGCAACTTGTTGACTATATGATGTGGTTATTGAGGCATTTTGACATCAAGTGAGCTAGTCTCTGTCTTCTTGAGATATATTTTCAGATATAATTTATTATTGTAAATTTTTTGAGCTTTGTGCATCTGTAGTTGGTTAATTTAGAAACCTTCTATTCCTTTTCAAATTTTGAGCTTAAGATTATTAATCGAGGTCATGAATAATTGAAATTAGAATATGCAAACCTATTGGCCCATACTAAAATATGGCCAATATTTATAATTGTTGTTCTGTGTCTGTAGTGGTTTTGGTATCTTAACCTCCTCACTCCTGTCTCTCTTCCATGATTGCGAGATTTGTATGCTGGACTGGTGTTGACCACCTTTGCAGAATTACAAAGCTTAATGGCAAACATGATAGGAGAGTGTTACAATGATTTCTAATGACCAATAAAGCAACACCCTAAATAATGCTTTCTCTGTCTGTAAGAGTTCCCCATGTTTTCTGTGCATCTTTATTCCTTTCATACTTTTGCTTATTTTATCTATGATTGAAACCAATGGGTTATCAATATGCTGTTTCAGTCTGTTAGTTTCCTTCATGAATCCTCATTTTCTCTTTGTTGGTTCAGTTGTTGATAAGAAGTGGCCGAGCTCCTGAGGAGTCTCTAATGATTCTTGTTCCAGAAGCATACAAGAATCATCCTACTTTATCGATCAAATATCCTGAGGTACTTCACTTGCAGTTCTTTTCACACCTACTGCTTATTTGAATGTGCTGTTGGTCTATTTAAATTTCTACCAAGGTCACTGTTGAATCTTCTCTTAGGTTTTTGCAAAGGAAAGTCTCACTAGCTTGTTTCTCCATTCTTGAAGATTGATCGTCCACAATGTGCCAATGCTAGAGTACATTCCAAAACAAAATCTATCTATCATAGCCAAATTGATTCTTCCACAACAGGAAATGGCATTGTAATCAACTATATATGTCCTACTTTTTCACTCTTTTGGAATTAGAGACTAATAGGTAATCAAGCGAGGTCAGCAATGAGGAATTTAGTGATCGGAGGCAGGGACGACTAAATCATATAAATGTATTCTTATGAGAACATGCTGAGGGACTTTTCTTGACAATTGTTCAGGCAGTTGCTTGCTGGCACTTTGGTCACCAAATCCTACAAAAGGAGATTTTAGTGATAAGATGACCATTGAATGCATAAGGAAAATCTGACATGCTTCTGACCTAAATCTTTGCCTCTGTGACTTGCAAATGCGTCACATAAATCAGAGTTCTTGTTGAGAGCTCTGTGATTTTCCTTTGACTTGAAGCACCTATCGGTTGACAGGCTTTAGTGCTCACTTTGAGCAGATATCTTATAAATCAGACCTGTTTCTTGTCTTGTAATGAACTTTGCTTATGTTTGGTCTTTGTCTCAAGGTGGTTGACTTTTATGAGTACTACAAGGGTCAGATGGAGGCTTGGGACGGACCAGCATTGCTTTTATTCAGGTCATCCTCAAACACTATTATTAATCATCATTTGTGCTTCTATTGAATTATTGTTAGGAGGAGTCTTGACTTCAAATTAAATATGGAGTAAGCTCTTTTTTCTTCTAAGAACTAATTGAACTGGTATTTATCTCTTGAGATTAAGAATCTACATAGTAGTGGTGTGTGGCAATCTTTTCTCGGGCACATATCTAGTCACTTAAATTTGGATGGGCTATGTGAGAAACACAGTGCATTATATGCTGACTGGCACACTGAATATACTGTATATGGTTCAAGTGGTCTACTTTACTAACCACACAAGACCAACAGACGAATCCGCAATAATTATTGGAACTTATTGGGATATCTATTCCTTCTATGGTAGAGTCATTGTGTTACATGGAGGACATCTTAGACATTCTGAAGACACTTAAGCTCTTTCGTCATGCAAATGATATAGATGACATTATTTTGATTACTATGAAACCTGCTTTGCCTTCTTCTCATTCTCCTTTATCTAGTCATCTATGCTAATTCTTCCAGTTCTTACTGATTAATTTGTGTGGTTAGTGATGGTAAAACTGTTGGGGCCTGTCTTGATCGGAATGGACTTCGCCCGGCTAGGTACTGGCGCACAAAAGACAATGTTGTCTATGTTGCATCTGAGGTATGATTCAATCATCTGTCACTTTGCCCAAAATGTTCTATCGCGTTCAGGCGCTATTTGAGACTGTTTGCCTAGATGGGGATCAGGTGTCGTTTGAGGTTTTCAAATTTCGAAAAAATTGGCTCATCTTATTCTTCTATATATGTGCCTATTTTTTGTTTTTAATTTTTTCAATATTCTGTGTAGCATCAGTTTCATGGATTTGGATAATCATCATGACCAGGGATAGATTGTCAAAGTGTAATTCAGGCTTGCGAGTGTAAACAATCATGACAGAGTTCACTTTACCAACTGGATTGAGATAATGACTTAATTTACTTAATTAGTACCTGTATTGGCCTAATCATCCACCGATATGAGATGGTGGAAGGTTATGACTGACATAGAACAGTAGTTACGCTGCAACAATGTAGTGAATCTGCCTGTGCTCTGTTTTCTGTATATTCAGGTTGGTGTTTTGCCAATGGACGAGTCAAAAGTTACAATGAAGGGCCGGCTTGGACCAGGAATGATGATATCAGTTGATTTAACAAGTGGTCAGGTTTGTTTGGGGTTTTCTGTTTGTTTCTGACACTAGAAGGATATCGTGGCTTCCTGTTGTGATAGCGTGCATATATTTTGATTCCCAAGATATGTTCTTCTTGATCAATTGTTGTTTGATTGTCTGAGAATCTGAAAAGAGATTATATGGATCTGGGCAGGATGCTTATAACATTGAAGTGGAACTTCTAGGACCATAGAAATGTCTAGGTTAAATATTTTGAGTGATTAGCAGGAAGAATCATGTTGAAGTGCAGGTGTATTTTGTAGCACATACATTTCAAACTGTGAAGAAGCTTGTCATGAATGATGTATCCTGACCGTGAGACCACTGTTGCATTGTATTTTGTTATTGAAAATGAGACACTGAGTGGAAATATTTTGCCCAAATTGTATGCTTAATATGCCCACAAACCAGACTGGGGATTGATATTTCAATATTATTGATGCTTTTTATCTTGACTCTTTTGAAACCGTTTTCTAGACCTGAAAAAAAATTACATAGGTTAGTAAGAGGAAACCTTGTGAGCGCTTTGACTGTTTTGGCTTGAATGGCCAGTTTGGTGGGGTATCATGTGGAGTACCTGTAATTAATTTACTATCTGGCAGTATGCATGTTCTATCTGAGGCTGATGAGATCATGTAGCCACTGATGAAAAATTATGATTTTCATTGCTTTTCTCTCCCAAATAAAGCACTTTCTGAGGTCGTGCATATATAACTAGAAGGAAGTGATGTGTTGAAACTCACAAAATATTTTACCTGAATCATGTCAAATTACAGGTTTATGAGAATCCAGACGTCAAAAAGCGAGTAGCATTATCAAATCCGTATGGAAAATGGCTTGCTGAAAACATGCGAAAGTTGAAGCCCGTGAACTTCCAGTCAACTACTACAATGGAGAATGAGTCAATCTTAAGACATCAACAGTAAGAGTTACTTTATTGCTCTTTGGAAATGGACATGTGACTAGAAGAAATGTTTTGCTGGCATTGCTAGTGATAGAGATCATAACCAATTCTGGATTTTCTTTTAATCCTGATGGTCTTTACCGGTTGGTACTGGGATGGAGCAGGGCTTTTGGATACTCAAGTGAGGATGTCCAGATGATTATTGAAACAATGGCTGCACAGGGAAAAGAGCCTACATTCTGCATGGGGGATGACATTCCACTGGCAGTATTATCTCAAAAGCCGCATATGCTCTATGATTATTTTAAGCAACGATTTGCCCAGGTTTGTGACAGTTTTTCTAGCTTTGAAGGAATTTGCATTTGTTAACTATGGTGATGAATAAAAGATTGATATTCAATGAATAAAACATTTCATAATTGGAGTCGACCTTTGGCACTGAGAGTTGTAAGAAGCTAGAATTACTCTTTTGCTGGCTCATCTAGTCTCATTCTTGTCTTCCTTCGGTCCCAAGCTTTCACTCATTGGGGAATGCATAAGAGGCTGCCCAGCCCTACATTTTCTCCAATGAGCTTAAGGTTGTACATCTGCATGTGCTGCCCTGTTCAACATGCCGTAAATTATGGCATGGCATCCTTTATTGCTGAAGTATCTACCAATCGGCTGAGCTAGTATTCCTAAAATCCATTTGCATTTCTTTTTATTTTTAATTCATGCAATTTCAAGTGTAATCTTCAAGGATGGATTACATGACATTAATTGGTTGTTCTGATGTTTATATTATGTATATTCTTGAGGGAGTCTGTTTGTCCGTTGCATATAAAGTTATTGAGTCCTTGGACTTCCAGGTTACAAATCCAGCTATCGACCCTCTTAGAGAAGGCTTAGTCATGTCTCTTGAAGTCAATATTGGGAAGCGAGGGAACATATTGGGGGTCGGACCTGAGAATGCTTCCCAGGTATGCCAGCAGATTTTTTCTTCTTTGCAGAAGTCTGTACTCAACCATGTTAGATGTGAAATTACCTCCACAAAATGCTTTTCATTTTGAATGTCAGTGGGAATGACATTAACTATTTTTTTTTTTACCAGGTGAGTTTATCTAGCCCTGTGTTGAATGAGGGGGAGCTTGAGGAGCTGCTACAAGACCCAAACTTAAAACCCCATGTATTAAGAACATTTTTTGATATACGGAAAGGGATTGAGGGTTCACTGGAGAAGACACTGAACAGGCTGTGTGAAGCTGCTGATGAGGCTGTTCGAAATGGCTCGCAGTTGCTTGTTCTCTCTGACAGATTAGATGAATTGGTGAGTGCATTCTATTTTTCCTTACATACTTAAACCTTCCCTGTTGAATGAAAGGAAATCCAGGAATGGTGATTTTTTTACAGTAAAAAGGATTCTTTCATAGATTACTGGCGGATTGGGTAAAGCTTCCTCCTGCCTGATCATTTCATGCAATTTCTTGTGCTTTCACACGTTAGGTTTGATAAAGTGGTGAAACTTACCTTCCATCTCAAAGTCTACAAGTGAGTGCAATGTGCCTGGTGTAGCTTTTAGCTTCAATATTAATTTAATCAAAATGTTTGACTAAATGGTGCTAGCCTACTTTTTACAAGACATTTTTTTTTTCCGTTAAGTATAGAGAAATTCACTATGAGGCAAGAAGAGGATGCCAATGCATTTACAAAAAAAGAGCTCAAAGTCACTCCTTTTTTGCGACACGTATTACATTGGAATTAGGGTATCATATTAACTCTTGGTTTTGTTGGTTACAAGATCTGTAGTATAAGATTCATGTATTGAGTCCATTGGGTTATTGCATCATACATGTTAGTTAGTGGGGAAATAATGGTCCTATTGCCCCAATTGATGATTGCATAAATCATCAGTCCCATAGTGAGCTTTACATTTTAGTGCATGTCTTCTTCTATGGGATAACCACAGAAAAAAGTCTGAAATAGGTCTTTCGTGAATAGTAGGGTTTCTGTGCATTTCTGTCCAATTGCATGGGTTGTCAATGCAATCTTTCCTGGAAAAATGAGCGTACTACTTCTAAAAGTGAAGTGAATGAGTGTCTTTTCAGCATGTACTGATGGGAGGCTTTCCCCCTCGAGAAAAATCTAAATTTTCCTACTGGTAATCTTTGTTCCTTTGACAAACTGTCACATTTTAAAATTTTAATTTTGGTTAGAGGATCTCTTTTGCGGGGTTGAGAATCTTGCCTCGTGATTCATGATTTTCTGCACATAAAACTAGAAGGAAGTTATGTCAATCAGTTATTTTGGCTCCCTTCTTCAGGAACCTACACGTCCTGCAATACCAATCCTTCTTGCTGTCGGTGCTGTTCATCAACATCTCATTGAGAATGGCCTGCGAATGTCTGCTTCGATTGTAGCAGACACTGCTCAATGCTTCAGCACTCATCAGTTCGCTTGCTTAATTGGATATGGGGCCAGGTAAAACCTAACACTATTGTGTTCTCCGTAAGAATACCCTTTTTTTTTTGGTCAGAGTCTGAATACTTTAAATGCAGTGGTATGTCTTCCGATGTTCATGTAGAATCTTATCCTGAATTTACTCTGTCAGTGCCGTATGTCCCTACTTGGCATTGGAAACATGCCGACAATGGCGCTTGAGTACGAAAACAGTAAATTTGATGCGAAATGGGAAGATGCCTACAGTGACAATTGAACAGGCACAGAAGAACTTCTGTAAGGTTGGTACTCAATCTCCAGCAGCAATCTGCATTTGCACAATTTTCCCTGTTTTTCCTTCTTTCTTCAAAATTTGATTTTTTCAACCTTACTCAGTTTGGTTAAGCCACTATAGTTCAACTGTTCTGAGTTTGATTAGAGATAACCTATTGTAATCGTCTGTTTGAAAAATTTACTATTTTATAGATTAATTGGAAATATATGCAATAATCTTTCCCTCATAATTCAGACGCATTCATTCTATTCCTTTTGTCATTGAAATCTGATGAAAGCTCTCTGTATCTAGCTTGTTTCCCAGCAACCATCCTGTGTACAGTAGAAAACTTTGTTCTACAGTTGCTTTTTTTACTGAGTTTCGTTTCGTTTTTGTTCCCTATTTTCTCTGTCGGATGGTAGAACTTCTACAGTTTTCCTTTTCTGTGCCAAGTATGCTGAAGTGATGTTTATGGTTACAGGCAGTCAAGTCAGGTCTACTTAAGATTCTTTCCAAAATGGGCATCTCATTGCTTTCAAGGTACATTCTCAATTATTATCAAGAAGATATGGTGTCACAATCATTATCGCCATTTTTCATTATGTTCTTCCATGCTGTGAGTTTGCCAAACTGCTTTCGAACAATTTGCTTCTGATGGATTATCTTCACAAGTTTGCTTCTGGTTTCAGTTATTGTGGTGCACAGATATTTGAGATCTATGGTTTAGGGAGAGATGTTGTTGATCTGTCATTCCGCGGAAGTGTGTCTGTGATTGGCGGACTGACACTCAATGAGGTGAGTGAGACAATAAATTGTCTCTTAGTCAACTATTCTTTCAGTTGGCAGAAAGTTGTGTGATGAATATTGAAGGCAATCATTTGGCCAAAGACCTGGCAATCATTCATGTGTTGACTGTCTATGCTTCACATCATTATGGAAATTTTCTGGATGTGTATTGGTTCATATGTGGAATCAAATTGCTATTGAATCACATAGGGAAGTTCATTATATGCATTTTTCTGATTAGCTGTGGGGCCTAAAGTTGTAGTTTTCCCCCAAAAAATATTACCTCTGCTACAGAATCTATAGAACTGTAGAAGCATAACTTATGTCTTTTTGATATGCTAATGCTTACTGCCATGTCTAGTTATGGTGTCCTAGATGAGAATGTTTGACATAAGAATCTAGAGAGGCAAAATTTAACAAAGAGATGCACAGAATTGTAGAGGTGAAAAATTTCCTTCTACAGTTCGAACAAGAACACATGACATGTTATATTACTGCCTTCAATTCCAAATACTTGGATTTCTTTATATTTAGGAGACTACGCAATGGAATGAGATCTCATTTCTGCTAGTAATTTAAAACCAATTCCTCAGGCATGTTGTGTTTATTGTGATGTCAACAATTGCAGTTACAGTATTTAAAATTTACATAGTAAACGTACTGTTCCCCCTCATTATGAAGCAAACCTAATTTTGTAATGAAAATGCTAGTTACATTCCTCTTCCATGTTGTACTATTTTCTTACGTTATTGTTCCAGCTGCTATTTCATTTACTTATGCCCTTTGTTTCCATGGGGAATCTTATTCTCTGCCAGCTTGCAAGGGAGACATTGTCTTTTTGGGTGAAGGCTTTTTCAGAGGATACAGCAAAGAGGCTAGAGAATTTTGGATTTATACAATTCAGACCTGGAGGTATCAGTCAAATCGATAAGTGAATCTTAATTAGCAAATTATTCATGCAGATAGTGTATCTTCTGACACATACAGTTGGATATTCTTGTACTGATCTCTATTCTGTTACTGAAATATTTTACCTCCTATATTATCTAGAATTTGTAGAATAGCAGTTAATTTATATCTAACTAATTGTCACCAGTTTCACTTGCAATTTAAGTCAAAACTCTTACATAGAAGATAGCATGATACAGGTCAAGTTTGCACAGTATCTGATAGGGTAGTTGATTAGCTCACTCTGTGGAATGTAATCCACTCATGACTGAATATGTTTCCATTTTGGCATCGTCAAGGGGAATATCATGGAAACAACCCAGAAATGTCAAAATTGCTGCATAAGGCTGTTCGTCAGAAGAGTCTAAGTGCATTTTCAATTTATCAGCAGCATTTGGCGAATCGTCCTGTTAACGTAGGTGATCTGTTCTTCAGACTTTGTAATATCTAATGTCATTTAGAACATTGATACTTGGAGAAACTTAATATGGAGTTCCCTATCCATGTTCTCTTATCTAGGTAATGCGTGATCTTCTAGAGTTTACAAGTGATCGGGCTCCGATACCAGTTGGAAGGGTTGAACCCGCATCTTCCATTGTTGAACGGTTTTGCACTGGGGGAATGTCACTTGGAGCAATTTCAAGAGAAACTCATGAAGCAATTGCCATAGCAATGAATAGATTAGGAGGAAAATCAAATTCTGGAGAAGGTGGTGAGGTAATCTGCAGTTCTTCATCATTCACTGACTATTCGTTTTATGTGTCATTTAGGTTTGGTCTCTTAAATTCTTTCAAGCCCAGAAGTTAACAGTTAGTGATATGTTGTGTGACTCATGGTAGGATCCTATCCGCTGGAGCCCGTTGATAGATGTCGTTGATGGTTATTCTCCAACACTGCCTCATCTCAAAGGACTACAAAATGGGGATACTGCTACCAGTGCTATCAAACAGGTCATTAAGGAGGGCTTGTCTTATCATCTTGTTTTCAAACTCGTACTTTGTTAGCTTGTTAGAGTCCTTGTTAACATTCTGTGTCAGAATAAATACTTAATTTCAAGCTTCAAAGTCCCTTTTGTGAGCATCATTAAATTTTTCTTTTCCTTTCAGGTTGCTTCTGGCCGATTTGGTGTTACTCCAACATTCTTGGTCAATGCCGACCAACTGGAGATCAAAATTGCACAGGGTGCTAAGCCTGGTGAAGGTGGCCAATTACCTGGGAAAAAAGTCAGCGCGTACATTGCAAGGCTGCGTAACTCTAAGCCTGGGGTTCCACTTATATCTCCACCTCCTCACCATGATATATATTCTATCGAGGACCTTGCCCAGTTGATTTATGACCTTCATCAGGTGATTATATTTCGCTTCTTGGATTGTTATATTGCTTGTCATCAGCAGTAGTTAAACTTTTCAATATCTATTGAATAAACAGGTCAATCCTAAGGCTAAGGTATCCGTAAAGCTCGTTGCAGAAGCTGGAATTGGTACGGTTGCTTCTGGCGTTGCAAAGGGGAATGCTGATGTTATACAGGTTTAACTTTTGATAATATGTCATGACAGATTTTCTAGTTAATCTCTTTCATCGTAGTTATACACTGTCTTGTACATCTTTTACATAGTAGGTTGCTAATGTTAGGATGCACATATGAGTGAGTTGTGTTAGAGAAATCTCACATCGGAAAACTAATGTAATGTAGAGCAATTAATATATCATAGTTTGCCCATAACTCATTGGCTTAAGCTTTTGAGTTAATGTGGGTCCAACTGGATATATTGATGGGCTCGGATTTTGGGCTCCCTCTTGGCAATCTCCCAGGTGAAGGTATCGAAGACCTTTGTTGCGCACTCCCAACAAATGGTATCAGAGTTGATGATTGCGGTTTCCGGGCAGGTGGGCCCTGTGGTGTAGCAATGTGGGCCTATGAGGATGATATTGCGCTAGAAGGATACCTTAATTAAGGGGGAGCGGGCCTAACACTAATATTACATGTGAGGGGGAGATTGTTAGGATACACATGTGGGTGAGTTATGTTAGAGAAATTCCACATTGGAAAATTATGTAGTGTAGAGCAATTAATATATCCTAGTTAGCCCATAACTCATTAGCTTAAGCTTTTGAGTTAAGGTGGGTCGAACTGGATTTTGACGGGCTTGGATTTTGGGCTCCCTCTTGTCGATCTCTCAGGTGAAGGTATCGAAGACTTTTGCTGTGCACTCCCAACAGCTAATACTTGGTGTATAAGGGAAATTTTAAATTCAAAATCAGTTACTTTAGATCAGAATTCAAAATTAATTTACTTCCATTGGGATATCATTGGGGGAAGAATTATAGCTGGACATTCTGAGTGCATGTAGTGTTCTCTAGGAGCAGGATTTTGCTTCACTTAAAGAGATTTTTTTTTTTTTTTTTGAAGTACCGTATCATCATTGACGTCGCTACCAGTTCCTAGAGAAGCATTTAGTCATCACCTTCTCCAACATATATATAGAAATGAGGACTATGCTCAAAACATGTTAAAAATTTATAAAAGCTGATGGAGATCATCACAGGAGTTTGTGACTTCAGAAGAAAAGTAGATAGATGATCTATGTATAAGCTTGGAATATGTATTGGAAGATTATGAACCCAAAGAGAGATTATAAAAAGTGGTCGGAATATCGTGTCTGAATCCCCTTTGGAATTCGACTCCCTGTATCTGCGTCACTTGTGGTCTATTTAAATAGCATTAACTTTTTCGACCAAAAAAAAAGTGATGTTGTCTCGCTAACTAAATGAATACACTGTATAAAGTCAGCAGTGGAATTTGTCTACGGATTTTTATGCTTCTGTGAGTTGTACTTATTGACAAATTATTCTTGTTTGCGTGTATACTGCATTTTTGAGTCTGTTTGGAGTAACATCAGTAAGTTGCGGGAGAAGGCCTGTGGATGCTTCTTTGATCGTAATTATTATTGAACTTCTTTGACATTGTAAGTTACATGGAAGTTAGAATATGAACATAATCTTTCTTTCTTTCTTTTCTTTTTTTTGTTGCAGATATCAGGCCATGATGGTGGAACTGGAGCTAGTCCTGTAAGTTCAATCAAGCATGCTGGTGGACCCTGGGAACTTGGGCTGACAGAATCTCACCAGGTTTTTTTATTGAGAAGTACCATACGTTAAAATTCTTTTAATGTTTGTCCTTGAACAAAATCACCATTGTTGGGATTGTGAACTTTTACAGACTCTGATTGCAAATGGACTTCGAGAAAGGGTAATTCTACGGGTTGATGGTGGCTTTAAAAGTGGATTTGATGTTCTAATGGCTGCTGCAATGGGTGCTGATGAGTATGGGTTTGGTTCGGTGGCCATGATTGCCACTGGATGTGTTATGGCTCGCATTTGCCATACCAACAATTGTCCTGTTGGTGTTGCAAGCCAGGTATTGGAGTTAAGGATTAGTTTCATTATGCTCTTGTTCCTTGTGCTATATGATGTTATGAACGTTCCTCTCTTTTATCTTATGTCAGAGGGAAGAATTGCGTGCCAGATTTCCTGGTGTGCCTGGTGATCTTGTCAACTTCTTTTTATATGTTGCGGAGGAGGTAATCTACCAGTTTATCTTTCTCCCGTGAATTGCGGGGCTTCATTTAATTTGAGGTTCTTTGTTTAGCTTTTATTTCATACTTATAAAATGGCTTGCAACTTTTCCAGTATTTCAAACAGAACTGTCGTTACTTTGTCTAGGTGAGAGGCATGTTGGCACAGCTCGGTTATGAGAAGTTGGATGATGTAATTGGAAGGACAGAGTTGTTAAAGCCTCGTGATATCTCCCTTGTGAAAACACAGCATCTTGATCTGAGTTACATTCTCTCAGTATGCAACTGGAAACATGCTCCTCTCCGAAAAGTTCTCTTTTTTTTTTTGCTGTGATAAAATTTGCGGTTTCTCTTTGGTGTATCTGACATATGTTTAACTTCATTCCAGAGTGTAGGGTTCCCAAAATGGAGCAGTACTGAAATTAGAAATCAAGAAGTTCATACTAATGGTCCTGTGCTGGATGATGTTGTGCTGGCAGATCCAGAGGTAGCTTATCTGCCAGAGGCTGTATCCGACTTTATTCTTTTCCTTGTATTTTGGGACTTCTTAAAGCAATCCTCGTCACTCTGAGCACATATTACTGCTGTGAGCTTCTATGATGGGTTCACATTCTTCTTGAAACAAAAAGAAAATGTCTATATGATTTAAAATGGTCCTCATAATTAGTATATCATCTTTTTCTGGGGGCACACTTAACAGGGAGAGGAGGTGTACATATAATTATCTGATACTGATGCACTGTGGCGAAGTAAATATTGAAGCATATATTTGAAGTTTAGCCTCTCTGCTACCTTTTTTTTCAATCAAATATCTGCTACCTTAAGAATGCTGTTTTAGTCATATAATAGAAGCAAATCTAACCTGCCAAACTTGTTCTGCTCATTTATTTGACCTTCATAAGTGAATTCTGATTTCCGACCTCTTTGTGGTCATATAGTTCAGTAAGTCAATTGGAAAATCTGTCGAGAGCCCAAATAATGGTCTTTTTGCTAGCTTGGCATATAGTCATTAGCGACTTAGAGTTATAAGCGACTATATACTTGACCACCTAGTTAGTCCATTCTTTTAAGACGTTTACTGTGTTTATTCAGATATCAGATGCTATTGAAAACGAAAAGGTGGTCAGTAAAACTTTCAGCATACACAATGTGGATCGTGCTGTTTGTGGACGTGTGGCAGGTGTGGTGGCAAAGAAGTATGGGGACACAGGCTTTGCAGGGCAGCTGAACATAACGTAAGATTCATGTCCTTTTAATTGTTTTGGGAAAAAAAGAACATTGTGGACATGTTTCCCGCTGACAACTTTAGTTTCAGAAAGAATGATTAGTTTACCTGTTCTAAGGAGGTGATTTGTACTACGGATGCTTGCATACATTCTAAGTTATATTTCTTGACTTCTGCAGATTTTTAGGGAGTGCTGGGCAGTCATTTGCTTGTTTTCTAACTCCTGGAATGAACATTCGACTTGTGGGGGAGGCTAATGACTATGTTGGCAAGGTACACAGAATCTCTTTCTTATGCACTTTCCAGTGGATTGGTAAAAAAGCACTAATTTCAACTCAGAGCTACAAGCCATCTCTTATTGGTCTTCATTTGATTGAGTATGATTCAAAGGATAACTGAATACAGTGGAAACCTAGTCTAGAAAGCATGACACAAATCGATCTCTTCTTAGGGTATGGCTGGCGGTGAATTGGTTGTAACTCCTGTCGAGAATATTGGTTGTTGCCCCGAGGATGCAACAATAGTAGGCAATACTTGCTTGTATGGAGCTACTGGTGGCCAAGTTTTTGTGAGAGGGAAAGCTGGGGAGCGATTTGCTGTGAGGAATTCTCTTGCTCAAGCAGTGGTGGAAGGTACAGGGGATCATTGTTGTGAGTACATGACTGGAGGTTGTGTGGTTGTGCTGGGAAAGTGAGTATACTCTGTTCTGTCAATCCTTTAGAAAGAAAGGAACATTTTTTCAACCAGTTTGTTTTGAATTTGACAGAGTTGGTAGAAATGTGGCTGCTGGAATGACTGGAGGTTTAGCATATATTCTCGATGAGGATGACACTCTAATACCTAAGGTTTGTCCAGATAAAACCCATTCCTTTTTATTGCCAGTTACACTTATAGCTTCATCTAGCATGAAAGATGGGTTATTGCCATCATCACCTTGAGCTGTGGCACTGTGTGACCTTGGCTGCATGATGACAGACGTCCTCCTAGAAGTGTTTCCATCTATTACTGAGTAAATGAGGAAGCAAGACATTGTTATCTAATTTTTCTTTGGCATGCTGCATGTGGGTTGTCAGTGGACTTTTTTGATCAAGAATTTGGATTATGTTGCAATGTCATTGGGCGCCTGGCCCTGCAGTTTGGGTAAAGAATAGTTTGGAGACCATATCTTATGCATAATGAATTTTAATAGTTTTATCAGTCCCCCAATGTCCTTTGCTTGCCATGTCTAATGTCCTTTATATGCAAATCATGCTGAAAAATTGTTAACAGGTAAACCGAGAGATTGTAAAAATCCAGAGGGTGAAGGCACCAGTTGGCCAGATGCAGCTGAAGAGCCTTATTGAAGCCCATGTTGTAAGTTTGCAATGATCTTTATATGTTCATTGTATGCTCATTAGAAAAGTCAGTTCCCTGTTTTCATTGCTGACAGTTTTAACCGCAGAAAAACAATTTGTCACTGATGATCTCCAGCCATATTTTTGCATTTGAGTTTCAATGGTCAAGTCCTTTAGTGACGAGATAGAGAGATAGGTCTAGCATATCCATTTACTGCATCGCGTTAGTGAAAAAATTTGAAAATAAAGACTATGTTGCAGTGACCTGGCCCAAATTCATGTGGGCCAAGCCCTTAGAGGAATATCTCAAATGGGTTCCTTTCTGCTGCGTCTCAATCCTTTTATCACTTAATAAGCTGCATCCAACCCGATGTAGGATTATACATAAATATATGCAGAAAGAGTAATAAGTGTGCTTAAGTATCTTGTATATGAATGCAGTACTTCTCTCATTGACCGTGGAATTTAATGTCAATTTAAATTAAACATGCATCTCTTAAGGAAGATATGTCAGAAATGTAGACTTGAGTTGTCCTAACTTTAATTGGGTCTAGACGCAACTACCCATGTGAAGTTCCAATGAAGAAAGCCTTGATTGGACCATCTGGTTACATGAAGCCAGATGCAGTAGTTGTCTGGTCAACACAGTGTTATACACTCGCTATAGCTTAACTTGCTGGCAGTTTTACTGGTTGCCAAACACGGCCTTTGCATTTGACAGCATCCAGTTTATTTATGAGCAGGTTAATCTCACAAATAAACTGTGCCTCATCGATTATTCATCCCAACAAGCTTTTCCATGTTATATGAGTAATAGAAATTACTCTCATATCAGTATTTCTACATTTCTTCCATCTCACTTTGACAAGGTTGTTTCACAAAGAACCTTTCTCGTCTTATGTTTGGTGTAGGAGAAAACTGGCAGCAGCAAAGGCTCGGAAATTCTCAAGGAGTGGGACACGTATCTACCACTCTTCTGGCAGTTTGTTCCGCCTAGTGAAGAAGACACTCCGGAGGCTTGTGCAGAGTACGAGGCAACAGCCTCTGGACAGGTGACATTGCAGTCTGCATGATTTCCCTGCGAGCAAAGAAGCATGTGAGTTAGAGGCAGCCAGCCAGCATTGTACAGGAAAAAATGAATGTGAATACATAGCTGTGGTATCGTTATTCAACTAATGGGTCAGGAGCGCCTGCTGCTTTGAGGTGGCATTTTCGAGTTTAAGAAGATGAAATCACCCGACCAAAGATTGTGGTCTATACCTCCAAAGTCATTCATGTCCACGGGACGCTAGAGCAGTTGTACAGATAGTGGGAGAAGTTTTCAGGCTTCTGTCATGTCAAAGCTTCTGGGAATTTGATTAAGAAGCAATCACAAGAGTGCTTCGGCTGGGATTAACATCAGTTCAGCCACAGACAAGCATTCAGTCAGCTCTAATGTTATCTATCGTTTCTCGTCAATTATTCTCTCTCAGATTTATTCGCTGACGCTCCTCAGTCAGGAACTTGTAACCTGCATTTCACATTATATTGGGGGGCTTTTTAGTTTCGCCAAGAATTAACAGAAGGGAAATAAAATCGAGTTTTTGAGGGTCGCAAATTGAATGTAATTGGGAAACAATGAGATATGTATGACCTGCTTAATTGACTCATGGGCAGCTTATCATATGCTCTAGCCGAGCAATGACAAAGCCTCCTTGCTATTAATTTACTCTGTACAAGTACGATTATTTTGCTGCTTGTTCGGCTAGTCGTGACGTCTAAGAGCCTCTGTTTGAATGAGATTGATGTTCCATCTTAGCTCTAGACACGGTAAAGTAAACTTCATGGGATCGATGAAGATATAATGTCTAGCTCCTTAGAGTCTGTTCCCGAAGGGTCGTCTGTGCCGTTGAAAGGATAGGATCATCTTTCAAATTAACTGGACATTGGAACAGCTGCTTTGGTACTAATTACTTAGGCCTACAGCTCTCGCTTCGTGACACTCAACATCACTCTAATTCTCGGGCTCTCGATAAATCTTTAACCACATCGCAAGCTGCGTTGCTTTATTTGCAAAATTTTCTCATCGATCTCCACAAGCCAGAGGAGGACGCGACACCGCACGCTTTATTTTCAAAATTTTCTCATTGATCTCCGTAAGCCATAAAGTGACGCAACGCTACACGCACCTTTCGGGACCGGGTGGAGTGCATCTTTTTTCCCGTCTTTTCTTCCGCTGCTAGTTATATAAGGTTATTAGAATGAGGACTATCCTCCCAAGAACTAAAATATTGACCCGAAGATTCACTCGAAGTTATGATTAAAACTTGAGTTGGGTACATGTTCAGATGGAGTTAAGCACATTCGGTTAGTCAGACTGCGACTTACGCAGGTACGCTCACTATTCCTTGTCTTTTGACATATATATATAAATAAATGAAACTACGTCGTCGAAAACCACACAATTATCTAATTCTCATGACTAACAACGGTCCCATCTATTCAACTGATCCTAATATAACGTGCTTCCACAAACACTGTACTGGAATGAGTCAGGCGCGAAATTTTGCGTGCTCAAAATGGTTCAGAATAATTTATAGTGCACTGCGTATTTCTCGTAACTCGTTGCAAGCTCAGAACTTTCTTCATTAGATTGTCTCCCTGAGTTCGTCCCACTGCCAAAGTAGAGTCAACATTGCGATGGGAAATGCTGAAATAAATACAGTTTATTAATATTCCACAGTAGAGATCACCAAAATCTATGTGCACATGTTCAAGTAGCTTTGGTGTATCCAATGGGAGCTCTACTAATTACTTGATCTTTAATTTGTATAAATACATGATTTGCAGGATCATTCTCCAAAAAGTCTTTGGCAACTGATTCAATCATAAACTTTTTTAATCGGGCTAATTTAGTTCTAAACCATTTGACGATTTTTTAATATAGTTATTCTGGTCAATTTTGGCCAAAAATCGTTAACGTAGACACTAAACCGTCTTACCTAGTACAGTTGGTTGGCGCTGATGTGGATGGCTTTTGCAATCTTTTAAAAGAAAATTCTGATTTTTTTCCTTTTTCCTTTCCCTTTCTTTCTGTTTTCTTTTTTTTTTTTCCCTATTTCCCTTCCCTGGTTGCTAAGTCTTAGTGATGGCATCACGGCCCTCACTTAAATCAAGTAAGGCAAGAGTGTCACGGCTGCTGCCTTGGCCAACGACCTCCATTGGTCATTGCCAAGGCCATGGCAACAGTTGGATGGAAATAGCAAAAAAAAAAAAAAGGAAAAAAGAAAAAAAAAAAAACTAAATTCATGATATTTTAAAAATATTGCAAAAATTAAAAATTATGATTTTCATCCAAGAATAGCCAGAAGGATCACATTGCAAGATTTTCTAAAATTTTAGGGCTAAATTGATCAAATTGAATTGTTTATAACTGAATTGACTGATGTTCAATATGTTTAAGACATTTTAAAAGAGAAAATTGTCCAAAAATTCTCAACCTATCTAATTCAGCCCTAAACATTTTGATTTTGTCAATTAAGTTCTATGCCTTTTCATAATTTGTTTCAAACAAAAAAGACATATTCTATATATACCATATTATTCTATATATTTTAATTTTAGTTGACATAATATAACTAACTAAAAAAAGCCAAATCAAATTCTATATTTTGAATTTGAAATCTTTTTGGATCAAATTGGAATAGATAATCTCTTACCCATCCCATCAAATAGTGGAAGATTCATTAAATTGTGAAACGTTAACTATAATGTGATGTGGTTCCAATGTCAATAAAAAGTAACCCACCCAATGGTATTTAACATCCAGAAAATTGCCAAATAAAATGCGTCCCAAGCGGAAATATCACAAATATTGTGTCATTTAGACCATCACAAGGAAAACTATAACCAAAATCCTTTTTATTTGGCATTAACTTTGAACCACGTGCAGCTAAAGCACCTTTTACTAAGATCAACGTAGTTGTATGTAAATCTAAAGCAATCACATGATGAACCAAGAAGTCTCTAGGACCAATTGTTAAGAGCAATATCAGAAAACATATCGTGGGGTCGCCCTAAAGCGCTCATGGTATCATTATGAATATACAAACCAAAACTGTGAAAGCCTAGAAATATACATACCCAGTTGAGATGTGATATGATTGCATCACGATGCCTAAGGACACGATCTAATAGATCGTTGTATCGAGTAGTTGGATCATAATCTCTTACCATAAAAATAGCTGCATGCGCGGCAGCACCAACTATGAGAAACCCGCCACCTTTCTTTGATATAGTTGATAATAATCATTTTTTGGACAATGCATATGTAGAAAGCTTGTCTTTTTCTAGTAATTTTTTCGAGTATTTACTAGCGGATTTGCCAATTGAGTCTATATGGTTAATTTTAATCAGAAATCATTGACATAAATATGGCCGTCCTAAGCAACATGGCCAGCGTTCATGTAAACAATTTTTAATTTTTTTGAATTTTCTAATACTTTTCTTTTCTTTTCTTTCTTTTTGTTTGTTTCTTTTTTGGTTCAAAGGGCCCTCAGCCATTGGTTGAGGGTTGGTGACCTTTAGGGGTGTGCATAGTCCGGGCGGGCGGTTCCCAACCTAGAACCAGGAATTGCCCTCTAAGAATCGGTTCCAAAAAATTGGAACTGAGAACCGCCCGCTAGTTGCATGGATCCACCTGGGAACCGGGCCACTGGTCCGGTCCAGTTCCGGGTGGATCCATAGAACCGGTCCAACCTCCGCGCCTTCCCATTTTCGCCCTCCCCACATCTGCTTATTCTGGCTCTTCCGACCATGGTAGCTTTATTCTCCTCAAGTACTAGTGTCGTGGCGGTGTCCACGGCAGCAGCGGTCACGACCCTCGCTCCGCTTCCGTCCCGGCCACCACCACCATCTTCACCACTGCCTCCGCCGTCTCCCACTCCTCCCTCAAGATCGACAATGAGGAGGACAACGAGGACGATGAGCCGTTCTTAGACCTAGAGTTCGCCCATCCCTGAAGATGAGCATGATGGGAGAAGCTTGAGGAGGGGGAGGAGGAAGAGGGGAGGTAGAAGCGGGACGAGCCCAACAACGAAAAGGATGATAGTGACAATGAATGCGGAGGTGGCGACGACGTGGAGAGAGAGTTCAAGTTTGAGGGAGGAAAAGAGAATCAACTTACTGTTTCGCCAAGTTCGGACTAGGACTCGAAGGGAGATGAGTAGATCTGGAGGTGAATCAAAGAGGAAGAGGGAGCTCGGGGAGATTTTGAACTAAGAAAGACGAGATGCAGTAGAAAAATAGTGAAGTTGAGACAAGATGGTGATTGGAGCCCTAAATTTTAGATTTGCTAATTTCGAATTTTTTAATATTAAAAATTAATATATTGTTATAATATAACCAGTCTGGTCCGGGTGGGTGGGTGGGCGGATCCGCCACATGGAACCGGGAACCGGATCGATTCCCTTAAGAACCACCGGTTCCGAACGGGTCCCAGTTCTTTTGCACACCCCTAGTGACCTTTGTCGACCATTGACCGAGGGTCAGCAACCCTCGTCGACCCTTGGGCGAGAACCGCCACACCCTAGCCTGCCCTCGCTATGGCCGACGAGGGCTTGAGTGAGGATCGCCACACACTTGTCTCATAATATTTGGCAAGGGCTCATAAGCGCTCATTGGCCAATGAGGGTTTCGTGGCCCTCACCTAGGGGCCAACGGGGGTTGCCGACCCTCGACAAGTGGCTAGCGAAGGTTGCCGGCCTCGTCGACCCTTTGAACCAAAAAAGGGAAAATAAAAATAAAAAGAAAGAAAAAAAAGGAAAGGAAAATGAAAAAAATCAAAAATTTATTAAAATTTGCTCATGTCAAAGAGTTGATTGAATTGTCATGTCCACTATTTCCAACCAAAATTACCCAAATAGATTCAATTGGCAAAACTTGAAAATGTTTATGACTCAATTAGTAAAAATAAAAGATTTGAGGCTGAATAGGTAAAATTGCAACATGTTTAAGATTTTTTGAATAATTTTCCCCCTTCTGGACAATTTTCCCCATGATTTGCTAATCCCTGTAAGAGAATTGACATGTAACTTAAATGTAAATGATAAAGAGAACTTATTTTTATGTAGTTCAACTTGTTGATTAATATTCCAATTGTAAGTGGAGTTTAGGGTGTGTTTGTTTCACGAAAAATTCAAGATCTAAAAATATTTTTTGAAAAATGATCGCTTATATCACTTAGAAAATTGAATGAATGAATAAATATTTTTATTATCCACAAAAATAATTAATCATAAATTATTATTGATAATGAAAATATTTATCATTGACTAATTTTTTAAGCGATATAACCAATTATTATTAATAGCATTTTCCTTTTCATTTTGTTCTTGGTTGTTATCTTTTGTCTGAATAAAATTCCAATGTCTTCTCACAACTCTTGTGATCAATGTTTAGGGTGTTTTAGTTTGAGTGAAAGAATTTTTTTTCTACTCATTAGTTTTCAAGACTCTCACTTATTTGATTTGCTGAAAATAATCGGTCAATGGAAAGATATTTACGGTCAAAGAAAATATGCATGTTTAAAGTTAGCAAAATAAAGTCTCTAATCTAAAAAGGTCAAAAATATTTTTCTAAAAAATAATTAGCATTTTTCTTTATTATGAAGTAATCCTCGAAACATACACACCTTTCAAGTTTGCATATTTCCATGTGTGCATATTCAAAAAAAGGCCCAAGCTCCTCTAATGCCTTCTCTTGTAAGATAATATATGATAGGATATTACTAATTAAAAGAGATAAATGTTTATCCAAACTCCAAAGAAAATAACAGAAAAATTGGGGAAGCGATTGATTGAAACCCTAAAGGAGTTGTTACACAGAGTGGAAATCACGTGATAGGTCCAACCGGATAGAAAAAATTGCATACCAATTACAAACATATCTTAATGGACAGACCGGCTTTCCCCATATATTACTTTGGTTCGAATTATAGATTCATTCGAGCACATGAAGTTGGCGCAATATGTCTCAAAAAGAAGGGACGTATAACATGCCGTATAGATGCATGATTTTGCTAAATCTCACACATGTATGAAGTACAAAGATAATTCCTGTCAATACCCATAACGCGAAATGGCGAAGCTAATGAAGACTCTTCTTTTGATTCAATCCTTTTCACTGGGAAACAAGTCAAGTGCTCACCCATAAACGAAGCTTTACAGTTCAGGTTTAAGAAAACTTCCTTAGCACCATCAATCATTCCATCCAACCTCTAGTCTTCAACTTACTGAGCTAGCCAACGAAAAGTAGACAAATCACTAAAATGGGTGCCAAAAATGAATAACGAGCAACGAGTAATCCGAAAGTCGGTGGAAACCCCACCTTCTCAGCATTGAACCAAATCATATATTTCCCCACCAACTACCAAGCAGAAAGTACATTGAACAACTATGTTACTGTACCAAGCAAACCCTTAATCGTGCAAAGGCTGATTCATCTATACTTGATAAAGAAATTCGAGTTGCAGATCCATGGGGCCATATTGGGGAGGTACCATCTCTGTGTATCCTTTATTGCATACGTTTTCGACCCTCTTTCTTGGCGATAGACCCCCATCAGTCCTCATTTTTCTCTTTTAGTATAATACTTCATAGCTAGGTCCAAAAAGGATCAGCGGTACCTATCAGCCCCCGCATATATAATTTAAAACGTAAATCTTAAATGTTAGTTTCAGTGTACTGATCTACACCAGATACATTGCAATGCTTATGTTTCATTGTTTCTGATGCAAATGGCTCGCCAAACTCTATATTATTTTGTGCTTCAAGCCTAGCCTCGAATGACTATAAATAAATAATGTCATATGCCAGGCAATAAATAACCTAACCTTCTAGGGAAAGTGCAAAGCCAGCAAGAAAATGGGTGCCATAGAAAGCCTTTAATCGTACGTAGGTGAAAGCTTCAACCACCGTCATGAATAATGTCAAAATTAAAACCCACATACAGGCCCTTTCCTTCCCCACAATCCACACACTGGAATCCACCAAGCAATTCATGCCCAACATTTATATAAACTATGCTGCAAAATGAAGACCAAGCACCATAAATCAAGGGTACCCTTTCTTTTCTTGAATAAACGTGAATTAAGGGGACTTAAACGGTGGCAAAGAGAGAAGACCCGATACGGGAAAAACATGAGAACGCCTCGATTAGGTTTTCTCTGCTGAATAGTAGATTAAAAGCCCGTCAACGAAAGATTATCTAGCGCTGAGAGGTCTACTTTCTACATCTATGAAAGTATGGGTACGTACGAAACATGAAGCTTCTTTTTACATTATTATGTCTTTTACCTTTTGACCTGGAAACCGCCAAAAACGAAGCAAGAACAATGGCGGTGCTTAGTCCACCCATACCTATGACTTTGAGCAAAGTATACAGATGAATCTGTCGCCCATAGTTATAGCAATTCTTCAAATTCAAGGCATGCCACCACGTGTCCTCTTGTCAGATTTTCTTTCTACCTTTCGCTGATATTAACGCCAAAATGGCAAAAAGAAAGTTTTTAAGAGGAGGAAAACCAAACCCCACTTGCTGGGTCCGACCTCGTGCGCTCCGTCTCTTCTTCTGATCGATTCTTCTTCTTCGACCAATGACCTTGTACTAATCGATTTGTTCCTTTCTTATGGGTCCTTATTAGTTTCGTTCATTTTTCCCTTTTCTGATTTTATCTTTCTGTAATCTTAATCCATGCCAATTGATGTGTTCTCAGATACTGTTGCTCCAAGGCACGCCAGTGCTCATTCTTGGCTTGAAAGTGGAGGGACTCGAGAGGTTTTTTTTTTTTTTTTTTCGCGTCTCTTTTTGATTTAGAGTGTGGAAGAAAGAAAAGCTCATATATTCTCTCAATGAAAAGCAAAGAAAGAAGATCCTAAAATGCATCGATCCATCGTAGACCCTAAATTTCCTCGCATGATTTCTCACTATCAGCAAAACAAAAACCCTTAAAAGAAATCCCCTTCGTAATTTTCGCAAAAACTGTTAGTTTTTCCAAGTAAGAAAGGGAACTTTCAGTTTGATGCATATATCTGATGAACGTTTTTCAGTAAAAGATTCAAATACTTGAACATCTTGAAACTAAAAAATGCATGCATCCCACAGATCTTTCAACCCCCAGCACTCAAACAGGAAAGATATTGAAAGAAAAGCTCTAAACAAACTGATAATTCTAGAATATTATCTGTCTCTGTCATGACTGACTACTAAATACCGACATGCATGTACAGTACAATCTTACCATACCAAAATTTCACCATCTAATTAAACAAACCTTACACCAAAACTTGATCGCTGCCGTGGCCGTCATCGTCATCGTCTCGAGCTCAAGCAGTTGCCAATGGAACGTTCAGATCTCGGGCCGGCGACAAGGCGAGCATAATGAGGAGGGACATGATCAGGACCGGCACGAAGAGGAGCATCAGCGGTGGTGGGGGCAGCGGAGGCAACACCAGCGGAAGCACCAGCAGCAGAAGAGTGAACAAGGCCAGGATGATCATCATCGACCTCATTAACATGTGGCCCGCTGTGCATGAAGCTATTTCTTATAACCTCTGGTGATGGGTACGAAACAACTATCGACAATCACTCGATCATCACTGGATTGTAGATCTCTCCTCCTGGATATAAGATCATCTATGTGACGCCGCATGGTCCAACCATTGCTGCGTTCACATCGAAGCCTCCCCTAAGACCCTCTGGAAACTCTCCCAGAAAGAGAGAGGGAGAGACGGAGAGAGAGGGTGCGTGTGTGGTCAGTCAATAAAGGAGATTGAAAAGTTGTTGAAGAGAGGTTTATATATACACGCACACAGCCTAGCAGGAGAGAATAAATACGATAAGAAGAGAGAATTCCGTCTGCTTTTTAATTTTTTTTTCCTCCAGAAAAGGGATGTGACCGGGTTCGAATCAGGGTCGGACCAATGGAAACTCTGATGATCATAATAAATTCAAATTTTAGCTAAAGGAACGTACATTTTAATGGAAAGAAGATGATCACCGTAGATGAAAAACGTGCGTGCATCATAATATTTATTTCATCCGGTTGCGTCATAAATGTCATCTTTACGAAAGAGAGAGGGGGAGAATATTGTGGAAAATTTTTAAAAAGGAGAGAGAAATGAAGGAGGGCCAGTGAAAGGGACAGCCCGGCGGGGATGGGGACAGAGGAAAGGGGGGATGAACGAGAAGGGCAAGATTGGAAACGTCTAATGACTAGGTCTTGTTACAAGAAACTAACACTGGACTTGTCCTTGTCGACGCCAGTCGTCTTCGACGGACACAATCCTCCATGATTTTTGATGTTGGTGTCTCGGTTCACCCAACCCTAACGTATATATACACGACGCAACGCCCCACAACGCACATCATAGGGCAGGAGAAGAGAGAGAGAGAGAGAGAGAGAGAGAGAGAGAGGGGAATGGGCCAATCGTCGATATCACCATTGATTGCTCTCTCATTAAATGTCGATGCTGATCCGGGGGCTTTGCGTGCTCCCCACTTTCGATCGGGCGTCGTCATGGTCTTGCCCGTTTCGGGAAGCTTCGAAAGCATCCCCCACCACCACTCTCCTCCCATTTCTTGTTTTCTTGACGTCTAAGCCTCTCGACTGTTCGGTTGGGATCGAGTGGTGAAAGGGATCTCGCGTGTCAACATGAGTGGGGAGTTTCCCCGGGGCTCGGTTCCTAGTCAATCATGTAACCTCTTGGAGCCATACAATGAGGAAGAAATGCCTCACCACGACTTTCGTAGTCCCTACGTATAGATGGCCAACCTAATAAAGGGGGTGTTGTTTTTCCTTGATGTGAAACCAAAACTTATCCATGATCTACGCTTAAAGCACGATCTGCACTCGGCCTTTTCAGTATACGACTCTTGCCGCTTTCCTCGGCTCATACGCTACTTCCCTCCGAGCTTCAGCCTTTTTGGTTCTTACGAGACTCCTTGTCGTCGAACGTCATGGACTCATGGTCGCAAGAACGACCGTACGTGGTTCCCGAACGTCCAAGGCCCTCGATCGACAACAATAAAGCCCTTGATTTTGTGAAGTCGTTCTGATATGGAAAGAAAATATACACGAATCTACGTCAGTTCATGATAGCTCAACAACAATACAACCGGTAATAGAACCAATTACCTTGGAAGAATTATGTCCGAAAAGGAAATTCAAGCCTCGGAGTTTCAAGAGGAACCCCTATAACCCAAGAAGAGGGCATTTAACAAATGGTGGGCCACGCAGATTTCTTTGTCCTTCCTTCTCGACTCCCTTGACAAGGTGCAAGGCGGCTGAGTACGTGCTTTCGCTTGCGCGTTTTACCCTTCTTAATCTACCATATTCAGACCAGGGAGTGGCGTAGGACCAATATTATAATAAACAAGTCATTTTCAGATGACTTAAGGCGTGAGGAAGTTACCTAACAACAGGAAAGTGTGCGCAGATGCATGGAACCTTGCATGCATCGAATTCCATTAACTTGTAATACATAGTCGATCCTCCAACTATTCTGGTCTTATTAATATTGGAAAGTTAAGGAGGTTTCACTGTAATTATCAAGATGCCCACATCGCCAAATTGATTGGAATTGACTGGGCAGAAAAGTATTTCCATCAGTCATTCCAATCTCACCTTTGTTTTGGCCTATCTTGTCCCGCACTAATTGGTTGGCTGGAGCTCAAGTTGGGAATGGGAACCTGTTATACCGGCCTTTTGTCTTTTGCAATGATGCTGAAGATAACGATGTCCTTCGGACATTGGGAGGCGGATTAGGTCAAAAAGATTGAGATGGTTCATTGAATGCTCCGAATGTTTTAATGGAAAAGCTGATGATTATCCAATTAATTAAGAGAGCATAATACGGCGGAAAGCCAAAAGTCAATATTTTTTTGCGGAAAAATCAAAATGCTGAAATCAAATCCCAGCATTTGAATTGCTTACGAGTCAATGAAAATAATTATTTTTAAAGTTAGGAAAATGAATTTCTCTTTCAAAAAGCAAAAATCATTGTCTCAGCGTTTGGGCCCCGATCTCTTGAGGCTGGGCCTAAGACCTTGACACCCTCATTCGAGTCCCAAGCAATTGGTTTCGGGACACCAATGCTCATGTTCGAGCCCCTAGTGGCCATGCACGAGTCTTCAGTACCCATACCTAGAAACTTGGAGGTCGAGCCCAACTACCCGTCTCCGACGCCCAAGACCCTTGAGGTTGAGCTTGAGTCCCCAACACCCAAGCATGAATCCCTCAGGTTAGGAACCCCAACGCCGATGTCTTCGCCATCTAGGCTCTCGTGTTCTCTTTATCCCGACCCTAAAGCCCCAATGCTCATGTCTAGATCCCTAGTGCCTGAGCCTAAAACCCCAACGGCCACACTCAAGACCCTGCAGCCAATTCTGTGATGCTAGAACATGGGACTTGGATGTATTTGAGACTTTTTCCTCAAAAATGTGTTTGATAACAAATATTAGACAATGGCCTTCATAATATTTGTAAAATATAGTCAAATATCGAAACATGAAAATGGTTGTCCTTCGAAATAAGTTCATTTGAACAAATTTCCAGCAAATTCCATTTTCTGTGAAATAAACCAAGCTTTAATCAACAAAAACGAAGATTAGATGCGAGTATTTTGGTTGAAAGTGATACGCTAATTGTCTTTGGTTGAATAGTATTATGGCTTGTGCAAGCACGGGCTTGTTTAAAAAACCATGAATGTAGAGCCAACATTGATTTCATGCATTGAAGATCATTTCAATAAATTTCAGTGAATTACGAAAAACAGAATGATTATACATGTAAAAGAATTACTTTTCTCAAATAAGGACGAAAGATTTCTACCGTAGTTGATCTATCAAACATTTGCTTACGTCAAATTTACAGTATGCTGTACACTTTCTAACTTTTGAGGTGTTAATGGAAAATATTCACCAATATGTGCAAGCGTGTGTTTATACATATGATTATTGGCTTAAGATTTGGTTGGATTTATTAGTGTAAACTATTTTTGGTTGATTTAATCGTTCAAAGGTCACTTTACATTATGCCTTAAAAATTTGTATTTATATTGAGGGCAAATCAAGAGAGACTCTAGCAGGAGAGATTCTAGTTTGACTACAAATGGACATGCAAGCATTTACAAATATTATCACATAGAGCTATGTTATCCTGATCGAAAACTATTGAAGTGACGAATTTCTGGAATTTAAAAGGCGTATGGGACAAATAAATTGTTGAAGTCGCCATTTTGTTTATTATCTAGACATAGTTAGAGGAATCTGCCTGATCTCTGTTATGGGATTAGTGGAATTAAGTGAGATATAACATGTACAGAAAATTGTTTCCTACACAAATATATCAAAACCCCAACAAGACCCTCTCTCTCTCTCTCTCTCTCTCTCTCTGGATTTCTCCAGATTTCTCTCCCTCTCTCTACTGCACCAGATTTTTCTCCCTCTCTCCAGACTTTTCTCTCCCCCTCTCTCCAGATTTTTCTCACCGACTTTACACCCTATAAATAGGGGTTCTTGCCCCTTGTGTGAGTGTGTGAAAAATGTGAGTGAAGTGTGTACGTGAGTGTGTGAGTGGGTGGAGTAGGTGACGTGAGTGTAGAGTGATAGAGAGTGAGTGGGTGTGTGTGCAAGAATTGTGTTCGTGTGAGGTGTGAGACGTGTATGAGAGTGGTGTGTGTAGAGGGTTTGTAATATTGTTTATATAAAATAAAGCAATTGTTTTATTTGTACATCCACTTGCTTCTCAACAAGTGGTATCAGAGCAGGTCGTCGGAGACCGCGCGAAGACAGTGGTCGGGAACCATTTTAAGTGAGCAAGGTTGTCGAGGATCGTTGAGCCAAGGAGCGGAGGACGTCGGAGTTCTGCTAGTGCACAATCTGGGATTGTGAAGTCGGTTGGTCCGGGACCAGGCTTACTTGGTATAGTGCTGGGCATTATACTCAAGTGACAATGGCAGATTTCTCAAGTTCGGTAAGTGGCGTCGAGAAGCTCAACAACTCAAATTATAATAATTGGAGTACCCGCATACAATATTACTTGCTAGGACAAGATTTATGGGATATTGTTGGCGGGAGCAACACCACCCCACCCACGAATGATAGCGAATTAAGAAAATGGAATATAAAATTGGGTAAGGCTCTTTATGTGCTTGCCGTAACTGTTGAAGATGAATTACTACAACACATAAAGAGTGCGACGACCCCGAAGGAGGCCTGGGATAACTTGGCGACGCTGTTTGAAAGGACAAACGATGCCAAGTTACAATGCCTAAAGAACGAGCTCCTCTCAATCTCGCAACAAAATATGACGGTGAGTCAATACTTTTCTAAAGTTAAATCTATTTGTGAAGAAATTTCAAAATTAGATCTTGAGAATGCCATCTATGAGACGAGAATGAGAAGAATAATAATTCATGGGTTAAGGCCGGAATATAATGGTATTGTTACGGCCACCCGTGGATGGGCAAATGAGCCAACTCTAACAGAGTTGGAGAATATATTGGCCAACCAAGAAGCCTTAGATAAACAAATTTCTAAGGTCTCAATTAAGGAGGGTGAAAGTGCTCTCTTCAGTAATAAAAGAGGGTTCAAGGGCCAAAATAGAAATAGAGCAAGTGCAAGAGATGGAAAACCATGGAAAAGTCATAGAGAATGGCCAAAGCGAATAGAAGGAACTAGACCTCGGCTAGGGGGAGCTCATCAAGACCGCGACAAGGACGACAATGAAGATAAGAAGAATAGAAGGCGTAATGGACGGTGTTACACCTGTGGCAAAGTAGGACACTTTGCCAGAGATTGTCGGTTCAAAAGAGTTGAAGGAAACGTCGCGGCATCCGAGGAAAATGATAGCGAAGAAGAATGGGATTTCCAAGCATCCTTTGCAATGGAGGAACAAGAAGAGATCGCAGCCTCCTCCATCACAGAGTTAGAAGATGCGATGGCCCTCATCATGGTAAGTGATAAATTGATTGATTATGATGAAGATTGGATAGTTGACTCGGGGTGCTCAAATCACATGACCGAAGATCAAGGCAAGCTATCAAACATGTGCGAGTACAAAGGAGGACGAGTAGTTGTCACCGCAGACAACTCAAGGTTGCCGATCACCCATGTTGGCCAAATGATGATAACACCCCAATTCAGTTCGCATCAAGTCGAATTGAAGAATGTGTACCATGTGCCAAGAATGAAGAAGAATCTATTGTCCGTGGCACAACTTACAGACTCAGGCAATTATGTTGTGGTCGGTCCTAGAGACGTTAGGGTGTACCGCAATTTGAAACCAACTGGTACACCAATCATGGAGGGGCATCGATTAGAGTCGTCTACGTGATGTCGCTCGCTCGGACGGCATACATGGACAAAACTCGAAAGAGTGAAACGCCCGATCGTGGCATGCACGGCTTGGGCACGTGAGCTACCATAAATTAAAGGTGATGATGAAGAAAGGTATGCTAAAAGGTCTCCCCCACTTGGAAGTCCAAGAAGATGTCATCCGCGCCGGATGCCGCACGGGAAGGCACATCGGCTTCCATATGAGGAGTCCGCATTCGAGCTAAGATGCCTCTCAAGCTTATCCACTCGATGTATTTGGACTAGTGAAGCAACCATCGTCGAGGATCAAAGTACATGATAACATTCATCGATGATTTCTCCAAGTACGTCCTGGGGTCGACTTCATGAAAGAAAATCCGAGGCATTAAACAAATTTAAGGAGTTTAAAGCAAAAGTAGAATGTGAAGTAGGCAAGAAAATACTATGCCTTCGCACGGATAATGGAGGAGAATATACATCAGATGACTTTACAAAATTTCTTCAAGAATGGAAGATATGTCGACAATTTACTTGCCCAAATACGCCACAACAAAATGGAGTTGCCGAAAGAAAGAATCGGCATTTGGCAGAGACATGCAGGAGTATGTTGCATGCAAAGAACGTTCCACCCAAGTTTTGGGCTGAGTGTATGAAGACGGCATCGCACGTGATCAACAGACTACCTCAAGCAAGGCTTGGCTTTATGTCACCTTATGAGAAGTTGTGGAATCGCAAGCCCACGGTAAGTCACTTTAGAATATTTGGGTGTGTATATTATGCATTAGTGCCAGACCATCTTCGCAACAAGTTCGATAAAAAAGGCAGTTCGTTGCATATTCGTAGGCTACGATGATCAAAGAAAAGGATGGAAGTGTTGTGACCCTACAACAGGGAGGTGTTACACTTCTAGAAATGTGGTGTTCGACGAACTATCATCTTGGTGGACATCACAACCTAATTCAAAACAAGTTGAAGAAGAGATTTGTGAAGGAATGAAAGAAAATGATGAGATTGATAAGGGCCAGCCAATTGAAGAAGGAAATGATAATGTAACTGGAAGAAAAGAAGTCAGAGCACAATCACTAGAAAAATCAAAGAGCCCATGGCGAACCGGGTGTACATCCAAGAACTACGAAGAGCTTCGACCAAGTCGATGGAAGAACCGAAGAGGAGGAATCTCAACTTAGGAGATCAACAAGACAAAGAAGACCAAATCCCAAATATGCAAATGCAGCGCTGACTGAAGATGTTGGAGCAGTCGAGCCGTCCACATATGAGGAAGCCTCGCAAGGCGTGGAATGGAGGAAAGCTATGGAGGAAGAGATACAAGCACTAAGAAAGAACGAAACATGGGACTTAGTGCCGAGACCTAAAGAGGTACGTCCTATATCTTGCAAATGGGTCTATAAACTTAAAACTCGACCGAGATGGGTCGATAGAAAGATATAAGGCACGACTAGTTGCTCGAGGATTCTCTCAAAAATATGGCTTAGATTATGATGAGACCTTTAGTCCAAAAGAGCAAAGATTACTACGGTTCGAGTCTTACTAGCACTTGCAGCAAGCAAGTCATGGAAATTATGGCAAATGGATGTGAAGAATGCATTCTTACATGGAGAACTAGATCGAGATATATACATGGAGCAGCCAGATGGTTTCAAAAGTAAGATTCATCCAGATTATGTTTGTAAGTTAAAGAAAGCCCTCTATGGCTTAAAACAAGCCCCGAGAGCTTGGTACGGGAAGATTGCTGAATTTTTGTGTGCAAAGTGGTTATTCTCGTAGCCTCAGCAGACTCGAGCTTGTTTGTGAAGGCAAAAGATGGCAAGCTTGCAATAGTATTAATCTACGTGGATGATCTAATTATAACTGGAGATAATGAAGAGGAGATATGCCAAATCAGAACCAACCTTTCAGTGCGGTTTCAGATGAAAGAGCTTGGAGAATTAAAACATTTCCTGGGACTTGAGATTGAGAAGACCAATGAAGGATTATTCCTATGTCGCGAAGTATGCACGAGACCTCCTAGACAAGTTCGGGATGCTTGATTGCAAACCTATATCTACTCCGATTGATGGAAATGTAAAGCTATGTGCAATTGAAGGACGTGAATTGGAAGACTCAACTATGTACAGGCAATTGGTGGGTAGCCTCATTTACCTAACCATAACACGGCCTGATATTGCCTTTGCAGTAGGAGTAGCAAGCCGATTCATGGAGAAGCCACGAAAGCCCCACTTAGATGCGGTCGGCGCATACTAAGGTATGTAAAGGGTACATTTGATTTTGGGCTTCGTATAAGAAAGAAGCAGCATGTGAAGTTGTAGGCCATTGCGATGCGACTTTGCTGGAGATCATGACACACGACGATCAACTACTGGATATATGTTTAGCCTCGGATCAGCAGTAGTGTCATGGTGCGTAAAAGACAGCAACTATGTCACTATCTACGACGAAGCGAGTATAGAGCAGCAGCAATGGCAGCACAAGAGAGTACATGGCTGGTACAGCTAATGGAGGATCTCCATCAACCAATAAATCAACCTACACGGATATATTGTGATAATCTGTCAGCCATAAGCTTAGCAGAGAATCCAGTCTTCCATGCGAGGACCAAGCATGTAGAAGTGCACTATCATTTCCTACGGGAAAAAGTATTACAAGACGAGATAAAGATGGAGTATGCCAAAACAGATGATCAAGTCGCAAACATCTTCACCAAAGGTCTTGGAGCTGTAAAATTCGAAGAGTTTCGAAGGCAACTTGGTATGATCACAGTGTCCATGCTAAGAGAGAGTAGTCGGTGAGGGGGAGTGTCAGAAAAAAGAGAGCACCGCCTCTCTCTCTCTCTCTCTGAATTTCTCCAGATTTCTCTCCCTCTCTCTACTGCACCAGATTTTTCTCCCTCTCTCCAGACTTTTCTCTCCCCCTCTCTCCAGATTTACACCCTATAAATAGGGGTTCTTGCCCCTTGTGTGAGTGTGTGAAAAATGTGAGTGAAGTGTGCACGTGAGTGTGTGAGTGGGTGGAGTAGGTGACGTGAGTGTAGAGTGATAGAGAGTGAGTGGGTGTGTGTGCAAGAATTGTGTTCGTGTGAGGTGTGAGACGTGTATGAGAGTGGTGTGTGTAGAGGGTTTGTAATATTGTTTATATAAAATAAAGCAATTGTTTTATTTGTACATCCACTTGCTTCTCAACACTCAACACCCCTTCCCCCTCTCTTTCTCTGCAAGAACCGTAAGTTGTCCGAGGCACTGACCAAACCCAGGATGCTTAGCTTGGCGCGCATCTAGACTCGAGCTCCTCCGCCATCTGCTGCTGCAGGAGCTCGACTGGCAAGACGCCATTGGCGATCGATGGCACCTGCGTCAACGAAGAGGAGAAAGAAACCGCTGCTGTTGGCGAATGTAACCTGTTGAAAGCTTCACTGGAGAGAACTGTTCAACGCCAACGGGCGACGAGAGTGACTCGTATAGCAGTCGGAGGAGAGAGAGAGAGAGAGAGAGAGAGAGCTGGGGCTGATGGTGATGGGTGTTAGGTTCTTTGGGTGCTTACTTTGGACATAGAATTACATACAGCTGACCTCCTAATGTGTAATGACCGATAAAAAAAAGTGGATTTGATTGGAGAAATGCATGGAATTAATATTTATTTGTGTTTGCATGGACATCAAGAGAATTATCGTATCAGTATAATGAATGAAGTTCATAGGGAATTCAAACAAAAAAAAAAAGTCAATAGGAAAATTTATCCAAAAAATTTTAAACATATTTGCGTTTTTGCTAATTCAATCCTAAATATTTCAATTTTGATAATTGAGTTCTAAATTTTTTACCTTTTACTAATTGAATCGAATGGGCTAATTTTGGCTAGAATTTCGACGTAAACGTCAACCATCTATGTGAATAATTTTTAATAGTAATTTCATATTTTTCATATTTTTATATTCATATTTTTATTTTTTCCTCATCAACCACTAGTAAAGAAAAATAAAAGTTAAGAAGGAAAAAAAAAGAAAAATATCAATAAAATTTTGAAAATATTAAAATATTATTAAAAATTATTCACGTTAGCACCGATCGTGCCACATAGAACGACCAATGTCCATGTTAACAAATTCTAGTTAAAATTAATCCAATGAACTCAATTAGCAAAAGTAAAAAAAATTTGTAACTCAATTAGCAAAATTGAAAATTTTCAAATTGAATTGACAAAAGTGTAATATATTAAGAATTTTTTGGACAATTTTTCCGAAGTTCATAGGGTAAACTCTTCATATCACTTCTTTGTCAATTGTTATTGGCAAATGCAAGGATAAAAACATATTTAAAAATCTCATTGTAATTAGGGTTGGAATTTGTGTTTTTGCATCTTAATTAACGTTGGTAAAAATTTCAAAAATTGGCATGAAGTGTCCTAATTTTCTCAAATAAGAGCTTAAAGTAGACATTATTTCAAATAAGAGTTGGAAGTGACCAAATTGTTTCAAATAAGGATATGAAGTGGCTAAATCGTCACAAATAAGGGCCTTTAGCCGGCGGTGACTTTTTCGGCCATTGGAGAAGGGATATTTTGGTCAAAAATTCAGTTACTATATTTTATTTTTTTTTTATTTTTTTATAAATTTTTCCTTTTCCTTTTTTCTTTTCTTTTCTTTTTTTTCCTCTTCCCTTTCCCTGACATGGCCATTGATGGTTGGCAAAGGTTGCCCTCACCTGGCTCAGATAAGGGCAGCCCTCGTCGTCATCGGGCGAGGGCGTCCCTTGTTCGACCTCAGCGAGGGCACCCCTCACTCAACTCAGGGACGGACGCCCTCGCTCGACACTACCGAGGGCTGCCCTCACCCATCCAGGCGAGGGCCACCCTTACCCTTGCTAGTTCGGTGAGCCCTCTTCCGCAAGCCCTCGCCTCTGGTTGGCCGGGGTCGTTAGGCCTCCCCTAGGTGCTAGCGACCTCGTCGGCCATCACCGCCGCCCCACCGGCGATGGGGTGACGGCCACAGGTAGAAGGGAGCCTCCCGCCTATGTTTCTTTCTTCTTCTTTTTTTTTTTTTTTTTTAAAAGAAAATTTTTTAAAAATTAAAAAGACAAAATTGCCCTTCACATTTGGTGAGTTTAGGCCTTTCTTTGAAATTGATATATACACTGCAGATCCTTATGTGAAAAAATAAGGACACTGGACCCTTATTTGAAACAATGTCTACTTCGAGCCCCTTATTTGAGAAAATGATGGTACTTTAAACCTTTATTTGTAATTTTCCCTTAACGTTATGGAATTCATGTCTAAACATCAACACGACAACTTTATTAATTGTGTCTTGTTCTTGAAACCCAAACACGATACTTTTATTGAATGGGACATGACGCTTTTTATATATTCACAATTTAATCTATTATAGAAAAATATGCTTCATATCACGTTGACATATATAATAAGTTGACCTATTTAATTCAACGCATCTAAGACTATCATGTATAATCGGGCTACAAGGGTGAAACCGTGAACGGCGCACTTATTATTTATGTATAAACAGATTAATCCATTTGCAACATTAACATAGTTAGAACTCATCACACTATCTCAAGGAAATAGAGAGTAAAAGTGAGAAAAAGAAATCGAAACACAAGGTTCTATCCCAATTGATCTACAAAGTAGGGCTCTATCTAGTAGGGAATTTCACTATAATTAATACGTCTCGCCTCTCTATTACATCCATTAATTATAAGAGAAAAATATTATATAAACCCAATAACTATTTATGGGCCCATGCCCAAACTACTATTCAAATATGGGCCCAAACTATAAAAGCCTTCTCGCAACTTGGCGGTATTGTCCCCGCAACCCCCACCTCAAAGTAGGATCCTCGGGCCATCCTGTCAATAGGGAATATGAATTATACTCTAACAAAACTCCAAACTTGCTTAACACCCGCCGTATATGTTGATCGGTGTTGAAAACTGTGCAAACAACAAGCACACAAAATAATAATAATTGTCCAAAAAGTCTTAAATTTAGTGTACGACAGCCAATTTAATCATAAACATTTCAATTTTACTAATTTAGTCTTAAAATATAGTCCGCCAACTAAGGACTTTATTGACAAATCGTCAAAAAGTTAAGGCCTAGATTGTTATAATAGAAAATTTTAATATTTTTTTGACAATTTTCTCCAAAATTGGAGGACTGATAAGTGGCATTTCTTCAGGTACTCGTTTGTAATATGTCCCCTACAAACAGATATAGTTACTTTCAAGTCTTCAAGACATCGATGGTTACTTATAGAACTGCCTACAACCCTGACCCCATCAACAGAGTAATTGTCCTTTCATGCATGCATCCATTTTCGCTGCTGTTTTAGAACGCAACAACTTCTTTTACTGTAAAATAAAATAAAATAAATAAAGATTCGTGATTAGATTAACCTGGTATATTCGCAGCGCAAAATGCTTGTCCCCCGATCATGGAGTTTGATTTAACAGCTTCACCCCCGGGTTCATTGCATCTCTCAGAAGTCTCTCCTGGTGCCCACAAGCACAAATACTATAATATAAATGAGATACGACCTAAGTTTTAAGTTTGGAATCATCCAATCAAATCCAGAACTCGGAGGTTGAGTTGTCTGACGTACGAAGCGGGAATGATTCTCCCCGAACCCCATCGCTGTCGGTGCCAAGTTGATCGATTTCTTAATGACCCAAATCTGTCTTTAATCAACCTGAATCGTTTAATTATTTCTCTTGTATTGATTTCCATTTAATTTGTGGGTGCAGGCAAAGTAGTAGTTGCAGGGTTAGACTTTCGGCTTTCTATCCGACCACACTTTCTTCACAGCTTGCTTCATATGCAATAATATATATGCTCGTTTACACTTATTACCATATAATAAGCGAATTTTTTAAAATTATTTTATGATGTTAAAAATTCTTATTTTAACCTTTATGACGGCCTACATGTATATATAAAGGCCACTTGAGAATATATTAACCAACATATAAGCACTTAACTTTATTTGAATGTGTCGGTCACTCTTAGGTCAGACTTTTGCTAGCTGTGGCTTTTCTTTTTCAAAATGGTATTGAATATATATTAATTTTTTACTCTCTTCACAGTTGGTATAACTTAGTTTTGTATTTCCAACGGATCTTAAAACTGTGAACTTTTCTATTTGGAGAAAACCTTGGGTACTCTTCAAACACGTGCCCTACCTATCAATTTAAGAACGGTTTAGACTTGGTTAATGTTTGCGATGGCTGAAAAGCCTAGAGGACTTGGGAGAGACAGCGATCAATGAGGTAAAAATTAAGGGTGCCAATTCATGTTCGCGTGTCTTATGTCAGTTGATATAAAGATATGTACTACAAAACTGATTGATTCGCTCACGACACAATCAAATAATTGTGTCAACCTACATCACACGAACATGACTTGAAAATTAAAAGGTTGACACAGCAAGATTTGTGTAATTTGCTTAAAAGCAGGTCGGAGAGTCAACACAATTAGATGATCCGCATAACATAAAATCTAACTCGCCAACAAAAACCTGATACAAAATATGCTAAAGTTTTCATAAAACACATGAACAAATTGCAATAACCCGTTGATTTAAACGGCTTATGCTGATCAATTTCTTCTGTGTTGGGTTGGACACAAACATGACACAATTACTAATCACGCCTCACGGGTTGACACGAAATCGACCCAAATACCCAAACCCACTAATATATTATCACATTCGAGTCACGTAATTGTACTGTGTCAAAAACCGTCATTCCTAAAAGTCTTCCTGTTAGGTGAGAATTTGTTGATTATGGCTCGAAGGGTTCCCGTTGAATTCAGAGCAGCGCAAGTTGGTGATCATCGGGACAATCGAAATGTTAGCAGCGGCATGCAGACAATGGTGGAAGAGAGGCGCGAGGAAACAGCTTGCCTGGCTCCTAGATGAAGCAGGACGCCAAGAGGGTACCCGGTCCCTCGACGCTGTCCGCTGTCCTAATTCAACAATTCTATTTTATATAGAATTTGCAAAAACCCTAAAGGGTTGAGCCGTCATTCATGAAAGTGGACATCATGGGAAAACTCCTCTCTTATGACTGATTCTTATGGGTATGGCTGTTATTTAGGATTGGGGAACGCTTATTCACAAGCGCTTCAGTTGATTGTATCTCCGTTTTGCCGACTGTAGTGGAATCATCCCTTCGGTCTCTCCTCGTTGAACAGACAGCATGGCTTCAAACCACATACGTCCCCCGTGGTCAGGTCTAATTTTTGTTTACTTTTTCTCGAATCATTTCGTTTATTGACGCTTCAGGGTATACAGAGAATGTCTTAACCCCGCACATAAATCATCTCATCAAATCAAATTGTCAATATCCAACAACAGATTGTCACTTCATAAGATTACGATTTCCTAAATTATAGTCAAAACCTGCGATCACACCGGTGCCAATAATAAACCTCATTTTCTCTCTCGCATACGTGCCGACGCAAATGTCAAATTTGTTGTCTTTTGTGCCGGATTCATTGTATGTCTTCTTCTCTCTCTGGGTTGTTGACTCCTACCAGTCCCACGTAAAGCCGTCCGTAATCGCGCACTAGTTCACAGAGAATGATTCTCCTCGGCTTCCGCAGCATCTCAGGATCAACTTGTTGCGGGGTTTCCTAATCCGACCCTAAGCCCTAGACCATGCCCTCGTTTTTGCTGAGCTTTTTGTCCATGGCGGGTTTTATAATCTAATCCGCCGAACGCAACTTTCAGTCTCCTACCGGCTGACCTCGTGGCAACTAGCTCAATTAGTTCTATGTTAAATTATTTGCCGCTCAAACCCGTACGGGTGGCCAAACTCAAATGAGAAAAAATTTAAAATGGGGGAACCCCACATGCTGTACCTAAATTAAATAATTCCATGATACCAATGCCGGTAGCGAAGTACATTGCACCTGCTTGTTTCTTTGTATCAAGAAAGCAAAAGGTGATAAGAGAGTTATCTAGATAACGATTAATAATTATGCTGGAAGCTAAAATTTATAGGCGAAAGGCATTGTCCGTACGAGGAATATAAAGTATTGATCCATCCATTAGAAGATTCAACCATATATAAATAGGCAGGTGGATCCCTGTTCTGCAAGAGTTCGAAATGAGAATCCTTATGGATGAAGATAATAAATTGAAAATGGATCCTCATGGGTGTCTCAAGAACAATTATCTAACATGTTTAATAAGAAAATACATTTGATTATGATGTATATATATCTACTCCATGTTCTTAGTGGCATTCAATTTCTCTTCCATTCTTAAAGTAATAGTCTCTATCGGTTTTAATATATTATGAAAAAAATAGCGCAACTGGGAGCTAGAACTGGCGAGGAATGTACCCTTTGTCGAGCTATAGTCTCTACGGAGTTTTATTTGTATCAAGAGGGAATTGATTTTGAAGATTTTGGTGGGATATGACATATAATTTGATGAGATCGCAGCATGACGTATCTTGCTTTTGTCAAGGGAAGCATGCAATGAAAATGGGCCGGTCCATTAAAGGCCTTCCTCAAATGGGCCGGCCGTAAAAGGCCCATTTAATCAAACATCAATTCATCTATCCCTTTTGGGTTAAATTCTGTGATCCACCACTCCTAAATCTTGCGAACGGTCCAATGCAGAATCTCAACCACGGAATGAAATGGGGTTTCGATTTTGACCGCCTGATCATTTACAAAAATGGAGACTAGTCGATTGGTTGTTGGTAGTAATTCACTCGCCATTTCATTAAGGTCAGTTGCTGACAACACGGTTATCAACTTCATGATCAACGACAATTAGTACGTACTAAGACTTATAACACTGATAGGTTCCTTCGATTTAAGAATCCAAGTCAGCAATTTCCAACCTAAATCGGTCGAATTGACTGAATTGATACCAATATGAAAAGCTTTAAGACTAAATTGATCCAATTAAAAAGTTTATGACTGAATTAGTACAAATGTAATAGATTTAGGACTTTTTTTTTTTTTTGTACTTTCCCCTTCGGAAACATCATGAAGATTACTTTGTGAGTACCCAATATATTCTCATAACTGAAATTTGCTCAATGGGCCGTATCATGTATAACCAAAAGTTGACCATATAAATTATCAATTTATATATAACCTATTTCAATGCGTAAAGGAAATGTAGATGTCAAGGACTTTGTGTTATTATATAGATAAAAAAAAAAAGTTTATTTTACCTATGCAGTTAGTGTTTTTCTTTTTCTTTTTTTGGTAAAACTCATCATCATCATCATGGTTCTAGAATTATAGCTTCAAATTACTTAAATTGAAAAAAGGAGTTGACTTCGTTTAAGCAATACACTGGCTAAAAAGACATTCCGTCAACAGCCTTTAAATAGTTATTTGTTTAAAAACTTACATATTCGAAAAAAGAAATGTGCAAAGACATTCTCAGATTATATATAGGATATTTACAAATACATAATCGGAACACCTAGTCGAAAGGCTACATTGATAAATTTAAATACTAATGGAGGGACTATTACTGTCTTACATTATGATCTGATTCTAATGTTGTATCAGGAATTTTACTTCCCTTCCCTTCTGATCATATAACGCCAACAGTTTCTCCTTCAAAGCCTCACACTCCATCCCCCGACTTCTCTCAACCTTCACATTTGAAATGATCATCATTCAAACAACATGCCATTGATATATCTATATACCATATCAAGAAATTAAATTTGCAAGTCCAGTTACGACTAAAGAAACTAATAATAAACTTACTGAAGTACCTGAACGTGTAGATTGTAGAAGGTTGTTCTTGTTCCTCCAAATGACTCGAATGTGGAAGTGTTTATCAGAGGAAATCCATGATGATCCAGGTTAAGCAAGATCTCAGAGAAGTCGACAGTATTCTGAGTCATGACCTTTGTTGTGCATATTTGGATTGCAACCTCGCTCTCACTCAAACAATTTGTCGAAATAGATGGCATCGAATTGGAAAGCACACCTTTTCCTTTGCTGATTTCTCGGTGAGTGCAGTCATCTATTCCTTGGGCGGCATTAATTCTTGATAGAAGTTCTTCCTTCTCTTGAGCGAGTATCTGCACTTGCTGTTGCAGTTCTGGTATGTATTTCAGCACTCGAGACACTGTCGCCGGAATACTCAACTTTTCCTATAGGGAAAAGGACAAGATCTAACTCTATTAATTTCTCCGGACCCAATACTGAAAGATAACTGAGTATGTAGTGACTTGAAGCAGCTACAAATAAAAAGTGTAGAACATCAAGTTATACATTAAGGATTTAGAGAATAAAGCAAAAATTGGGGTTCATATGTGATCAACAATATTGTCTGCACTTGCTGTTGCAGTTCTGGTACATATTTCAGCACTCGAGACACTAAATACTCAAATTTTCCTATAGGGAAAAGGACAAGATCTAACTTTGTCAATTTCTCCAGACCCAATACTAAAAGATAACTGAGTATGTAGTGGCCTGAAGCAGCTACAAATAAAAAGTGTTGAACATCAAGTTATACATTAAGGATTTAGAGAATAACGTAAAAACTAGGGTTCATGTGTGATCAACAACATTGTCTACCAGCTGCTACTCTTTAGTATTCTCTCAATCACTTTTCCTTATTTGGCAGAGTTTACCCAAGGAAAGGTAATAGAAGACTAGCTCTAATAACTTCCTTGTAGATGAAGGACTTAAGGATTACCGTTTGATCAGCAGACGGAAGCAGCGAACGGAGGGCAGAGTACAAACTGTTGATTTTCTTCCGCCGGTCGCGCTCACAGGCATTGTGGTTCAGCTTCTTGACCATCGTGGGTTCGCCGTTCGTCGCCGCAGGTGGGATATTGAGATGATCAAGTACTACCTCAACATGAGGAGATGGTGATGACAAGAAGGCAAAATGGAGAGGAGGTGGTGAAGAGAAAGGGTGGGCATCTCTGCGCATGTAGTTCTCTTGTTCATGGCTTGTTGAATCCTCGAAGGGCCAAAAACTAGGAGAACAAGACAACATTTGTATGACTTTTTTTTTTTTTTCTGAGGTTTCTGATATTTTCAGTTCCAGAAGAAGTTGGATGATCATGACTTGCTTATATATAAACCTCCATTAAGGATGCCAGCTAAATAATAAATGGCATAATATGTTGGGAAAAGATTACTCAAGGTGAGATGATCAATTGCTTACGCATAAACTTCTGTTGAGGACCTCAGCTAAAGATTAACGGCATTGATGAATTGACGAGGCAAACCAAGACATCAGCAAGATGGGAGTGATCTCTTTGGACTGCAATTTAATTATGGATTTCTCTTATCTAAACTTTCTGCAGCGTGCATAGGTGTGTCTCAACTTGTGTGCACGACTTGTGGGGTTGGGCGGCTAAGCCTCTTGCGCTCACTTATTGCAGCTGTCCATCCACCAGCTTACTCCTTCATTATCCTATTTTCACATATAGAGAGATGAGCGCAGCAGTTCTTTTTTTTTTTTTTTTTTCTTGATTTATTTTTTTAGTTACGTCATACGAACCAAACAAATACATATGTTAAGCTCGTTGGAGTCACCTTTCATCCCCTTTTTATGGTAGATTCTCTCTCTTACGAACAACACAAGTGTCATAACTTTTGTACTTCTGTACGGTGTACACTTAAGTGCTATATAATTCTTTTTTTCGCTTATTTGAATGTCACAAATTTGAAAAATCAATCACTTGAGTACCATTGGCTATTTACCTCACCGAAAAATCCGGCGTGGATGCCAATTGTCCTACTTAACTTCGTTGGTACAAATGTGAATAAATTTTTAATATTTTTTAATATTTAATTATTTTTTGATTTTTTATTTTAATTTTTCTTTTCCTTTTCTCTCTGTTAGGTGACCCTTTGCCGGCCATAAAAGAAGGTGGGCAAGGAAAAGAAAAACAAAAACACAAAAAATTCAAAAATTCAAAAAAGAATCTAAAAAGATTAAATAACATTAAAAAATCAACGTCGGATGGGAAATTAATAAAAAAATCCATATAAGATGATTTACTAGATATGGCACTTAAATGATCGATTTTATTCCGAAGTGACATTTAAGTGATCGAAAAAAAAGTTATGACACTCAAATAAGTGTTATACTAAAGTTTTAACACTTGCGTTATTATTTTCCCCCAATAACCCTCCCCAACTTATTGGAAGTTTCAGTCTTATTTTCTGGCTTGATTGAGCTTAATGGTTTTTTGTCTTTACTTGTGAGTCATTTGGAATCGATCTGAACATCATATATATCATCTTCAAGTATACGCTTCAATTACTTTACAATAAGATATCTGATGTAGACTTTCCTTTTGCTATTCAGAACTATCTTAATGACACAACAAACAAGTGTTTTTTTATCAAGTGTTTTCTGAATCATTTGTCAACCCAAAAGAGAATATTTGATATATATATATAGACAGTATTAGTTATGATCACTAGTCTGATTTTATATTTCCAACTTGACGACAAGCATTTCATTTATAAGTATTTTGTATCACTTTCTCGACAATACTTAACTAAGGGGACGGCCGTTTGTTTAATGCCAGATTATTAGATGTACAACCGCGTTGGCGAAAGCCTCATTAATTTTTAACATTTTTTCTTCCTCTTTTCTTTAGGGTTCTTTTGGTGAGAAACGGGCGGCGAAAACAGCGGCGCGTGGATTGCGTATGCCATGCACACCAGAGCACAAGCACACAACGAGGTCGCGACAGAAATCCCCGTGCACGAAGGGGCACGCCACGCGAAAGCGCGCTTGCAATATGGACGAGCCGATATTGATATAATACTCAACGATGCAGTAAATGCCGGAGAAGTTTCTCGTCAGGACTTGGCAGAAACTTTTCCCCTGAAGAGCCGATTCTTAGGTTAGTGCATCTTCAATCTTGTTTAGGAAATGTTCTCCCGACAGCTTCCGGTGTCAACGTTTACATGGTGCTCTTTGGGACAAGAGAACTTGACCCAATTGGCAAATTGGCATGGGTTAGGTCCCTAACTTTCTGGAGAGGATAATGGCTGAGGAGGGCTTGTCTTTAAGTAATGATAAATTCAACCCGACTTCTTGGATTCCCCTTCTCTTTTCACACCGAGCATCGTCGTCCTTCCGTCTTCTACATACTTGGCCCAGCTTCTGGAAATGATGGATATCTCTCTTGATCCTCCCGGTCCGATTCGACACCGTTCGGAACACCAGAAGTCCGCCGGTCGTGTTGGAGAGCCGCCACCCTCTCTCCCACAGGAAGAGAGTCCTCCTTTGGCAGTGACACGGTTGAAGAACGCCTCTTCGTGACGCTCGGCCTTGACTTCACCGAGCACTCAAAGCAATGAATGCACCCAGTTCGTTCCAATGCTATTTCAGCACGTGAATTTGTGTGCATGCCACGGGTACATAGGAGAAGTCATTACCGAGACTGAAAGGGGAACATAAATTCAAGAATATCGTCAAAAAATTCATGAACTTATTATAACTATGTCAATTTAATTATAAATTTTTTTTTTGTCAATTTAATTCTAAAATTGTTGTGCTAAAATGGATGTTAGCCGTCCAATGCATGTTAACATTGACAATTTTTTTTTAATTTTTTTTTTTTAAATTTTTATTAATTCTTCCTTTTTCTTTTCTTTTTTTCTTTTTTTTATTTTTTTTTTTCCTCCTCCTTCCTTTGGCCGGCAGGAGAAAAAGACAAAGAAAAATTATAAAATATCAAATATTAAAAAATTCAAAAAATAAAAAAGTTGTCTATAGCCCACCAGATGGTCGGCAAAATTGGCTAGCCAAAATTGGCCAAATGAATTGAATCGGGATTGATGCAAAAAATTTAGCATTGAATTGGTTAAAAAAAAATTAAGACTAAATTTACATAATTGTAATAGATTTAGGTCTTTTTGATCATTTTTTCCATTAATTCACAAGAATTTGCAAATGGAACTAGCAGTGTCCACCACGTCATCCATGATCGTTTTGGAACGCAGAGATTTCTTTTCGCTTAAATCCGCTCTTCCTCCGTTGACTGAGACTTGGCAAAGGCAGCAGACTATTCTAAACGGTCATCATCCTCCACTGCCAAGGTTGTTTGGTAATCGACCAAAAAAAAAAAAGGGTTGTTTGGTAAGACTCATAAAAAAAAAAACTATAATATTTATCCGAATAGTTAAAAACTATAAAAATATCATATCTGAATCCATGCATCAACATTTATATATTGTGAAAATTTCAAATATTTAAGATAAAAAAAAGAATCAAAATACAACATTGAATAAAAAGTTTTAAAAAACATAAAAAAAAAATTTAATTATTAGTAAATAAATAGAGATCGCTAAATATACTCTTAAGTGTTAGTGACACTGAATAACCGTTGGTGGAATAGGAAAAAAAATCAGCTTGTTAACTATTAGTAAATGGGTTAATATCCTGAAAATCCATAAACTGATACATCTATGACAAATTTACCCCAAATTATTTTTTTTACAACCAAAAACCCCAAACTGGTATACATTTGACAAATTTATCCCAAAAATATACTTGTGACAAATTTACTCTCTATTAGTTTTCGTTAAATTTTACCGTCAAATTATTAAGTTAAATGACACGTGACAGTTAACTGATATACCAATTTGAGATTTTACGCTCCGTTTATCATGATTTACAATTTTTGTGATTTTTTTGTGGTATTAATCCAATTTAGCATAGGGTATATTTATCACAAATTTATCAAGTTTGAGATTTTTTGCGATTGAATAAATTAGTTTGGGGTAAATTTGTCATAAATGTATCGGTTTATGATTTTTTTATGGTCAGTCGGGATAAATTTGTCACAGGTGTACTAGTTTAATTTTTTCATGGTCAAAAAAATAGTTTAGAGTAAATTTGTCATAAATGTATCGAGTTTGGGATTTTTCAAGATATTAACCATTAAAAAAAGTAAAAACTAACTTCTTTTTTAACTTTTTGCCCAAATCTAAAATATTTATCCGAATAGTTAAAAACTATAAAAATATCATATCTGAATCCATGCATCAACATTTATATATTGTGAAAATTTCAAATATTTAAGATAAAAAAGAATCAAAATACAACATTGAATAAAAAGTTTTAAAAACATAAAAAAAAATTAATTATTAGTAAAATAAATAGAGATCCCTAAATATACTCTTAAGTGTTAGTGACAATGAATAACCGTTGGTGAAATAGGAAAAAAAAAATCAGCTAGTTAACTATTAGTAAATGGGTTAATACCCTTAAAAACTCCAAACGGTACACTTGTAAAAAAATTTACCCAAAATTATTTTTTTTACCACCAAAAATCCCAAACTGATATATTTTTGACAAATTTATCCCAAACTAATACACTTATGACAAATTTACCCTCTTTAGTTTTCGTTAAATTTTACTGTCAATTATTAAGTTAAATAACACGTGACAGGTTGACCGATATACCAATTTGGGATTTTACACTCCGTTTATCATAGTTTACAATTTTTGTGATTTTTTTGTAGTATTAATCCAATTTAGCGTAAACTTATCAATTTGAGATTTTTTGCGGTCGAATAAATTAGTTTGAAATAAATTTATCATAAATATACTAGTTTAGGATTTTTATGGTCAATCGGGATAAATTTGTCAGGTATACTAGTTTGGAATTTTTCGATGAAAAAAATAGTTTTTGATAAATTTATCACAAATGTACCAATTTGAGTTTTTCAAGATATTAACCCTTAGTAAATTATATAACTTTTTTCGAGTTGAAAGTTTATTGATCTTTATTTTTATTTTTATTTTGGTCAGGTATTGACCTTCTTTTGAAAGCTTGTAAATTACCAATTTTTCCAATAACTCCTATCATTTTTTAGTAGCTTATCCACGTTTGATGCATGCTATAGCCAGTGCTCTGAAATTATTGACTCTTAAGTCAATTAACCAACCACGATTTGAGTGACGTAATATCTATCCGATTGAGGGGCGTTGCATTTCCACCATTCCTGACAAATTATTTCAGAACTTAAAAATGTACAGCTAGTATTTACACGTACAGGCAAGAAGAATTTCTCTGTACAATTGGGCATCTGAACTTTCCGGACTCTTGTTGAAGACTCTTGACGGTCACCCGCAAAATACAAGTATACAGTCATTGCTGAACATGTCCTTTGGCAGCAGCGAGCTGTTTCTTGAGGTTGAGGACCTCAGTGCCGTATGATGCCAAACGATCCTTGAGCTTTCCTGAAGCCTCCTCGTACTTCCTATTCATCAGGTCTTGTTCATTTAGTGCTTCGGTGCATCGATATCTCATGGCGTCCAACTTTGCCTGTGTCCACCGTAGTCTCATCCTCAACTTCGCTTTTTCCTTGCCATTGTTGACTTCTTGCTGTTTGTGAATCAGGTGACAATATATTAATTGTGATACTTGTAAAGTCAAAGCTTTTGGCAAGAGGAACCAAACAGGAAGTAGACAACTTTCTATCATTGTTCCTCCCCTCTTTTTTTTTAGCGTTGTAGGCTAAAATGGTCTGGATTCTGATCAGAAATGCATAAATCCCTGAGACCCTATCACCTCACAACTTAGCAGAAGCACAATACTAAAAACAAAATCCATACATTACCAAGCCAAAGCATAAGTCATTTCCACCAAGATTAGGCGATTGTTTCAGCCAAAAGACGGTGTCAAAATCAAGCAAATCTAATGCCTCAAAACGTAAGACACTAGAAGGGCCATCCAAAAATTTAGCAGAGGTAGTTTCTCCGAATCTACCTAAGCCCCAATTGCCAACTCCATTGTAGAGCTCAAAGTGTTAACCAAGAAACAATACAATTATGTTGAAAACAGCTTTTCCATCTCAATGAGGATGCTGCAACTCCTAATCAGAGTGGATGGACAAAAGATTTCAGGGATTTTAACTTTCTGATTAAAATACATTATGCAAGTGTCAATGTCGAAATTATACACAAATTCGACCCCCAATGCACCTGAAGGAAAAGCATGTACACCATCTAAAAGGAGGGAACGAATAATAGTTCTGCTGAATAATAAGACACAAAGTCTGGATAGTAGCAAGACTAAATAGACAAAAGAGACTACTGATATAACAAACAAAGCTGTTAAGGCCAATTGAACCACATAATATGTTCCTCCATGTGAAAGTTGTGCTTCTACCAATTTCACACTATACATTATAATGTAATAAAATTAACCTGACATTCTCGAATAGAACAAAGCTAATGCAGAGCATGTTCCAGTAATGTCAGACCTCGACAAGCCCCAGTAGCATAGTGTATGGTGTTGTGGACATATAAAAGTTGTTGAATTTCGCACATGCTACATAATATAACTATTAAACATCTAATCCTGAGATCTACTTATGAGAATACCAAGTCTATCAGCAAAAATCTTTAATAGAGAGAAGGGACGGACATCCCCAGTGGGCAAACTTACAGTGTGCAGCTTTATTTCCATAGTGGAAATCCTGTCAGACAGTATATCTGCTTGAACTTGGGCCTCAGATATCTGAAAGAAAACACCTCACCCTGTAACTTCTGATACTTTCATGCCAATTAAATGCTAATTATGCTCAACCATTTTCATCAAACTACCTTGTCATTTTGACTTAGTTTCAGGGATTCAAGTTTAGCCATGTGTCTTTGCTGCTCCTCTAATTGAGTCTTTAACCTATCCCGTTCATTTGTTATGTTATGAACTTCGCTCTTGAGATTCTGAGGACAGAAAACAATTACAGTAAAGAGAATGCCATCGGCACTGAAAACTTACAGCATAATCTGGTCTTACTGAGCAAGAAAATCTTAGAGGATATTCTTTCTGAACAATCTAACCTGCAGATTACTTGCCAGATCTGTTCCAGCTTCTAACTCTCTATGTTTGATAAGAAGATCTTCCTTTTCTTTCTTAAGAATGTCCAGCTCCTTCTGTAGCTTATTTGCTCTCTGGTAAGCATCATTACACTCCAAATATATGGTCTCAAGTTCTGACTTCATCGTCTGCAGGGAAATGAATCATTTAGCCTGAAAGCCATCAACCGAACTGCTCAACTTTTTACACTTCCATCCGTAAATTAGCAGAAAAGATAAGTGCTTACAATTTTGGAATGTTTGTTCTCCACATCAGACAATTCGAGGGCATGTTTCAGCTGTTCAATCTCTAAAGTCTTCTGCATACTGCAAATAAGTTGAATAACTGAAACATTAACATTGGTCAAACAGATGAAGAAGGCTTGATTCACTGGAAGCTAACCCTCCTACTGGCCACCTAACCACATAAGCTCATAATGAAGCAGGAACTTCATTGATCTAAAAATTAACAATCTATAAAATGCCATCATTCCCCATTAGCAGGGGAAAATTTAGAAAAAAATAATAATAATATCCAAAGAGTGCAGTTAATTACAATCTTTTTACCCACTTTTTCGAGCCAAAGCAGAATAGGATAACATTTAAAGTAATAGTACTCAGAGCAGCACATGACAAGATTGAAAAGTATTCCCATGGATCTCAACTATAAGAGCAATGGTTGAGACTAACCTGTGCTCTCTCTCCAGTTCTTTCTCTTCCTCATAAAGTTTTAATTGCTCTCTAAGGACCTTGCATTGCTCCTTAGAGGATTCGAGTTCATTCTTGACCTTACATTCCAGATAAGAGGGATCAAAATAAGATGGAGTTCTCCGTCACATATAATCCAATTAATTCTAAACATTCATAACAAACACATAAAGAAAGTGACACATGTAATATGCATGACCAAATTAGCTTTTACCAATTTCATGCAGAAAAGAAGTTTCCTCCAAAGGGAAAGATAGTTAAATGAAAATCGATCCCTTCTACAATCAACAAATGAAGTTTGCATTTATTTCCCCTCTTTCAATGTCAACGGAATTCATTCCAGGAGTCACTAAGAAATTTACCCTATATTAGTTAAATTCTCAAAAACTGTAGTTTGAAAGCATCAGCCCTCATCAGTTATCCTCAGTTGTTTAATTATTTGATTTATAGTTGACAAGTCGCCAGTTTTTCTCAGACTATTTCTATTAATTTAATTGATTTTAAGGAATTTCTGTTTTACCTAATTGTCAATATGTATTGTCTGGGTTTTTCAACTTGTCAATTTAGAAACTTAACAAAATATAACTATTGCAATAAAATAGATACATCCACAAATTAAATAGTTAAAAAGTAATTTCATAAACCCAGAAGATCAAAGACCTCTAACCAAAACAGTTTTCGCCATTCCAGCCAGGATGTTAATTCAGTTCCATGTATAACAATTGAAGAAAAGGTTTGTAGGTTTTTCTTTGAGAGATAATAAATAGCTCCTCGGTAAATTTTCATGCGATTGTTGAATGTGTTTTCCCAAACTTAAGCATCACACTAATTGCAATCCCTTGTTGGAGTACCATTTAACGTGCATGTTCTTGATCTATAGTGAGGTACTGTTCAACAAAGGTGGAGTGAACAGCAAATGCATGACAAAAATAAGAGGGGCAAAAAAAAAAAAAAACAGAGGACATAATTTGAAAGCGATCTAAATTTAAGTTGACATTCTAAGAAACAGAATTTCAGAATTCTAAAGATAGTTTTTTCGTGAGTGTTTAAGGACCAGTGCCAGCCCAAAAGATAAAAGGAAAATATTCAGCTCCTGCACCAACTCATATGACTATTACACTATCAAACAAAGTAAACTATAGTGATCATCTTGATGTAGATAATTAACTTACTAGTCTTGCACTTCTCTTAATAGTAATTTTAGCAAAAAGAATAGATCACGGAGATATTAAATGTTGTCAAAACTAAAATTAAACTTCCCGCTCTATTATCTGACTCGGATAAGCCGTTGTTATGCTCATGAGTATAAAAATGTAAATGCCCCTTCTCAAAGGCTTAACCGGCTCAATGTACAACACAAACCATATCGATGGAGTGAAAGCATTCTTGATTTGAAATTTACAGAAAGTCATAGAAGTTACAGCTACCCAAGATGTTTTGAACCAGACATTCCAAGGAGATCCATGCAAAATTAACACTTCCATAATAAAAATAGTTATTATATGTTACCTCAGACAGTTCTGTGGATAATGATGTAATCTCAGCATTAGACAACTTAGTGTTTTCTTCTAAGGCTTTAATGCTAGCTTGCTCTTTAGCAGACCATATAGCCTTCTCCTCCTCCATTTCTAGCAGGGAATCTGTTAGTTGCTGCAAATGCCAATGTACCAAGCAATGAAGCCAACCTCAAGAAACACCTTAATTGGACACATTTTGCTTAGGACTCAACTTTATTTTCCTACCATAGCCAACTCTTCCTTTTCATTTACCAACTGATTGAGTGATTCTTCCAGCTTATGATGATAAGATTGAGATTCTTCCAATTTTCCACTCTGGGAAAGGGACAGAACAAGACGCCATATTAGATAGATAAAGCGGAGCTCAGAAATTTACTTCATTTCACCATAAACAGAAGTCAGAGAATTTTGGAGTCAAAACTAAGAGCTGTCAAAGCTTACAAGCTTCGAAATTTCTTCCTGCAACCCTGTTAATTCTGAACTTGAATTGCTCATGTTTTGAGATTGAACTTCCAATTCCAAGGCCAAACTCTCGCATTTAGACATTACTTCATCCTTTTCGTTACATGCAGCTGCCAATTCCTCTTCTAAGGAGGCAATAGTTGCTTCCATCTCAAATGCAAGAACTTCCAACCTTCTGTACTCTTCCTGAAAAATACAATCAAAAGGGAGGAACAAATTAACAAAAGCCATTGGTTCGAAGCTTCTCCTACAACGTATAATGACATGACTTTGAAGCTCAAGATGCCAAAAATGAACTCCTTAAATGGGAACATTGAACAACATTAGGAAACGCCTTCACAGGATTCCATTTAATAAATTTTTAATACACTTTATAAAGTTACACTGTACGAAATGAGGGTGTAAGAAAAAGTGCAATTGAGGAATAAGCTGCAGACCTTTGACCACCAGAAACATACAAATGCAATTTAAGATATAAAATAAAGGGAAAATATAAAAATCCTTATTATAAAGTAAGTTTACTCAAGAATATAATCAGCCAGAGATACATAACAAGCTCCATAATTCTTGGCATTTGGTTAGAAATATGAAAATCTTGACAAATGCATCCCCATCCGTGTAGAGTTGCCACATTTAACCTGCTTATCAAACAGCATCATGTGAATTACCATACATACAAACCTACCAGTAACATTTCGGATCTAAACCCAAAAAAAGGTGTCGATGAACATCCAGTCAAGGTAATCACAAGCAGACAAAGGGTCAGAGTACATTGAAACTCATCAAAAAACTAAAGAAGAATTTCGCACACAGCATCAACACATTGGGAAGCCTTGACCACTTAACAAATGAAGACCAAAATAATTTATGTGCCTGTCCAATAAAGAGAGGAAACAATAGTCCTTAACATTAACAAACAGTCAAGAAGCACAACTAGCTCTTTCATAGGATGATTCAGCCGACAAAAACTCAGCCCAACAAGTATATGGTGGCAAGCAGAGAACTATCAATCAAACAGGTTACAAAGTCAAAGACAATTGGTAATAAAAATTGGATTTCACTCTATATAAAGAAAAATATTTATTAGTGTTGTTTGTTTCATCTCATAACCCCCACCCAAAAAAATAAAAAAGCAGGACCATGACTTGTGAGTTTTGACAGACTAGGAGAACAGAAGGTAAATCCATTTCCATCCATTAGCCAGCTTGCAAGTATGCAGAATGCAAAAGTGAAGTGACAATTTTGATGATTAGCACCTGCATTGTCTGGTCAATATGAACAACAGGGCCCTTAGACCTTTTCGAATCAATTGCAATTGAATCACGCCGTCTCCCAGCAAGTGACTCCCGTTTATTGATATCCCTTTCTAAAAGAGCCTTCTGACCATGCAATAATTTTATCTCCCGCTCAGCAGATGCTTTTTCACCCTGATGATGCAGGAGTTCATGAGTGATCTTGTTATTTGCAGGAAAGTAAAACGAACGATGGCAAAATTTAATTCGCATGACACCTCAAGCTTAGTCTTTTCTTGGACAGCATTCCTCAGCTTGAATTCAGTCTCTTTCAACTTCAACTTTGTTTTATCCAGATCTTTCCTCATACTCTCCCTTTCTTTCGCCAAGGTGGATGAGGATAAGCATGAAATTTCCTTTTGAAGATTCTGTATTTGGGATAAAAGTTCCATCTTTTCCAATTCAGTTTGCTCCCTGAGTTCCTATGTAAAGACCAACATCTAAGATAATGTGTAGCAATGTACCAAAGCTGAAGCATTACACTAAGAGTCCAAACTTACCGCTAAGGCCCTTTCAGAACTTTCAGCATCAGTTTTCAATTCTTGTATTTGCCTCTGGAGACCATCAGAGAAATCTTGCAAAAGAATCTGCATTTCATATTCAGTTGCACAGAAAATAATTTAGACTAACCAAATAGTGACTACCATATTTTCCTAGTGAAGAAGTACAGCACCTTCTCACTCTCAAATTTATGAACTTTCTCCTTGATGAAATCATGCAACCTCCCATGGTGAATGGTAACTAATTTCTGTTGCTGAGATGTCTGAGTTGAAAGGGTCTTAATATCCTGCATTCAACCCAACACTTATATATACCGGCCACTGTAGCACAAAAGGGCTTTTATTTTCAGTTAAATCGGATAGAATAATCAATAGAATGCCTAATCCAGGTGCCAGGAGATCTAAAAGTTCAGAAGAGTGAGCCTACTCCAGGTGCCAGGAGATCCAAAAGTTCAGGAGAGTAATCTGCCACTATTCAGATTATGGGGTTGAATGTGCACCAATATTTGTAGGTGAGTGACTTAGATATTAGAAAATCTTTCTTTTGGGATGGTAAAATGCAACAAGTACTCACAAGAAGGGTGCTTGACACACTCGAAAAACTCTGGAAAACTTCATCGACTAGCGAAAAGGCACCATTTACATAATTTTGCAAATTTTGGACTTCCATCATTATATCTTGAACCTCCATTGAAAGCTCGACCAAAGAATCAAAGTTGCCCTCCTGAAGAAGAGACAAAATTTGTTAAGTTCCAGTTTTTGTTTTGAGAACATTGGCACAGCAAAAACAATGCAAATATCCCTAGATCACAGAGATAGAAAAGCAGCAGCAACATGCATTATTTGACACCAAAGATGCATTGTAAGCATGTCTTTCTTGAGCATTCCTTGCCTCCTTATTGCACTGAGAAGTTCTTCATGAAGCTATAAAAATGACATCCAATCCAACAGAAAATAAGATAGAAGCATGTAGTAGAAGTTATAGAAGTTGAAACATGCTACGAAGTTATAAAAGCTACAGAACTTCCTTGGCAGAATGAGGCATAGTCACTATGCAAGACCTACAAGCACACTCGTGCTCATGAGAGTTTTGGTTGTGCAACAAATCATAGATATGTACATGAGCACATAAAGTAAGCTTGACGCATGCAGCATATACAGAAACCTACCATAAAAAAATGGACTTAGACATTAGAGATGACGACACTAAAAGCTGAGAGCATACTTGATGCACATCCCTAGGAAGGGGCACTATGTCCTTCCATTACTTATGCTTAGAGATTATCTAAGGACCCATATATCGTGATACCTTCTGATTATTTCTTCCCCTTCCCTAGTTTACCCACAATGCATAGCTCATATGATAATTGCACATTTATGAAGAGCATAACATTCTTTCCTTTTCCATTTTCCATTTTGATTTTCACAAAACTTCTCCAGATAACAGTACTTCTATTTTCCTCTCCTTTCTCTTAAAATTGTTTCGAGCTAAATACATCACTAGAGAATTGCTTCCACTCATACATAGGCATGTAAGTTTCGGCATAAAAAAGGAATGTAAATGCAGGTAGTGCATGCTGCAAACAAGTGATAAATACCTCCTCAAACTTCTTCTCAACAGATAATTTGTTTTCTGCTGCCATCTCAACATAATTATCCAAATTCTGCTGGCTCAAAGTTTTCTCCATCTCCAAAACCTTAATCTAGTATGTGGAGATGACAAAATAAATGAATGTGGCAGAAAATTGACCATGATTGGACTGCATAAAAAATTTGAGAAAGAGAAATGTACAGGGAAAAGAGAAGGATACCTGATCTTGGAGTTGCTCAATTACAAGATGAGCCTCTGGCTCTCCAGGACATCTAACATTATTTTCTTGTTTTACATAAGAAACCAGTTCGGCTTCAGTCAGCATTCTCGTTAAACAATCAACTTGAATAGCATTGGCAATTCTCTGTAGAATACCGGAGAGGAAAGGAAAACGTGACAAACAAAAAAACAACAAAACTATAGGGAAAGAAGCAGATGCAAATAATTACCTGAGCTTCAGATTCCATCCACAGATCCTCATACTCTGCATGGATATCTACAGATTCATTGATGACCTGCCACATCACGAGCTTTAGATGTTGAAATTCAAAAGAACATACATTAAGAACTGAAAGGCTTTTCACAAACCACAGGTGCACTTTTATTTTTGACTGCCGCTTTCCTCCTACTAGTCACGTGCTGCAGAGCTCGTGGATGAGGAAGATTAGAGTCTTCCACTTTCTTTCGATTGCTAAAAATGTTTCTTTGAGTTTCAGTGTCTTGAAGTAACTTATCAAAAGGAAGAAGTGGACCATTATCCCGCTTAGCTCTTCCAGGTTTGAAAGGAGAATCCATCAAGTCAGGTAGGGAGTAAGCCTAATATTGAAGGAAAATAACTTTCAGTAAAGCAAGGAGATGTCAGGGCAATTATACTGATTCAAGAAAGAATCATAGAGCAACAATCTAATCAGAAGAGGAAGATGTAAACGAGAGCAGTAAAAGAAACAAATCTGACAATTATATGTGACTGTAATTAGCTATTCATCATTTTCATACCTCACGAGTTGTTTCCACTTCAATACCACCCTTTTATTCCAGATAATTCCAAACCCATCGCCACAGTAAAAAACAGAAAAGAAAAGGGGAGACAAGGAAGGAAAGATATTGCAAAAGTACTTGAGTTGGCAAAGTTGTTAGTGCTTGGACCAAATCTACTAGGCATGAGCTGGGAAATCACTTTTCCTAATAAAAGTAGATGAATATCGTGATGTTAAACAAGGTGAACTGGCAGGGATTAAGGCAGCCAACTCTGCTTAGTAGGAAAAACTGCATTTGCTGTATACTTACTTTAAGGCCAAAGTTTTTTATGTACAGACCATTCGTCTTTTTAAGATCACCATATTCCAACAATACATTGTCTTCATTGATGTCATTGCCATTTGCCAGTTAGATAGTGAGATCTCAGATAATTTGGTTTAGCAACTGACACAAATCTTTTACTATCTAATATGACTTAGTTGTTGATTTGAATTTTGGTCCAGCTGTTCCGAAAGTGCGAGTCTCTCAATCTTGCACATACATGACACAACCTGCTTATCCTTTATTTGCCTTCAAAGTAGAACTACAACCATGAACGTCATGTTCGGTAAACATTATGGTAGTATAGATAATTGCCTTTCAACACAATCTATATCAAAGCCACCAGGTTTGAGCATTTGGCCAGATTCCTGAATTTTTTCAAAATGACTTCATGTGGAAGAAAAGAGTCTCTCTCTCATTGCGGTGGTATTGTGCTAGCACGTGGTAAAGAAACCTTTCAAAGTGCTTTTTGAGTTGCTAATTCGTATTTGATATTTGCTATAGCTAGGGCCCAGGCTCTTAACTGCTTGTTAAGGTTCAAGAGACCAGTCAAGAGGTCTTCCTAGTTTAAGACATAATATGCAGTTTATCTAAGCTGCTTGTCAAAAACTAAATTTTCCTTTAATAATCTTGAATATTGTTAGGGATATGCTGCATACAGTTGATGTAAAGAAGATTATGAATGAATTTTCTTTAGGTTGCAATTCACAGTGTTTTCCTGTATCATGTCACTCCAAGTCTCAGTCTCCCTCCTATGCAGTCATGCTCTATCTTTTATCTAGGTGCAGTGCAGAATATGCAATAAAATGTACAAAAACTGATTGAAAATTGGACTGGCTTGTCAGTACACAACATAATACCTCCGTAGGTGTCTCCCGCAAAAGATTACTGGGGCACCATGTATCCCGCCTCCTACCCTGCTTACACAACAAGGAAAATTTCATTCAAAGCAAGATAACCAGTGTTAATAATCTGCAACAAGAATATTTAAGTTGCCATGAGCTATTATTGTTTTCCTGGGTGTACTCCACTTTGTCTCCTTGCAAAGACGAGCTTAAAGCATGTTAAATTTCGGAGGTCTACAACTAAGTGATACATGAGTGGTGGACAACTATCTTAAAGTGTCTAGCTCAACTGTCTAAAATAAGCCAGATGAGAGTTGGGATCATATTAAAAGGCCAGGTATTTGTACATTCACAACAATATCATAAATCATACACAGTGACCATTTTATTCTGCTAATCTATCTTTCAATGACAAGTGGTCTTCACACTAGTATCGCTCTATTCATGTTTGGAGCACCAGCTTGAGAAACCAGCTTAACTCTCATAATGATAGAAAGATTAAAGCAGAAACTATTATCAGCAAAGCCAGCAAGAAAAGGTAGACCTACAAAACATCCTTAAAATGAAGCTGTAAATCACTTTCGAGACTTCATATCACATATAACCAGCCAAGTACAACAGTGCCCAACTATATGGGGACAAGCCATTAAAGTATGCATTTGTATCTGTACTTTCACCAGAAAGTTCTTTTGGCTATATGAAAAAGAACCGCACTATGTATGATTAGCTTGTTGCTTCACACAGAGCAGCAGAAAAAACACAGCCATGGCATGGCTTGTGCTTTCTATATGTAGCTATGAACCTTCATAATGTGCATAGACAATTATTTTGCAAAACATGCCCAATCAACTATGGGTACCGACCGATTTGTACAAATTATTAAGAGTTTTCATTGAGTAGCTAAAATACAACTACCAAACATTAAAAGTACCGGTGAGCTACAGAAATAAATCATAAGACTCGAAGAATTCAAAGGATTTGCAATATACAATAGGCCACCTCTACAATACCTTTTTCACATTATCTCGAATCTCTTCCCTGTTTGAGTACAACACAATGGAGCTCAAGTTTTCGATTTTTTTTGCTTGCTCTTGTAACCTTCTCTCACGTTCAGCTTGGGCTTTCTTTTCCTCCTCCAACTCCAGAGCAATTCGCTCCCTCTCTAGTTCGATCTATTAAAGAAGTTTGAGCAATTTCCGATTTTTGATGACATATAATACAACACAAGTAGCAACACTAAACCTGCAGTAATGTATTCCGCAAGTTCAAGATCTCCTCTCCTAAATGCTCAGAATGTGAACCCTGAAGAAAATTAGTAGTATCAGAAGATGGATTTCCAAAGTCATCATTGCAAATAAGTGCATATGATATTCTTCTCCATCTTAGTTATGACAAATAAGTAAACCTGCAATTTGGCTCGAAGCTCCTCAATTTCCTTCTTCTGCCGCTTTAGCAGAGCAGCATCTGTCAAAATCTGCCTCACAGAAAAGTTTGAAAAAATAAGGAACAAAGGTCATTCTTTTTGTTCTTCCCTGGAGAAGTTTGGACAGAGAAAATACCATATAGCACATTAAAGGAAAAATGTAAATGAAGGGAAAAGAAAAGCTCCAAGTGCAAAGGAAGCCAATGGCTTAGGATCAAGACCTCGTTCACATGGGCACAGTTGGTAATACGCAGGGCTCTACTTGCAAATTGGAGACTGCTTTTTGTTTCATCTGCATGAATCTGAAATAAAGAAATTGCTATGAAACAGGACAGATACATGCAAGTTGCATATGATCAGAAGCAATGTCAGCCAAATTTTATGTGCAGCAAGTATTGTTAAGAAATTAGACTTGTGTTCATGTAAGAGTTCATTTAGTTACCACATAGAAAAATATCACCTTATGCATCAACAAATATAATTTTAAAAAATGGAAATAGAATTTGACAAAGATTGTCATTAAATGGTAGTGGTCTAAATGATCCAATGCATACCCTTGATAAGCTTACAGGGTAACTATGCATGCGATGAAAACTTCTGTCCTAAGTAATAGGTACTTCTGCATGAAAGGCTGCAGAAAGGTCCCAATACAGGAAACTTGAGGGAGTTCAAAACAAAACAAAAAACTCATGCATTTCACTGCATGAGTTACACGGTTTCAACAATTTATTTGCATATAGGAGGTTCAAAAGTAATTCCATCACAAGGAACAGTAAAAACTTCCAATGTATTTCCCCTTGGTTGTTATATATCCTATAATACAAGCAAAAGAATGATTTCTTAGTCAGATCAAACAAATTGCAAAGACCAAATGAAGTAGATGTTTATGGCGGAAAAACATTGAGCGATGGCTATGACTCCGAGAAAAAACAAATTAAGGGAAGTGAATAAGTTTGATGGATCATGAGTTTTACTGACACGTGTCTCCATGATGAATGCACAAGACCAGAAATATTAATATTCTACGGATACTATGGATAAAACTAGATCTCCTTAATGATGTCAATCAAAACAATCCCAACATGCATGATTGCAATTATATGTTGCCTCAAAAGATGTGAGATAGGGGCACTCAGCAGTAAAGATAATACAGACTCACCAACTAGAGGTCCTTAACAACAGCTTTTTGTAACGTTTTTTAACAGAACAGTACAAATAGCATGGCCAGCTTTAACCTTAGAACACCTGGAATTCCATGTAAAATCACCTAAATGCTACCACTTCCTCTAATCCATTCATATTTTATAGGATAGAAATTAGCCCAATCAAACCAATTTCGATGCATGACCCATCTTTCAAGCTATAAAATTAGCAGATTTACGTCATTCAGCAACTAAAGGCCTGTCATTCCATGTGATGATGACTGAAGTTACTTGCAGTAGAACAATGAACCAACCACTGAACCAGCTGGCACTTAATCAGGTCAAAACGAAACATGTAAACTCTTTGCCTGTATTTAAATGAAAAGCTAACTGGCAGCCTACATGCATTGTGAAGACCAAGTCTTGTGATACAACGATCTCAGCTGCAGAATGAGATTTTATATTTATATATATATATATAGCATTCACATAATCAAGTCATCAGATGCTACCAGCCCCCTCATAACACAAAGCCTAATGATTAATCTGATCACTGCTCAAATGCGTTTAAATCCAGATTATGACTAAACCATGCCAATGCACGAACTGGACAGGGCATGGCCCAATTGCCTTCAGGCCAGCTAACTTGACCCTGTCATACCAAAAATTGGCTTCAAGGCATTATAAAAGCCAACAAGAGAAATAAAACTATCAACTTTAAACCCAATTTCAAAACTTTGTTATAGCATCATACCCTGAAATAACTACATGTACTGAGCTAAGCTAAATGACTTCTTAACAATAACCTGTGCCAATGTGATATTGCAAATTATAGCCGTGTTTGAATTTCCACCAAGAGCAGGTTGCAAAATGCGCGTAAGTTTGCTGTCACGATATGGGACATGCCCCCTGCATTGAAAGTGAGCAATATGAACCCATGAGCTATATATAATATGTACTTACTGACTAATATTTTATCTAAAACAGTTAGATACACTACCCCTGACTTTCGACACCTTCACTCAGCTTCTTAATCACAGTTCCCAGAGTCATCAGACTTTTATTGATGTGCGACCCTTCTTTGAGACGGACACCCTCTGCCCCAGTTTTTGCAGCACGTTCCGAACCAGCAAGATCAACTAAGTTCTAAAGCAGAAGATCATGGGTGTAAAAAGGGGAAAGATCGATGAAAGCTTACAAATGTGACAAAAGAATCAAAACTTCATACCAGAACAGATACACGAACAGCATCACAAGAACTGCCACCATCACCATCTTCAGTTTTATCCCGACTCTCAATAATCTGCTTGTGGGAATGGTGAGAAATTTGAAGATTATATCGTAAAACAACTGGTTAAGGAAGGATTTTGCAAAGCATGAAAAAGGAAAAGAAAGGTTATGAATCTACCATGCGAAATATGGTGTGAGACCTGCTGCTGTACACATTCATATTTGTCTCTCCAATATGCCGATGAGCTGAATAGTAAAAAGAAGCAACAGTTCCCAGGATGTCCAATAGGTTAGAACCCTTCCTTATAAAGCTTTGATTAAAATCCATACTTTGGAAACTAATAATTTCCCTTTTCAAGGAAAAAAGTTTCGAAGGCAATAAACCAAATCTCAACAACATAATATATCTATAAACACATTGATGGAAGCGCAAAAGCAAAAGGTAATGATGCTATGAGAGTTACCTTCTCCAAATTCCATAAGATCAAGAACTTGGTCTGGAGATGCAACAATTTCTTCACGTAAACCAGCAACATATATTCCCCGCTAAGCTTGCAAAGTTGATTTCCAAATTAACTTTACAACCTAATAAAAGAAATAACACAAATCTCTTGTACATGGTAAATCCATACCTCCAAGTTTTCATGAATTTGCAACTTCCGATGCTCAGGAGCTAACAGGTCATTTATTTCTTCATTATATATCTCCATATAAGACATTCGCAACAAAAATTCGCGACCCACTTCCTGAGTGTTGTGAGGACCATAAGTGCAATGTAGAAAGATCAAACAGAACCTCACAGAGAATACATGTTATCTTTCTTTTCTTTCTCAATACTTACTCAACACAATTTATTGGAAGAGAAAGAGGGATGCATGAAAGAAAGTAATTCCAAGATTGGAAAAGGTAAACACCATAAGGCTTTACTATGCTCAAAAATAGAGAAGTGGCCTATAGTTTACTGAAAGGAAATATCCTGCATCTATAAATATTGAGTTCCACGAGCCAAACTCATGATTATACAATTGAAGATTGTGAGATTTTGTGGAACCACTGCCAAATGTTCTAAAAGCTTAAGCTGTTAGATGAAGGGATGGTTTATTATTTAAATATTCTAACACTCCCCCTCACGCATAGTCTGGTCTTTTTGCCTAGTACTAAGCATGGAAATTTAATTGGGGAGGCAAATAGGGACCTGGAAGATTCGAAATCAAGACTTCCTAGCTCTGATACCATGTGAAAGAGATTTTGTGGGACCACTGCCAACTGTTCTAAAAGCTTAAGCTGTTAGATGAAAGGCATGGTTTATTATTTAAATATTCTAACAAAGATAAATGAAGAGACATAAACCAAGATCACCTTTGAATCAAAGATAAATTAAACGGCGTACTGAAAGACAATGCTGAACCTAAGTTTTTTTTTTTTTTTTTTATGTAATAAAAGAAGAGGATAACAGAAATACTGATGAGCCTGTCAACAGGCTGGCTATTACTCAATGAATGTTTGCTTAACATAACACAGAACACCAACCATATTCCGGTAATTATGCTTTCATGGAAAGGGCAACATCAGGAATAATAACATGCAGCATAAGCGAATTTCACTCTTGCAACTTACATTACTTGCAAATTCAAAATCGTATCATTAGTTGACATGGCAGCATCTCATGGTTGAGAATCCATGAGATGTTCAAGCATTCCAAATTACATGAGTTTTCTAGAAATTTATCTCGGGAGGTTGAGGATAAAGTTTCAGAAATACGGACTTTGAGCAGCATAATTGGAGCTAACGGTTTGGTGAAATGGTTTTCTCTGGTTATTGGTAATGTATCAGACTTTTCTAGAAGTAAAGATCCGAGAAATTAATCATTCCAAATAAAAGATTGACATGCAAATGCATACCTTGTTTATGGAATCGAACAAATCATGAACTGAAAGAGGGATAACTCCTGGCTCTCCCTTTGATCCCCGCATGGTATGTGTCTTCCCGCTGTTAGTTTGCCCATAAGCAAAAACAGTTCCTAAAAGAAAGCAACTTAGTACAAAACATGAGCTTCAATCCAGACTTCAATTCTCTACGCTATGTGCAGCTGCAAACACAAATGTGCTTTCATTGCCCAAGCGACATGAGCTGACGAAAAGAATTCCAGTGGAAAAATTCTACTTCGAACAATTCAAGCGAAAAGTGCCAAAAGCCAACATAAAAATCAATAGCACGGCCCAAAGGAAAGGAAAGCTTACCATTAAATCCCCGAACAGCAGCGGCGACAATGTCTCCGGTGCGGGATTCATAGACTTCTCGTGTCTTACAATCTTCTCCAAAAATTCGATCTAAAATGACGAGAGAACGTTATTAAACAAGCCGACCTACAAACTTCTCCAAAATTTCTATCCAAATCGATGAAAGAACAACATCGAAGAAGCTTTTAGAGCCTCCGCACTAGATTACAGGAAACCGAACACAGAGTGAATACCGAAATCGAATTTGGAAGGGAGATTGGCCATGAAGATGGAGTTGCCGGAGATCCTCCAGGGGCTGGTCCCGGCGTCGTCCGGCGAGAGCGGCCTCGGCCTGACGCTCACATGTATTCTCTCCATGGAACTGCCACTTCGCAGACTCGCAGCTCGATCAAGGAGGAGGAAGGCGGAGCAAGACGGTGAACAGTAGCGAATGAGGGGGAAGGAGACTGCTGCAGTTTTTGATTTGGGGCTTTTCTTCAATTTTCCCGCCTCTTAGCGTTTCCGTAAGAAATGACGAAAGGCCTGTGCCATTGGGCCCCCGGTTCGTTTTTGGCCCAATAGAAGGGATGACCAATTGACCAGCCTTTTCTTGCTTTAATAGGATTAACGGCAATCGAAGAAAATATATACTCAAATTACTAGTGAGATTACTGAAAATAAAGAGGTTGGTAATCGATTCGAATCAATTATACTTGTGAAATTTATGTTGTTCACCTCCTCAGGGCAAGACTAAGGGTGGGTTTGGGAACCACTTTTGGGGAAAATCTTTAGGGAAATGCAAATACCTTTGAGTTAAAGTCGTTTTTCGAAATGCAACTGTGTTTGGTAAATTGTACTTTGAAAGCCCTTTGTAAAGTATTTTGCGCAAAATGGTGTTTGGGAAATTACATTTATAAAGGATGTTTGTGGTAAAAAAAAAAAAAAATTTATCAAAAGAAAAATTAAAAAAAATTGGCCAAGCAAGGGCGTGACAGCAACCGGCGAGGAGTAGGCGGTCCGGCCACCTCCGGCCACCTCCGCGACGAGGACGTGGGTCGCCGGAGGTCGCGGCGAGGTGGAGGAGGTCGCGCGCCACCTCGCCGCGAACTCCGGCGATCCACAACCCTCCGCGACCCGAGATCCGGGTCGCGGCAATGTCAAGGGTCGTCGGACTAGGTCGCGGCAAGGTCGAGGGTCGCCGGAGGTCGCGGCGACGGCTCGCCGCGACCCGGGCGACCCTCAGGATGACGGCCGCGACCCGGGCGGTCGCGATGAGGCGAAGGAGGTCACCCGCCGCGACCCGGGCGACCTCCGCGAACCGAGATCTCGGGTCGCGGCCATGTCTTGGGTCGCCGGAGGTCGCGACCTAGAACCCATTTGGGTCGCGACGAGGTGGCGGAGGTCGCCGGTCGCGAGAGGTGGCGGAGGTCGTGCGAGGCGGTCGCCGGGTTGCGGCGCGCGACCTCCGCCACCTCCGCGACCGGCGACCTCCGCCACCTCCGCGACCGGCGACCTCCGCCACCTCCGCGAGCCGGGCGCGCGACCTCCTCCACCTCCGCGACCTCCGCGACCTCCGCGACTCGGGCGCGCGAGACCTCCGCCACCTCGCCACGACCTAGATCCGGGTCGCGCGGCGGTCGACGACGGTCGCCGGGTGCCGCGACCACGCCGGCCTCTCTTGCCCGTCGCCGACCCACCACAACACCTCGCGGCCTCCCTTACGAAGAAGATGAACAGGTCGCGGCCATTCCCATCCCCGAAATCTTGAAGCCCAAGGCTGCCCTTAGGCTATCTTGGGCTTTTCGAACTGGAATGCCAACATTTCTTGAAGGCAAGTTTCATTTGGTGTTTCCAAACACCCAATATTTGGGCGAAATGGGCTTTGGGCTCTCAGGACTTTGAGAAAGCAGGTTCAAACGGACCCTAAGGGTGCGTTTGGGAACTACTTCCCAAAGCCCCTTGGGCAAATGCAAGTGTGTTTGGCATTTGTTTTGGGTTTGCATTCCCCAAATGCTAACTTTACAAGGCTGAAAGCCCAAGGCGAGGTTGGGGGCTGCCTTGGGGCTTTCAACTACTGAAAATGCTGAGTTTGAGGAATTAAAAAAAAATTTCTTCCCAAAACACCCTCACCGATTTTCGTTTGTCCAGGTTTCGCCCTTACTATTCATCGTCTTCTTCCCCGAGCTTCTTCTTCTTCCGCGCGAGCTTTTTCTTCTTCTGCGACTGGTCGCCGGTGAAGGGCGATTCCGCGCAACCGTCGCCCATACGACTGTCGTTGGGAGTGGCGCGACTGACGTCGGGGGGTGGGTCGCGGCGAGGTCTAGGTCGCTGAGACCCAAATCTGGGCCGGCAGGGTCGTGGGAGGACCTTGCTGCCCTCGATTTGGGTCGCGCGACCTCACCGCCCCCGGATATGAGTGGCGGCGGCGTCGTGCGACCTCCGCAACCTCGCCGCCCTAAATGCAGGGGCAACGAGGTCGCGCGACCCCATCCGGGCGGCGGGTCCTCTCGCAACCTCGACGCCTCGGATCTAGGTCGCCAGAGGTCAAGGCGGCGTTGCGCGACCTCGCCGCCTCCGGATTTGGGGTCGCCATGCCTCGCCGCCCCAGATCCGAGGTCGCTGGAGGTCGCCGGCAACCGCTGCCCTTGCCGGTCAATTTTTTAAAATTTTTCTTTTGATAATTTTTTTTTACCACAAAATTGCTTTGTAAATATAATTACCCAAACACCATTTTATTCGAAGTGCTTCACAAATGGCTTTCAAAGTACAATTTACCAAACACAAGTTTAAGGCCGCCTAAAACATGTTTCATCAGCAGATTTAATTGAAAGTACTGCAAAAACAGTCTCTTTTTTAGGCGAGACGCGACTAGCGCCAAGGCAAGCATGATGTACCCGCAAAGGGATAGGAGGCTATGTATGAAGAAAACGGAAATATTCGAAGAGAAATAAGTGATTATTTGATAGGATGGACACAATAATGATGGTCCGTTATTAGAGATATGTGCAGCGGCTAGTAACTACTCAAAATTAAATTTAGGGTGCGTTTGTTTGTGTTTTACATTTTTTTTGTTCGAGCGAACAGTGAAAAAAAACTATTTACATTAGAGAAGCAGTTTTGAACAAAAGAAACGCGTTTGGAACTTGTTCGAAATAAAAAAAACATAAACGTGTTTGGTAAATTTATGTTCTTTTTTGTTTCTTTTAATTTTTTAATGTTTTATTTTTAATTTTTAATTTTTTTCTTTCTTTTTTTTTTTCTTTTTTTCTTGCTTTGGCCAGGTCACTGGCCTCGGCCATGGCCGGCGACCAACCGACGAGGGCGGCGGCCTCGCCCCACCACGGCGAGGCTTGCCGGCCCCAGGTGAGGCCGAGCCTCGCCATGGTTGGGCGAGGCTCGGCCTCGCCTTGGCTAGGAGAGCTCGGCCTCGCCCGCATCCCGGCGAGGTCGAGCCTCGCTGGTGGGCGGGCGAGCTCGGCCTCGCCGGATCTGGGGCGAGGCCGAGGCCCTCGTCGGCCGGTCGCCGACCATGGCCGAGGCCGGCGACCGGCCAAAGCAAGAAGAAGAAAAGAAGAAAAAAAAAAAAAGAAAAGAGAGAAAGAGAGAAAAATCGTTCTTTGTTTTGTTAGGAAGAAACAACTTTTTTTTTGCTTGTTTACATTCTTTTTGTTCGGAAAAAAAAATAGATTTGGAACAAAAACGCAAACAAAGCGTTTACATTCTTTTTTTGTTAACAAAAAGAAAAACTGTTCATAAACAGAAATAAAAACACAAACAAACAGCGCTCTTAGTGAGTAGCAATGTGGATGTTCGCATATCTAAATGTGAGACAGACAGCTGTCCCTTTAAGAATATACTCAGAGCCACACGGGCATTAATAAGAACATCCAAGATGGCGACGCTTTTTATCGTGCCCAAAGGAAGGTGGTTTCCTGTCGCTTTCACCAAGCGGCGTACCAGGTTCGGACTTAAAACACCGCAACCATGCATAGACGACAACTAACTAGTCAGGCTGGTATTTTCAGCTTCTCTTTTCCTCAACATTCACAGTCTCTTACATGACTCTGTCCGCAGAATGAAGCCGACTGGAAGTAACATGGCCTTAAGAAATTAGAACTGTACAAAAGAAAGCCACAGGAAACTGAAAAAAATAAAAATAAAAATAAAAGCTCTGCTCCTAAGTTGCTTGACGAGAGAACTTCAAACCTTGACCCCTATCCTGTGAGCAACCTGCTTTGGCAAACAAATAATACGAAGCTGTTATACGCTCTTATACACAACCACCAATGCAAAGGAAGGCACTGTTTCAGCATTCACGAAGCAATTTGGTAACAATGGATGTTTTTTGAGGAAGGGTAGCAATGGATGTTAATTATTAAGGAACTGATATTGTTCTCTACACATGCCTAAAAAGCTGTTTCATTGACACGGAAAAGGTGATACAGACGTTCCTTAGATTGGTAACCTAAGTACCAAGACAAATGCTTCAAGATCCATTTTTCTCAAGACATAATTGCTTCTTCCTGCTAGTCGGTGTAGAGAGAGAGAGAGAGAGAGAGAGAGAGTGGGAATCCCGGCAAGCATATCTCATAAATGAGATAGAAGAGTTGAAGATCTTAAATTGCGAAAAGAAATCATCGAAAGACAACGCAAGAGGAGAAGATGAAAGAATCCACTACCTCCTTAAAGGAATGAACGTCGCTTCCCCAGAGCCAAGCATCACAGCCAGCATCTCTGGCACCCCATATGTCATTTCTACGATCATCCCCTACATGGACTGCATCTTCTGGGGTTACCCCCAACAACTCACATGCTTTCAGAAATATTGTTGGATTTGGTTTCTCTGCTTCAACCTGTCAAAACAGAAAGACACGGTAAATAAGGTAACTATAAAGGAAATGGAGCAGTGACTTGTCATCAACAGTGTTAGCAAACTTACTTCAGCCGAAACAGCCATAGCATCAAACCAATGATCACAATTCAAAGCCCGCAAAACAGGTCTTAAACGAGTGTCAAAATTTGATACAACAGCCAATTTTACCCCAGCTTTTCTCAGAGCTTCAAAGACTTTCTCGGCATTAGGATCACATAGGTGCCAAGCCTGTAGGAAAAAACCGTTGTGAGAAATCATTAGCACAAGTACCAGTACAGACGTTACGCAAATCAGATAAGACGAAATAAATACCCGACCTTATCAGTCATATAGTAATTGTAAAGCTCCTCAAAGTACTGAGAATCAGAGCAGCCAGTGGAAGAACTAACAATATGTTGCCAGAAGGGTCTGCCGTCATTGACATATCTGCAGACAATGAACACGCAACAGTGTTACATATTTCTTTATTTTTCTGATAGGCATATTTTTAAATTAACAGCCAAATAGAAATAAAATTTTCAACAAGCGAGATGTCTGCGCACTGAACATGAACCTATAAATATGATTGTGAACATTTCATGGAGAAAGGGTTGAATCTTTATGTATGGATTAATGATATATCAAGTATGCATCTAAAAGATATAGAAATTGAAATCCGGTGACCTATAGAAGAAAAAAGAGAGCAGAAAAACTTCAAATGGGAAAAGAACTGATGCAAGATGGATGAGCAATACATCAAATCAATCTACCCATGAAAACTCCAAAATTAGCAGGGAAAAGGAATTTTCCACCCTCCATAGGTCTCATCCCTAAAAAGAATTCGCTCTACAATCAAGGCAATCCAAAAGCAAAATTTTTGCTTCCAAACAACTCTAAGTGAAGAACTCTGTCTCTGGGACAGAGGAATGTCTGACAGACCTAAGCACAACGATCTACGATTGTGAAGACCCCTTAGCAAGGATAGAAGCAGTTAATCATGACTAGTATTTTTGTATGTCCGCATGATTTAAAGGTCAATACAACCTCTGAGTGGTGGAAATGTCCTTGGGGTCAAGATTATGTCCTAAAGGGCCTTTGCAGTCAGTTAACTCACAAACTGATGCCTTGAGGAGCCATAATGAAAACAAAGTTCGGCAAAAAGATCAAGTCAGAAATTTCCAAATTAAGTGCCATCACAGCGTAAACTACTTCTTCAAGAAGCCCCCAAAAAGGGTAAAATTGCAACCCCATAGTAGAATTACGAAAGAACAAGAATCAGAATCTAGTTCTCAATGATATCATATTGGAGCTCAAAAACAGGGGAATCGAAAAAGAAGTTCAGACAACCGGCCTTTGCGTAAAGCAATCTATCTTTTGTCAAAGCAAAAACCACTGAATTGCAATAAATGACACTGGAATGCCAAATACCGACGTACCTCAGACGAGATCTACCCCAAGGCTGCTCGTAAGCCTTTCTATATCTTTTCAGTATCTCATCCTCCGAGTACTCCACCCCGTACTTCTCCCCTATCTGCCTATAAATCTGCACCACAACGTCGCCGACTCCATTAGCAAACGGCAGTACAGGCAAAAAGCCTACAAGTCTCGCCCAGAAACTCACGATCCAATGCAGCGACGAGAGAGCGAGAGAGCTAACCTGAGCCATAGGCTGAGAAGGAACGACGAGCGTGCCGACCGCATCCACCAAAAGAGCCCGGTGAGTGATCCCGCCGTACAGGGACCTCCGGTAGTCCTCGTACTCCTTCACTCCGAAGATCTCCATCCCCAGGCCCCTCGAGCCGACCATCTCCGGCTCGCTCGGCGCGACCGCGGCGGCGGCGGCCAAGCTGGAGGAGCTCCGCGCCGGCTCCGACCGAGGCGCGCGACCATGCCCGCGCCTCGGGAACGGCGGCCGAGATCCGCCGCCCGCGAGGGCGCGGAGGAGCCTGGGGAGCGTCGTCCTCGTGGCGATCACCGCCATTGCGCGAGCTTCATCTGAGTGAGGCGCGATCGAAGCGGCGGGCGACTCTGGTTTTCAGCAGTGACTGGCTCTCCCAGGTGCGCTCTTTCCCGCGCGCGAGAGGGAGCGAGTGAGAATCTCCGAGAGCGAGTGACGAAATGACCGGAGGAGTGGCCACCGAAGGAGGAAGGGACCTGAAATCGAGGGGGAGGGGGCGTCGTGAGGAGAAATACCCCCGGAGGATGGAGAAATTACGGTTTTGCCCTCGTGTATAAGGACAATTTCTTTTCATTTGTTACGATGATTATGGGGGCCAATTTACAAAGGAGCCCTCCAACTTTTAAACGAAATATAGAATTCATTTATTTCGTTAAAAATAATGGTAATTTATATTACTTTAAATAATTAATCGATGAAAGCATTTTTATTATTGTCTAAATATTTTTGTGAGAGATGAAAATATTTTTCGTTCATTTATTTTTGTAAACAATATAAAAGATTATTTTTAAGAAAGTATTTTCAGAATTATTTATTTTTCATAAAGCAAATAGTTTAATTAGATAGCTTACACCGGATCATATACGTATCTTAAAAAACTTTCAAAACATACTAAATCAAAATACATATCATATTTTCAACTCATGTCATAAGAGTAGTCCTCCACATCAAAGATTCTAATATTTTTCCATTTAATTATTTAATAAGTGTCCTAATGTTAGCTTTTTTTATTAAATGAATTTTATAAATAAAAAAATCAAGTTTTTTTTCCCATGGTATTAATAATCCACATAAGTCCCGCGTGAGTCATCTCCACAAAGTGGCTCCAGTTATAAAATGATTATGCCGTCCGATTTTCGTCGAATAGCTCCGAAGCATCCATCGAGAAAAAGATCCCCAGATAATATAAAAAATAAAAGGTACGACTATCCATTTTATTTTATTTTTTGAACAGAGGTACGACTATCCATTGACCCTGCATGTTTATATTCATTTTTTTCTGTTCATTAACAAAATTCCTGTTTTTTTGTTTCGGAAAAAAAAAAAACAGTAAACGTATTTGTTTGCATTTTGTTATAAATCTATTTTTTTTTGTTCAGGAACACATTTGGACAAAAACAAAAAAAAAAAACTTGTTTTATCACCTGTCTGGGTGGCGCTGTTGGCGGCGAGCTTCCCCCTAACGCAAGGGGAAGAGTTCAATTCCTGGGCGTCACATTTGGGCGCCTTACCAGGGGGCACGTGGTGGTGGTTTCACGTGTCCTCCCTAGGGTTTGCCCCGCCACGTTGTCGGCGTATGGAGTTTGCCTGGGTCGCGAAAAAAAAAAAAAAAAACTTGTTTTATTATTCGCTGAACACTTTCGAAAAATAATTTTTCTCTCCTATTATTTTCTTCTCTTTATTTTATTTTATTTTTTCTTCTTCTTTTTCTTTGGTGGGTTCTTGCGCCCTTAGCCATGACCGTCAAGTCTTGGGTGTTTGTGCCGAGGGTTGGCGACCTCGCCGGAGCATCGCCGGCCCCTAGCGAGGCCGACCTCGCGCCGGCCGGGCAACGCTCGGCCTCACCTTGGTTGGGCGAGCTCAGCCATGGCCGAGGGCGAACCAGAGCCAAAAGGAAGGAAAAATAAAATAAAATAAAAATATTATAAAAATTAAAAGAAACAAAAGAATTATATAAATTTACCAAACGTATTCCTCGTTTTTTTATATTCCAAGGAACAAGTTTACCAAATGTGTTATTTCGTTCAAAAAATTATTAGGAACAAAAATAGTTCAACAACAATTTTTGAACTGAAACGTTACCAAACGCATCCTAAGAGAGAAAATGTCTCTCTGCGCTCCCCTCCAAAAGAGAGGGAGGCCAAAGGGCAAAACGGGGAATGCGGTGGAGTCCGTGACGTGGAGGATCGCGAGGTGGTGACCGGTGACGTGGAGGATCGGCCAACCTCTCCAGATCGATTTTTCAAATGAAAGATGAATATCAGGCGCCCTGGCCGGGCCTAATTCCAATTCCTTTATTACACGTCTCATATCTAACGTCTTTGACATATATTTACACACACACAGGTCGTTTCATTTCTATAAAGTAGCTAACTGCTCACGTCAACGGAGAGAGGTGCAAGACGCGTGAGAGAAAACATTACGTGGATTGTGTACGTAATATGACAAGTCGATACGGAGTTGTGTGCGAGAGCATACTACCTAATTGCTGAACTCAAATTTCCTTTGAACTTTGGCACTCTGGCTCCATTGCCGAACTTCATAAAAATTATAGATTGCCCCTCTGAATTTCTGTTTTTGCAATAGTGGTTTCCTTATGTATAATCATCGAGTGATACCTTAAAATTAATTAACTCATATTTTTCTTTAAACAGAATTTCTTTTCTAACCCCTTTTTTAACTTTGTTAACCATGTAATAAACACTTAAAAAAATAAATGAAACCATTTTCGAGTAACTTCCATTGTGATACGGACCCAAAAAAATAAATCTAACAATTGACATGAAAATCAAAATTTGAGGAGATGTAATTTTACAAAAGTTCGGAAGCTAATGTGCAAGTGGTATCAAAGCCGAAGATTGAAGAAGACAATAGCCAAAGTTCTAGGGGCTTTGGGCAACACTCGATCGCTCACAATAATGTACTCGGTGAAAGTAGGGCCCCGCGATGTGCGTGGCCATTCCTTCCACCCCATGCTTTAATCAACAGGTCTTGCGGTAAAATGAGTCAGACGCCCCCATTGCCTTCGGACAACTTTCGACCCATCGTGGGAAAACGACGTTGCAAGACGTGAACATTTCTTTCTTTATCATTTCGCAAATCCAAGAGCCTCCTATGTCGAATTATTTAATAACGGGAAAAGGCCGAGCTATTTTTATATCTTCTGCTCGACTCCAAAATATAGTGGGTGGAGACGGCTAGGGCGGCTTTCTTCGTGAACGGAGTCAGCCGATAGAAAGAGCCAAATGGCGATTACTCGGATTCTTTTGGGTTCCATCGACGCAATACAGACATGTAATGCTCGAATTTCATGGTTGCAGCTTACCTCGGAGCGATCATGCGCGCTGGTGTGACGTGAACGCGAACGTGACGACGTGTTTGGTCGGTTGAAATAGGTCAGACGAGATAGTGACTTTTGCCTTCTTCATTTCTTTAAGACTCTTTCCTCAAATAAGAGAGAGTGTTTCGTTACGTTACATATAAATTCTTGGATCGTTCTGCTTGACTTACGTACACCCGCCGAGCTTTTAAATCCAAATGAATGTGTTTGAAAAAAGTACTTACATATATAAGTTTTTGAAGGATTGTGAGTCTGGATAACACACTCAAACCCATATCCTTATTACACAAAAGCGTGATAAATCTATATTTCTAATCACGCCGTTGATTTTGCATCTATTGTAGGGGTCTAGTTAGTGCTAACCTTCCCATGGCTACAGCCGATATTTACGTAAATAATTTTAAATTTTTTTATTATTTGTTTCTTCTTTTGTTTTTTCTTTCCTTTTTGTTTGTCTAACCCAGGGCCGACAACCCTCACCTGGTCTGAGAAAAGACCCCGACCCTCTCTTGTTGGCCGATGAGGGCATTGTAGACCTCACCTCATCTGGGCAAGTGCCAACGCCCTCCTCTGGCCAACAACCTTGCTGACCTAAAGGAAAAAAAAATCAAGAAATTGACTGACATGCTACGTAGGACAACCGAGATTAGCTAAATTGCTACGTTAGTAAAATTTCCAAGCATAATTGGCAGAAAATGACTAAATTAACAAATTGTCAAAAGGTCCAAAATTAAATTGACATAATTAAAAGACTTAGAATTGAATGAGTATGAGTGTAATACTTTTATGGCTAATTGACCAAATTGAAAGTTCATAAATGAATTGGCACTAACCGATAAATTTGAAACTTTTTGGTAATTCCCCTATAAGTATCAAATTGTAATTTGCCTTGCGCTACTTCCATTCCTTTCTCTCACCACAATTTTATCCGTTAAAAATGGTAGATCGACTGAAAATTGATCACGCGTGGGAGACTCACCTTTGCCTACTCCAACTTTCCATTTCAACTTTCAGATTTTTTTCTTAAAAACTTTTTCTGTGTATTTTTCACAATATAAGCTCTTATTTAAAAAAATATGAATTTTCATGCACTAGACATTCATTAACTCGAAAGACTACAATGACGACACATTGCATGATACTGCAACTTGACCTCGACACAAAATTATCATATTCAAGTTTACATCAATCACATTTGCCGAAAACACATATATCCACACTTTTCCATATGAACTCTTCTCTATTGTGCATGCCTTCTCAATTTCCCGATGCATCGTTCGTCGATCCTACGCCAATTTGGCCACGCCTGTCAAGTCATTTACGTAATTCCAAATTTACAGGAAGACATCGGCGATATTTTTCTCGAAAAAGTGGGTTATTAGCAAAATTCGTCACGTAAATCATCGATTGAAACGAGTGGTTCCTCAGAAAAAATAAAAATAAAAAAAAAAAAGGGACAGTAGTGTGGGTGGCCCAGTGTTTGTTGGGGGTTGTGGTCGGGAGCCCGGAAAAGGAGACGTTGGTGGGATCGGCGTTTCGATCGTGAGACACGGTGCAATCAACAAAACCGCGGGGCCCGTCTTCCTCCGACACGGAGATAATCCTTTCTCGGACTGGGACCCATGGGATGGCCACGTCTCCATCAGCGTGTCGAGTGGCTCCTAAATCACTTGGTTTCCGGCACTCCCAATAATTGGAGCCCCGGAAGTCCGAAGGCAGACGTGTCATTGAATGGATTGGCGCGCGCAAGCAATTACGGATTAGATTGAGAGCTTCAATAATTTGACGCGTCGGTTTCGAAAGGATCAAATCTCAGGAACCACGGAAACTCTATCAAGGTCACGAAACACATTCAATCCTCCGTTCCATTAGGTTTTGTATTCGAGTCCCTCCGACTGAGTTTTTGCTCGTGTCTCATTCGATTCATAAAGTTAACGGGGTTATTCAAGTCATTAAACCGAATTTTTACGAGATTTTTTTTACCCAAAGCGTGTTTTCATGTCATGAAAAAATTTCGTCATTTAAACTGCTAAGGGAGAAACTAAAAGTTTTTTGGCTGATGATGTAAACCATTTTGGTGTCACTTTTTTTTAATTTTTTTTCGACCTCTCAAACCAAAAGGAAGGGGACCAATTTTGGATGGGGGCCTAGTGTCTGGTTCATATCCTTCTTTTCCATGGAATCTCCCCTTTCCGTGATGCGATAATGGGCACTGATCAAAAGGGCCACGCTCGGTCCTAACGTATGAATCGGTGCTTCTGAAGTCGGACGCTGGTCCTCCCTTTGCACCGTCTGGAGTGCTTCTTGCTAGTTGGAGTTTTCTTAGTTTACAGGTTACAGCGACTGCTCCTCCGACGAGGGCCCGGCCATCGTGTGGTCTGAGGACCAATCTTTTCGTCGCGCTCATTGCCATCTTGAATTCCTTAATATTCGCAATCATTACATGAAATGTTGTAACGCATAATTAAAAATGCGCACTTGGAACATGCTTTTACATAAGAAACACGAGATGGAAAACTCTCTCGAATTCAATTAAGATGAATATTTCAAATGTGCCGTCTCAAAAAAAAAAATCGAGTACAATTATCTGGAAAACATGTCTAATTCTATTATGGGAGAAGAAATGATATACAACAACCGCTCTCTTCATCCATTTTCGAGCTTTTCCTTGCGCAAGAGTAACACAGTGGGTGTGCCTTAGCACCAATTTGTATTTTAAACAACCTAGCATGTAGACATATAAACTAGGAAACTTGTTGATTCTTAACATAATCAAATAAAGATTTTGCTAACATAATAATCTTTGGGAAATAGTTGATAAACTTAGTTACTGTGAGAATAATAACTTGTTGTGAGTTATATAGATTTTTAAAAGAGTGGATCTCACAATAATTTATAATTATTTGTTATTTTATATTTTTTGATTCAAAATATCAAGATTATCGTAAAATCATTTAATTACCAAAGCTGGAAGCCAATGTGCAATAGTATGAAATATGAAATTTGAATAAGAAAATAGCCAAAGTGCAAGGGCTATGGGCAATTCACTCACAGTCACAGTAGCGTATTTGGTGAAAGTAGGGCCCACGATACGGGTGGCCATCCCTTCCTCCCCATGATTTAATTTAATCAACAGGTTGTGCAGTAAAATGAGTCAGACGCCTCCATCGCTTTTGGACAACTTTTGACCCGCTGTAAGAAAATGACGTTGCAAAAGACGAAATTTTTTTCTTTCTTTATCATTTCGCGGTTCCAAGAGTCTCCTATTTTCGAATTATTTAATAATCGAAAAAAACCAAGCTATTTTCGTATCCTCTGCTCGATTCCAAAATACAGCGGGCGGAGATGGCTATGGCGGTTTTCTTCGTGAACGAAGTCAGCCCAGAGAAAGAGCCAAATGACGATTGCTCGGACAAGCAATACAGACATATCCGTTAGTTTAGATCGCTCTGCCCGGCTTGTCTACACCCACCAAGCTGCTAAATTCAAATGGATGTGTTTGAAAAAAGTATTTTAACATGCAAGTTTTTGAATGAGCGTGAGCTTAGATGACACACTCAAGCATGCATCCAAATTACGCTAAAGCATGGTTGTAGTAAACTTGCAGAACGACGTCGCACCGGTGCGACATGAACGCGAATGTGGCGACATGTTTGGCCCGTGTGAAATGATAAATCTATATTCCCAATCATGCCGTTGATTTTGCACCTACCAGATGGTCTAAATAGCGCTAAAAACTTATATTATTTTTTTCTTCTTTTCTTTTTTGTTTATCTAACATTGGGCCAAGACCCTCACTCGTTGGCCAATGAGAGTGTCAAAGCCCTCACTTGGATCTACGCAAGCGCCGACACCCTCCTGTGCCCGCCAACATTGTTAGCCTGGGGTTAGAAAAAAGGAAAAGGAAACAATAATAAAAAAATTAGAAATTTTATCATATGTATCACATAGGATGGCCAGTGTTAACTAAATCACCGAATCAGCAATTTCAGGCTATAATTGACCGAATTGACTAAATTAATAAATCGTCAAAAGGTTTGACGCAATTAAAAGGTTTATGACTTAAATGGTACAAGTGTAATAAGTTTAGAACAAAATCGATTAAATTAAAAGTTTAAGACTAAATTAGTACAAGCCTAATAGGCTTAAGATTTTTTTTTTTGATAATTTATCCGAATATCAAACCGTAATTTGTCACATCATGATCCACACACGCACTATTTCCATTCCTTTCTCACATCACTAACCTTATACATTAAATATGGTAGATTGACTAAAAATTGATCACACGAGGGAGATACTCTCACCTTTACCTACTCCAGCTTTCCATTTCAACTTTCACAACTTCTTTAAAAAACTTTTTCGGTGCATCATTCACCATTTATGCTTTTGTTTAAAACGTTGTAAATTTTATCGCACTCGATACTCATTAACTCAAAAAGCTATAGTGACGGCACACTATACGATATTGCAGCTTGATCAGGTGAACCTTTAGACCTAGCTTAGGTAGGTAATGAAGCCATGGATAGGAAGTTATCATATTTGAGTTTACACTAATCGCATTTGCCAAAAATACAAATATCCACACTTTCCTTTTTAAACTCTTTTCTATCGTGCATACCTTCACAATTTCTCAATGCGCTTTGCAGGAAATGCACTCGCCGATCCGACACTAATTTGGTGATGTTTGTCTAATCATCTATGTAATTCCGAGTACATAATAAGACATTTATGATATTCTTCTTGAAAAGTGGGTTATTAGCAATTTCGTCACTTAAATTATCGATTCGAACGACAAGAGAAGAAGACTGACCAAAAAAAAAAAAACGACAAGAGAAAAAAAAAAAAAAAAAAAAAACAGAGACAGGAGAGGGGGTGGGCCAGCGTTTGTTGGGGCGGTTGTGGTTGGGAGCTCTGAAAAGGAGACGTTGGGAGATCTTGTGGAAGAGAAAAGGTCTGTCCCTCTTATAAGCTGTGGAGCATATCAGCATTGCGTTTTCAAAACCGCGGAAGAGAAAGGTCCTTTTTTCCTGGACCGGACCGATAGGCTCGTCTCCATCAACGAGGCGAGTGGCTCCTGAAATTACTTCGATTTCGGGCACTCTCGATACAGACACGTAGTTCGAATAGATTGGCCAAGGCCCATGCTAGCGAGACGACGAATTTGGTGGATCGAGAGCTTACGCAATCCGTCACATTGGTTTCGAAAGGGTCAAATCTCGGGGACCCTAGGAATTCTCATCGAGCTCACGAAACACCACCAATCCTCCATTCCATCAAATCTCGGTTTTTGCTCACGTCTCGTCTTATTCATAAAGTTAGTGGGATTTGTTCGAGTCATTAAACCGAATTTTTACAGGGGTCTTCAGCCCAAAATGGGCTTCCATCTCATGAAAAATTTCTCCCATTCAAATTGTTAAGAGATAATCCTAAAATATTGTAGGATCGACAATGATGTGAACTATTTCACACAGTATTTTTTTAACGGGGATACTTGGCCAATAAGTCGGTTAAAAGATAATGTGCGAAGCACAAGTTGACTTAACAAGAACTTTCATAAGTTCTATCACCTTACCTCAGGCACGAAAGTCTATAATACCTACTTACTCATAGGTAACTTCTTTCAAAGAAGAATTGGGGAGTCTACCTTCCCTTATGGTCCCTTTGTTCCCTGGTGCATATTTATCTTCTCCGTTAAGGTAGGAATACCTCTGAATTTTACGTTTCTAAAACCCCAAATCATTCTAGGGTTGATGGTGATGTAAACCATTTTGCTGTCACTTTTTACGGCCCAAGTCAAAAGGAAGGGGACCAATTTTCCGGATGAGGGCCTAGCGTCTGGTCCAAATCATCCTTCTTTTCCACGGAATCTGAGCCCTCTCCGTGATGCGATATGGGGCACTAATCAAAAGGCCCACGCTCGGTCCCGACTCCCAACGTATTGAATATGTGCTTATGAAGTCGGACACCTGTCCCTCCCTCGCATCTTCTGGAGAGCTGCTTGTTGATTGGTGTTTTCTTAGTTTACGAGTCACAGCCACGGCCTTCTCTGATGAGGGACCGGCCATCACCTGGTCGGAGGACCAATCTTTCTTCCCCACATTGCGACTTGAATTTCTTAATATCCGTAACCGCGGCATGAAATGTTGTAATATGTCGCGAGCGTGCGGTAAAAATCTAATACATCTAGAGACATCATCAAGAGGGAGCCCGATGCATTGTCCATCAAACTTCACCATGGGATTTGTTCGGGAAGTAATGGGAGATGAGGAAAATGTGAAGTGGAAAATTTGAACTTTTCCTCTCCTCCCAATTTCGGATCAGGAATTTTTAAGTGAAGAATAATAAGGCAAATAGATCACATGGATCAAGATATCCTCAATTTAAAAATTTGAATTCTAATTACAAAGTTATCAGAAAGCACGATTTCTGATTTATTTTTCTTCAATCACGAGCCCATATCTTCCGAAATCAAATGGGCTGTCAGTATTTTTGTTGCTTCCTTGCTTCAAGATAAAAAAAAAAAAAAAGAAGCTAAAAATATTCTAACAAAAATAAAAACCTAATTATATTCCACAAATTTGTTTTACAAGACAAGGTCTCCACCGGCGTACTAGTTCATCGATTTCTGGCCTTGTAAAGGCCTGCAAACGGCACGTTCACAGACCCGATCCAAAGCCCTCCATCTCGTTCCTCGACTTCGCTTATCGACCTCCAGCGATTCCCCACTCTCTCCTCCAAGATCTCCACCACCTCGCCGTCCTCGCTCAGCCTCACTCCCACGCCCCTCCCTCTCCGGCTCGTGTACATCCCGTGGACCTTCATCACGTCGATCGGCAGCCCGAGCAGGAACTTCCCCATCCAGGAAGACGACAGAACCCGCTCCAAGATCGCGGTCCTCTTCGAGAAGATCCCCACCCAGTAGCCCCCTCTCGGGCTCCTCCTGATGTTGTCCGGGAACCCGGGGAGCTGCGCAAAGACCTCGACCTCCCCTGCCGCCTCGGGGGGCGGCCTGAGCCAGTACTTGAGGATCCTGCAGGTGCTCGTCTCGGCGACTAGAAGGAAGTCGCCGTTCTCGTCTAGGGCCACTCCGTTGGGGAACGAGAGATTGCTCAGGATCGTCGTCACGCGGTCGCTTTCCGGGTCGTACTTCATTAGCCTCCCCGTTCGATCCCCGCTCAGTATAAGAGGAATGTAGTTCCTGCATGGGATTTCCCGTTATGTCCAGGCAGCATGTTCATGCATGTGAAATGACTACAATGTCGAGGCAAACGATGTATATAAGGTAACATGTACCTTCGTTGGTACTGCGAGCTGCTATCGGTGAAGTACACAGCTCCACTAACTGGATCGATGTCCAAGCTGTTGGTGAACCGAAAAGGAACGCCGTCCGCCTGGGCGGCGACTACTGTCGCCAGCCCACCGCCGGGGCCAACGGCAAGCAAGCCCATGTAAGCGTCGGCGATGTAGAGACGGCTCGTTCTGGGGTCGAACCCGAGCCCCAACGGGCGTCCACAGACGTCTTCCATCTCTTGATGATTGTGTGGCTTCTCGCATATGTCTCTGTAAAAAGTAGGAAAAAAAAACAAAAACTGAGACACTTGATTCGCTTCGTTTCATGGGCTTACCGGAATGGGCTAATAATGCCAAATGCGACAGCGGCGGGATTACAAGCTGCTGGTGGCCCAAACAAGAAAACAATAAATTAGGTCAAGTTTTTGTTTAATGGGAAAGATGGAATTACTCAATTCATTCGTCTCAAATTTCCAGGAATTATTATCAAACAACCCGTCAACTTAAAATTACTTTATTCATCTGTTTTTATTTTCATATTTTTTTCGCTCTGCGTGTGAAGAGAAAACAAGCTACGACAACTAGTTACTGGCTAACGGTCTTTCCGAGCGACGTGGCTCCAGCCTCGATGGAATCGTCGTCATCGTCAACGACGACCGCATCCCATGCTCTGTCTCTCCCCTCTGTCATCTTTTCACTGTTCGCCAGAACATCTACCGGAGGGTCGCCGGCGCACGAGCGATCGAACTCCAAAGCCAAATACATGCAGCGCAGCGCAGACGAGTTCAATGGTTTTATAACGTGTACGGCGGCGCGTACCTGCTCGGCGAAGTGAAGGCGAAGTCGACCCAGCGCCTCTCGCTCGCCGCCCACTTCACGATCCGCCCGTCCGACACGCCGGTGTACGGGCCCGCCCCTCGCGGATCGAACGCGAAGCTCTCCGGCCCGACCGCGCCGCCGTCCATCGGGATCAGCTGGAGGCCGTCCACGGCCCCGAGTTCGCCGGAGGGGGCTCTCGGGTCGACGGCGAAGAGGACGGCGAGAACGACGGCGGTCGCTGCTATGAAGAAGGAGAGCTTGCGATTCGAATTCATGGCCCGTGTACGAGGTCCTCCGATTTCTGCTCGCAGAAGAGACGTGCCTTCCCTGCCTTCCGGTTTCTTCAGGAAGTCATCGAAAATTTGGAAGGAAAATATGGGTGACAGTGAGATTTCTAATATGATAAAGATAAATGAGGAAAGCGATTAAGGTGAAGAAAGCCAATAAGATACTCGCAACAATATAAAATTTATAATTTGTAATTATTTATAAGATCACTAAATAAGTGACTATGATGGAGAGCTCAAATCGATCAATTGTGGTCTCGAGATTCGTGACTCTAAAAGATTTATAGGATTTGATCTCGTGAATTTTTTTAGAATAAGTTAATTTAAGGTGAATCTCGTCATTCCACGATATTTTTGCAATCCCCAATTAACTATCTTCCACGGCAAAAGATTTGTGGTCCCACTAACACTGTTACAGATTCGGCATAGTGGCGTCGTCAGGTTGGCTGGACTCAAAATAATATGCACCTACCTCGGACCATGTCCTCCTTTTAATAAATTTCAAACGACTTTTTTCTTCTGTAAAATATCATCGATCAACTTAATATATACTTTTCGACCAAAAAAAAAAAAAAAACTCAATATATACTTTATCCCCCACGTGGCACGCACTTCAATAGCAAAATTTGGATCTCTTCTATCTTGCTACAACTTTCATTAAAATGATGCCGAATCTTATACAGTTTTCCTTTTCCACATATAATGTAAGATGTATTTTTATCACTAATTTCTTTCAAGGTTTCAATTATACAATATTCTACGAGAATTATATCAGGGTAATGAAACGATGTAGGTGAAAAATCAAGTCTATGGCTAACCATTCGGGAAAAAAATAAAATTTTAAAAAAATTGAAAGTCCAATTTATTCATATTACATGCGCATTGAGTATTTAGTATTCTTTATTCATGAAATCTTAAGTAACATTTATTTTATTTTGGAATAATATTTTACCATAAAAATTTGTGGTCAATTACCTTTTGGATTTCCCTCTCTTGAGTATCGTCATTATATTTGTTTCTTCAAATCTTACACAAATGCAAAATCATTATCTTCTACTCTAGTTTCTCATAATAGACATGATAAAATGGCTAGCTCAAGTCATACCGACACTTATCAAATGTAAGGTACAATCATGCAAGCACAATCCAAGCTATTATAAGAGGCCAACCATCAAATTTGGGAATCGTTTGGCTTTACAATTGATGCGGTATATGTGATTAATCCCTAAAATTGGCATAATTGATTGCAGTGTCCATGGATTTCCGATTGAGAAACTAGAAATCATTTATTTAAATCTCACCTGTAAATTGCAAACTACTTTAATTTATGGAGGAAGGCAGAGGCATGAACTCGACCTACTTATAAGAATTGCTAAGCCGTTCCCTAATTTGAGCGGCGCATTAAATTTCATATCGCTTTGGCCATGGGGGTGTCCTCATTTGAAGAGTTGAGACGAACACGTCAGCTTCATCGGCTAATTTTCCAACAATTGGTAAGATCTTGATTGACAAGGATAACCTAAAAGCAGAAATTTACTGAATTCTAATACGACTGAAATAAACATTTTCGGACTTTTCACTCTTTTTTCTTTTGTGAAACAATCCTTTTCACTTTAATGCGCCTCCTTTTTTAGTCCAAAAATAAAAAAAATCCTGCAATGTAGTGTCACACAAACACATTTATTGATCATATTTAATAAAAATCTATTTATATTAATTATACAAAAATACGAGAGAGACAATGCTTTGAAAATGATAAGTTTTTCTTCTTAAAACGGGGGCATGCATTGACAAAATTCTTTTAAATTTCATGTTCGAATCGTTTTCTGTCCTTCCACCGTGTATTTTGTGGTATGGTGAAATTCAATACTTAAGTAGTTATAAAGAGAGTAAATTTTACATAGAAAAAGGAAAAATCTTAGAAAAATCAATTCTCTAGTTACGCGCCCTATATTTCTAAAAATCAATTAAGCTTTACATTTGCGCCAACCTTCAATTTTTCTATTCTTTCTTCATTTTTAAGGTGTAAAGATTAGATTTTTTGAATCCTTAGGATGTAAAATTTCATTCTACAAGTTAGATGACATAAATAAATATACGAACACAACACCATGTTTGGCAAATATATTTCATAGTCACTTGATATGGACCGTGAACTTGTTGACTTTTTTAGTGGTAGAATCTTTCTTGTGTCCCTGAAAGGGTGATGCATCATGCGTTTTCATTGTCAATTGGGACATTGAATGCAACGATAAGGAAGAAAATCTCACATATATGGAAGTGATGCCTATTGTTTAATGGGCAACTGTTAGGCGAAAGTCAAGATTTTCACTGTTTTTGTTAGGTTGGAAAAAAGATATATATTTATTATTTGGCGCAACCAACTCCTTTCTTTTGGATATTTAATAAATTTGATGCGTGCGTGGGACAAATGATTCCGGAAATGGGGATTTTCTGGTTAAGTGTATGGAAATGGTATGACAAATTATAATGGAATGACATGCAAATGATAAAAGATATGAAAGGTTCATCGCTAAAGAATGAAAGACATAAGCCACCAATTAAGGATAAAGAGTCGGGATAATGGCAGTTCACCACCTAGGCGTAAAAAATTATTTGATAATCACTAATGAATTTAGATAAGGAATCGGATAAATATTTACTCATGCAGAGGAATTCTCATATATTCATCAACTTTCGTGTTACAGTGAAGAATTCTCATCTATTTATAGAAAAACTAAGACATAAGAAATAGAAGAACATAAAAAACATCAGAACTAGAAAATTCATTAATGACATGGAGAATTGAAATTTTTGACTCTTTATTCTTATAGTTTATTTACCGATCAAAAAAAATTCTTATAGTTTATTTTCAAAATTCATCCACCAACCTTGACCGGAAAATAACTATCTTAGGAGATGGCCTGTTGGTTGTTCTCCTGTCTCCAAAAAAAAGAAATAAAAAGAAATAATATCCAAGGAAATTGCTCTGAATAGCCTCCCATCGATATGTCTTTGAAATCAACAACTGTTCTGGTGAATTAGGGTGTGTTTGGTAACATTCTCGTTTAAAAATTATTCCAGGGAACGAGAAATAGAAAAAAGTGTTTTGTTGGGGAACAATTTTTTAACAAAAACGCGTTTGGTAAACTTGTTCTGGAATAAAAATGAACAAAAACACGTTTGGAAAATTTGTATTCTTTTTTTGTTTCTTTTAATTTTTTAAAATTTTAAAATTTTAATTTTAATTTTAATTTTTTTCTTCTTTTGGCCGGTCGCCAACCTCGGCCATGGCTGGTGACCGGGCGACGAGGGCTAGTGGTCTCGCCCGGCCACGCCGAGGCTCGCCGGCCCGAGGCCGAGCCTCGCCATGGTTGGGCGAGGCTCGGCCTTGCCTTGGCTGGGCGAGCTTGGGCTCGCTAGAGCCTCACCGGGGGCCGGCGACGTTCCGGCGAGGTCGCCGGCCATGGCCGAGGCCAGTGACCGGCCAAAGAAAAAAGAAAAAGAGAGGAGAGAGAAAATTTGTTCTTAAATTTTGTTCCGAAACAAAAATACGTTTTCTTGTTTCTTGTTTCTTGTTTGTTCCAAATGTGTTCCAGTGAACAAAAAATAGATTTGGAACAAAAATGCAAACAAACGCGTTTCTGTTCTTTTTTTGTTCCCTTGAACAAAATAAAAAATTGTTTATAAATAGAAATAAGAAGTGTTAACAAACAGGCCCTTAGTAACTTAAAACTTGAATGGCGAGGAAGAATTGACAACTCCTAAATCAATAATCTAGTCGATAGTCTTCACGTTGACATCTTCAACTTGAATCCATCAAAGTAGATTATAACCAAAAATCTACTTTGGCTTGAATGAACATTGACATTGCCTGACTAGTCATTAAAACCATGTTGGAACTTAAGGATGGTTCCATAGAATCAGATGATCTCGCATCAAAATCAGACATAAATATCAATTTATGAAATCAATCTATAATAATGGTATGAGGAGGCTCTTGTTAGGTACTTGAGAATGATCTGCTTATTCAAATACGAGCTTGTAGTCTACAACATTATTTTGTGAATGGATTTCATAGCCCGATCTTACCATGCACGGTGGCTATTCTGTTGATAATTTTAAGTTAGCCATTCACTGGTGATCACAGGATCTGAACTTCAAATGAATATCTACTGCTGGATAGCTAATCCACCATAGCATTCCTAGCCCACCAAAACACGCGCACATAGATTGTCAAAAGCAGTCGATAGCTCGTAATTCGTAAGTAGCTGGTGACGGCGAGGAGGACGGCGAGGACGACGACGGCAGTCGCTGCTAAGAAGAAGGAGAGCTTGCGATTCGAATTCACGGCCCGCGTATGAGGTCTTCCGATTTTCGCTTGCGAATGCTCGCAAAAGAGACGGCGCTCTTCCCTGTCTTCCAATTTCTTCAGGAAATCATCGAAATTTTGGAAGGAAAATATCCTTAATGAGATGACAGTGAGATTTTTAATGTGATAAAAATAAAATAAGGAAAGTGATTAGCATGAAGAAAACTAATAAAATACTCACAACAATATAAGATTTACGATCCGTAATCAAGAGCTCAAATCAATCAACCATGACTTTCAGATTCTGGCTCGAAAAGATTTATGGACATGATCCATGACTTATTTTTTAATAGATTAATATAAGATGAACCTCATCATTCCGCAGCTTTTCTATAATCCCAATTACCTATCTTCCACGACAAAAGATTTATGGTCCCAATAACACTGTTACAAATTCTGCATAATGGCCTCGTCAGGCTAGCTAGACTCAAAATAATGTGCATCTACCTTTGAGCACCTCCTCCTTTTAAAAAATTTCAATCGACTTTCTTCTTCTGTAAAATATCATTGATCAACTTAATTTATATTTTGTCCCCACACTTTTCAATATCAAAATTTGGATATCTTCTATCTAATTACAACTTTCCTAAAAAAATGCCAAATCTTATATATTTTTCCTTTTCCACATATATTGTATGGTGTATTTTTATTATTAGTTTCTTACAAGTTTTCAGTAATAAAAATATTCCACGACAATCGTATCAAGGTAATAAAATGACGCCGGTGGAAAATCAAGTCCTTGCCTAACCGTTTAGAAAAAAATAAAGTTTAAAAAAATTAAAAGTCCAATTTATTCATATTGTGTGAGCATTAAGTATTTAGTATTCTTTATTCATGAATTCTTATATAACATTTATTTTACTTTGGAACAATATTCCACCATAATAAAAAATTTGCAGTCAATTACCTTTCGGATTTCTTGTCTTGAGTGTTGTCATTAGATGTGTTTCTATAAATATTGCACATGTAAAATCATTATCTTCTACTAAAGATGCCCATAATATACAACACAAAATGGATGAATCAACTTGTATCGGTACTTATCAAATGTAACGGTACAGTCAAGCAAGCACAATCCAAGCTATTATAAGAGGCCAACTATCGAACTTGAGAACTGTTTGGCTTTACAACTGATGCAATGTATGTGATTAATCCTTAAAATTGACACAACTGATTGCAGTGTACCACGGATTTTCAATTTGAAAACTAGAAATTACCCGTTTAAATCCCATCAATTTCATGCAAATTGCAAATTACTCAAATTTATGGAGGAAGGTAGAGGCATGAACTTGACCTACGTATGTCATTGGCATGTATTTCCCCATTGATAACTACTGACGAATTGATTTTATGAGAATTGCTAAGCCGTTTCCTAATTTAAGTGGCGCAAAAAATTTCAACGCTCTTTGGCCATATGGGTGTCATCATTTGAAGAAATGAGATGAATACGTCAGCTTCATCGGCTGATTTTCCTACAATTATTAAGGTCTTGATTGACAAGGATAAACCTAAAAGGAGAAACTTACTGAATTCTGATATGACTGAAATCAGCATTTTTAGCCTTTTCACTCTTTTTTCTTTTGTGAAACAATCCTTTTCACTTTAATGCGCCTCCGTTTTTTTGTCAAAAAAAAATCCTACAATGTAGTGGCCTCCCATATATAGACACTTGTTAATCATATTTAGTAAAAAAATATTAATATTGACTATACATAATACGAGAAAGAAAATACCTTTAAAATGATAGATTTTTCATGCTAATACAGAGACATGTGTTAACAAAATTCTTTTAAATTTCACGTTCTATCATTCTACTGTGTATTTTGTGGAATAGTGAGAGTCAGACTCAAGTAGTCATTGAGTTGAAAGGTTTGCGTAGAAAAAGGACGGATCTTACAAAAATCAATTCTCTAGTTACGCGCCTTATATTTAGCAAAATCAATTAAGCTTTACATTTGCCAACCCTCAATTTTCTTATTCTTTCTTCATTTTCAAGGTGTAAAGATTAGATTTTTGAATTCTTAGGGCTTAAAATTTCATTCTACGAATTAGACAATGTAAACAAAAATACGTGCAGACGACACCGTGTTTGGCAAATATATTTCATAGTCACGTGATATGAACCATGAACTAGGTGGCATTTATAGTGGTAAGGATCTTTCTTATGTCCTTAAAAGGGTAATGCATCATGCGTTTTCATTGTCAATTTGGGCATTGAATGCAACGATAAGGAATAAGATCTCCCACATATGGAAGTGATGCCTATTGTCCGATGGCAACAGTTAAGCCGAAATTGTCTAGGACTCGAAAGTCAAGCTTTTCACTGTTAGGTTGGAGAATGGATACATATTTATTATGCGGTGCAACCAACTCCTTTTCTTTTGGATAAGTAATAAATTTAGATGCATTCGTGGGATGAGCAATTCCAAAAATAGCAATTTTCTGGTTAAGTATTTAAACATGGTGTGATGAGTTATAATGGAATGATGTGTAAAAGGACAAAAGATAAGGGAGGCTCACTACCAAAGAGTAAAAGCACAAGCCACCAGCCAAAGATAAATTGATCGGGATAATGGCAGCTCAGCACTAGGGCTTAAAAAACTGTTTGATTTGCCACCAAGGAACTAAGATAAGGAATCAGCTAAATCTTCACTCATGTAGAGGAATTCTCATATAATCATCAACTGTTTGCATTATAGTTGAGAACTCTCCTTTATTTATAGGGAATTAAGACATAGGAAAAGACCAACATTAAAGACACAGGAACTAGAAAATGCATTAATGATGTGGAGTCTTGAAATCTTTGCTTGTCAGTCTTGTGTTTCGTCTTCCAAAATTTGTCCACCAACTTTTACCAGAAAATAACAATCTTTTGAGATCAATATCCAAGGAACTTGCTCTGAACAACCTCTTTGAAATCGGCAACTGTTCTTGTGATTTGGTAACTTAAACCTTGATTGGCACGGAAAAATCGATAACTCCTTAATTGATAACTTGGTCAACAGTCCTCATGTCAACATCTTCAACTTGAACCCATCAAAGTAAGTAATGACCAAAATTTGCTTTGCCTTGAATGAAAATCGACGTTGCTTGACTAGTCATTGGAACCATGTTAGAACTTAAGGATTGTTCCATAGAATCGGATGCTCCGCATCAAAATTGGACATAAAAACCTATTTACAAAATCAATTTATATCAATCGTATGAGGAGGCTCTATTGGGTACTTGAGAATGATTTGCTTAGGTAGCGCATGACAAAATTTCTGAAACAGAAATTGATTTACGGCAGAAATCAATTTCTCAATTTCTATTCCCCAGCCAAGTTTCGAGTAAAGAAACCTGTTTGATAACGACTCAAAATTTCTATTTCTGAAACAGAAATCCGTTTGATAACAGAAAAAAATTTCTATTTCTATGAATCATGTTGTCCCCATCCTTTTACTTCACTCTTCTTGGTGCTTGTGATGGTAATTTAATTTGATAAAAGTTGGTAAATCACTTTAATTTATATTGGTAATTCGATAGAGTAGTTAGGAACTTCAAAACATTAGCAATTTATGTAAATAAAAGCTAGTGATTAGTATAAAAAATGCTAATATGCAAACTACAAAAGATTTGGTATTTTCAAATGCTAATATGCAAATAATGAATGTATTTATTCTCCTCATTCAAGATTTGGGTTCAAGTCACTACACTTTTGCATTCTTTTGAGACCACTTCGGGAGGACAGACGTGTGATCTTCGGTTACTTTCCTATGTGTGAGTTACGGGAGGATTGTGTGTTCAAAAGGTCACGGATGACCCATTAATATACACAAAATCATAGAATGAAATCTTCAACCACAACATCGAGGCCAATTGGCGAACGAAGTGATTTTATGGTAGGTACTAGTTGATATGGAGGGAGGCGCAATTTGCGAGAGATTCGAAATTAATAAAATGGAAGTTGTGCTAAAAATAAAAATTGATTAAACAACAACATAGAAAATCCTCAAATACAAAATAATAGTCGAAATAATACTAATACATTACAAAAGCTGAAGATACAATTTCATGGAATTTCCGGCATATTATTATCCCTTGCCATTTTGTTGGCAATGGATTTCTTAAGCGTGTTCATTTGGTTTCCCTCCTCGGTCAATGTATCGTTTGCAAGCTCATCTTGCGTAGGTTCGGACAAGTATTGCGGATCTCCATATAGGGAAAAGTTCCTATCCATCTTGTCCCGATCACGAATGTAATTATGGATGGCACAACATGCAATTACAACATGTGCTTGCTTTCGAATTGCAAATGGGGGCATGTGCCTCAAAATGCAAAAGCGATTCTTCAATGCCCCAAATGATCTTTCGATGACATTCCTTAGAGAAGAATGCCTATAGTTGAACAATTCTCTTGCAGTTGTTGGTCGTCTCGTTGCACCCCTATAATCATTTAAATGATACCGTTCACGTTTAAAAGGAGTTAAAAATCCCGGAATTGCTGCATAACCAGAATCCACGACATAGTATTTGCTTACAACAATGTATTCATACATTGGTCATAATTTGTAATTATAAATATGATCATAAAGAAAATTACTCCTTAAAGGACAAGCAAATACTGGTGGCGGCAAAGGAAATTCCAAGCGAGGAGTCTCGAGTCTTTGCTGCAAGCACTCGACAATCGTTGGCGAGCCTTCCCAACCAGCATATACAAAAGTAAATTTCATATCAAATGAACAAGCGCACAACACATTCTGAGTGGTGATGCCTTTCCTACCTCTAAATGGGATTTGCTTCGCCACAGGTACAGAAGCATGAATATGGGTGCCATCAATGGCGCCTATACAACCCTGTCATTTTATCAAAACTAATATTATACAAGATTATCAACAAAATAAAATTGATGGTGTAAAGGAATATTTGAGAATTACCTTGAAATAACGTTTATGGTTAGGATTCATAAGAATCTCTTGTGGTACAACATCAAAGGATGGTGGTATGATAACCTCTTTTGCTAATTTGAGAAGCGCTTGCAATACTTTAGTGAAGTATTTGCTTATAGTTTGTCCCGATCGTTGGAATCTCTCACATAGATCTCTATTTGAGTTATTGTGACAAATCATAGATAAGAAAATCCCGATTTGTTCATCTATCCCAATATATCGGCTATCTTCCAACCAACCTTTTTCCTTCATTAGATCACAAAGATTGAGAAAGACATGTCTCTCCATTCTAAAAGCTTCATATATTCTATCGGAATGCCCATGAAGAACCTCCCTTATCCATTGCGGTCCGATAATGAGCTGTCCCTAATAGGTTCTCTCGTGTGCATGGACATATCCACCGCAACTTGGTGGCTAACCATGCTATCGGTATATCAATATCATAATCATCAAAATCCTGTCCAATTGATTCAGCGATGCTACTTGATCATTAGACACGCTACTTTCACCTTCATCCATATTACCTATATCATCACACAAAATAAGAATATAAACCCATTAGATAAGGACTCCAATAGTAATCCACAATAGCAATAATGTCATCATAATTGCAACGTAAAAACATAAACAAACAAAGTCTCAAATACATAAGTCATGAAATGAAATTAAGCAAAATAGAAATCTATAGCATGTTTCTTAATAACTACTCAAAGAGACTCAATAAGTCCACGTCTCCTTTCGGGTAGAGCAATCATGAAAGCCTCTCTCCAATTGGCATTAAGGCATGCCTGGTTCATGACCTTATTGTAAAGATCCTGCTCCAACTCAGGCATGCCATTTAGAACGGCGACCACAAGCTGGCTGTGGAGTAGGGGTCTACGGGGAGGTGGGGCTACGAGAAGATGGGGCCTCGAGGTTATGGAGCCACTTGTTGATTGGGCGGTCCTTGATTTGATCATTTCTTGAATGGCTTTCATGGTGACACCAAGATCATGGCTGTTACTCTTTCTTCTCCTCTTGGAATTTGGAGTCCTATCCAACTTGTGTTTCTCACGGCGGGGTGGGAGTCGCGTCGGATGGAAGGACTCCCGTATCAACATAGTTTTCATTAGATTCCTCCGCATCACCTATTGTAGCACCACCACCATTGTCGCCACTAACAGCATTGTCTTCTCCATCCGACACCACATACTCTTTCGCATTTCCTTCGCATTTCTGCTGCATACGCTTGATAGCATATGTATCACCAAACACAATACAGAGGTGCGGATGCGGAGGAAACCCATCATTCTTGAATTTAGCCCATTCAATATTACCCTGCAAATTTCATAGAAATGACAGACATGAACAATATAATTGAAACTTACACCCACAATAAGAAAAAATGAATCAAGTAAAAGTGATACCTTGATATGAGAATCCCATACACTTGAATCCTCCACAGAATTGTTTTGTTGACATTATCCCATCCAAATCCAGTTGTGAAAGAAGCTTCTTAAAACTACTATATTGCTTCTTTAGTTTGTTCACCCTATTTTTCAATTGAATTACATTATAGTGGAGTTCTGTTTGTTTATTGAACTCCACATGTATGTTATTCCACCCTACTTTGTTGTAGGAACAGGTGGCGCGATTTCCCTTTTTCACCTCTTCCACCAACAAACTTATAAGCACATTGGTCAAAGGCTCAGTCCACTTTGCTATAAATGCTTCTTTGTGGGGTGCCATTTAACCTTAATTGAATCAGTATTCAATGAAATATATCAGATGATGCACCAATTCAAAAACAAAAGCTTGTGATTAACAAGCACATCATGAAGGATAAGCTGAAATTACAAGTTAAAGAATAACAAATAACAAGAAAAACAGTTACATAAGATTATTAGAAACTAAATGGTGAAATTTATGATACAACGGTGAGAACCGACTAGGAGCCAGCAACATTTCAATGAGAAATCTCTCAATTCCTTCCAAAGCCGGCAAGCACGGTCGACGAAGGAAACAAAAGGAAAGCGCATCTCTTAGAAATACACATTGAAACGATGATCTCAACCTGTGGATTCTCATCGCTCGGTTGTCACAAATGTAAAAAGCATGCCCAACAAACTACCTCCCACATAAGTATATGCACAAGTAAAACCCGGATAAGTAATGTCCGCAAAACCATGAGAACTTATTCAGCAATTTATTTAGTGCGGTACATCAAAGCGCCTTCGTAGCATACCATAAATTGACTAAGAAATGAACGTTTTGTCTTGGGGACGAGAAAGGATTCCGTAAAACTCTTTGTGACTTCATCGGAGATCGGCAAAAACACCAAATCGCTTAAATTTCAGCCCGCTCGAGATAGCTGAAACCCAAAACTATAACCACGGAGAAAATGCCATAACTCAACTATCACCAAGACGGCATAGAAGAGATCCACAGACACAAACAGAAAAAAACAAGAGATGGTCCTACATCCACACCATCTCAATTCCAGAATATTCGCAGCCTATACAGCCAAACCTTAAAGAAAGCAGGAACACATCTATAGAGGAATATTCCCGGATAGAGAGTAAAAATAGGAAGAAATCAATGAACACGGAGCAACAAAAAACTAAAACAGATAAAAAAAAAAAAAAAGGAGCAACTTTGTCCGACATACATAATCCCACCGGAGCGAGATCAAAACGAGCAAGATCCAAAATGAATCGAAACAACTTTCGATGAAAGGTATTTCGTCGTAGGAAACAATTATCTAACTGAAATATATCAACCGGTGGTAGTGTAATAATTTCTCAAAGTATGTTTCATTCCTTCATATCATTCTTACCTTCATTAAGTTCAAAAAGTATTAATTTCTTTTTTATTGGATCCTTCTTAGCATTATTTGTTAATATAATACAATTCACTTGTAGTGTCCTTCGCATCAATGGAATTAGATTTTAAATTGGAAGATTTTGGATTTTGAGTTTCTTAGAGATATCAATATCGATGAGATGACCCTTACCAAAAATATATATGTCGACGAGATGAGATAGTTAAATTTGATAGTATAATCCACAATTACAGAATATAGATCATAAACAACTTGAGTTCCATATGAAGTCAAATGAACCATAGGGTAGAACTATTAAGTTCGCATAAAAAACATGCATATAACATATCCATTATCATTAATAAAGGATACTTCAAGGACTGAAAACTATGAAAACTAGGAACCCACTTCCCTTCCTATGTCAGTATAAATTATTTATCCATAGAAATATATGTAAATATAATCATAAAAATATTGTTATCATATCTTATAACATGTGGGCACCTCTATCGGTTGGTTTTCAGCGTTTGGAGAGGGGCCTGCAAAGGAAGCATTGACAAGGGAGACCTTTACACCCCACTTGCAATGAAGAAACTTTAAGGAGGTTATGTAGCCATGGCCAAAGCATATGATCTCCTACCGTTTGACCAAAGCAAGGGATTATCAAAGTAAATTATAGCACGATCACAAGCACAGGGAACAGAAACATATTGCAGATCACAAGCACAAATTGCGAGCACAAGCCTGAGAACAAGCATAGAACAACCAAGAAAGAGGCGAAAAGGGAAGGATCGATCGAACCTCGTGAGGAATCGAAAGCGTAAAAGGGCGACGGCAAGCTGGATCCGCGGAATCGAGAGCGGAAGGGGATGCGGACAAAGATGGGTGACCGAGATGGGCGATGGCGACGGCGACTGGAGTTCGGCGACTGGATCTGCGGAATCGAGAGTGGGTCGCGGGTCGCTGGTCGATGGGCGGTCCGCGTCGAACTCCGGTGAGGGGACGAGCACCTGCGGAGGAGGCGGGCGCCGGGTCTTCGTGGCCACAACAAGGCGACTCGGATGTCGCGGGGCACAATGGGCTGCGGCAAAAGGGCAAATCGGCTCGCGCGGCTGATTTGGGGCTCCGATGGCGTCGTGAGCTCGGGGACGTCGGGACGGCGCGAGTTTCGGGCGTCGGGCGGAGAGGAGGTGGGCGGCGGCGACGGCGACCGGAGAGGAGCCGGGCGGCGCGAGGGCGCGAGGGCGGCGGAGAGGAGGCGGGCGACGGCGATGGCGGCCGGAGAGAGCCGGGCGACGCCGCAGCGACTGGAGAGGAGGTGGGCGACGGTGACGGCGGCGGAGAGGAGCCGGGCGACGGCGAGGGCGGCCCGGAGAGGAGAGGCGGGCGACGGCGATGGCGACCGGAGAGGAGGCGGGCGAGCGGCGCGGCCCACCGGGGACACGAACGGACGAGGCGAGGTCCGACGGGATGACCGGGCCCCGGCTGGTCGAGATGAGCGGCGGCAGCGACGGCGATGGCGAGATGAGCGGCGACGGCGAGATGAGCGGATTCGGTTCGGAGTCGCTAGGGTTTTTGTGTTGTGGTGAGGAGAAGGAATGGGGGAAAGCACGATAGTGAGGAGAGGAGAGGAGTACGTCTGGAAGGAAGAAGTGGAGAAATAATTTCTATTTCTACTGCAGAAATAGAGAAGCTACAATTTCTAGCTTCTCATTTCTCTCTCAAAACAATTTCTAAAACAGAAATCAGTTTCAGAAAATGAGAAATCGGTTTGTGTTATCAAACGGGTTTCTCCATTTTGTTCGGGGAACAGAGAAATGAGAAACTGAGAAATATAAATTTTACCATGCAGTACCTTATTCAAACGCATGCTTACAGTCTACAACATTACTTTTTGAATTGATCTTATAGCCCGATCGTACCATGCGCGGGGTTATTCTGTTCATAATTTAAGTCAGCCATGAACTGGTGATCACAAGATCTGAACTTTAGATGAATATCTACTGCTGAATAACTCATCCACCACAGTATTCCTAGCCCACCAAGACGCGCACGAAAATTGTCAAAAGTAATCGATGGCTCGTAGCGCGTAAGTAGCTGGTGTCTGGTTATGGATGCCGACCTACACGAACGATTCGTTGAGTAGAGTCTCTCACGTCCAACCACTTTCATGAACTTGGTAACCAAGCCTCCCTAAAAATCGATTCCGTGTTCTTCAGTACAACCATTGCAAATTTAACTAGGAGTTTGATTTATTGGAACTCTTACAGATGATGCAGAAAGCGACTTCGACAAGGGTAGATGGATAGAGAAGAAGAAAAGGAAAGAAAAAGCGTACCCTCTTCGTTTCTTGGCTGAATCGACGACGAAAGGGAGTACGATGAGATGGTGCGTGCGAAAGACAGCTTTAGTTGGATGAGATCATGAGACGGATCGATTTCACGACTCGAGAGAATACGTAGCTCAGTTCAAGTCGTAAATGGCAATAAAAGGCCTCATCACTGACGCAATCCACAACTTATCATCCCTCTCTTCAACTTCGCTGAGGAACTGCACGGTCTTCCCCTCCGCGTCTTCCACCACTTCCAGAATTTCTCCTTCCTCACCCAGCTTGATGGCGATGGCATCAGCTTTCCCTCCCACAACTAGCGAGTGCAGCCGCTGGAAGCTGATCGGCAGTCTTAGAGCGAAATTCCCAATGAGAGAACTGGAAAGAAAGAACCTACTGAGCGGTCCTTTCTTGGAATGCAAGGCGACCCAGAACTCGCCTCTGGAGTTCCTCCTGATGTTGTCTGGGAAACCAGGCAACTCAGCAAAGATGTCCAACTTTCCTGCATTAGGGCCCTTAAGCCAAAGCCTCAAGATTCGGTAAGTGGCGGTTTCCACCACCAGCAGAAACAAACCGTCTTTGCTCAACGCTACTCCGTTGGGAAAAGTGAGCCCTCGCAATAGGACTTTCAGTTCCTTGCTCGACTTATCGTACTTCATTAGCCGGCCAGTTTTGTCTCCACTTAGACATGCACTCAGGAATTGTCTGGAAACACGAATTAGCAGCGATAAGTAGCTTCTAGTATGCATCAACAGCCACTACGGAGAACAGGTTAGAGTATCGATTATTCAGTCATCATAATGAAAAGAAGTTGGGTGCTGCTGTGGAGGTGCGACTATGAACACTGAAAATCAGTTGACTGAACCATGACACTAATACGAATAACTTCTATGTAACAATTGGTCATCTTGTTTTCACATCCTAACCGTGTAAAAATCGATACAGATAGTTATCTTGTTGAACCATCCCACGTTATTATGGACACAAGAGCCCATCGATGTCCAGACATCTTTTCTTAGTATTGATGTTGTCCGTGCCTTACTCACCTTCTGTGGAAAGTTGTGCTCGAGTCTGTGAAGTAAATCACATCTTCGCTTTCATCGATATCCAGATCATTGGTGAACCGGAAGGGTTTGCCTTCAGCTTCACTGGCCACCAGAGTAGCCAAACCACCATCTGGACCCACCACCATTAGCCCGAAGTACGCATCCGCAATATAGAGATCTCCAGTTTTCTTATCGAAACGTAGTCCGAGAGGCCTTCCACAAACATGCTCCAACTCCGGTGCAAATGGGCTAATGCATTCCTTCCTAGGAGCACATCAAGTTGGTGACAGTCCGGACATTTCTTGCCAACAATGGCGTGTAATGCTGAATATACTAAGAGCGCTCTAAAAATTAATATACTAAATGGCGGGGCTGATTGCATCTGAACAAATTGGTCATGCTCTCTGCCATGTTACTCAAATATATGAAACTTTGTGAATCAATATTCGCCAATGTACTGCGCGCCGGCAATGGAATGGAAGTAAAACCACAATGATCAAACGTGTCGACGATGAAGAGCGAAATCACCATTCTATTGATTTCAATGCCGTACCTCCGTGAGGAAGTGAAAGCGAAGTCCACCCACCCACGCTCGTCGCCCTCCCACTTGAGGATCCGGCCGTCGGCGACGCCGGTGTACGGGCCCCCGCCGCTCGGGTCGAAGGCGAGGCTCTCGGGCCCGAACGCTCCCGTGACGGGCACCACCCTGGAAGCGTGGAGGCAGTCGCGGGCTCCTGGGACAGGAGGCGGGTGGAGGAGGTGGGCCGGCGGGTTCAGAGCTAGGACGACGGCTGCGATTCCTAGTGCTGTCGCGACTGCTCCGAGCTTCGAAGCCATGGCCTCTGTTGCTCAGGCTCGAGCTCGAGGCGAGTCAAACGAACTATAATCAAGCTGATGGGTCTTCGCAGAATGACAGAAGGAAGGAAGGGCCGGTGCTGCTAGAGGGTAGATACGATCACCTACTTCCCATTGTTGAATAATTTATTGATCGTTAATCCTGGACGAGATTTCTTGGATTTTCAAGACGGCAACGGTTCGAATTTTATTTTATTTTTCCTTTACCAAAAAAATAATAATTTACCTTTACCAAAAAATACGGTTGGAATTTTTTAATTTTTTTTGCTCTGAGGACAAAAAATGGATCGCCTGTTATTTAGTATATTTAATGAGCACTTTAGAGACGTTCACTGCATTGGCCTAATTTATAAGTGACGATCGGTGGAACTCGTAATCGAGGTATATTTTCCTCTATCTTCGTAGGTGCTTTACACGTCGCACATGCAAATCCAATTAGGATTAAAATCACGAATGTCCTTTGTCCGTATTTGTAACTCACCAATTGAGAGATGGCAAGAAAGGTTTCCTCGAACAAGAGACACAAGAAAACACGAGCCCTAGTGACAGTCGTGTATATGGAGTCTGTAAGTAGAAACCGCATGTGAAATGTGGGGCTGATGTTTGAGGAGGGATCAGAAAGCTTCGACATCCATTGATGGGAGTTCTCGAAATCCGTCAAACAAGCCCCCTAAGTTGAAATCGAAGAAATTCGTGGCAACGAAAGGCACGAAAACTAAATTGCACGTGAAAAAGACAACACCTTCGAATTGACGAATTTTCTTTATGGAGATGGAGACATTTGCAACAAAAATTCTACTAAAAATTCATGTCCAAACTTCTTCTTCTTTTCCTTAACAGGTGGCGTTGTGTATCTTATGTAAATGTCAATTATCGCCCACTATCACATCAACAAAACTGGCCTCAAAATTCTTGTCGTATGTCTAGCCACTAATTTGTCCTCTCTCTATGTTCATTGGAGTCCGATTGCCTTGTGTTTTTTTTTTTTTTTTTTTGGATAATCTCCCTCGATTATTTGAATTTGTACGTGTGTATTATATATATATACAGTCCAATCCTTTTTGAAAGCTTGCAGATATGGTGAAATTCATACTCATATCATCATAGTCATAAAATATGGACCGTGAATTTAATAATACATACAGTGATAGGATACCTTTTATGTCCTTGAACTTGTTATGTGTGCATTTTCACTGTCATTTCACCATAACCTACTTACTTTCTTTTGGATAAATAAAGGACCAAGTCCATTAGTACATTCTTCACCTCGACAATTGCTTTAATTATGTTCACTTCAACAAAGTTAAGCAAGATATAAATATCAATTTATGAAATTTAACTTATAAAATGATACAACAAGACTCTTGTTGGATATATGTGCGTGACCAACTTATTATTATTAATTTTGGTCAAATACCAGCTTATTCAAATTTATGGTTGTAATCTACCATGTTACTCTGTAAATCGATTTCATAAACTGAACTTTACTATTCTCGACGCTGCTCCTGTTAATAATTTACGTAAGCCATTAACTGGTCATGGCAAGATCTATGCTTTATATGAATATCTACTGCTGGGCAGCTAATCTGTTAGTATTCTTAGGCCACCACAGCACGCGCCTCCGAATTGACAAGGCAATGGATAGCTCGTAAGTAGCTGGTGAGGGATGCCGACCTACTTGAACTGATGCATTGAGAATAAGAGTCGCCGTGCAAACGTACTGCAACTTCTGCAAGGGAATAGGTTTGGCGGACCTCGCACATCCAACCACATGCATAGACTAGGTAACCAAGCCTCCCTAAGAATTCGTGCCATGTTCTTTGGTACAACCATTGCAAAATCTAACTAGGAGTTTGATATATTGAACGCTTACAGATAACACGAAAAACAGATTCGACATGACTAAGTCGATAGAGAAAGGAAAAACAAGGAATGCCCGCTTTGTTTCTCGGTTGAATTGACGATGAAAAGGAGTATGATGAGATTGTGCACACGATGGACGCTTTAGTTGGATGAGAATAGGACACGGATCAATTTTATAGCTCACTAGAATAGTAGCTCAATTCAAATCATAAATACCGATAAAAGGCCCGATCCACAAGTCTGGTATTTTGCCTAGTACTAAGCGTGGAAATTTAATTGAAGAGGTAAATAGGGGTCTGGAAGATTCGAACTCAGGACCTCCTGACTCTGATACCATGTGAGATTTTGTGGGACCATTGCCAACTGTTCTAAAAGTTTAAGCTGTTAAATGAATGTGTGGTTTATTATTTAAATATTCTAACTTCAACTTCGCCGATGAACTGCACGGCCTTCCCCTCCTTGTCTTGCACTACTTCCAGAATTTCCCCCTCCTTGCCCAGCTTTATAGTGGTCGCTTCGGCTTTTCCTCCTACAAGCATCGAATGCAAGCGTTGGAGGCTAACCGGCAGTCCTAGAGCACAATTCCCAATGCGAGAATCGGAAAGAAGGAACCTCAGGAATGGTCCTTTCTTGCCATCCAAGGCGACCCAGAACTCGCCTCCAGAGTTCCTCCTGATGCTGTCTGGGTAACTGGGCAACTCAGCAAAGATGTCCAACTTTCCTGCATTAGGTCCCTTAAGCCAAAGCCTCAAGATTCGGCCAGCAGCGCTTTCCGCCACCAGCAGAAACAAAACTATCTTTGCTCAGTGCTATTCCGTTGGGAAAAGCGAGCCCTCGCAATAGGACTTTTAGTTCCTTGCTCGACTTATTGTACTTCAATACCCGGCCAGTTTTACCTCCACTTAGAAATGCATTCACGAATTAGCTGGAAACACGAATTAGCAGCGATAAGTAGCTTCTTGCATGCATCAATAGACATCACTGAGAACAGATTAGAGTATTGATTATTCAGTCGTCATAAGAAAGAGAAGTTGAGTGCTGCAGTGGAGGCGTGACCATGACACTGAAAATCAATAGAGATAGTAATCGGACCGTGACACTGATACGAATAACTTCCATATAACGATTGGTTATCTTGTTTCCACGTCCTAACCATGTAAAAATCAACAAAGATATTTATCGTGTTGAACTATCCCACATTATAATGGATACAAGACCCATAGCTATCCAGACATCCTTCTCTTACTATTGATGATGTCTATGTCTTATTTACCTTCTATGGAAAGCAGTGCTTGAGTCTGTGAAGTAAATCAAATCTTCGCTCTTATCGATATCCAGATCATTCGTGAACCGGAAGGGTTCGCCTTCAGCTTCATTGGCCACCAGAGTGGCCAAACCACCATCTGGACCCACCGCCATTAGCCTGAAGTATGCATCTGCAATGTAGAGATCCCCAGTTTTCTTATCGAAATGTAATCCTAGAGGCCTTCCACAAACATGCTCCAACTCTGGTGCAAATGGGCAAACGCACTCCTTCCTAGTAGCACAACACCAAGTTGGTGACATTCTGGGCAAAATAAGCAAAAGGAAGCACAATATTGCTGGGAATATAGTGGATGAAAGCTGACACTAAAGTTGGTTTTTGTTCCGTGGCCCCGGCAACTCCTTGAATTAGGGGTGTTAGCGCTCCTGTGCTCTGTCCCAATGTTATGAATTTTCACCAAATTTAATGATTATAATACTTTCTGAAGAAATTAGCAGCGGCAGCAGAGCTTCCCATGCTGGGGCCTCTCAAATGTAATGCAAGTTACCATGAAACCCAAAAGGAACAAGCACTCAATCAAGCCAGAATTAGACCAGGGCCAATGTGGTCGGAACCATTTTCGCGTCATCCTTGTGCAGCAACTATTGATCTCTCGGGAGATTCTAATCTGATAACAACTTGACCAAGGACTCTATTCAAATAGAAAAAGGTCATCAATCCAATCTAGAACGCCTTATGAACTGCATTTGTTTCTTGGACTGAAGGTAATACGCACCAAAGCTGAAAAGCACACTCGTCGGAATCACTTGCCTGGCAAAAATAACACAAGTCTGTGTAGTGTCTTGTAGAGTCCAGCATAAGTGATTTGGTGTACGGATTAAATTGGTCAAACATGTCAACGATGAAGAGCAAAATCACTTTTTTATCGGAAAAAAAAAAGGGAAAGAAAAACCAAGTCGAGCACAAGCAGGACAGTGGTTGAACGTCCAGCCTCCGAGAGGAAGTAAAAGCGAAGTCGACCCACCCGCGCTCATCGCCCTCCCACTTCAGGACCCGCCCGTCGGCGACGCCAGTGTATGGGCCCCCGCCGCTCAGGTCAAAGGCGAGGCTCTCTGGCCCGTGCGCTCCGGCGACCGGCACCACCATGGAAGCGTGGAGGCAGTCGCGGGCTCCCCGGACGGGAGGCGGGCGGAGGAGATGGGCCGGCAGGTTCAGAGCTAGGACGAAGGCCACGACCGCCAGCGCCATGGCGGCCGCTCCGAGCTTCGAAGCCATGGCCTCTTCTTGCTCAGGCGATCAAGACGGTGCTGCTGCTGCTACAAGCGAGACAGCTCGAGTTCCAGGATTTTCAAAGGAGCGAAAGCGAGTCAGACGTAGTAAAATCCAACCTGACGGGTCTTTTCCAGAAGGACGGCAGGACTGATGATGATGCTGGCGGGAGATCACCCATCTCCATATCTTATAACTGATCCATCATTCATACTGTTCTAACTTTTTCCTAAACGTATAACTTTTACTCAAACTTCATGAAATCAGCAGTCATCCAACGTTTTGCTAAACAGAAGTCAATCAATTAAATAAGCAAATATTTCCAAGAGATTTCAATTTTCGAAGCGCTAATCTTTTTCGCTGACGCAATATAATTAGCCAAGTACAGAAAAATTTGCTCCATAGAAAAACTGGATGTGATTTAATGTGAAAGAAAAAACTAATTCAGTTTGATATGCAGCATAAAACTGGTACAATGTTCGAGGTTGGGAGTCGGGACAAGATTAGACCAAGAGATTCGTTTGACTTATTCGGTTCGGCGGTCCTTGGAATATTCAAATTTGTCTGATTCGATTTTGAGTATAAAAAAATAGTTCCGAGCTTGAATGATTACATGTAAAATGTGAAAGAAAGTTAGATGAAGTTTCGTGAGCCTCTTCCCATCCGGGCTTGAATGATTACATGTACCTGAGCTAAGAAATCGCACTCCAAAGAAGATATGAGCTCGACCCATCTTGCAGAAAACCTGCAACTTCAAAATAAAAATCCTGCACCTCTTCCCATCTGAAACCACCATGAACTCCCTCCTCCATCGCCCACTAATGCATAGCAAACTCACAACCACCCCATTGATATTTCTCACCAGAAAACCCAATGAAATCCTTGTAAATTTTGTTGCTTTGGTCCCCTTAATTTCACCTGATGATCCCAACATCCCCAAAATCTATCTTCAAGCCATTCTCAATCCAAAGTCCTTTTCTCGTCATGTATCATACTTTTCCTCTTGCTCTGCCTCTGCTCTGGCCGTGCCGGAGCCGCTCTCGCTGCCTTCCACTCCTCCCTGCACTGCTGCCCCCTGCCTCTGGAACCTCTCGCCTCCCTTATGCTCCTGGGAAGGCGTCAAATGCGCTCTCGGTTGAGTGGTGGTCGAGCTACGAGTGCCCGGGATGGGCCTATGCGGTGAACGGTCAGTCATATGCCATCATCAGGCAACCTCGCCGGACTCCAAGCCCTTTCTCTCTCTGTTTCAAACTTGCCGCGGCGAGCTCGTTGGACCAGAGCTTCTTCGGGGTGACGACCTAGAGGGAGGCGGAACAAACGTGGGCGACGAACAGGAGACCGATGAGATAGCGATCGAGGAGTGACTGTGAAGACAGGAAGGAGAATAATAGAGAGTGCTACAGTACTTATGGCCATATCGTGTAGGGTGACGACCTCGGTAAGGTAGTATTTTCCTTCACTTTTGTCATCCCTCTTATTGGTGGTTAATAATATATAAATATCATACATGCAAACCTAACTAAAAAATTTGGGCAATAGGTTTATTTGTAATCAACTAATTAAAGGCGTTGTGAGAAATTTCTTCCAACGAGGTGAAAGGGAAATATAGCCGCCTAATCTAGCATGTGGAGTTTGTATGTGAAAAGTAAAATTTTAGCCATTTAGCATGTAAAATCTTCGCACAATGTCTTATCAACCAAGGCTGACAAGTCAGTTGATAAGACAATGTGCAAAGTACAGGTCAACCTAGCAAGAAGTTGAAACTTTCAATAGGGGCCGAGAGAGAGAGAGAGAGTCTGGTTTATTGACGTTCGATTTAGACGTGTTTTTTATTTTAATGTGTTGGTACCTACACACCCTGTCCTCCCAATTTTCGGTTAATTTTTTCTTTATAACTGGATGGGAATATGAGAGGTGACATTGGGAAGTCCCATCCCTCAGGGGTTCTTCCCCTATTTCTTCTCCCTTGAGTCTTCTAAAGACCCATTCAAGTCCAACATATGGAGTTTGTATTGGAAAATATTTAGCCATTCAGCATGTAAAATGTGAGGTCACATTCGAAGAGGTTCACAATGTTTCATCCATCATTGGAGGAGAGTTCCCCAAATCCATCGAACAAAAAGTCCAAATCAAATAAACTCGTGAAACTGTGACATCTCGTGCTCAGTTCCTATTCGGTGCCATCACTCGGGGGCCAAGAAGTAATTCATCACGGATCTTCTAGTCCGGAGATGAATATTGCCTCTACCTCAGACGGGATCGGAAAAACAGATTTTGTTCGGTATGCGAAAATTAACTCGCGAATGTCACGGTTCATCCCTGCCTAGTGAGATGCAGCGGCGTGTTATCTTTTTGCGTCCTTCGGCTCTTCTCTTTGCATGCATGCATGCACTCGGGGCCCACGAGAAGTCACAGCGAGCCCAAAATCCAAATCACCAGCCGACCCAATGGTCACTACCAAAAGCCCATAATCCTGCCATGTCTTTGTGAACATCCACTTTACCTGCTCTTCATCGTTCTAATCGAGATAAACACATTCAGTTCTTCCCAATGTGAGTTTAATAAAGCAACGGGCGCGCTTGTACTCCTAGTTCAATGACATGGGGTTCGAATCACTTCATTCGTGCATCCTTTCAAGGCCGAGGACTAGGATCTGTATGCTTTGATATTTATTCGATGCAAACAAAATTGAAATCTCGAGTTTGTCTTAAAACATCTGTTTCACCATTAAAACTTTTCATACCACCTCAAGCTAGAGATGAGGACCCTCAATCTCGACAAGGCATAATAGCAATATGATTACTATATAGAAAATAAATAAAAGGGGCTTCCCTAAGAATTGATTCCATGTTCTTCAGCACAACGATTTTAAATCTAACTAGGAGTTCTACTGATTGAACTCTTACAGATAATGGGAAACCGACTTCGACAAGTGCAAATCGATAGAGAAGGTAAAAAACGAGAATACCCTCTCTGTTTCTTGGCTATGTCGACAACAAAAAAGAGTACAATTAGATTGTGCACATGACAGACGCTTTAGCTGGATGAGATCATGACGCGGATCGACTTCACAACTCGAGAATACATAACTCAGTTCAAATTGTAAATACCGATAAAAGGCCTCATCACCGACGCGATCCACAGCTTATTATCCCTCTCTTCAAGTTCACTGATGAACTGCAGGGTCTTTCCCTCCGTGTCTTCCAATACTTCCAGAATTTCTCCCCCCGTGCCCAGCTTGACAGCGGTGGCATCAGCTTTTACTCCCACAAACAGCGAGTGCAGCTGTTGGAAGCTGATCGGCAGTCTTAGAGCAAAATTCCCAATGAGAGAATTGGAAAGAAGGACCTCGCGACCGGTCCTTTCTTTGCGTGCAAGCCAACCCAGAATTCGCCTCTGGAGTTCCTCCTGATGTTGTCTGGGAAGCCGGGCAACTCGGCAAAGATGTCAGACTTCCCTGCGTTAGGTCCCCTAAGCCAAAACCTCAAGATTCGGCAAGTAGCAGTTTCCGCCACCAACAGAAACATACCGTCTTTGCTCAATGCTACTCCATTGGCAAAAGCAATTCCTCGCAGAAGGACTTTCAGTTCCTTGCTCGACTTATCATATTTCATCAACCGGCCAGTTTTGTCTCCACTTAGACATGAATTCAAGAATTGTCTGGAAACACAAATTATCAGCAAAAAGTAGCTTCTTGTAGGCATCAATAGACATCACTAAGAACAGGTTAAAGTATTGTTTGCTCAGTCAGTATAAGAAAAAGAAGTTGGATGCCGCAGTGGATGTGTGCCTACACCGAAAATTAGTTAACTGGACAATCTAATTGTTTATATAATGATTGTTTATCTTGTTTTCTCGTCCTAACCATGTGAAAATCAATAAAGATAGTTGTCATGTTGAACTATCCCACATTATTACGAATACAAGACCCATCAATATCCAGACATCTTTCTCTTAGTATTAATGTTGTCTGCGTCTTACTTACCTTCTGTGGAAATTTGTACTCGAATCTGTGAAGTAAATCACATCTTCACTCTCATCGATATCCATGTCATTTGGTGAACCGGAAGGGTTCGCCTTCAGCTTCATTGGCCACCAGAGTGGCCAAACCACCATCTGGACCCACCACCATAAACCCGAAGTACGCATCTGCAATGTAGAGATCTCCAGTTTTCTTATCGAAACGTAATCCTAGAGGCCTTCCACAAATATGCTCCAACTCCGGTGCAAATGGGCGAATGCATTCCTTCCTAGTAGCACAATACCAAGTTGGTGACATTCCGGGCAAAATATGCAAAAGGATGCACAATATTACTGGAAATATAATGGATGAGTGCTGACACTGAAATCTGTTTTTGCTTGGTAGGCCCTACAACTTCTCGAATTAGGAACGTTAGCACTCACATGCTCTGTTCCTATGTCATAAATTTTCACCAAAGAGGATGAAAATGAGACTTTCTCTTTCTGGAGAAAGTTAGCAGCAGCAACAGAACATCCAATGTTGGGGCTCTCAAATTCAATGCAAGTTACCATGAAATCCAAAAGGAACAATTACTCAACAAGACGGATTTCAACGATGGCTAATCTGGTTGGACCATTTATGCATCATCTTTGTGAGGGCCATGCTAATCTTCTCCATCGTTCCAATACTATCAGATCTCTCTGGAGAGACTAATCTTGATGGCAACTTGATCAAAGACTCTAGTTAACTAGAAAAAGGTCATCAATCCAATCTAATGGACCCCATTATAACTGCATCTGTTACTTGGATTGAAAGAGATACACACCAACGCTGGAATGACAGAAAATCTGTATACTTTCTTGTATCTAGTTTTCACATTTGCAGTAAACAAACCACAAAATCGTCAACTGGGCTTTGGACGACATTTATGTGCATGATCAAGAGTCCGGTCTTTTCCGACCGGTCTGATTAAGCTTTCGCAAAATGGCATAGAATCTCACCTCAAATAAAAACAGAAAAAACAAAGAATGAGAAACTAACATGGATGTTGCTTTATATTCATCTCACATTTCTCCCATTTCTCGCCAACAGCAGTGAGTGATGCTTAGTATACTAAGATTGCTCTAGGAATCAGCATACTGAACAGCCTGGCTGATTGCATTAGAACAAATCGGTCGTGTTCTCTACTATGTCACTCCAGATATATGAAATTTTGTGGATCGATATCGCCAACATATAGCGAGCCAGCAATGGAGCAAGTCGAGCACGAGCAGAACAGTGGTTTCAAGCGTCCTACCTCTGGGAGGAAGTGAAAGCGAAGTCGACCCACCCGCGCTCGTCGCCCTCCCACTTCAGGATCCGGCCGTCGGCGACGCCGGTGTACGGGCCCCCGCCGCTCGGGTCGAAGGCGAGGCTCTCGGGCCCGAACGCTCCGGCGACCGGAACCACCGTGGAAGCGTGGAGGCGGTCGCGGGCTCCGGGGACGGGAGGCGGATGGAGGAGATGGGTCGGTCGGTTCAGGGCTAGCACGACGGCCGCGAGCGCTAGCGCCACCGCGGCTCCTCCGAGCTTCGAAGCCATGGCCTCTTTTTGCTCAGGCGATGAAGAACGGCGGCGCCGCCGTCGCACGTGAGAGGCTTGTTAAGCGAAGTGAAGTGAAGCTGATGGGTCTTCCCAGAAGGAAGTAAGGAAGGAGTAGGACTGATGCTGCACGACCGGCAACAGGGTAGATAACGAACGATCACCTACTTCTTCCCATCGTTGACCGGCAGATTTGGCTCAAAAAAATTCCATGATCTTCAACATTGTTTGCTTTTGTTATGCGTAATGATCTTTTGAAAAATAAATAGGTAGTTATTTGGTGTGCGGGAGTTTCGAAACTAGGCCCTGCACTGGAAGTAAACCACTGAGCTACCGCGGCGGGTGGTTAAAAGTACTCCAAAAGCAATCGTGAACATGTTTCGATTTGTGAGTAATGATTGGTTGAATTCGTTGTTTTTTCCTCCATCTTTGCCATTCCTCTGGTGGGTGGTTGGAAGATAACAGACTTACAAGCTTAACTAAAATTAAAATGGGGCAATGTCCATTTTCGTAACCCGTCAAATAGATTGAGTTTATACGAGAAAACTAGGCCATTTAGCACGTGATATGTGGGGGTGATATGCGGGGGTGATGTTTGAGGAGGATCACAGAGCTTCAACGACCATTGGATGAGAGTTCTCCAAATCCATCAAACGTACTTCACAAGCTAGACATCGAATACATTCGTCATAACAAGTGGCACAAAAACTTGATGGCATGGCAAAAAGCAAAACGTCCGAATCTCCATGACCGAACGACCGTAATTTTACGCCCCATGAAATGTGAGGTCTTGTACTTGGTGTCGACTCAGTGCAATCACCTAGGAATTGGGCCACGAGGAAATAATTCGTTTCAAATCTTCTAATCCAGACACAAATATTGCCCGCCCTAGAATGGATCAGCTTTTATAAATTTAGCCCGGCATTCTAAAATTAACTCGGGATACAACGTTTGTCTCTGTCTAGTGAGATGCACCGGCGGTGTTACCTTTGCTTCCTTGGTTCTTTACTACGGATGCATTTATGGGCCCATAAGAAGCCACGTCAAGCCCAAAATCTGGACCACCAGCCAAGCCCACTTACTTCCAATTTCTGCCGATCCAACTAAACACGAAGCCCGTATCAAAAGCCCAATAAGCCCATGTCTTTTCACGTTCCTGTTTTACCTCCAGTTCATCTCATCTTCATCGTTCAGCCGAGATTTAGGACATTCATTTTTTTCACAAGCGAGCTCGAAAAAGCGATAAGCGCGTTTCGCGAATCATACCACTCACACATCCTCTCGATGCCGAGAGCACGAATCCGTATGCTCCGATAATTGCTCGGTCCATACAAGATCCAAAGCTCGAGTTTCATCCGAAAACATTTGTTTCGCCATTCAACTCTCCCATATCATATTAAGTTAAAGATCGCTATCTTCAATCTTGACAAGGAATTATAGCAATCTAATTGCAAGCCTCCTTTTTTCGCCTTTGATAAGGACGACATAAATTTGACCGATTCCATTCTCTCCCTTTAGACTTATTCCACACATGATAAATTCACGAGTGATTATGTGCTTTTTTTTATCTTAATATGATAATTGAATTCATTAATCGAGAAGATTGAAAATTTCGAGCGAGCCCTCTCTCGAATCGATTGAATTTTATAAGTTAGGCCAAGTTTAGTATTAGTGTCTTTAAACGATTTAATAAGTTTTAGAATCTCTGGAATTGAGGAGAAGACAGCTTCAGATGCACTCCAAAAATCAAGACTCTCTGTCTCACATGCTTATCCATATCTAAATTTGTCAAAAAAAAAAAAAAATTCTTTTTGAATGGAGGTAGACTTGACCCACAATGCCCGGCGAGAATCGCGACTTGGAAACTCAACAAGCCTAAAAAAGAGGTTCCCTTGCTTCTGAACAACTAAATCTTTCTGGGAATAAGAGATTTACGTTTGCATATTTTATATATTGGACCACCCTTATTTTGATTAGAAACCACTCTCGTTTGCTACTCATGTTGATTATACTATGTCCTTGGATTACTCTTTTTTCATGAAAAGATGTGATTTTTCGTTCTTAATTAGTTGGGTTCTTCGTATCGTATGGAAATTCATTTCCTATTATTTATTACGAGAAAATTACAACACGATTTTGAAAAAAAAAGTCTTGAATGCAATCTAGATCTGAATTTGGGGGCTAGGGTCTCGAGCCTAGCCTTGGGGACTCAGATTGGGCTCTTTGGGTCCCAAGACCGGGCGTGAGAGCAAGGATCCCTAGGCCAACTGTCGGTGACTAGGTTAATTGTTTTGGGGTTCATTCCTAGTCTTCGAAAACTAGGAACGGGCCCCGAGAGATCGGAGCGCAAGAACCGGCGAATCGAGCACAAGACCTCGGTACTTCGGCTCCACCAGTGGGATCCTGAACCCAATCCCGAGGTTCCGTCTGAGCTCGAACTCAAGGAATTAGGCACGAGTGCTAGGGTCCAGTGGTATTTCTGGAAAATTACATTCGATTTTTTTAAAGGGAAAGTCATTTTCTATAGTTTGAGTATAGGCTTTCGTCAACTATACAAAAAATAAATTTGGTTGACTATTCCTAAGTGATCCAAGCATCAGAAGACGAGGAAAGTATCTTTAACTACAAAATTTTCATCCTCAGGTTCACTATACTAAAAAGCAAAAGATAGTAGGATTGGTGTGCGTTGTCTTGTCGGACAAATTTCTTAAACCAAACTTGAATATAACAGTGAGAGGGGACAAAAATAAACCCAGTTGGCTACAAATATTAAAAGAAAAACACACATTATGTTCCTGTAATTTACTTTTACCATGCCGAACAGCTGCTTTCCAAATTTAGATTTTCACTCAACCTTTTCTTACCTCGCATCACGAGAAGTTATTGCCTCATCTAATCCGAGAAACGAAGCGAATCACACACCACAAACAGACAGATTTCCTTTTGGGATTCCGAGAAAACAGTAACATCTGTTCCATTCATGCATTTCAATTACCGCTGTTCATCACATCGTGGAGCCTCGAGTTTGTATATTATAATATTTTCTTTTCTTTTCTTTTTTTCAATATGTAGGGCACAAGTGCACAAGTCCAGTAGTTTAATCACGTATGAAATACCCTGCAAATCTCATCACCCGATTACGTCTAGGCATTTGGTCCTTACAGGTGGTCCTAACTCAAAATAATCGGCACGCGGTCAGTGGAAATGATAGTACGATTTTCAATTCCCAAGCTGAAAATTCTCCCCGACGCCCTAATAGATGGCCAACAGGGATGGATCATGTTAACGAGTGCCCTTTGGATATTTGTCAGGCAAACAATTAAGGGAATTCTACAGTTTTTCAATGAACTAGTTGTCGCCACTTTATGCCCCGTGAGCACATCGAAAAATTTCGAATTATTGCAAATAAAGTGTAATTTAATAAGTGTCCGTGCAAGGAATAATTATTAGCTCAATAGGCAAATAATTATTGCCACTCCCCTAAAGCAAACTCGTCAATCAATCGATACTACCGATTAATTAATTCTGCGATGATCACCTTTCTCTAATCCCACGAAGTGCACTTTCCTTGCCGGGAATAGCAAGGATGGCTACGGTCGGCCCCCAAAAAATGGCACGGAAATGGGTCCAGAAAGTTTCCAACAATGGCAACTTGGGTCAGGGCTCTTGCATTATTATTATTATCATCGTCCCTACTTTTAGGTTGGACAAAGCCACTTTATTTGGTGTCCAATTTGCAAGATTATCCCTCCACCCATCTTGCTTTTCCAATAACTTACAAGAAAAACTCGTGATAATCTCCCTCCTACTTTCAATCTCTCTCTTTCTCTCTCTTTTTTTTTTTTGTTTGTAGTAATCGAGAGGTATTCAATCTGATTGGCGCAAATCATTCACGTGGCGATTAGAGAATTCCTCGAAACTTTAGTAATGTTTTCGGCGCCCGACATCTCGACCGCGTTCTTACTCGACCGAAGTAAACGAAGCCAAGCTTTTCAATGAACCTGCCTGCATTATTAATCAGTAAGACTCGTGGGAAGAACGCAGGATAGGTGAAAAGCACGCAGAAAGTGGAGACAAGCGTTCCTGGGTCGGCCCGCGACAGTTGAAATAAAAAAAAAAAAAAAAAGATGCATGATCATAGGATGCTTCAAGACATCATCTGAATAAACCTCCTCAGGAAGACAAGGGCGAGAATCCGTATCTTTTTTCCAGACGAGCTCGAGATCGCTACGGATTTCCAGCTCGAATTCATCCAATATTTTATAAGATCCTGCGACCAGGTTTTTCCCGCTAGAAACGATCGGCCGGTCCACCGTACTCTCCAGCTGACTCCTCAGCCGTCGAATGCCTGGAAAAAAAAGAAGAAGAAAAAAGAGAGAAACTCATTAGAAAACTGGGTAGCAGTAGAGCAGAGACAAAGGTGATCCGCTGGCTTTAATAATGCACGGCATCAAACCAGATCTCACTGCATAACTAGCGTATCTCCTAGAATAATGTCCGAAACGGTGGGCGATTCATTGTATTTCAGCTAACCCCGATGCTCCCGGCCTTTTATAAACCCGTCCGGAGCTCCTTCTGGGATCGGTTGTACCTGCTCGTTGCCGCATTCGAGATAGGCTTCTTCTGTTCTTAAAGAAAAGAAAAGAAAAGAAGAAATCGATTTCGGTATTCTGTTCGATGCGAGATGGTATGTGCGGGCAAGTCAAAAGGAATTATAATGCACGGGAGATAATTCTTACGTTGACTCCGGAAGTATTTTAGTCGCTCGGAACTGATTCTCAACGGGTTCCTTGAGTTTGTGAAAATTTCTGCAATATCATAACGTTAGTCAAACTCCTACTTCCACCTAACGAGTGGACTCCAACTATAGTGTTTCATATTCCAGTTTGATTTAATATTTGCTCGAGCTATGTACAAAATTCATGCACATAGACATTTTTTAGATGACTCGGGGATCACGGTGGTGGGGAAGTCCTTGTGTAATTTTTTTCTTAGAAGTTAATTTTGGGATGATGTCACAAATGGTCCCTATATTATTGCTTAATGTGCAATTTGGTCCCTAAACTTTCGATCGGCTCAATTTGGTCCCTGAACTATTGATAAATGTCCGATTTAATCATTCGTTCTTGTTTTTTTCTTTCTTTTTTTTTTTTGGCTTCTTCTCTCTTCCTTGCTCGGCGGGAGGAAAGAGAAGAAGCAAAAAAAAAAAAAAAAAAAAAAAGGAAAAAATACTAAATCGGCATTTATCAATAGTTCATGGATCAAATTGGCCCGATCGAAAAGTCAGGGATCAAATGCACATAAGAATAATATAGGGACCATTTGTGACATTTTCCCTTAAATTTTCAATGGACAAGGCCTAGATTCTAAGTCTAATACCAAATTTCTAAAACTTCATGAAATGAAATTGAAGAAATCGTTCCATTGGGCATATGAATTGCCTTATAGTCAACGTTTCATGCTCGCGAGGACAAAAAAGAAAATATCTGATGCGGCAGAGAGCCCCCTGGCTGGGATCCTTTTACATCACCATGAAAATGACATTCCAATTGCCAAAAATTAGTTTTTTGGGCGGTCGAGTTTAAAAAGTCCACGGATACGTGTCTTGTCTTGATTAATTAACTATCATGAATATGGTTAATTTCGACAGTTTTTGGAGTTGATTTGACCACGCACCCCGTTTTCGTCATTAACTTTGAAATCGTCGTTTTCGTTGACATTAGGACAACTGACCATTGAATTGAAAGTCAAACAATTAAATTAACAAATCAAATCAGATAGTATCGGCGACTTTTACGTTCATTACGTGATTGATAAAGGTCGTGCATTTTCTCTAGACAAAATAAAAGTTGATCGGGCAAGGAATCACAAAAAAATTTGGTTTTCGTGGGTTTTGCTGGGGGGTAAAAATGAACTGCAAAAATCACCCACTATTATTGAGCAATAACGATAAATTATCGTTCCTAACTAATATATATATATAATCCAAATTTTCGTAATTAAGTGATGGGGTTAATCTTAGATGATACTAGTTTTAAGCTGGATCAAACTCGAATCCTCAAAAGAAAAAAAAACCCAAAAGATGTGAGGAGTCATGTCATGAGAACAAATCAATTGACGGGAATTGAATTGAAAAATGAATTAGGGTATGGACCATTAAAATGTCCCGCATTGCTTATTTACATAATTTATATACTCTTTATACACGTGTGATCTTTTTCATTAACAAATTAGACTTACAAATATAGTGTCGGAGTCGGGTTTTGCCTTAATTTATTTTGCGCAGTATATGATGTATTAATTTAAACTTCTGGATTCAAACTTTCGAACAGTTCAAGCTGCCGGCAAAGTGTTGTGTAATTTTCTCGATAACATGGAAAGTTGACGCACGATTTTATCTTTGCTGCTGGAAATAAATACCATATATTAGTGAAAAGGCCACCTTCCAATCTCTATCAAGGTTGGTCCAAACCATTTTTTATTGTTTTGGCTCTTGGTCCAGGCTTCTGTTTCCTCTTTCTTTTCTTCTTGCTTTTTTTTTTTTGGGGGGGGGGTCGATCTTTTCTCCTTACTTTAGGCGGCATCAAATGTATGGGTAATAAAAAATTGTTACATTTGTCCCCTTTTTTTTTTTAAATCTATGTTTGCTTAGGATAGTCTCGCTAGGAAAAGATCTAGACGTGGTCCATACATAAGTGAATGGTTGCTATCGATGTGCAAGGTTCCTGGGCTGATAGGGTATTACTCTATCCCCCCAGAACCTCCACTATGCATCCCAATTCCGAATCCTATAGGATCATGATGTCATCCTGAAATCCGTCAGTTTCACGGGTTTCAAGGTACCATGTATTACTCTTGTCTTTTCCTCTCTCTCTCTTTTTTTTTTTGGAAAATAATAATTCACCAATCGAAAAGTTGTAGCGATTTAGGTTATTAACACATTGAATATTCAACACCCAAAAACAACTGAATTGCAGGTTAATGTACAAGCCCATGTCTAATGATAACTTAATTATGTTACAGTAAAACTTGCAAAAAAAAAATAGAAATAAATCAGTTTCTACCCATCATTTAAATTTATGAGTTTACATGAAACCCACAGCACGCTACCAAGAGCATGAACAAACATGGATATGACTATATGACATAGCCAAGCTGGTGAGAAAGACAGAGGGGTTAAATAGAGTGGATATATTTGTCAAATAGAGTGGGAGATTGTTTCACGTATTAAAGTGTGAAACTTTCATTTGAAAAATGATGAAGTCATAAATAATCAAAATGGTTAAGTTTGATCATAAAAATGATGATCTTTCACCATTATAAATTGGATAAATCGAATTGGAAACTTTCCTTAAAAATTAAGACACCCTAGTTTGCATGCAATCCAAAGCTGTTGTCAATAGAATGAGAAATAACTAAATAACCTGAGTGAATTTGAAGTTGAAAGAAAAAATGACATTCCACGTTTAACTTTCGCCCCCTTTTTTTTTTTTTTTTTATTAAACATTATCATGGATCGAGCGACTTAAGTTCTTGAAAACGTGCTGATGATGATGTCTAAATAGGTCCACGAGTGGCCAAACATGTCCTTCGGACATTGATGGGGTCAAAGCAAACCATCATGAAATTTCCGAAGGCTTCTTGCGAGCAGACATGCACACCTTCTGGAAAAAGGCTGATTTTTCCTTCAAATTGTATAACAAAACGAGAAATGGAGATAACATTACCATTTGATGCATACTTGTTAGATGTAAATTCACTTGAACAAGCACCATCTAATTGATTTGTAGCACCCCGGGTCGACACAAGGGGAGCACATGATTGCAATTGTTGAATTGGGTTTTCGAGTTTGATCACAAAAAAATGGCTATGTTTGGTTATTGTGATTTGGATCAATCGAATCAAGTAATCTTTTTTCAAAATTAGGACATTTGAATTTGTGCAACATTGAAAGCTATTTTCGAGAGTAAAAGAGAAAAAGTATCCCAAGTGATTTTAAGGTTGAAAGAAAGAATGAGTAGGCAACTAGACATATAATCTTTTCCTCCTACTATTTTAAATACTATCATAGGTCGCACACCTTAAACCTTGAAAAACGTACTGATAATGACATTTAAAGTCGTCATATTTTCTTCTTTATTATTTTAAATTTTTGACAGAAAATGTCAAAAAGAGCCTTTGCTTTTACTCACCAACCCGCCATATTAAGTTAAGAAAACATCAAAAAGAAATTCGAACCTTTAATTCGACTCTTTGTTTGGACAAACTTTAAAGATCGCATCATTAAAATTCTAAAGACGATATTATAAATTTAACCAAAATCAATGAATTATTCGTATCAATACCTCGCGTGATAATTATCGTAAATTTATCGAATAATCGACATTATTTACTACATTCAAATGGATGAGCGAGTTCTAAGGGCCCGTTTGTTTTCATTCTTTTTTCCGTTTTTGAACAACTTTTTTTTTGTTTATAAGGGGCAAACGCGTTTGGAGTGCGTTTTTGTCCAAAGGGTTTGTTTTTGTTTAAGGAAACAAAAAAATTGTTTACCGTTTCTGAAACAAAATTGAAATCTTCTCTTTTTTTCTTCTTGAGTGTCATATTTTTTTAGCAATGTTTTGATAGAAAAAGTAAAAATATAGCCTTTTTCTTTCACTCACTGACCCGTCATACAAATAATTTCTCGATTTTGGTTAAATTTATAATATCATCTTTAGAATTTATAACACAAATAATTCCTTGATTTTGGCTAAATTAAAATTCTAAAGATTTTTTTTCATAAAAATACTAAAGATGATATTATAAATTTAACCAAAATTGAGGAATTATTCGTATTGTTACGTCGCGTGATAATTATCGTGAATTTATCGAATAATCGATATTATTTACTATGTTCGAATGGATGAGCGAGTTGGGGGAAACTGCTTTTGCCTTTTACGGGACGAAGCAACAGAACAACGACCGGATTCGAGGACGGACGGATGATGATGATGGTGATTATGATGGATCGGGTGCGTAGCGGGGAGCATCGTAGCGTGTGGTGGAGGCGAGCGAGATCTCCACGGAGGCGCGTGGGCCCCGCGAGATCAGCCTTTTTCTTTGGTGGGAGCGTGGATCATACGTGACAGGCTGTCCCCATGCACCTCAAAAGTCTGTCGGGGAATCTTCTCCTCCCTCCCTCCCTCCCTCCCTCTCGCCGGATTATCTGTTCCGCGGCGTTTCCCTCCCGTCGATTTCAAGGGGGAGTAATGTCCACGGCGTCCTCGTGATCTTTCACCCTTCATTTGTTCGGCGGACGGAATTGCCGGCGTCGCTTACTGAGTGAGGCTACATGTGCCCGCGTGGTAACTGACATCGTCGCTTTATGGCATGATGTGGACCTCATTTTGAGGTGTTCTAGAAGTGTGTCGACTCCGCTTGTCTCGACTTAACATCAGGCGTGAAATTTCATGACTTATGGACAAAAGAATACTTGAATAGGATGGTTGGAATTCAAAGCGCAGCGATTTTCTTTTTTCTTCCCTCCTATCGATTTTGATGGCGGTAAAAATCTGCGATGTCCTTATAATATTTCATCGTTCGTTATTTGAGTCAGACCGTCAACATTTTTTGCTTATCAATCTAATGGCAAAAACCCCAAGACAACACGGTGCCTCTTCAGATTTTATGCATAGAAACAAAAGATGTCTTATCTTGTATGATTTTGTCTTGTGAAAATTGGAAAGAACCTTGCACATCCTTGATACTTTTTCCAAACCTTGCACATCATTCTTCTTCTTCTTCATTATTGCCGGCGTCGCTTACTGAGTGAGGCTACATGTGCCAGAATGGCTTGCTAACATTGTCACTTACGGTATGACGTGGACCTCATTTTGAGGTGTTTTAGGAGCGTGTCAGCTCCACTCATCTCAACTTAACTTCTGGCATGAAATTTCATTAATTATAAACGCGGTTTATACATGCGGCTTCGAAAGAATACCTAAATATAATGAGTGAGTGGAGGGATTTGTCTACTTTAGAAATTTGTAGAATTTTATCTAATAAAGCTTGCATATCCCTTATGTTTTTTTTTTCTTTTTTAAAAATTGTTTGATTGGGTTCGTAAACTTTTATTTTCTAGGCAATGAAGTGCTTACATTACTTCAGTTGATGGAATTGTCAACGTCGCTTACTGAGCGAGATTGAATATGCCGGCGTGACTTGCTGACGTTGTTTACAATATGATGTGGATCTCATTTTGAGATGTTTCGTGAGCATTGCTCAATTCAAAGTTGATGTAATGCATGAAATTTCATTAATTATAAATGTAATTTATACGCATGACTTCAAAAGAATCGCTAAAGATAGTGGTTGGAATTCAAAGAGGAATCGCGGCTCTCTGTCACTGTATCTAATCTAGGGATTTCATTACGCCAAAAGCGCATCAATTTTCTTTTTCTTTCTTCCCTTCCCTCCACTCCCCTGCTTTTTCACAGCGCTCGCTCCACCTGCTCATGGGCATGGCGGACGGCCGTAACAGCTCCGCCCCCACCCCCGCCGGCACACATGCCGGCGGTCAAGGCGAGGGGACGATGACGCCATCTGTATCTGTTTGGAGGATTTTGGCGGGCCCCACTTCCACCCCCTCCCCCTCTCTCTCTCTCTCTCGCCCTGCTCTTTCGGCTTTTGCCTGCGCTTCCATCCAAACTCTCTCTCTCTCTCTATCTCTCTCAGTAATCTCCTCCTCTCGTCATATAAAATCAACCCACCCCCACTTTGCACACCTCAAATCTACTCATTTCTCTCTCTCTCTCTCTCTCTCATCGCATTGCCTTTCCTTTTCCCAAATCTTCACGCCCCTCGCATTGCTCTCTCCGTGGCTGTAAAGGAATCGGCCCGGGAGAGAGTTGCTTCGGGGGAATGAAGAAATATGGTCGGATCTTGCTCTGCTCGATGTGGGTTCTGCTGGGTCTTCTTCGCATGACGACCCCGTGCTCCCCCTCCTCCCCTGTCGTTGCAGCAGAGGAAGAAGGCGCCGTACCCTCGTGAGAAAGTTTCTGCCCTCGGATCTCTCGCATTTCTCTCCTTTCCCGCAAATGGGCAGTGCTGCAGAGCCGCAGTTCCACGTCTTGGCCGTCGACGACAGCATCATCGATAGGAAGCTCATCGAGCGGCTCCTCAAGATTTCCTCTTACCAAGGCAGGCACTTTCTCTCCTCCTCTCTGGCCTTAGTGTTTTCTTGGATGAAAAGATGAATGGGTTCTTCAAGAAGTTGGCTTAACTTCTTCTTGCTTTGTTTTTTTTTTCTTTTCCTTTTTGGGTGTTTTCATTTCTCATTCTCTTTTTTTTTTTTTCTGATTTTGTTCGATTCTTTCTTGTTGCCATTTGCAGTGACTACCGTTGATTCTGGTAGCAAAGCTCTGGAGTTCCTGGGTTCCCGTGTTAACGATGACCGAAGCAGCTCCGATTCTCTCCCGTCCGTTTCGCCGAACGATCATCAAGTAATGCGCGCTCCTGTTTCAGCATTTCTCCGTCTTTCTTTCCCTCGGGAACTTTCTTTTTCCTGCCATTTTTCGATATCCTGGGGTTCTGTTGCGCGACTCATTTTGATTTCCTATGGACTAATTTAACAGGGAGTGGAGGTGAATCTCATCATCACGGACTACTGTATGCCCGGAATGACTGGCTACGACTTGCTCAAGAAAATCAAGGTACGGCCTCTGCCCTCTTTTCACGATAACAGATATTCTTTCTTTCCCGTTTGCCCTTTCCTTTTCGTTCCTTTTCTCCTCTCGGTCGTCTTGTAGGCATCGTTTTTCCTTTCCGGGAAAATTTGGCCCCAGGCGTGTCTCGCCCAATCTATTGTTTTGCATTCCATAGATCGACAAAGTCAGAAAGTGGCTAACACGCACGATTCTGAATGTTTCTGGTCGTGGGTCCTTCCATTTTTATCTCTTTTCCCCCCTTTCCTCCCCGCCCACTTGCTTGGGAATTTCCATGAGTATAATCTCCAAGAATATATTCCCTACCCATCTTCGAGTAATAGTAAGGCTGACTGATCAGATCTGTCAAGCCAAGAAAACAAAGAAAAGCAGAACAGAGCAGGGCAATCTGGTGTAATTTACAGGAACCTTTCCTTTTGGCAACCCCCTTTTCTCCTTTCAGATTTCTGGCGTCCCCTCAAAATTGAATTTTTTATAACTCGTAGATAGCATCTGCTTTTCTTTTCTTGTGCAGATTGATAGTACACACTTTTCTGGTACCGGAAAGAACTGGTGTACGCAAATCTCATATGACTTATGTTCTTTCGCAGGAATCTTCGTCTCTGAGAGACATCCCGGTGGTCATTATGTCATCCGAGAACGTCCCTGCAAGGATCACCAGGTGAGAGCAGCATATAGTACTGTTAGGAAAAGAGAACCTCCTCAATGTTTGTGCTCAGATGTTGCCACTTTCGGGAGGATCATGGATGGTGTTTTGTTAACGGGGTGTGTTTGATTTGGGACGACGCAGATGCTTGGAAGAAGGGGCGGAGGAATTCATCCTGAAGCCAGTGCGATTATCGGACGTGAACAAGCTCAGACCCCACATGATGAGAACCAAGAAGCTCAAGGGTCAGGAACAGGAACAGGAATTGCAAGAAGAGTCGGTGACACATCGTGAGATTCGATCACAACCGCCGCGCCAACATGAACTCGAGATCGAACAGAGTCAACAAGATCAATCCCAGCAGATTCAACAACACCAGCAACAGAAATCCGGCAACAATAACAAGAGAAAGGCCCTCGACGTCGAAGAAGGCCTTTCGCCCGACAGAACGAGAAGCAGATACAATGGAGTCGCCACTTTCTGATGAACCATCATCACACACACCCTTCGATTTTTTTTTTTGTGACCATGTATCTTTTCACTAATTTTCTCTTTCACACCCCATTCCTGCTCACTTCTGGCGCATACAGATTAGAGAGGAGCGCTGGAGATTTGTTCTTTTTTTTTTTCCTTCATTTTTGGTTGCTTTTTTTTTTTTTTTTTTCCCCAGGTATATAGATCTTAAATGAAGTAGTTGATTGACAGTACCCCTTTCTCATTTTGTCCGATCTCAATGCAAGGAAAACGAGAGTAATAGAAGGAAGAAAACGTGGGATGTATGGGAACAAGGGGGCGAAGAAAATTGGGGAGGAAAATGATGCTACAAAGTTCAGAAATTTCCCCCCAAAATTTATCTCACGGGAATTCTAAATTTCTACCCAAATTAGGTTTTTAAGCAACATTTCTCTAGATTTTTTAGCTGGGTTACCTCGAATTAACAAGCACCAGAGCAAACGATGGTTTGCACCAGGACATCTTTACTCGAATGATGATGTGTGGGTCCTTAAATATGCCACTTGACTCTTAAAAAAGCATTGTTCTCATTTTTAAGTACAACAAAAGATTTGAATGCAAGTCGTGAATGAGTGTAATGTCGCAAGGGAAAACATCCTTACCTTTAAATGCAGAGATGAGGTATGTCAATAGAGAAACTCTTCAATGGCCACCGCTTTCTCAAAAAAGAAAGAAAGAAAACCATCCATGAATCTTTTGATGATTATCTCTCGTCAGTCAGGTCACATATATATATATAAAACGAAAAAAAAAAAATTGTAAAGAGGCCTAAATTTACTGCACTTTTATTAATTTAGTTGTTAACTTTTTAATTTTGTCGATTGAGTGCTAGATCTTTTTACGTTTTGTCAATTGAATCCATCCGTTTGATTTTGATAAGAAATTGCTAACATAGACGCCGGGTGTTATACGTGGCACGAACTTTTAATAATATTTTGGTAGTTTTTTCGATTTTTCTTTTCTTTTCTTTTCCTTCTTTTTGTTTCTTTCTTCTTCTTTTTCCTTCCCATATTCCTCTTCTAGCTAGTCGCCAAGCCTCGACGATGGCTAATGATCAACTAGAGATGAGAGCCAGTGAGGTTGACCTCAAGGGTCAGTGAAGTTGACCTCAATGGCCTCGGGGAAGCCTCACCTAGCCACTGATGAGGCTCTTTGCTAGGGGTGGGTGAGGCTTGCCCTTGCCAATGGTTGATGAGGGCGAGTTTCGATAGAGGCTAGCAAGGTCAATCTAATTGGCCCTTGCCTATGGCCATCGCCGAGGCTTGATGACTAGCTAGAGGAAAAAAAAAAAAAGGCAAAAAAAAAAGAATAAATAAATAAATCCAAACAATTATTAAAATACTATTAAAAACTATTTACACCAGCATCGATTATATCACTTAAGAAGCCTAAAGCCCAAGTTAGTAATTTTCGATAAAAATTGGCTGTATGAATTTAATTGACAAAACGTGAAAAGATTTAGAATTTAATTGAAAAAATTAAAAAAATTTAGGATTAAATTGGCAATAGTACAATAGATTTATGACTTTTTTCTTTTTTTTTTACAACTTTCGCTATAAAAAAAACAGCATAAAGTGACAAAAGAAATACAAGCTAGGGGTACATATTCATTCCAATTTAACTCGAGAACCAGATCGAATTGACCTTACGTAACAGTTTGCACGCGGTTGCCTTGATTGGTCTAATTCTTGATTTAGAATATTGAATTTAATGTGAGGTGAAATTTGGATCGAACCAATTTTGATTGACTCGAAACCTTCTTAAGTTGTCATGTTTGGTTCTTTCTAGTTTCTAGTAATGGGGTCATTTTAGACATGCTTGGTTTTTGTTTTGTGAATGTTGTCGGACTGTGATTCCTTCCAAAACTCGATCGAATTGCTGATGACCAATTAATTTCCTTCTAAAACTTGGTCGATTATAATACTTTATTATTCAATTGACTTGTAAACAACCATCTTCGATTGTAATAAATCAATGTGTACGTAAATCATTGCACTTTGTTATCGTCCGATACAACATGCAAAAATAAAATTCAATATCGATGGAAACAATCCCTATTATCGACTATTTCGAAATAATTTAACTTTTTTTATTTATTTTTGCAATGGACAAAAGTAAAAATTTTCAATTTGCTATGGTTCTGGCTCAGAATAGAAGCCTTTAATAGAAGAAAAATTCTACAAAAAAAGTGATTATCGAAATATATTCTATTAACTAAAGAGACCTAATTTCCGCCGCCCCAGCAATCGCACGGAATGGATAATGACAATTACCCCAGGGGGCTCTGCGTTGACCTAATTTGACCTCGATCTCCCACGCGGGCCCCACTCATTCCTCCACGTCCGTCCGATGTGTCCCGCCCCTCCACGCTCCAATATGCGACTCTCTTTTATTTATTTATTTTTATTTCAATTGGACAGGGGAAAATAAAATTTTTAAAAATATAAAAAGCAGCAAAAAACTCGCCAGAAGCGGACAAACGACAACAAGAACCGAACCCCTCCAATTGCGTCACCGAAAGAAAGCGCTTTCGATCGCCCCCTCAAAAGAAAAAAAGAAGAAAAAATTCTCTCTCTCCCCGATCGCGGCCGAAATCCGAATTCCGAAGTCCGAAATTCCTCTCCTCCGTCGCGGATTCCCTTCGAGATCGACCTCCAGGTGAGCTCCGATTCCGCCTCCTCCCTCGTTCCGATTCGGCGCTCGTTTCTCTCTCGATGATCCCGCCGTCCTTCTCGCGCGGTGAATCGGACGTGCTCCTCGTCGGTGGGTTTCTGGCGCTTCGTGCATGTCGTCGGCCGTGGTTTTCTATTTCTCTTCGTCCTCGTGCTGCTCTTCCCGGCCGCCGGCGCTAGGGTTTTAGGGGAATCGGCGTCGCCGTGGGGGGCGATCGCGCGCTTTTCGGCCGCCGTGATCGGGCGGGGTCCCGCGCCCCCTCGCGAAACCCTAGGGCTCCCGTTTCCGGTGTCGGGGAGTCGTGCGGCTCTGGGATCGTATTCCGTTTTGGCTGAGTGGTAGGGAAAAGTAGTCGGAACGATGGCTTCTTGAGTAGTTCTGGTTTTGGGCGAGGCGTTCGTAGCTAGATGGAAGCGGATGATCCCGTGGGACCGTTATTGATGGTTTTTCTTGGTGTGGTGATGATCTTATGGCTTTTTTTAGGGTTTGGAGATTCTCTTCATGATGAAAAGTTGCATGAGTTATGGATTCCAGGCGGGGTGGCAGAGGCCAATTACGGAAATTACGTTTTCTCACTTTCTCGCGAGAGGAGATATCTATTTCTCGTCCGTAGAGAGTATACGCGCTTAGTAATGTCGTGATCGCGACTTAACTTTCCAAGTTAAATTAAAAACTTTGCTTTTTACACGTCAACGATAATTCTAAGATAACAATTTATTGCCGGCGATATGTTTAAGGCTAATACCATTTCTAATACAGGATCGAATGCAATGGGACGGAAGAGGGGTCAGTCCACTTAGAAGGATAAGGTTGTTTTTTATGTAATTTGTTATTTGAAAAGAGTTCTCTGTGATTTTTGATGCTTGACTGATGGAATCATGCCAATGATCCAAATGAGTTTTGGCATAAGAAGAAATAAACCATTAGAATGATTCTCTTGGCCTCAACTTCTTGAGTATATTTGTTCACACGGTGCACATGAAATGTCTGGAAAACAGGAAGCCCTACAATTAGCAGTTACTACAACTAAAGGAAAAAAAAAAAAAAACCTCTATTTCAATTTCTGTTTTCTCACTGCTAAGTTAATCATGTCTTTATGTACCATATTTGTACTTTTTTCTGTTTTAGTGGAGGAGTTTCCGGTAAAGTTGCCTTTGTTGCGATCTGTGATGGTCTAGATCATTTGCTTCTCCGTTCAATGAATCTTTCCTGGAGGATAACTTTTTCTATGATTAGATGAAATTTCTAAAAATTTGGATGATTTTGCTGCCTTAGTTATTACATTCAAGAAGCAATTGATGTCCCCTTGCACTTCATATTCCACAGTCTGCTTATGATTTGTTACTGATTCTGTGGGTTTTTTTTTTGCTTTCCTGCATTTGGTTGCAGTTTTCTACTTGCTGACATATTGTAATCCTAACCTGAAAATCTGAACTTTGTCCATCTTTTGATGTGGCTCTAGCAGACAATTTCTGCAATCTACACTTTACTTTCCACCAGTAGCCATAGAACCTTCAAGCATGTCAAGTGGAACGGTTAGAAGAGTCTCACGTCAAGATATACAACTGGTAAGCAGGAAAATGAGTTTTTTACTCTACGTGATCAATTATCAATTTTTTATATCATTCAGAGACTCTTGATGTAGAAGTCTGATATTTTTCTGCCTTATGTTTCTCTCTGATAGGTTCAAAACCTGATTGAACGATGTCTACAGCTTTACATGAACCAGAAGGAAGTTGTGGATACACTGTTGGAGCAGGCAAAAATTGATCCTGGTTTTACTGAACTTGGTACCCAACCTATTTAATTTTTTACTGATTGTTGCATCGACATTTGTTTTACCTGAATCATGTAGGCATCGGTAAAGACATCACGCTATGCCAGTCACCGGCATTTTGTTGATATGTTGGAGGCATTTGTAGCGTATCCTGAGAGCATTAGGTAATATGTTGGAGGCATTTGTAGTGTATCCTGAACACAATCAGATGTGTTTGCATGTGGAAAATTCTTCATAGCTATTAGTTTGAAATGATGTAAAGGTTAGACTTAGACCTTAAGTTCCATCAAGATCTAAGGTGCTGATGAGTTATTTTTTTCTTTATGGAGAATTGTTTGGAGAAATAATGTGAACAATCCAAGATGCTTCTAAACATCCCAAGACATTTCTACTTATTTCCTATAATTTTCAGCATCCTGTGTTAGAATTTTAACGGATGAGAGAATTGCAAGTGATGGCTCCTGTTGCTTCAATATGAAGATGACAATATATAGACATGGCCAAGATCCTCTCCTTTTGCTTATCTGTAGTTGAGGAATCCCTATGTGCTTTCTGGGGAATGAAGACCAATTTAGACAGCTTTTCTGTTTTCTTCCCTGAAAATTAGGGCGGAGGAAGATACTTTTTTCACTGAGTTATCTGGCCTCTCATAAAGTACTTTTCTATGTTTGCTTGAGAATATTGAATTTGACCAAATCCCCGACTGCCTAGTCCTGAACTTTAGCGTTCACAATTTCACTTGGGGCTGTACAGCAGAATAAAGATTTTAAGCAAACGTCCCTCTTTCATATCGTGGATATTGTTTTCGAGCTGATAATCCAGTAGACGTGGTATCCTATTAAGATAGGAAGCAGCAGAACAGACCAACTCCATCTCTGGCAGGGAAAACTGTATTGGAAATTTCAGTTTGTCCCTACATCACCAGTGGTCTTGTCATTGAAATGCAGATATAAGGCCTTGGAAGCGGAAATTGGGCATTTTTCTTTATTGGGTATAATCTAATGCATTTTGAATCCGTCAGCATATTTACAAGGCTTAGATATTTATGGATTATGGATTTGAGACCTAGCCATGATGATTGATCTTCAGAGTTTTCTCTCAAGCTTTATTTTCTTTTTATTGATTTATCTATTCAAGGAGACATCATGAAAATGTAACATCACTATCTTCTTATTCTGTGTGGTCTGAGAAATTGAGATCTTAAAACTTGAGAACATCAAAGGGTTAGTAGTCTAATTATTTCTATATCTACTTGATGTAACATAATTTCCCAAAAGCAGTTATGGCCAGATGAAAATATCTAGCTGTATAATGGTTGGACAAAACAACTGAGTAGAGCGACAGTAATGTCATGTTTGTAGTTTTAGTATTCAATCATGCGTTTCCTAATGAGTATTTGCTTATTATCGGCTTTTTCGGTGGCTGCTAACTTTGAAAATTTGAGTTTTATGACATTCGGAAAAGGCATACTGTTCTGGTTGCAACATGTAGGATAGTCATTAGTGAGCTGTTAATATTGCTGGTTGCTGGATATAACAAGAATTTCTGTAGAGCCTTGGGCTTTCAGTTATTGCACTAGAACAAGAACTAGTGAATTTCCATTAGAGGTTGGTACCATGCTGTACTTCCATGAGTTCGGAAGTTCTGCCAATTCCTTAAGAGTCCTATTCTGATAGGTCTTTCAATAGTAAAATACTATTTGTTGATTTTTTTCAGTCTGGCAAAAGCTGGAGGAGGAGAACCGAGATTTTTTCAAGGCCTATTACTTGAGATTGATGGTAAAACACCAGATAGTGGAATTCAACAAGTTGCTTGAGCAACAGGTTCAATTGATGCGGCAGATGCAATCTAGTGGAGCGTCTGCTCTTCCAACTTCTAATGGAACTCATATGCCAACATGTAAGATTGCATCTACTATGGTTTTGTTTCTGTTGACTGTGATGAACACTTTCCGTGGTTACCATGATGATATTCAGGATAAGTTCGTTTTCTACCCTCAAATAATATCTTTATTTTTATGGTCAAACGAATGATACTTCAAGTGTGCAAATTTGCATTTGAAACTCTTATTCTGTTGTTATCTTATAGTATTATTACCTAGGTTAGTGGTTTTTTTTTTTTTTAATAAATAAATTTATTTATTTTTTAAATTTTGTTGTCGTTGTTGGTCGTGCATATGGACTCATATGGGTGAATCCGAGGAACAAATGTTGTTTTATGAGGTGAACCTTTTAAACGTCTCTGCTTATTGGCTTAGAACTTTTAATGTAGATTGTTCTCTCCCTTTGTGTCTGCTCTTTTTGTGGGGGAAAGAAGCAGATAATTTAAAAGAGAAAAAAACTGTTGAAATGGAAAGAGCAGATGTTTATTCACGGCTAAATTCCATTCATAGAAATGATCAGTGGTCATTCTCTCTTTTTACGTCTTCTGGGTTTTACATCTTGCAAGTTCCACTCCCCAACCCGCCCGCAGCCCACCCTCCTTTTCCCTTGTTTAATTCATACCTTACTCTACTAATATTACTTGGCAATGCGTCTAACAGTGCCTCAGAATCCAGCATGCTATGCGACAGGACCAGCATTGGGTGCAGAAAACATTCAGCGACCCCTTGCTTCTGGTTTAACTAATGCATTCACCAATGGTGGCCCACCACTACCTACAAGTTTGCACGCTGCAATGCAAATGTCTGCTCATGCCAGTAGGATTGATGCTCCACCAAATATGCTTTCTAGTCAGACCTCAAACATGGGGGGTCTGGTGCCAGGGATTAATGGGGGAATGATTAAAACTGAAGCTGGCTATTCTGGTGCTTCACCGTACATGTTTGGTTCTGATCACAGTGTCCTGGAAACACGCCCACCTATTGGCGACACATCTGTTGCATCTTTCAGTAGTGTAGACTCTACATCGCAACCCATCAATGAAGCCCTTTTGGATGCAGACAGTTCTTCATTTGGTTTTTTGGGTCAAATACCCAGAAATTTCAGTCTATCAGACCTGACAGCGGACTTCTCTCAAAGTTCTGGTTTGTCCGGTTTGTCCTTTTCTCTTTCCATGTGTGCCTAGATTTGATCTTACATCATCCTTTTGGCATATTAATGTCCACTGAGATCCAACTTTTCCTAGACTTGAGAATTGTTAGTCTCACTACATATGTGTCAATAGTTTGCTTTGCAATAGCCTCATGAATAACACTTCTGGCTCTAAATTTGTTCAGATATACTGGAGAGCTATCCTCGTTCACCTTTCTTAGCAACAGATGCTGAGAACTTTCTGGATTCTCGTGAAAGGGGAGAACATGGTAAGTATCCTCTGGCTCTATTTAAGGATTTGGTGCCATCCTGCAAAGACCTACTCAGATAATATGTTGGTGTTACAGGAGACAATAGGCGGTTGGACCCTATATCAGAAAGCTTGAATTATGGAGATTTTGGCAGTGAATAGCAACTATTTGAACGGTACGTTGTTGCTGATCATGCTGTATATATATAGGGTCCTTGTCTTTCGGATGGATGAGAGCATGTTGCCCTGAGCTGGAACTCTTTTTCCTAAGCTCGTGTCACTTGTTTTGTGTTTACAAGCAGGTATATCGTCATCGTAGGAGAAAAGAGTGTGTACATAGTCACTTAGGAGGAAGACGCTTAAGACTTGGTCCTCAAAGACATCGATTGTTTTGTAAAAAAAGAATTGCTGACTGACATCCCGGAGTAGTGATGATGACGATGGGAGCACACTTGTCCTCGAAGAAACAGAGATGAATAATGTGGGAACATGGACCTATATATGACTCCGGAATTCTCATCGAGATGAATTATCTAGGCTTGTACTAGGATTCATTTACTGTGCTGCATTTGGTGTGTTGAAGGCTTAGCGTCTGTGATTTGACTGCTTCTTTTAGGTACACTCACACAGGTTTTGATGTGACTGATGGTTTGCATTTCCTTTTGTGCTCCCTGTTGGCATTTTGTAATTGTTTGATATGGTGTCAAATGTATATATCAGTTTGGTACTTTTGAGGAGAGATTTAAACAGGTGGTTTTGTTCTTCTTCCGTTGCTTCCCTCCGTGTTCTTGTCAGTTGTCATTCACCTGAGGCATGGTTCGTTCCTACATGAGGTTTCGTTTTCTTCTAAGCGTCGAAGGAGTTGGGGCTCTTGACTAGGCTGGGAAGCGCATGCGTCGGCCTACTTTTTGATGTGGTTTAAACATTAAAGTAAATCAAACCGTATCGTAATTAGGAACAAAAACTAAATTAGTTTTGGCATTTGATTCCATTTGAAAACGAACTGAACCATTTTTCTCACTTTCTTTGTTTTTTTTTTTTTTAATTCGCCATACTAGCTTAGGAGCATTAACTTCAAGAACAAACCAAAAGTCTGCACTTACCAATACATAAATTGGCAACAAATGGAAGTAAAACCTCCTTCGAATTTAAAAACAATTAGACTCTTCATATGTAAGTGGCAAAAGCACTCGAGATTAATAGGTCGTACATTTTAATTTCTAAAATATTGGGCCGGTTTTGTTTAGTTTGTGAACCATTTTCTTGAAAACGTCCTTTTCAGCCAAACCAAGTAGCAGAAAACAGTGCTTCGGTTTGGTTAATGGTTTGAAACGTTTTCTGCTAACCCATACCCATGATCATGCACTAGAGAGGAGTTAAATAAGAGTTTTCTGTAGATCAAGCCATGTCTTGTCGGAAAGAATTGTCTCGAAACCTTCCGTTGCTCCCGTAGAGAATGGTAAAAGAACCACCGAGAGGTGAACACTATTTTTATCAAAAAGAAAATATGGCGAGAACCAGAAGCAATAGCTTACATACGACAAATCCTGCTCCCTCTCTCGTACTCGTGGCTACACTCATTTTCTTTGTGGTAGAGAGCAACGGCCAAAGTAAGAATCACTGGGAAGCAGGGAACCAGGACAGGGCAAAACACCTACGAGATTTCCCAATTTGGGGCAAGCAACTAAGCTGGTCCAGTCCTAAGAGCAGTCTCCAAATCGGATATCAGATCACTCACGTCCTCGATTCCCACAGATATTCGAATGAGATCCTCTGTCAGGCCCCGAGCTTCACGGACCACAGCCGGTATGCTGGCATGGGACATAAAGCATGGCATGCTGATGAGGGACTTCACGCTCCCTGTCAATCAAATTCAACAAGTGAAAATTCAAGTTACCCCCAACGGTGGCTGGCTTTGAGCACCGGTTGGCACAGTCCACACACAATCCAATTAAAGCATTCAAATCATTTCACGTGTGCATAACTAAGACATGACATGTTCAAAATTTTAAATCCACTTAGTTTAGGACAGATTCTTCTGCAATTTTAATCAACTGAAAGGTGACTGCATCGCATTTCTATGGATTTTTTTTTTTTACTTTACTGAATGGGGACTGAATTGGGACTAGCTAGATCCCAGAAGTATTAACCATAAATCTGTTAAGGACCAGCTGCCAATGATATTTTGAACTTCAGGTTATATTAGATGAGAAAGAACTAAGCCAGACTCACTCTAAGAAGCAGATTACAAACACCAAGTGGTGTATGTTGCTTCACAAATGTTATGTTGAAAGACAAAGTAGCGCAATATTTTACTATGTGATCTTTAAGATGAAAGGAACTAACTACACAGAATGGTAAGAATTTAATGTAATTGTCCACCATATATAAGGTTTACTGCAAAAACGCACTAACTTCACATAAAGATGAAACTGCTAGAGTTTGGAGCAAGTTTAGTTCAGGGAAATTACCAAAACTAACAGTTATACTGAAGTACTTGGTGGTCTCGACAATATGTTTTGACAGTGCCACTGACCCTGTTACAAAGCTAAGCACAGATCCAGCGCCCTTAGCCTGCAATGACAATTAAGGTCAATATGGATTCTTCAGCACCAAAGTGGGAAGTCTCAGTTCCACTGAGTACCTGGGTGTAGTGTAAGGCACGCCCAGGATGATCAGGGAGACCAGCATAATTGACTTTCTTTACTCGGGGATGGGAAGATAGAAACTCGGCTATTTTCTGTGCATTCTCCTGCCCAAAGATGTATATTGGTTTCAAGATTAAATTTCTAGGCACGCTTAGATTAGCATACTGGATGCTAATTCAAATGAAAGTGGGAAAAGCACAATCAACAGAAAAACAGGTATAGTCTTAAAGCAGACACGAAGCTGCACCTGTTGCTTCTCGATCCGTAGAGCCATGGTCTTAATACCTCGCAAGCAGATCCAACAGTCAAATGGAGCTAGACCAGAACCTTCGGCATTTTGGAGGAAATATAGCTGTTTTGCCAAGCTGGAACACATGAAAACAGGGAAATAAAACAAGAAAAATTTAGTAAGGGTTGACAGGCAAAAGTCAGCAACAACCAAATGTCAGAAGGTAAATAAATCTAAGAAAAGCATTTTGACACCAAGCTAACATCATCCAGTGAACTATGACATATTTATGCAACTCCCCACATGAGGATGTGTTCCATTGGAAAGGCAAGAATTTCATGCAATCCAAATTTGATAATGCAAATATCATATAGAACACAATAGGTGCTTTCACCAAGACACTGGTTGGAGAATAAACTGAAATTACACCAGTAATACCAAAGGCAAGAGACTTGGAATGAAACACATGATGCCAGAAATCCAGATAGAAATGGTGCCAAGCAATATAAAAAACATGTGCAACAAATGAAATTTCAAGTTCAGTCAACTCTGGGATATTATCTTAAAACTTAAAGTTCAGATCAACCAATTACTGAAAAGCCCATCCAGAAAGGGAAATCATGGTAACTAAGTACTTAATTATCTGAACATTGAACTTTCACACAGAAGACCAATACATGGAAAGCTTGTATTAAAGTGCAAATCTGGTAATACAGTTTTTTTCCTTTTTGCCAGACTATAAAGCAAAGTTAAAGCATGTAAACAGATAATTGTCCGCATCAAGGACTTCAAAAGGGGTTTTGCAAGAAGCAATTTAGGGACTTGAAGAAAACTGATGTTGAAGCTGCTAATTTTTCACATCTAACAGTAGCACCTAACAGTAATCAAGATTAAAATATTGACTTCCAGATCTACAGCCGTACAGATACCGAGGTGGGATTCCTCTATTCATAACTATTTGCATATGCCTTCTCAAGAGAACTACTTTCGTGTTTGCAGTTCTTACCTTTCCCCTTTCACCGCAAGCACACCCGCCATGACATCACTATGCCCAGATATGAATTTAGTGGCAGAATGCATTACAATATCTGAAAGAAAGGACACATACTAATAAGCAACATGCAATTTGCATTGGGTACATATTCATATAAGACTGCAAAATCTGGCCACCTGCTTCCAGTTCCAGTGGTTGTGATAATACAGGTGACATGATACTATTATCCACCAATACAAGGGCACCGTGAGCATGAGCTATCTCCGCTATTTTCTAGAAGGCACCAAAAAGAAGGCATTTTTCCATCAGAGATACGCAACAGGGCAGTACTCTCAAAGAAACAACAAATCAAGTAAAGAGCCAGAAAAATATGCTGTGTAAATTGTAAATGCATCCGCTGTCTGCATTACATACCACACGTGATAAGGATTTTGCCATTTGTTAACAAGATAACATTCCTATTTGTTTATGGGTAAGAGGAGTATCTTTCGAAGACAGAATTGATATTCCTTGACCTCATTGCAAAAGACCTACTAATAGAAACTTTACGGACATAACGACTGTTAACTTTACAAATTACTAACAGCATTGATTGAATGAAGCAAGAGCTCTAGTGTATGAATAGGACCTCAATATCCACAATATTTATGAACATGCACATATTTTATCCAATGTTTGCATTAGAATTTACATGAGTTCAACCACCTTTTCTCATATATAAGTTGCTTGACAAAGATTAGAACTCATGCTGCTACTTAAGAATTTTCAAGCAACTTTTCGGAAAAAAGACGAAGAACAATTTTGTGTGGAAAACTTAAAATGAATGCAAACAAGCACTCGCATAGAAGTGCACATGGATGTGTATTCTAAAAGTACTTCTGCTATCCTGATATAAGACTGTGATGAAGGAGAGCACTTACTCGTATATCCGAAATTTGTTGCCGTGGATTGGTGGGACTTTCTAACCAGACAAGCTTGGTGGAGGGACCGACAGCAGATGCCACCTCATGTAGATCACTTGTATTTACCCGCCTAAAACATTAATTTGGTAATTAAAATAGGTAAATTGTATTCAGAAGAAATGAACAAAAGTAGAAATGAAACTGACTTCACCACAACTCCAGATTTTGGAGTTACTTGGGACAACAGACGATCGGAACCACCATAAAGGTCATCTCCAGCAACAATTTCCTCACCTGCACATTTTTTGCCCGCCCTGCTAATTAGCACATGAAACAACAAAAAACATCTTCCAAGCAACCGCAGAAAAGAAGGGAGAAAGAATGCCTTTCCACATATCCCAAAATTCATTTTCATCAAGCTGAGTACTTAGAAAAGAGAAGTGAAATGTATAAAACAAAGCATGCAAAGAGTAACTACCATTTGAAAGAAGATGAGTGACGGCGGCCAAAGCAGCCATTCCGCTAGTGAAGCAAAATGCTCTATCGGCTTTGTCCAGCTTTGCGAGGAGGCTAAGGAATCCAAACATCCCTTAAACATAAGTAAGCTCAAGAAGAAAACAGAAGACTGCAAGATGTTTTGTCATAGCAAGTCGCGAATCCAGAAGCATCAAGCATGATCATACCTCTCTAGCGCATCCCGAGTGGGATTTCCACTCCTGGTGTAATCATAGGGACCATTTTCTGTGGCTGAAGGCTGCAAATTTTAGCTAGTTGAAAGTCATATAAGAAAGAATTCACCGCAGTATCTGCAATGTTACACACCAATACCTTCCCCTTTCGAAAAATTTCACTTTCACATTTCTTGGCTAAGACCAATCAAATAGGAACAAGGAGGAGGCATGGATGGCAGCAAGTTCCAACCGAATCTTACTTGCTTAAACGTAGCCGTTTGGTAAATCGGCGTGCTGATCGCCCCGTGAGGATCGAATTTGTTCTCGAAATTCATCAACAGCGTCGACACGCCGGGCTTCTTCACTTCGATTTCTGAAAGCACAACAGAACATCAGGCAAAACACAAAAGAGCAGGAGTCGCAGCTAAAAGACAATCAGAGAGAGGGAAGGAGGGAGGGGAGAACACACCGGGAGAGCACTCGGCGATGCCATCGGCGACGGCGGAAGCGCTCACGTCCATGTCCCTATCCATACAACACCTCAATCCCGGCTTCCTAGCCCGCGACACCAATCGCTGCCCCTTCCCCGCCGAGCTCGCTCTCTCCTCGAATCGGAAGCTCGAAGGGAGCCTCGCCGCCGTCGCAAAACCCTGCGAGAACCACCACCATCAGAGCCGCAATAAGAAACCAACCGAGAACCGCCCGCCTCGATCCAACGCCATTTCGGCCGCCGAAACTCGGTAGAGAGAGAGAGAGCCGGGAGACGAATGGGAAGAAGAGAGCGGGGGAGGATCGTGAGGACTCACGCGATCGTCGAGCTCGGACGAGAGCGGGCTAAATGCGGCGGACCTGAGCGAAATGGAGGAGAGAGACATTGTCGAGCAAGCGAGCGAGGAAGGGAGAGAGGGTTTTAGCGACAGGAGAGAGAAGACGACGAAGACGACGACAAGAACAAGCGACGGGAAGCGTGCGAGCGTTGACGTTGCTGTTGAGGTCGGTCGGACAGGGTTTTTCGGCGCGAGATAGGCGCTCGGCTGCGCGAGCGACGGAGGGTCTCTTCCAGCGACGTGCTTCGAGTGCGGACCGTACTGAAAAATAAACACGACATATTTTCAATAATTCGATTTTCTTTACCCAAAACAAATTAATTTATTTTTAGTACGTGGAAAGCCGGACTCGGAAATCACGGGTCAATCTTTTCCCAATTTGATTCTTATTCATATATAGAACTCGAAAGTCATCTTTTAGATGATATGGAAACGCATTTTTTAGGGTGAACTTGGGTTTTTTCTTACAAAAGTCATCTTCATTATTATCGTGGATTTAGTTAATTAATTAATAGCTGCAAGTATAGTTGTTTATAATCTATAACAATGGGGACGTGGTCTTATTTCATTTAATTCATTGTCCATCGCTATTTAAAGCCGGTCTTGTCATTAGGCAGAATTTGATAGTCTTGTGCCAAAAAAAAAAAAAAGGATCTTCTTCCTTATTGATATATGTGACATAGTAAATAAATAACATGGTAAATAATAACAAAAATTGCTAGATCTAAAAAAATAGACCGAATGAACATTTCCAAATAACTAAAAATGAGAGCTGATAATCAAAAATCAATTAGTAATTTAGTTGAAAATAAAATTGATCAATCGCTCAAATAAAGATAGGCAAGTTCACATAAAAGTTAATAAATTTAAGGCATTGCTAAGAAAGACGAACAAAAAATGATAAAAAATAAGAAAAGTCAGCAATTCGCTCACCACAAACAAGAGTCATAGTATCATAAAAATGTCAATAAATTAATAAAAAATTAGATTGACCGCTAAATTTATATTTATTTTTAATAAGATCAATCTCTTCATAGATTTGCTGATACGAAAGAAGTCCTTTTTACGTAGCAGCTGCAAATGCCATCAAAAGGCTCAGCTCCCCGAACGGGTTATGATTAGTAAGTCAACTCACATATATTATCTCACATGTTCTTTTGTTGGCTAGTTCACTATCTCGCTTGGAGAGAGAGAGAGAGAGAGAGAGAGAGAGAGAGAGGAAGAGCAATCAAAGATGGAGCAGTAAAACCGATCGTGTTACATTCTGTTAGTTCTTTGGATCATCTCAATATCAAAGGGAAACATCTCATGTATACATACAGATACAGGCTACGCAGTCGCATTGTAACAAATATTCAAAAAGAGGTATCGCCACAAAGATGATGGCTTCCCTCCCCTCTGAATTGTCCGATGGTGAAATGCTCCAATCAATTTACAACTCTTCTTTTGACCTGCAGATTCAAAAGCACATTAGGTTGGTAGTATAATTGTAAATACTACAGTCATGGCTTGATTTCCTTGACTATAGGAAATGAGAAGGAAATGAGCCAAGCCAGCTCTCTCGAAATCACTGCCTCTAGCATTCCACATGAAACTTACAGGATTCGGAAAAGGCATAAATTGACAGCACATAAGAAAAGAGCTACAAGATAGGAAGTCAATGTGATTGGGCCCCTTTTGTGCCCTAAGACTAATGAATTATCACCATATCAATGATATTAATTTTGGTCAAACAATAAGTTCATTAGATTCGAACAATTCATGTGGGTATAAGCTGTGACTATCGCGAATAAGTACTTGCAGAAATGCAGGGACAAGAACTGAAAGACTGCAACTCTACCTTCGCTTTACCCTGAGATTCTTTCTTGTGGATGTGGAAGCATTGCTACTTTCACCCCTAGTTTTGGCTTCCTTGGCTCTGGATTTGGACCCTGTACGTGGCACGTATAAACATCCAATTGAAAGTTAAAGACAAAGTACGCGGCTTATGTTGTGGGCAAATTGCAAACAATTTAATTGAAAGCCAGATAGATTGCAGTACCTCTCAAAAGAACTTTTGGCGATTGAATTTCCATGTCACCTGATTCTGATTCTATTACCTCACTGGAAGCACCAGAAGATTCTTCTGATTTAATGGTAGAATTCGGATTACCACTAAGAGATCCCTTGGTATCTTCTATTGGTGCGTTAGTAATTTCTCCCTCTGTGCATAATATAACAAAATCAGAAGTTATTTCCATATACAACTGTGCAGCAAAGCATCCAACTCATGTTAACACCATTTATTCCCACTAGCGGGGTCATTGGGACAAGAAACATATCATTTGTCGCAGTCATGAGATTTTCATGTATACAATGCTGCAAGATTACAAACAACAGTGGTGTATGGAACTATAGAAATGCTTAGAATCATATGCACGTTCATGGCATTCAATTTTTTTTTTTTTTTGTTGCATTACTGAAACTGACATCGTCGATGTAGCAGAAACAAAACTTCGAGTTACAAACCAAATCTCACCTGGCGGAGTTACTACCAAATGATAATTGACAGGTGGACTTGTCCCACCTTCTCATGATTTTGCCTCAACTAGGGAAGAACAGAGAACCATATGCTAACTTCAACCACTCGTTAGACAACATGGTCATCTGGCAATGGCCGCCATATTGTTCAATAATCTAGACTAGACTTTATGAAATTTTAGGGCGTTTGATTCTGGTCAACTGCAGCCATGACACTTTACTAGGAGAACACGCAAAGACAGGTGATCCGTTGAAACTTCTCTACCTCGGGCTTATTCAGCCTTTCACAACAACACTAACATAGAAGATGCGTCAAGCTTAACAATATTGTCCTGAACTAGTATGACAAAAATCTGACCAAACTCATACGATGCAGATGCTTCCATCTAACTTGTGAGCCTAGAAAACAACAAGCACACGTCCTAGATGTCCAAACACCAACCTTCAGTTGAGTCAACTTCCACACCTTCCACTCCAGAACTACAAGATGACGTAAAGGTTTCCAAGCTACCCATCTTCTCTTGATGAGCCTGAGCATTTTTTGCAGTAACTTCTTGTTCCTTCTTCTCGGCATGGACTTTATTAAGTTTCTCTTCAAACTCCTCGAGGCATGTTTTCAATTCTGGTTTGGCGAACTTCTTCCCCTGCTTCAAGCAAAATGTACAAAGATATGAATAGCCAAACAGGAAAGTATCATACTAGAAGCAGATATTTTACTAATACGTACCTTGCTTATAATGCTTTTAAAATGATCCATGACGGAGTCCTCCGCAAGCGTATGTTCGTAAGTCTTAGATAATTCAATGAGCTTTTTGAGTCCCTTTTCAGTAAAACCCAGCTGAGAAAGACAATAAGAGATGCATTCCCATTGCCTGATATCTGCAATGGAACCACAGAGAATGATAAAAAGTTATCATGTAATAAGAAATTTAAAACACCTCCCATCACCTATTTAAGTGCAAAGAAAATCAAGTTCCAAGTGATCTACTCCAAGAGCAGAACTGAGAGCAGGGAGAAGTTTCTCAAAAAGATAAAATGAGTCTCCACAAACTCCATGTCTCTCTTGCCCAAATTAGGGATTCAACTGGTCAAATCATGCCGCGAGGAACTCCAAAGGTGAAATACAAAAGAACATACAATTATAATTTAACACTTTACCCAAAGGCCGATTAAGATTACAATATACCACATCATCACATACCCAGCCACCATCTTATGGCTGAGGTGATGTTGATTCAGTGACGCTTTTCATTCCATAAATTTACAAATAAAAAGCAAGTTTTTTGGCACCCACCTGTCACTCCCCCAAACCTGTGACATAGCTTCTCGACAAGAGCTTCCATTTGCTTGTCCTAAAATTTCAAAAGATGATAAATTTGATGTTTTGATTATAGAGAATTCTATAGATGAATTAAGCAAAGCGAACCTTCTTGATGGAACTGATCAAGAACTGCATAATGTTGCAGAAAGACTCTCTCTTCAAATTCTGGCTGGATAATTTGCCCAATATATCCGGAAGTAGATTGTATATCGGGTTGCTTCCTGCACCAAGAAGAGAAAAATTATCAGAAGAAATTAAAAGGGAGTGACCATGTAAATCTTCATAATTATAATACATTTTATCATGTGTATACCATATCTTACCTTTTTTAGACAATTCATTAAAAAATAGTTTAGCCAAACTTGAAATCCTGTCATCTTCATCTTCCAATCGCGCAGCCATTTCATTTATGTAACCTTTCACCTGGACAAGCAATGGCATTTCCAATCATGATGAATCTGATAATACTTATATCATTGTAGATATTCCAGGATCTGTCCATTTACCTTCATCATGTCATTCAATATGAGATGGGAGAGCACAAGAACAGCATTCTTCCTAACAGATAGAGAAGGATCCCGTAACCGAGCATAGACATTTTCCGTCCATGGTTCTAGTAAATTAGGAAACCGAACTGCCAAATCACCAAGTGCTATGGTGCAGTTGGAACGAACAATCTCATATGGTGAATTTTCAATGATGGTGAATAGAAGCTGCAGATTGGCATCACTGGAATCATCATAAACAAAAGATGTCAGACATAAGTGCATTTCTCTAGACAAGCACACATGACCAAGGACCACTTATAGACCATGGACAGGTGATCTTGAGTGAGAGAGAGAAAGTCCATACCAAAAACTTGCATCTATTATCATAAACCGACATAAAGCAAGCATTCCGGATGCTTGTAATTCAGGATACTGAAAAAATAGAAAGGTCTAGTGAGTTTCCTGGGCGATTAGTAGACAAAAATGCACGCTTCAAAGGTTAAGCATGCAATAAAACCTCATGATGGCATTCCAGTCCAGTTGAGCAATGGAGAAAAGGAAGTAATTACAGTCCCCACTTGAAAGTGGGGTAAGCACAATAAGTCATTGTTTAATTTAATCCATTCTCAAGTGATTGGAGAAAGTTATGCTTGCAACAGAACAAACCAACCCGAATATTAAATCTTAGTGATTCATAGAGCACAGAGAACCTCTGTCTGCATATGATCTAATAGAGTTTTCATCAAATAAACAGAAACGGATATAACAAAATTATCAAGCACCTTTTGCATCAAACCAAAGTTTCTACAGAGCTTCGATAGGAAAGATGCACAGCTTCCAATCAAATTTTTCACAGAGGAACTGCTAGAAATGATTTCTGTCTCTGCTCTTTCTGCTAGTGAATCAAGGAATGCATCCTCGGAAGCTGCCAGACCAAGTTCAGCACTAATACCATTTTCCTGGAGGAGACAAATGAGAAGCTCTCAATCACAAAAAATTGAGGTTACGAGTCTACATTCAGTATTATCACCATCCAATCCTTCAAAATCACATCTGCGGTGTATCTCACCTTAGGTTTCTCTCCAAGTGCCACACCATCAGTTTCAGCTTTCTCCTTTGTGGATCTCTGTTTTCGGATTTTCCGAGCACAGAATTCAATATATAACAGTTGGTTCATGGCAACGTGACTGACAACGAAAAGAAATTTACTTAGCTTGGCTACTTGAATCGTTGTAAGGCCACTTGTGCTACAATTCTCAATATCTTTCTGTATTTCATCCCCTCCATTCACATCAAACACAGAATTGAGAGATTTTTTGACCAGTTCAGCTGCCAAAGTTTCTGGTGATGAGTGAAGTGTATATATGGCACCTATTGCTTTATCAGCAGCAGCGTACCATATGTCCTCTGGTAGCCAAAAACCAGTGACCAAACTTTCCAAAATACCAAACAACCTACTACCATTACTCATCATGAGTCTTCTCTTGTCTTCTTCAGACAATCTTTGAATAGCTATGCATGCTGTTCTTGCAAGTAAAGGATCCACTTTTGCCCAGCGTCCAAATCCAATATCAATGATGTCTTGAATGTGAGAGCTGAGGATGCCAGCAGACGACTTTGCTGCCATGCAAAGCACAGATAAAGCACCACGACTTTGTTCTGCAGTAGTTCCATTGACATTAAAGCAAAAGAAATCCCACAAAGCAGAAACCTGCAAGTAGGTCTCATTAATTTATAATTCCTTAAGGGGAAGGGGTTGCAGATAAGATAGTCTCACATTAGAATTTTTCAAGCAAGGCAATTGAACAACACAATGGCCATTTTACTTTCCACATTCAATCACTAGCCTCTTTTTACAGAATTATAACCAGACATTACTCAAAACTCCTACAAGCAAATAAAAGACAGTTTTTATGACAGAGAAAATAACAAGCCATCTTTTTTTTTTTTTTTGGTCGATCCTACTCTATTTTAACTCAGACTTTTTGGAAACCTGGTAACTACAAGTCCCCACCCCCAAAACGGAACCCCACCTCCCCCTTCCAAGTTGGAAATGGTAACTTCAAGTCAAAACGGAATCTGTAGCTTCAAAGGAGATGCAATGAAAATGTAAAGCCAATACTTAAACGAACCAAAGCCTAAAAAATGGCCAGTCTTTTCTTTTCCTTTCTTAATATATATGGCCAATCTGCTTCCTGCCTGTATTCAGATTCCGATTCCAGAAAAGGATACATAGCTAGAGGGCTCAAATCCCTAAACTATTGCTAGATACCGAAAGTATGTTGCATTAACAATTAACTGTTGTAATTATAAGGTGCCAGTCACCATCACGTCTTTTTACTCCACCTAGAATTAATTCAAATTAGCATAAAAGAGTACATCAAAATGGTCACGCTGGTCCTAATGCTAATTATCATGCAGTATTACATTTGCGAACTATGCTATGGACCTAGAGTGTAGACTTTTGTTAAGCTTGTAACTCTTAAACAAATTGTTAACTATACTGCTTCCTGAGACAATCAATTCATAAGATACATGAAAATTCTACGCAGTGTCCAAATAATGAAATAATCTACATATGCCACAGTAAGAAAGCAGAAGTTCAGGGAAAAACTTTAAAAGCCCATGGCGCTGCAGATGGCTAATCAAAAGTTTATTTGCTACCCCATTCATGATAACGAGAAAAAGAAGAAGGAACAAGTAACAGTATGCGACTAAGCAACTCTACATGCTAACATTGAGTCATAAGCCTGATGTATACTTAGCAGTTACAATAATATTGATAAATAACCATAACGATACTAGTAGTAGTAATAGTAGTAGTAAAAGTATAACGATGATGATGATAAAAAGAACTCCAACACTGTATCCTGTTATTGCTATAAAGGTTCTTCTAGGGTTCAGCTACAACCATTTCACTAGTCCAAATGAATCTATATGATCTATCATAAGCAGCCACAAATTTGTAAACTGATTAATTTAACTAGAAGACAGGATAACAGCCTCTAGTTTTCATGACAAAAGGAGTGGAATTGATTTGTAATAACAAAGTAATTCTCAACTGCTCAATAAAAAATCTATAGAGCTGAGAGAATGAACATACCATTGTGGTTGTTATATCTCCTTTTGATACCAGGGCGCCAATAATGGATTCCAGAGCAGCTAGATCACCTATGTTAGAGTCAACAGCTAGATTGACTAAATTTTTAGCTGTCTCTACTGGGTTTTTCCTTATGTAAATTGTAATAAAGGCATTCTCCACAGCTTCATAGATGGATTTGTCTGGAGAAAACACCTGCAAGATAGTAAGTATAAGATTATAAATGTCAAGTTCATCAAAAAGCTGGTTCCACATTATTTATGCCAAACCACCAGCTTTTCCATAATTTCAAAACAATGATGAGGATAGAAGTTTACCAATGGCAACATCTTACGCAAGCAGGCTTCTGAGCCATCAATCTGGAACTGTCTGCACCTCATCAACAACAGAATAGTGTTCTCGACATCAGTGGCAGAGGATGAAGCCATCAGTTGTACGAGATTCGGCATTGTGGCTGATACACACTTAGAAAATCTCAATCCAGCTTCAAGAGATGCAACCAAGGCTCTGGTCTGTTCCAAGTTGCCAACATCTGGCACAGAACTATCTTTATTAGTGACCGCATCTTCTGTATGGGGTAAACAACTATCAGGTAAGCTATTTTGTTGTTCCTGAGACATAGTTTCAGCATTGCAATCTTCAATTTCTCCATCAGCATTGCATATATCTTCAGGTGATAAACCATTAATTACACTATTTTCATGGGTAGTGGGTTCAAGCTCATCTAGCTTCTTCTTGTAGTGCTCCAGTGTAGTTTCAAATGAAGCAATTCTAAGCTGTGGACCAAAAGGGTTATGCTGCAACATTGTGATAAGTAGGTTTAATGCCGATTTTCTGACAATGGCACTCTTATCCTCCAATCTTCCAGCAGCAACAGTTGCAACCTCATTCCATACTCCGATTGTAACAGAATGCTCTTCACAGAGCTCAGCCCAGACCTGAAGAACTCGACTTCGAGTGTAAGCTGAGACATCCCTACACCTTTCCAGCAAGATTTCCAACATAGCTTGCTTTGCTCGAAGGCGAACAGATTTAGAACTAACCTCACCCTCGACATCTTTAAAAGCTTTTGCAACCAGCTTTCCTAGAACTCCAACAAGAGCATTTCTTATCTTATAAGATTCCCCACCAAAATGTGATACAAGCACTCCAATGTTGGTCGATATCAACTTGGGTATCCTGTCAGCCAGTTCAACTAGAAAACGTCCAACATTTTCAGCTCCTACAGTGTCCTTAACATAGTCTTTTGGATTGGTCCTTCCAATCTCTCTTATTAGAGAACTGGCCAAGCTACCATCAGCATATTTTCTCTCAGCCCCTGCAACAGCCTCGGCCATGTGGGTGACAACAAAATCATATTTGTGAATCAGATGCGTGATTGAAGCACACGATTGCGCTAAGTAATGGCATTTGCTGGCACAACTCCCAATGATACGGCAGAGAGCATCTTTCGTCTCGAGGTCTTTCAAGAGCGAAGCATTTTCAAACATTGAGAATGCATTTCTACAGTGACCAGAAACAAAGGTCAATCCATAAGAAAAACCTAAAAGACAAACTCAAAGGAATTAACTTGGCCAATTTCAGCACATACTTTGCAATAAAAGAGAGGTAATTTTCATCTGGATCTGATGAACCAAAGAGCAACGAAAGGTTGACCTCTAAGGAGTTAGCAATTAGATTTAGCACCCGTCCCCTCTGTTGTTCCCAGTTCCAAGAGTTCAGAGGCTGTTTCTTCCTTGCGGTTGTTGCCACCTGAACCCAAGATCCAAAACCTCACTGAACTCTCAAATGATAATTATACAATTTACAAGCAAAATAACATACATGTTTATATGACACGAATGGCGATATCTGACAACCTTCTTGTACATGAGTGGAATGGGCAGCAAGTCAATTAGGTTAAACAGGAACTTCAAATGGATAACCATGAAATATGGTGAAAAGGAATCCGCCAATTCAATTAAAGTAAGCAGAGACGCTTAATCGGCTCCACGTGCTTGACCTTCCGATGTCATAATCTAAATCAAAAAGACGAGCTCAATACCTTCGAACTGTTGCCGGAGCCAACACTCGCTTCCTCAGCGCGCACGATGCTGAGCAGGAAGAACGTGTATATCTTAAAGGCGTTGCGGTGCGAGCCAATGCGGTCCAGGATCATGCCGTCGTCATCCTGTCGCGCGAGCGAGTCGATGTTCGGGAGCAGCACGCTGAGGTTCGACCTGAGGCTCTCAGGACGTTGACCTTGCAGGGCGGGGCGAGGCCGGAGAAGCTGCGGACCAGCGAGTACACGCGGTCGAACACGTCCTGCTCCTCCACGCAGAACAGCTCCTTGTCGGAGAGATCGAACGACAGGCCTGCGAGAGAGCCACGGAGACACCAACCTCAGCGAAAAAACAAAACATTTCGCGAAAAACTCATCGTCGATTGCGGCGGTGTGTGCGCGGGTTGAAGCGGACCTTTGACGAATTCTTCGATTTCGGAGGAGCGAAGCGAGGCGACGTCGACGGGGCTCTGCGCGTAGAGCCGGTTGTCCTCGGGGTCCTCTTCGAGTGCCTGGAGATTCGGAGGGAAGACGAAGGGAGGAGCCATCTGTCGCCGCGCCGCCGGAGGAGAAATTGAGGGAGCGTTTTCTCTTCCTCGCCGCTGCTGTCGTTTGCTGAGATTTGTTCACTGGTCGTCCATGGCGGAACCTGCAACTTTCAAAATGAAGGGGGGATTTGAGAGGAGCGGGAAACGGAACGGATGCGGGTCGGGTCGGGTCGGGCGATCCGCCGGTCATGGGCCGTGGGCTCCCCCGTGGGCCTTTATAGAATTTCGGGTTTTAGAGGGCATGGCGGTTTGGAGTTGAGAAACAGTTCAAAAACCATTTGTGTATTTTGGAGACCATTTGCCTGAAGTCTTTACATTAGTGCAAATAATTTTAGGCAAAAGGATTTCCACCGAGTGCAAATAATATTTGAATAACATTGATATCCATTACACTTGTAAAACAGTTTTAATTAAATAAAAAGAACAAAAAATGGCAACTAGGGACCCTCAACAGCATAGGCGGAGCTGGAAGCCATGGCAACAGCCATTGCCCAGGTCGCGCCACCCCATGCCAACATCCCTTCAACTCCTTTGTGAATCCCAGCCACTGTTCTTGACTTGTCTGCAAATCTTAGATTTGCAAAATCGAGACCTAGGCGAGGGCTGCCAAGGTCGCACAACTCTTCGGACCCTTGACGACCATCCAAAAGTTATGTAATAAGGGATGTCGAGAGGCGATTGACATGCAATGACGCATTGGGGTTGTTGTAGTTGATGATGGAGGCCACATTACATTCCAAAAGTAGTCAATCTATTGGCGCCGTTAACTGGAGAAAGAATATTATATGAGAGAGACAAAGGGAGGTTTTGAGCGTGATTAGGGGTGTTTTCGTCTTTCTCATTTGTGTGTTTTGGTTTAGATCTGTATATTATATGATTCAAAAATTACATATCCCAGGGTGAAAAGTTGAATGGAGGAACTGTCCCCGTAGATTATGGTTGGAAATTAAGTCAATCTTAATTTCTCTAATTTTGTCAATTATATGCTAAAATTGTACACAAAATTCCAAAAATTAATGGGGCGAATTTCTCAAAATTGAGATGTTATCAAAATTCGAGGCCCGGACCAGCAAAGCGAGGCCCGATCATCAAAATCACCCGCTCACCTCGACAGCGGCGAACCACTTCTCCAGTTTCAACGGCCACGACGGCGACTGGCCCGCCGCGTTGAATACTTGAAGCTTTAAAGCTGCTGCTGCTGCATCTTCTTCTTCTTCTTCTTCTCCTGTGCCTCGCCGGACGTCCTTGCGGAGAAGACCGATCGCTTCGCCCGCCGGTCCCCTGCTCCGAAGAAGCTGGAGATCCGAAGATCGCCATGGCGGTGCCATGGGGTACGACTCTGTGGGTGGCGAGGCTGGTGTGGATAGCCCTCAGGGGCTGGCTCTCCTCCTGCCTCACCGTCGCCGACGACGTCGCCGCCTCCATCCGCACCGGCGACATCGGGCCCTTCCATGTCGGCTGATCCCGATTCCCGCGGGGCGGGTCCCTGGTTAGTCTCCCGAAACCCGCCGATCGCTTTGTTCCTTTCCTTTCCAATCAGGCTCGTGCGGTTGGTCGAGTTGGACCGGCGACTTCCTCGTTAACTCGACGCTCAAATCCATCATCATCGTTATCATCATCATGTGAGCTGTGCGTGTGAACTGTGCAGGATGCACGTTGAGTAATTTCGACGTTAAGGATGAATTTTGCACAGTGTCGTCAATGTTAACGGGATCGAATTGGTTGTTGCTGTGTTTATTTGCTCGATCAGTGTAATCTTCTCTCGTGCTGATCGCGATTCTATCTCCATTTTCCCCTGCGGGAGGGAGGGGGAAGGGTTAGCGCTGTAATTATTTGCTCGATCAGTGTAATCTTCTCTCGAGCTGGTTACGATTCTATCGCCATTTTCCTGGTTGAGGGGGGGGGGGGGGCTTTGAGTAATTTTGATGTTAAGGATGAATTTTGCGCAGTGTTGTCAATGTAAATGGTATCATATTAGTTGTTGTTGTGGTAATTTGCTCAATCAGTGTAATCTTAACTCGAGCTGGTTGCGATTCCGGTTGGCGGGGGGGGATCACATGCTGGTAGATTATGGTAAAAGTGGGAGGATAATCTCCTTTTCAGGGGTTGGAGTGGTAAATGATGCTTAGGAGTTTTATCAGCTTTTTAGAGATCAAAAAACGAAATATGTTGGAAGCAGAATGAGAAACTGAAGATCGCCTCCATTTGCTGGCCCCATTGAAGACACAATTCAGCATTCCTGCCATCAAGCAAGGCCCTATTTTCTCTTTGATTATCACAGCATCCACACAAAAGCATCCAAACAAATGGAGAATGAAAGACTGTCATAGAATAAAAACCAAGTAGGCTCTTTTCATGATATGTGGACAATTCCTTTTTCAGCTTAGGGATCAAATGGGGGAAGAATGAGGTGGTTAGTACAGCTTCTGGTTTGCTAAATCTTAGATATGTTTAGTACAGCTTTTGGTTTGCTACATCTGACACAGTAAGTAGCTTAGAAGTAACGCGACTCATTGAGAATCAGTCTCGTCTGATTGTGATTATGAGGGAGAATGTTCTTATTAAAGCGATTGAAGGAAAAAAGATGGAAGAAAAAGGATAGGCCATGATATATTACCTAAAGTACACATTGCCTAAGTGAGTGGTTCAGGCTTTGACGCTCCTTTTGTTACCTGGTCATTTGAAGATTATAGGATATTCTCACTGGTATGTCCAAATGAATTTCTATTAAGTTATTACTTAGACTGTAGCATTACTAGATGTACTGTCTGCTTCTTGTGCTTCTCTTTCTGCCCAACAATCTCTACTGTGCTCAGCCATTCTATGTGGTAAATTGGTTTTCTTAAGAGAGGTTGACACCTACCCTGGACTGTCAATTACATCTCAGAACATTTTATTGCAGTCCGTTGGTGTTGTATACATTTGCTTGAGAACCTTGTTCACATGTGAGCACAGTACGAGGCAATGCTTGCCTTTTTCAGCCTTATGAATATTCACTGACTCTCAAGAACCTATATTAGCCAGTAAACACAGGAAACAAAGTGAGGCAGTGGGAGTTTTAAATTTTCACAACTCTTCATTGGAAAGTCTTGAGGACTGGGTCATTAATTGGTAATCGAACAGTTCATATGATATGCTTCTGAGAAAAAAAAAAAGGAAGAGTTGCTGTGCAAGTTAATTGCCTAATGCGGTTCTACTTTTGGTGCTTATAATGTGTAAAAGATAGGTTTTCTATGGGCCTAACCTACATCTGTAACAAAGAGTATTAGTTCCCAGTCCTTTTAATTTGCCCTGGCATTCCCTTTTCATTTTCTTCTTCTCTTCTCTTGGAGGAAGAAATGTATTTGACAAGATTCACTTACTGGTCTGGTTAAGTGCAGTAGTGCTCTGGCCGTCTTAATAGAAGAATTGCTGGTTTGCACAAAGTGATTGTACCATAAGGATCACAAGTCTTCTTTATCTGTGCCTGAAAAGATTTGCTCACATACCAAAAGTGTCTGACTATGATATTGCAAACTGAGGCCTTTGTTAGAATTTTGCCTGCGGTTTAAAAAGAAAAACTGTTCTTTATTTGGTTGTGCAGTGAATTTTATGTTTTCAGCATGTAGCTGATTTTCTACTCTGATTTTGCAGATTAAACTTTATAAAAAGGACGACAATATGCTGTATGAATGTGGATAAGTGAAATGCCAGAGACTTCGGAGAATGACTTCTCCTGTAGCTCCTGCAAAGTGGGTGTGGTTTAGATTGGAAGCAGTTGACAAGTGACTTATAATTGGATAGGTGTTTCATATTTTGATTGTGTTGGTTCAGTTGGCTCTTGTAACTGGTTCTGTTATGGTTTTGTTCCTGTGTTTCATCACTAGATCGTTATGTTGCTTCAGCACTTGGCATCTTTCAAAATTGAAAGTTGCTCTATCTGATGTGGCTTTCCATCTGATGTGGTCCCATAGGCAGTGGACACAGTTTTTGATTGTACATAGGGTGAGATTTTGATGAATTCTGGAAGTAAATGAACTTTATCCTCCACCTTATTCTACTTTATTCCCTTGAAGTTTGATATCTCCATATTTCTCTAAGGCTTTCTAGAGTCTTCTTCTGACATTTTGGTTTCCTTTCTATGATACAAAAAGGAAAACTATATATGTATCTTCATACAACCATATGCAGAAAATGTACCACCCATGAAATGCTTCGTTCACTGTTCATATGTTTACACACGGAATTATGTTGTCTGCTGTGATTTATGGGCTCGTCCATTGTCTTGCGATCCTGATTTTTGCATTTATTGATTCCTTGAAATCAAGAACAAAAGTTTTTATAAAATGAATTTATATCAAGTAAAAGATTATCTTTTAGGAGCAGACATTACCAATTGATTACTGTGCTTAATATCTAGACCTGCATTTTGGCAATGTGAATGCGTGACTTGCAAATTGGCAGGACTATTGCCTAATTGGTGACAATTTGAAGGGGAAGTGAGCCAGAGAGTGGCAAAGGTTGCACAAGTGACCGGAACAGTTCAATAATACATCCTCCATTGCCTTCTCACCTCCCATTCCCTCAAATGTCAATGTTTTCTCTGAGATCGAATGCGACTTCATGCATGTTGTCACATGGTATAACATGCAGCTTTCCTCCATTGCCAAGGAGATGACAACTATCCGTCGCCGTCATACGACCAGTGCACCATTGCCCCATCACATCAAAGTTTGTTTTCTTTTGAAGTCGGGGGTGTGGGGGCTCTCATCATCAAAAAGGATAGAGCCATCCTTATCATTTATAACCAGAACACGGCCCGGATAAAAGATCAAGTTGGCATCGTCGATCTTATTGGGCACTTTGGACCAATTTGTCACATGATTATGCACGCAAAGATGCAGATCTTTAGTGATTGGAAGAATCACGGCACGTTTTCTCTTTTGTGGGCATTAGCAACAACTCGTCGAGAGTAGCTGTGAAGTTCCTTACAGTTGGGTGACAACCATTTCTGTTCAAACTGAGAGCTATGTATAACCTACCAATAGCGACATAACCACGATAACTACCAAAGAGAAAAACAAACTCCCCCTGAAGTCCTCCAGTCCAATTAAATATTACCTAATCCAGCCATCATTTGCACATGCTGAGTACTTGGGTTGCTTCTACTCTGATCTAGAAGGTCTCATGCAATTAGTGAAAGCGCCCAATTGAATAGACCGGAATCCAATTTCCCTGTTTGCAAAATCCTCCAAGAACTAACCTTAAAAAGCATACCAAATTAGCAAGGTTTCTGGGGAGTGCCCATACCCAACTTCAGCAATGATTCAAGCAAACTCCAAGAACCTCATTTTCAATGTCTACCAGCTTTAGTTTATCATCCTCCTTCAACGATTCTTGAAAGGTCCCTCTCACCAACAAATTCACCATCTCTCTCCACCCTGGGCAAACTCTTCTAAGCCTCACATCAGCACTAATGCTCTCCCAGTGCTTCTTTCTCTAGAAGCAAGCACAGCTCAGAAGAACCAGAAATTCCAGTGAGAGAACCAAAAGGCATAGTTGAGAGAGAGAGAGAGAGAGAGCAAGAAAAAAAGAAGGCAGACACTTCACCATTTCTGGCAACCATTCATGGGATGCATTGTCTCAAGACCCGACACACCCCCCACGGTAAACCCAGAACTCCCCCATCTCTCTCCGTTTGATTCTGCATTTTCTCCAAATTCTTCACCATTACCAGCCAAAGCAAGAACTGTTTCTCTTGCAACTCCTCTTGTCCATCACCCGCCAATCAAGAAAGGTGACACCCACCATTTGGTCTCCCTGACATCCAGCACCTATGGTTCCCTCCTCCTCATTGACCCCCAGAACACCAGATTGAACATCCAAAATCTGTCTGAGCAGATGCATCTATCACATCCTCAGACTCCCAAAAAAATGGCTGAGGCTCAAACTCATGTGGAAGATAAGAATGACGCCCCATCACCGGATACGGTCATCAACACCTGGGAGCTCATGGATGGTCTAGATGACTTCGATTTCGATGGTGAAAACTTCAGGATGTCTGTTTCTTCCATTTCACGCAGGCCTTCGGACTACAATGGCTGTGAGAAGGAAACAGTTGGCTACCCAAAATCAAATGAAATTCCAAATAAGATCAGTGGCGATGATGAAATGACAGTCGGTCCAATGGTGGGATTCAAGGATCATTCTCCACCATCCAATGACAAGAATTCTTCTTTAGGCAGAGAAGATAGGGTAGTTCTGTACTTCACCAGCTTGAGAGGCATCAGAAAGACTTACGAGGATTGTCGTGCCGTTAGGATGATATTCAGGGGCTTGAGAGTGGCTTTAGATGAGAGGGACATTTCGATGGACTCTTCCTACAGAAAGGAATTGCAAAGCAAGCTCAAAGGCAAGGCAGCGACTCTGCCTCAGGTCTTCATAAGAGGAAACCACATTGGCGGTGCGGACGAGATCAGGCAGCTCAATGAGAACGGAGAATTGTCGAAGGTTTTAGAGGGATTTGATGCGAGCGATATCGGGTTCATGTGCAGGACATGCGGGGAAGCCAGGTTCGTGCCCTGCCCTAGTTGTAGTGGGAGCAGGAAGGTGTTTGATAAGGACGATGAGAGGTTCAGAAGGTGCATGGATTGCAATGAGAATGGGTTGATTCACTGCCCTAGCTGCTGCCCCTGAAAGCAGAATTCTGGAATCTTTTGCTATGGCGAGACTAGCAACTTTCATGTGCTGTAACATTCGTGTTTCTTGTGCAGTAGGATTCATGCCAACGAGTTCCCTCAGATGGGGTTCCTCTTCTTCGAAAAGTTGCTGTTTTGAACTGTCTTGTCTGCATTTATTACTTTCCTCCATGAATAAAAGTGAAATAAAGGAAAGATTCTTTGCGTTCATGATAAAGCTAATTTCACATTCTGACTTCTTTTCCTAGGACTGCATCCTTTTCCGAAGTCTCCATTGAAAGCTTGAATTGATCACGTATATAGGTCCACGATGCATTTCCATTCACCTTTTCTTTTCAGCTGTCTTGCTTTAGTCGCCTAGTGAAGAAACTGCGAATCTTCCATGCTCACGGCTATGGGACAAATTACTAGGCTTATGAACCAAAACAGGGAAATGCTTGATGTTCTTTTTCTGACCTCCTCCTGAACCGATTAAGATCAACATTCGACACACGCAAGAAGTTTCGGCTCAGCACTTCCAGACTCCAGAGAACTCAAAAGAAGGCCAGGCTGCTTTTGCACCAGTTGCTTGGCTGCTGTGATCGAACGCAATGTCAATTTCCTCTGCAATGGAAATTGATTCGCGCCGTGAATCGCCATCGGCCTTTCGCTTCTAGAAGAGCAAATGAACAAGTGAGTGCCTCTCAGACTTTAGTTCTCAGGATCCGTTTTTCCTCCAATCACTTTCTCACAATTCAGACTTCCTATCGTTCTTGGTTTGCCCAACAAGCGCCAGGGACCGATTTTCATTGGCGAAAGAGAGAAGGCGCCAAAAGCCTAGCCGACAACCTTAAATGCCATCTTTTCAAGTCATTGCGATATTCAGACAACGTCAATATTACCAATCTAGCGCGGTAGCATGTAATTATCTGTAGTACAGAATTTTACATTTAGCCGTCGGTTAAATGAACTGAAGGTTCTCAAGCATTACTTCAAGACCGCATGTTGATCAGTACTTATCACCACCACACAGTACAATGAATATTCCGTGTTCACTTAAAACCAGAGGTCCCGAACATAAACGAGATATCAATGGCCAGGACACCTGTGGCTCGTGGAAGCCACACATGAATATCTTCAATGGTGGCCACCATCATTATCCCAGAGATAATACCACCGCGCCGTTCGATATCTAACTCAAAATTTTTATTTTTTTTGTTGGTAAAAGGTTTCGAAGGCGAGACTAATATTATTGATCGCATGAGAACCTCAAAATCAATGAAATATTTGATTTGACTTGAAACTTCTCGATGTCACCAAGTATGACACATGAGTCTATCTGTATAGCTCCACCAGCATGCTAGCAACGAGCAACAAAAAATCATTTAAAAAATCTTAAATTTATTACAATTTTTACTAATTAATTCCAAACATTTTAATCGCGTCAATTAAATCATATATATATATATTTTACGTTTTGCCAATTTAACGATTTTATTTAAAACTCATCGAATGGATTGATTGACAAAACGTGAAAATGTTTAGAACTTAATTTATATAATTAAAAAAATTTAGAAATTAAATATAAAAATGTAATAAATTTATAATATTTTGGATAATTTTTTATGGATAACTCTCTCTCTCTCTCTTTCACGTGATGCGACTCAGCGAAGATATGAGCACAAATTGACCAAAGATTCGCCTATGAGTCATAGGCTGTGACGTGGTCCGAATTTTTCGACCTCGTGGAAGTCCGAAAGAGGGCACGAGACCACTAAGCTCGGCACTGAGCCGACCGTGCTCCGTGACGTCTTAGAATTATGTTTTACTGCTGGCAGGTTCTATCCAAAATTATGTATTGGACTCTCTCTTACCGAGTTGAGACCCACCTCTCCCCGTCGCCGAGGACGGACCACACGAGCTTTACCTCTGCAAAATCTCTTGGCTGAGCTCTTCCCACCACCGTTTCTGGCCTCCCAAAATGCCACGCTTCGTCCTCGCGACAATCTCCCCCTATCTCTCCGCGAAACCGCGGTTCGGTAAGTCATAGCACGCCCGAAGGCTTTCGTTCTCGATGAGCTAGTTTCAGTCGGGAAACGCTGCAAGAAATGGCAAGACCCTCTTGTTCCGTTCTTGCAACTGTTCTTCTCCGTAGTTTCGGTTGTTCTGCAAGACTCGTGTTGGTTCCGCGATAAGGGGGTCGTTGATTGAGTCGGTTAGGTCGAAATTGGGTTTGCTTTCTGTAGAGCCGCTTGAAGATATGGATAGGAAGTTGATGGATACAGTGCTGAAAACGCATAATCAGCATGGGTTCTTGCGCCCGGTTTGTGGGTTCTCGGAAGCTGTTAGCATTTTGAGCTCATCCAAGCTTCAAAACCAGGAGCTCAGGCTTAGTTCGAGAAAGGGTCATTTGAGAAGGGTTAAGAATGGGTGTGTTAGGGCGAGCAGTGCTGCTCTTTTGGAGCTTGTCCCGGAAACCAAGAAGGAAAACCTCGAATTCGAGCTTCCCATGTATGACCCGTCGAAGGGCCTTGTGGTGGACCTAGCCGTGGTGGGAGGCGGCCCTGCGGGGCTTGCTGTGGCTCAGCAAGTGTCGGAGGCGGGGCTCACGGTTTGCTCCATCGACCCGTCCCCCAAGTTGATTTGGCCCAACAATTACGGCGTGTGGGTGGATGAGTTTGAAGCCATGGACTTGCTGGATTGCCTAGACACTACCTGGTCTGGGGCAGTCGTGTTCATTAATGACCAAACGAAGAAGGATCTTGGAAGGCCGTATGGCCGAGTTAATAGGAAGCAACTCAAGTCCAAGATGCTCCAGAAGTGCATATCGAATGGTGTTAAGTTTCACCAAGCCAAAGTGATCAAAGTCATTCATGAAGAGGCCAAGTCTTTGCTCATATGCAACGACGGTGTCACAATCCAAGCCACAGTGGTTCTTGATGCCACTGGTTTCTCCAGATGTCTCGTTCAATATGACAAACCCTACAATCCTGGTTACCAAGTGGCATATGGGATACTAGCAGAAGTGGAAGAACACCCCTTTGATGTGGATAAGATGGTTTTCATGGACTGGAGAGACTCACACCTAAAGGGCAATATGGATTTGAAAGAACGAAATAGCAAGATCCCCACCTTTTTGTACGCAATGCCATTCTCTTCGAACAAGATATTTCTGGAAGAAACTTCCCTAGTGGCTCGGCCTGGATTAGCAATGGAAGATATTCAGCAAAGAATGGTGGCTAGATTAAAGCACCTGGGGATAAAGGTGAAGGCTATCGAAGAAGATGAGAGATGCGTCATCCCGATGGGTGGGCCCCTTCCTGTGATCCCTCAGAGAGTTGTTGGTATAGGTGGTACAGCTGGAATGGTGCATCCTTCCACAGGTTATATGGTAGCAAGAACGCTAGCAGCAGCTCCAATTGTCGCAAATTCCATAGTAAGTTATCTCGGTTCCGAAGGGGGTGTTTCAGGCAATGAATTATCCGCAAAGGTTTGGAAAAATTTGTGGCCCATAGAAAGGAGGAGACAGAGGGAGTTCTTCTGCTTCGGCATGGATGTTTTGCTCAAGCTCGATTTACCGGGTACAAGGAGATTCTTCAATGCGTTCTTCAATTTAGAACCTCATTACTGGCACGGGTTCTTGTCGTCTCGACTTTTTCTGCCAGAGCTCATCTTTTTCGGACTCTCGTTATTTTCGCATGCTTCCAATATGTCAAGGGCAGAAATTATGGCAAAGGGAACATTACCACTGGTAAAAATGATTGGCAATTTGATACAGGACAGAGAATTCGATGATTAAAGTCTAAATTTAGTGCAATCTTTGCTGTGTGCCTCGATGCACATGCATACATCTTCATGTTAACTTACAGGTACTGCAGAATATGTCAATACGAGTACCACGAGCAAGCTATTAGACTAGCTGATATCTGCATTTGATCACATTTTCAGTGTAATATTTTTTCCTTTGCATGACACAGGTGCTCTCCAGTATCCAGAGGTTCATGGATTAATACTTAGTGAATATCTGTGTACTGGAGCTTCTGTGTCGCTTTGGCATTTATAATAGAAATGTTCACTGGCTAATTACCTATCTTCTGCATTCACATGATGTTATGTTATGCTTAGCAGGTAATAGCTGAAATGCAGTATTTGTAGAGTGTGTTTTTTGTTCATACAATTCAAGAATTAAAAGGGTCTGCTAAAACTCTCTGCTTTGCACAAACTAGTCGAACTGATACCGAGAGACTGAGAGACAGCATCTTGATCCTGCAGTTGCATCTGATGGATATTCCTTGTCATTGGAATGTCTCTTGAGGTTCTTTCATCGATTAACTTCAAATTCGAATTACTCGACTTTGCGAAGTTAAAGATTGTTTGCATTCGCCACTAAAAGTCTTTTATTTCATGACAGTGAGCAGGCTGCGTTGTATTTTAGATGTTACTGCTTCTTTCTGGGTTGAATTGAGTGATCTCAGTTTGATAATTAGACAGTTATTGATGAATGAATGATAACTGATGTTTGGGCTGTGGATGATCAACATGATGTTCATGCTGGGCCAAAATGTCAAATTTGCATTTACTTCCATCCTTTGCAGCAAATTTTGTATTCGCAATGGTCCATTTTGAAAAGAAATGATCTGTATCCAACCTGCAACTCTGTCAGATTTTAACGAAATCGTCAATAAGTAGTTTTTAAATTAAAAGAAATCAAAATAAACCGGTCGTTGTCCACTCACAATATTCAATAAATAACTACTTTTGGGATAAATTACTTTTTTCCATTCCCCTGTTTTGGTCAAATTACTTGTACACTTCCCTTATTTTATATAATAACTCTCACGATCCAGTAATTTTGTTCAGACCATATTACATGGGACTTTCTAAACTCCCTTGAAAGACTGTTCTACCGTCTCAAAAATATTTTATCTTGGTACATTTTATTGTACTCCTTACATAGCAAGCTGTATCTTCATGGGTATTTCAAAGGTTCTTTATAAATGATTGGAATTTTTTTAGGGAAAATTTCAAATAAGGACCCAAAGTTGACCAATATTTTTCAAATAAGGATCCGAAATGAACTTTTATGTCGAGATAAAACCACAAAGTGGATCCATTAATGCCCAAATAAGGACCCAAAGTAGTTGAATCAATTCCAAATAAGAACCTGAACTTGTTAGTAAGCTAAATATTCGTCGGCTATCAAGCATGTAACATTTCCGACGATCGAAGTTTGGACAATTTTGTCCAAAAAAAATATAGGGAAAATTAACAAATCCTAAAACGGAAACAAAAAAACCCTAGGTTTTCTACAATCTCCCCATTCCTTGTACCCAATCTCTGCAAAGTCAAAGACCAAAGTTCTCCCATTCCTTGTACCTAATCTCTGCAAAGTCAAAGACCAAAGTTCTCCCATTCCTTGTACCCATCCTCCGCAAAGTCGAAGACCTAAATTCTCTATTGGTCGAGGCACGAATTCAAAAACAAGAAGAAAACCATATGCTTTCTTTGTTTGCGGAGACCCAAATTTTCCATTGGTCGAGCAAGGCGAGGAGCGACGAGAATCGAGTCGCGATGATGACCGGGCATCGATTTGGTTGAGGAGCAGTGAGGGAGAAGAAAGAAGAAAACATAAACATCTAAATGAATAACCTAAAAATAATTAATTTAGATTTTTCCTTTTTTTCCAATCACAAATTTCTAACAAAATTGCCCCTATTTTAATTGCCAAAAAATGTTTGTTGGCGAACTAAGGTCCTCGATAGAGATTAACTTGATCACTTGGTCCTTATTTCGACACAAAATTCACTTCAGTCTTTATTTGAAAAATAATGGGCCCACTTTTGATCCTTATACGACACAAAGTTCACGTTGGGTCCTTATTTGAAAAAATAAATTCACTTCAGGTCCTTATTTGGAATTTTCCCATTTTTTTACTTTTGTGATCTAGTAATGATCATCAATCTTTGAGGATTGGATCCTTAGAGATTTGTTGAGATGCCCTGTATTGCAAACAACCCTAAGAAGCCTTGGTATATCATAAAACTACTTTTGTGTCACATCACTAGATATTGAAAAATAAAGAACATTACAATGTTAACATGGCAAGACTTGCTATCTTTTTAGATTCTAAAGATTCATGTCTGATCTTTAAACTGGGTTTCAATATTTCACAAGTGCATATATCATTCCATAGTAAACTTGCAATGTTTACTAAATTCCACTTCCGATATCTATTAAAAAAGAATTTCATACTGATTTATGAAAATAAGAGATTATCGATATAATTTATGAAGATATAGCGGTCCTGAATGATTCGATCGAGACCAAAGAGGTCTAAGGCGTTTTGGCCTTACTTTGATTGTCCTATTGACACGGCCGTCATTTTTGAAGTGCGAAGCATTTATTTAGAAGGATATAAAGATATTTTAAAAAGATCATGTATGAAATTAAGAACTTATGCGATTGATTATAGTATGGAAGAATTTTTAGTTCGGGTTGAAGTTTACATGTTTAATTCGCATTAATTACATGCGAACCACTCTAAATCAAGATCACATTTCGACAAAAAAGATAAATAAAAAAAAAAGATCACATGTTTTGGACCAAAAACCTAGGCTTATTTACTTGATGAGGCTTGGGGATATTCTATTATGAAAAGCATAGGCTTATCCTCGTCTACATCAAATTCCCCCATTCCACTTTCTCTTCCATACATAGCGCCAAAAATCTCTAGAGAGCGAATCTAGAGAGAGAAACCCGATGGCGAGCTCCTCGTCGTCCGATGACTTCTCCGTCGTGGTGCTGGCCTCCGACCTCGGGATCGACGCCCGTCCGTTCCTGCTGAAGCAGCCGGCGGGCTCGCCACCGGAGGTCGCGGAGGGAGACGGCGGCGGCGACGACGACTGGCACGATTGCTCTCAGGATCTCTCCCGCGACGACGACTTCTCCGACCTCGAATTCCTCCAGTTCTTCAGGCTCCAGGGCTCCGACAAGGCCGGCAACCGGATTTTCCGCATCGTCGGCAAGTACTTCCCCGGTGAGTGGGACCTTCTTTGTTCTGGAGATTCCCGATTGAATCTGGCGCGGCTTTAATGGGCTGATGGTGTTAGGTTTTGATCTGGGTTGAGGGGTTTGGCGTCTTAGGCTCGTGGTAGCGGCGGAAAGACGATTCCTTTTTCTTCCTTTTAGCCAGACGGAACTGATTGTGAACCGATTAAGCAGTAGACAGTGTTTACCTTTACGAATACGGTGCGATCACGTGCCGTGCACCGTCTGGATGCTGAAAAATTGTCATCTTTTAGTGTCGTGGAGTATCTGGCCACCGTAACTTTGCCTTTAAAGAACTATTAAATGGTGGGATCCTAAATTTCTAGCTGAATTTCAGGGCATTAATGAAATTTTTATTCACAGTTTAAGATTTGGGAATGTCATTTAAATGTTCAGTGAGAGTTCAGTTCTTGAATGCGAGCTCCCTTTCAAACTAACCATAGCCACTGCTCATCGTTCATTTCACAGTATGTCACTTTGCGGAACCCTTGTCTCTTGATAGAATGACCTACCTTGTATCTAAAAGGCTGCATCTTTGGGGTTAATTAATATGTAGACGTGAAACTCTGTCTTCCTGGTCACTCGTGAGGTGTTTGTGCTGAATGCGTATTGCATTCTGTCACGCTCCATTATCAATATTGGGCTGACCAATGCAAATGGTGGTATGATGTCATGCCCAAGTAGAAGAATCTGGAATCATGTTTGTAAAGAAGGGTGACTAAATTTTCTTATTGTTGGTTGTATTGTTTCCAGCTCCAATTGTGAGTGATGCTGGAGAAGAAGACAATGGAATTTTTTTTTTAAATTTTTTTTTAAACACTGTTGCTTTGTTGGTTTGCAGCTCCTGTGGTGAGTGGAGAGCGGCTCCGGAAGTATGTATTTCATAAGATATGCAGTGATCTTCCAGAAGGGCCATTTTGTATTGTTTACATGCATAGTACTGTGCAAAAGGAGGATAATTCCCCGGGCATATCTATCTTGAGGTGGATTTATGAAGATCTCCCTACAGAAATCAAGGAGAGACTTCAAATTGTCTATTTTGTCCACCCTGGAATTCGTTCAAGGCTGGTCTTTGCCACCCTTGGTCGATTGTTCTTAAGTGGAGGGTAAGCTGACTTTTACTAATTACTGGGGTTGCTTCCGGTCATCAATCCTGGATTTGGTGTGGTTCCCCCTTCTTCATCTTCATCTTCTATTTCTTCTTTTTCTTCTTCTTTGTGATGTTAGGTTTGGACCATCTGCCTGGTCCAGCGATGCAGTTTTGCTGATGCAGTTACTTCTTGGGCCTTATCTTGTGATTTATATGACTCAGAAAAGTAAACAGTCAGTAATTAAGCTTAAACTTCGTTTGGTTTTTTCAGTTGGTCCATTCCACTTAGCGGGAAAAAACTCTCCTGTTGCTACTGTTGTTTCTTCTCAGATGTGGAAGCTAAGACTAGTTTATTCTGATGCTTTGACTTCTCTTGCTTAGTTAGATTCTGAAATTGTATTGTTTTTAGCCCTCACAATTTCAATAGAATAGTTACAGATTGTAGAATTATTTGTTACGAGGAAGGAGAGGAACTCTGTCAAATGTATTTAGGATCGTAGAACTAGCTAGCAGGAGGAAATTAGTCTAGGTTGCCATTAGTCTGTTGGGCGAGTGATCTTTTTGTTTGAAGTTGTATACAAATCCTTCAGTTGGAATATTGTTGTTTGCTTCTGTACTAAAGGACTGCTATCATTGATCGCTTTGATCTTTGCCATTGCAGATGGCATTTCTCTATGTAATTTTCATGAGTTATGCTCCGAATTTAGCAAATGTTGATGATCTCTATGTACGTCTGGTTCTCTTAGGTTTTTGGCAAGTGAATGTGTACTTTCTGGTTGGCAGGGAAGACATGTGGGTGATTCCTTTGTTCAATTCTGTTTTCCTCCTAAATGTGCTTTTGGTTTGTTACTTGTTATGCAGGTTATATTGGAAACTTAAGTATGTAAGCCGCCTGCAGTACCTGTGGGATGATATAAAAAAGGGAGAGATAGAAATCCCCGACTTTGTCCAAGAGCATGATGACATTCTCGAGCATAGACCGCTCACAGATTATGGGATTGAGCCAGATCCTCTTTATTTGACCGAGTTGCCTCACCCAGCCTACTCATTTGGGAGGTATGAAGACAGATGGGAACCAAGGGAGTACGCGTCTCGATATTCATGAAAAATTAAGCAGCAATTGCAAGCTGACGCTAGCTGGGTATGGGTAATCATCTCCAGTATTGTACAGAATAACTCTTGTCTGGTCACTCGAACTCATACTTTGTAATCCTTTAGCCTCATCTTGTGGTATCATTTATTCATTTTTATTTTAAAATTTAAAATTTTATTATAAATATTATTTTTATTTTTAATAAATAAATTTAATCGAAATAAATTTATTTATTAAAAATAAATCTAATTAAATACTAGTAATACTGCGAGTTGTGAAAGCATTATGAATTTTCCATTCCGTTAATGGAGATTTGCTAAAATACCTTGCAACGAATTCCCCTCTGGTCCCGTAAACTTATCTACCTGGACATATGATGCTTATATGTTTGTCTATAGCTGCATCTATGTTAAGCAGAACCACTTGCATATGCTGTCCTACTTCCTTTACCCTTTTTAGAATGATGATTCTTCTTTCTAGCTTAAGTCCCAACTGTACAACCTCATAAACTGTCGCCTTCCTTATGTGAAAAGAATCTCCATTACGTAGCATGTGTTTGTTGTGCTGCTTCGCTCGTTTCTCTCGGCGAAAACTCTTCAGCTTTTATTGATGTTGGTGACTATGAGTCTATGACATGGGCTTGCTTGGCCAATTTACTGTAACTTTTGATTGAAGGACATAATCTATTCGTTTGTGATTTGAATCCTTGAACCTGGATGGGCACGAGATCAGCTTCTGCGGTCTTTCGTCTTTTGTGGCAGTACTGGGACCCCATCTGATGGTAGGTATGTTTCGAACGGATAAAGATAGAGAGCAAGACTGAAATGGAAGATGCTATAAGCTTTGGCAACAGGTTTATCAAGAGCTAATTGTATGTTGTCTCAAGTCCCAACTACAGGTGCGGTGGCATACAAGAGGAACTTTCCTCCATTTTGTCTCTTTATTTAGCTTGATCCTCGCACTTTTGCGGACCAATAGAAAGATGAAACATTATGTCATATCTCAAACTTTACTCTGGCTTAAGATGCTAAATCCGACAATGCCGCACCATTATTCATAATGCCTGACAGAAACATTAAGATGGATATATTATATTAATTTACAAGCTCAAAATACCAAATTCATATTGAAAACTTAAATAGACTCTCTAATCATAATAATCAACTTTATAAGCTTATTTATCATTCATGCTAAAAAATGGGTTCGAAGGTCAAGGTCTAATAGTCACTTCCTTTGTTTGGGGTGAGATTCACCAAATGAACGATTGATTTTTTCACATGCTCTATATGAAATATGATCTGGACATAATTTTCCCCTTGTTTGGGATCAAGAATAAACTAAATTAGCCAAAAAAAGAATGAAGTGAAAATGATTTTCCCTAAGAAATGAGATAATGTCAAAAATAGGAGGACAACATTAAAATTCAAATAGAATAAGAACGGGGTGGCGACCATGTTTTTATATTTAATCTATATTGATAATGGTTTTATTTCAATCATCACATCATAATGGAAACATTTCAGTTCTTTTAATCTTGATATTTTTATAAAATATAAATTAAAATGAGTGATTTGAGCTCAAATTCTATATTTAATTTTGTTTAATTATACATTCGTGAATTCACGGTCCCATGGACGAAAGAAAGTCGGAATAAAGGCGGTAATTTGATCAATCTCTACCAGCAGATGGAGCAACGACAGCAACACGCCGATTCCATCTCCAAATGAAGTGGGGGATCAAACCCAATTAGACCACAGTCCGCTCTCTTTCCTCCTCCGCCGCCGCCGCCGCTCTCCGGCCAAAACCATGTTGGCGTCACTCTCTCTCCGACGCTCCCTCCACTCCCTCCGCCCCTGCCACCGCCACCTCATAGTCCTCTCTTCCTCCTCCACCGTCCCCCGCGCCCGGCCCGATCCCATCCGCCCCTTCTGCTCCGACGCCGCCGCCGCCGCCGGCACCGCCATCACCTCGTCCTCGTCCTCCGAGGTCCGCAAGTACCTGGGCTACACCGCCCTCGTCCTCTTCTGCGGCGCCGCGACCTACTACTCCTTCCCCTTCTCGGACAACGCCAAGCACAAGAAGGCCCAGCTCTTCCGCTACGCCCCGCTCCCCGAGGACCTCCACACCGTCTCCAACTGGAGCGGCACCCACGAGGTGCAGACCCGCGTCTTCCACCAGCCCGAGAGCTTGGCCCAGCTCGAGGAGGTCGTCCGGGAGGCCGATGCCAAGAGGGTGCGGATCAGGCCCGTCGGGTCGGGTCTGTCCCCGAACGGGATCGGGCTGTCCCGGGCGGGGATGGTGAACCTGGCGCTCATGGACCGGGTGTTGGAGGTGGACAAGGAGAGGAAGACGGTGAGGGTGGAGGCCGGGATAAGAGTGCAGCAGCTGGTGGATGGGATTAAGGAGCACGGCCTCACTCTCCAGAACTTCGCTTCCATTAGGGAGCAGCAGATCGGTGGCATTGTCCAGGTTGGTTGGTATGTCGTGCGTGTTGGGTTTTTCTTTGAGATCTCAGGCTTGCGGGTGGGTCATTGCTTTGGTTTTGGAAGTTGGAGGTTTGAGTTTGTTGTGTTTGGGAAGGATGTAGTTTCTGAAAGATCAGGACTTGTTGACGTTTGTGTGGTTTCAAGGTTAGAGAGATTGGATTGCATCATGGAGTTCTTGTCTTTTGATTTGGTGGATTGGTGTTATGTTTTGAATTGCTTGTTGGTTTTATTGATGACTGTGGTCTAGACTCTTAGGATGAGATGATGGCACTTGTTCAATTGCATTTTATTATTTGGGCCTGATCAATACATGACCATGATCCATGAATGTCAAGGGGAGGCAAAAAGGTAGTACTTGAAGAATAAGTAGCATCAGCATTGTGTATCTTTTGGCTTATTGTTTGGTTAATTCCTTGTGTATAGGTTGGCGCACATGGCACTGGTGCCAGACTGCCTCCCATCGATGAGCAGGTCACCAGTATGAAATTGGTTACTCCTGCCAAGGGTACAATTGAGGTTTCAAAAGAGAAGGACCCGGAACTCTTCTATCTGGCTAGGTGTGGTCTTGGGGCCCTCGGTGTGGTTGCTGAAGTAACCCTGCAATGTGTTGACAGACAAGAGCTTGTGGAGCATACAACTGTGTCAACCGTGCAAGAAATCAAGAAAAATCACAAGTACTGATTAATTTATGTTAAATGTAAAATTTGCCTATTTAGTTGAACCTGTTCTTTGTATGACCTCATCTTTTAGCATGGAGGGTTGAATTGGTGATCCATGTACGATGTATAAATAATAGGTCCTGCAATAACTATATACGTTGTTATGCTGAGATGTTTTGGTAGAAATGTAACCATTCCTCTACTTTCACAGGAAATTGTTGTCTGAGAATAAACATATAAAGTATCTGTATATTCCTTATACAGATACTGTTGTGGTTGTGACCTGCAATCCTGTCTCAAAATGGAAAGGTCCACCTAAATTCAAACCCAAGTATACAGTGGATGAAGCTTTGCAGCATGTGCGGCAAGTCTACCAGGAGTCACTTCAGAAGTATCGGTAATTTGCTCTCCTTTGGCATATGACTTCTCATAGCTTAGATGAAACCAAAAGATTGTGGCTGAGTTTAGAGCTGTTTGTCATTATTGGCCTGGCTGTAAGATAGAAACCCAATATGTCTCCAAACATTTCTTAACAACTTCTGGCTGTGCAATCTTCTTCTTCTTCTTCTTGGCATTTGACGAGGAGTCATTTTAATAGCTTTTGAAGGTGAGGTGTTGAAATTGATATATCCCTGTGAAGCAGAAAGAGGGATGTTGAATATACACTGATGTCAAGCTATGGCATTTGCTCAGATTATTTTTAGAATTGCCCACTGTGTTCCTAGATTCTTTTACTTTTTCTTACAAGAGGTGGTTGCTGTGACTCCTGTCATATAATAGGAAGTGCTTATCTGTATGAAAACATTTTTGAGTTCAAAAATATTTTAATCTGCTAGTGGAATCATCTAACTCGATAACACATTCTTGAAGTTGTGAGATAATTTAATAGTACTGAATAAGCTTTCTTAAGTTTGTAAATATAATTATGTAGGTGTTGGTTGATAAGGACATGTAGCTACTTAGATTGACCAGATCCATCTCGGGCTATGAAAATTTGTACTCTTTTCTTCTGTTGGTGGGTATTAAGTTGTATTTACAATGCTTTACCGCTAGAGATCAGAGGCATTCAGGTTCCGAAGTTTGATATGAACTCTTTATTCAGAATGTTTTCCCTTTGATTTTGCTTATCCACCTACTCCTCGTGGTTTCTTACTGCTAGTGAGCCGTCACATCTTGATAGCTGCTATGCAATAATAATCTTAGTTAAGGGGGTTGCTAAATTCTTGATTTTCTTGCCGCAGCCCTGAAGTTAAATCCTCCAATGATATTGAACCAGACATAAATGAGCTCTCTTTCACAGAGCTGAGAGATCAACTGCTTGCCCTGGATCCTCTCAATAAGGACCATGTCATAAAGGTTAATCAAGCTGAGGCTGATTTCTGGAAGAAGTCAGAGGGATATAGGGTGGGTTGGAGCGATGAAATATTAGGCTTCGACTGTGGTGGCCAGCAGTGGGTCTCAGAGACTTGTTTTCCTGCCGGAACTCTTTCTAAGCCAAGCATGAAAGATCTTGAATATATAGAAGAGCTGAAGCGGCTTATAGAGAAGGAGGATATACCTGCACCTGCTCCTATAGAGCAACGATGGACAGCTCGCAGCAAGAGTCCCATGAGTCCAGCATCAAGTCCAGCAGAAGATGACATATTCTCTTGGGTACATTTGTTGCACATCTTTCACCTCCTTATGGCTGTGTGTGCTTGCACCATCACATTCTCATCATCAGCATAAAGCATTTGATAACTAGAGCACACTGGTGATAGAATTGGGAATTGAACCGGTCAGTTTTGGAATTACTGGCCCTGAACCGGCCGGCCGGCGGGTCCTTGTTCTACCTGAGAACCAGCCCATTCTTATGTTTTGGTTAAAAATTCAAATTTTTATAATATAAAAATTGAACCATATCATTACGAAGACATTCCTTGGTCAAGTGGTTATGTGATCATTTTGTCATACTGAAGACCATGTTTCAAATCTTGATGGTTGTAAATGTAAGTTTTTTTCTCAAAACAAGTTCAAAACCGGTTCAACCTGGTAACCAGCATGGCAGGACTGGTTTCCGGGCTTAGAACTGGCAATCAATGAGGCTGGTTCCCAGATTGAACCATGCGTGGTGCTCACCCTTAATAGAGGCGATATGCTTAGATTGCCACATTCATGGCAGATCTGCTTCTTTATTGCCATGCATTGCTTGCTTTCATTATATTGGGAGATGGGAGTGAGAAATTTGAGCATTTCCATTAGGTACCCACCATCATAGGTACCATCAATATGCATGTCTTGTATGTTCAAGCATGTAGCTCCTATATTTAATTGGTCAGGATTTAAGAAACCTGATTATTAATGATGTATACACTGTTTCTTGTGGTCTATTCTACTGTTTTTATACTCTTGCTCTCTCAGCTTTGGCAAATATTGACTTCTGAGATAGGCTACTGTTTTCTCAAAATTTCCTGTTGCTTCAATTTTATTTTTTATATTTTAGGCAGATTGATAGTATCCATTTGCTGCATGGACCATAGTTATCCACATCTGAATTATCTTACTATTGATAAAGCAAATTTTACCTAACTTGCTTCTGTAAAATGGAGTAATGAGCTTAGATAGAGAGATCCACAAGTAAACCGTCTTTGTTCTATAGATTTACTTAGTCAGGATTGATTATTTTCATGGTGCTCTTCAAGGGTGCAGCAAATTACATTTTTTTTTCCGTTTTGTGGTATGTTTGTGAGCATGTTCGACCTTTTATAAAGGAAAAGTCTTGATAGCTCATGATTCTCAGTTTTAAAGTGGTGTTGCATCTCTCAGGTTGGGATTATTATGTACCTTCCCACGAGCGATGCTCGTCAGAGAAAGGAAATAACTGAAGAATTTTTCCACTATAGGCGTCTGACGCAGGAACGGTTGTGGGATCGGTATTCTGCTTATGAACACTGGGCTAAGATCGAGGTAATTATTACTAGTAGATAATTTGAATTATATTTTTCCCATTGATTTGCATCAAGTGCTTTGGCCAATGTTTTCCTCATGCGAAGGTATTGTTTAGGGCCTAGAGTTTAATGTCAATCTACCTATTTTCTCTCTTGGCTTTTAACTTTAAAAGATCTAAACTCAAACACAATTGTGAAAACCAAAATCATGCACATCTTCATTATTTGTATTTTCTGTTGCTTACCTTGAATTACCTATAAAGAAATTGTTCAGATGCTATTATACAGGAAAAAACTCGTTGGATTCCTAACTTGTGCAAGCTTCATTCAAATTTATATCAGGTTCCAAAGGACAATGAAGAGCTTGCTGCCCTGCAAGCAAGACTAAGGAAACGCTTTCCGGTAGATGCGTACAACAAAGCACGGAGACAGTTGGACCCCAACAAGATCCTTTGTAATAACAAACTGGAGAAATTGTTCCCTCCATCAGAATCCCCGTGAAAATGAGCCTGGAATCGGTTAGTCAATTATTTTGATGCGGCTCTAGTTTCTTCTATCATCAATTCTTATGCATTCATTTTAAGAAAGTAGGATGCCATAAGATGTTGGCTGTAGAATAAATCGGGCTCTATGTATTTGCATGATAAAGAGCGGCTGACTGTGTTGGGAGTGAATCCATGTTCAGCATCGACATCTACTCCAGCATTCTCAACTTTGATTAGGCATCATGTTTCCTCAAAACAGAGATCTTCTGGTCTGTTTTGCAGTATTACTGGGAAAACAACTGTTGAAAAAATGTTCGCTTGCTGGGCTGTAAAGTGATTCGATTATTCGAGCTTTAGATTATACTCATCAAATTTCAGTCTATTACTTATTCCTTTCTTTGCTTGATGCTTTTATTTATTTAGGCTTCCTTTTGGAGGGCTTTGTGGTTAAGGAGTAAAGGAAATGATGATGGTCCTTTTTTTTATATTCTTGGTACGTAAAGTGATGATAGAACTTAATCGGACAGTGCAGGAAGCATTTCATAAGAGAAATAAATCGATTAACACAAAAGAATATCGAAATGAACTAGGTAAAGTACAGTCTGTCGCAAGTTATTACAGCGTTTGACCCCACACGTTTAGTACAACACGACAGCGAAATACATATTTTTAGATATATTAATTCCTCCGAGCAAGCCCATCGTTTAGCAGCAACATTCTTCACAGATCCAGCAACAGCATAGAGCAAACAGGCTGCAAAATTGAACATTCGTAGAGAGGATTAGAGAAAAGATACATAAAAGAAAGAGCCGAAGGAATCAAAGATGGGGCAGCCAAACAGAGTGATATTTGGCTTACCATCCTTCAATGAAGCCCCTCTCTCCCTTCTTCTTTGAACGAACAAACCACTTCTTCTTGCCCCCCGTGGTAGGTGGGTTCTCGGTTGGGTAGCCTTTGGCACAACAAGAGCAAAGCAAAACAGAGTCAGTTCACGAAAACACCGTTCAGCTTTAGCAGAGGACTAGGAACAAAACCCAAAAGTTAGCAGAGAGAGAGATCATGAGTACCAGGAGGAGGCAGATTCTGCTCGGGTTGTGGTGTTGCCATCGTGGAATCAAAAAAGACAGAAGGAACTGGGTATGATGGAGTTCTCTGAGCAGTGTCTTTCAAGGGATCGATGGATTCAAAACTTTTATGTGAGAACAATGAGAATGTGGTGTCTTATGGGTGGTGATGCCAACCTCTCAGGACGTGGGGAATATATATAGACATGCTCGTCCCTGATCCCATTGGGACAACTTTTCAACGAAACCCCGTAAGGCATCTTTAAAATGGATGAATGGTCGGCTTGAAGAATTTCTTTCCAGGGGAGGTGGATCAAGAACGTCCCTTCGTTTCATACAAACCACCACTTGTCAGCTTTTTCAAACGCCTCTCCATTAAATAAAAGAAGAAGAGAAGATCACGATCTGCTCTAAGATGCTTACTTAGCAAAGAGGAGAAAGCAAAAGGTGGACCCGGAGGCGCGAAAGAGAGAAAAAGAACAAAGAAGCTGCCGGAATCAATTAGAAAGTCCCAACAAAGCATCGTCATCGACGTGGAATCGACAGAAGGCACAACTGACGCGGAGTTGAAAAAGAATGGGTTTTCACACGAACCTCCCGAGGTTTTCGAAGGTATGAATATCCAATCCGAACGTGTGCATGTACTCACTCCACCATCTTTAGAATATATTCCATGCTGTATTGCTCCACTATTTGGCCCTCTTTACTTGAATTTTCTATCGACCATCTTCTTTTTTCCTTGTTCTTGTTCCATCCAATTCATATTAATTTTTAGCATTCTCAATCCTTCTTTAGCCGAGCGTCGGCAGATAATCAAGGTGGGGAGGGGGGCCGGTTTACGTTATCCAAGAGTGGTTGCGCGAGGCCTCGAATGACGGCGAAGTCGTGTTTCCCCTCCAGCTGACGCGTGTGTTTCCTTTGCGTCTGGGACCGAGATTGGCGACACGTGCGGTGATTAATACACGTAATCAGGCAGGGAAAGGCCCACATGAGCCCCAACGCGAAGAAACAAAACCGAAGAAATCGTTGCATCGTTCTCGTTTTGTCTATCTCTAAAAACACGGTTCTAAGTGTGAATGGATCTTTTCAGCAGCAGGATCGGCTTTTTCTTCCTGTTTTATTTCCTCTTTACTCAGTCGTCAGACGTCAGGATTAGGTTTGAGTCATTTCAGAGAGAGAGAGAGAGAGAGAGAGAGAGGAGGAGGAGGAGATGAAGAAGAAGCTGCTGATGCCAAGCCCCAGCATAAGAAGAGCACGGTGTCATGGGCCTGAAGGGTTACAACACATGGAACGTGGGCTTGCAGGAAAACTGTTGAGAACTCCAGAAGTCCTATGCCGTTTGTGAACAAGGATGGCTCATCATCCTTGAAGTGATGGACCAATGATGTAGAAGATGGCCTTGCTTCTGATATCATACATCACCAAATCCGGGTGAAATTGCTGGAAGCGACAGCCTCGGCTACGGATGAAGCGCTTGGCACGCCGGGCCCGGCTATATCTAGGAAATCGAATTGGATACCGTGGCTTTAGAAACCCTTGATGCCGATGATTCGGTGGTCCCGAGATAGAATTTGGCATGTAGATCGAGATTCCTATCGATGCATTGCAGATGGGGTGGGATCGAGGCCGAAGCTATTGGATAGACAGCATTCCCATGACCATTAGCTATTTGCTACAACCAACTTTGTCAGGGCTGGTTAAGCTATGGAATGAAGTGTTATCATTTTTAGAAGGTATTTGGCAAATATATCTCGTGGCCGTAACATGCGCAAAAACCATAGTAGTCTTCAGGAAGCTACTCATCTTGCTTAAGAGGCATGGTAACATTAAAATATATATGATGCCAATTATATACAGGGTTTTTGACTATTAAAAACTCCAAAATGATGTAAATGCAATAATTTTACCAAAAATTAATTTTTTGACCATAAAAAAATCGTAATTAATACACCTGTGACATTTACTCTTCATTAGTTTCCATTAACTTAGATTAATATCAAGAAAAACCACAAACCAATACTCCTATGATAAATAAATAATAAAATCTCAAATCGGTACACTGATGAACTGTCACATATTATCTAACTCAATAAGTACACTAATTTAAGAATTTTCGGGACATTAATCCTTACATAAATCAAACTTCTTTATAGCTCAGTTGCAAAACATCTTTTCAGAGTGCAGGAACCTTAATCATGCATGGTTCCTAATCCCTTCCAGCAGGACACACCAGGGGGCTCACATCCCTCATTGTACTAGCCAATAGAAACACTGTCCGCCCTGTAGCCTTTGGGACTGGGAGTAAATGCCTAATTTTTACTAGTGTCCCCTACAAAACAGACATCATTATTGTTCGCTTATCCCAAATAGACACAATAATCGTCCCCCCTCATTAGTTAGTGATGCTGACTGCGCTCAGCAACGTTTGGCCCTTCGCGTGACTTTTCTTCTCTGCCTCACTGTTGACCTACTTCTCATATTCAATCTTCGGGTGTTGCTTTCGGTCCCCTACTCATATATCACTGTCTGCATATGGAATTTGCCAGAAAGATCACTCCTCAATTCGCTTTCTCTCTCTTCGACCAAAAAAAAAAAAATTGGCCTTCTCTCTCTAGCCGGGGCTTGTTTATTTCGTTAAAAATGAAAGATTTGAAAAACATTTTCATGAAAATTATCGCTTATACTACTTGAAATGATTAGTCAACGAAAAATATCTTTATTATCGACGATAATTTATATATGAACATTTTTGTGAACAATAAAAATATTTTTCATTTATTCATTTTTATAAACGACACAAACGAGTATTGAATAGCCATTAACTCTCCCAAAGTTGTTGCTGTTGATTGAGGCATTGAAAAATTGGAGGCTATTTGTTCCAATCTCACCAGCTATGTGTAACTTGCTTTGATTCAATATCAACTATATAGGTTAAAAGTCTAAACTTAATGACTCGTGGAGGTTATAATATGTTTCTTAGGTCCCTGGGCAATGGAGCCTTTGCACTTGTGTTCCTGTATTATCAGAAAAAAAATAGAAGAAATTACCCTTCTCATACTATGGGTTTTGTTGAAGATTTTGTTGAAGATTGCGTCAGGGCACTTTTAAAGTGGCCATTTATAGTTTCCAGTACAATGGCTTATGGTAACACTTTCAAAATTGAAATCTTCTATATTAGATATGTTTATTTGGTGGTCTGATGGTAGTCGTTAATAGACTTAGGATTACTATCTTGTGATCCTATGCATCATATGAATATGATCATTCTTCTTATCTGCAAGGAACTGTAGCTATCTTTTTCTTTCTTTTTTTCAATTCTCATCCGACGAAGGAATGTGTTATCATCTTCACCTTTAAAATTTTCACTAATTCTTAATACCACGATGCTTTTCTTATACTTGCCAACACCATAATCTTTCACATGTAAATCTTAACTAAAATGTGAGTCAAAGTAAGAGAGTATATATTGTTAAGTGATCGTATGAGAAAACTCAAGATATTGATGCTTCTTAGTGATGTATTAATTATTAAGTACTTTGAAAGTTAACTATATAAATGCTGTGAAATGAAAATGCCTCGACTAGATAGATGTTATTCGATTATAGTACTTTGAAGGGTTAATACCATAAAAAACCTTAAAATGGTACGTCTATGACAAATTTACAGAAATTAATTTTTTGACCATCAAGAATCCCAAACTGGTACATCTGTGACAAATTTACCCTATGTTAGTTTTTGCTAAAATTTACCGTCAAATTGTTAAGTAACACATGGCAGTTGATGGTATACCAATTTAGAGTTTTACCCTCCGTTTGTCACATGTGTATTAGTTTGTGATTTTTCGTGGTATTAATTCAATTTAACAGAAATTAACTTAAGGTAAATTTGTCATAGTTTGAGATTTTTTGTGATAAAAAAATAGTTTATGATGAATTTGTCATATGTGTATAATAATTTGTGGTTTTTCGTAATATTAACCCTACTTTGAAACAAGTAGAAGTAACTTTTTAAAAAGTTACTATAAAGTGCTTCAACTTTCTCAAGAATTTGTGAAATAAAACTGAACTTACCTTACATTGAAGTTGTGGTCACACACGATCATACCAGACACCATCTTCTGCACTATCGAATTGGCTCTGGCAACCACCATCTCTCTCCTATCTCCCTCTCTCTCTCTCTCTCTCATGGCGTGCTTCAAAGACGATGATAATGAAGCATCATCATTAGCACCAAATTAACTGTAATTATGAATGTCAAATAATGTTACTAAAATACATAAATGCAGACATATACTATGTATATATGTATGTTTGTATGTATGTATTCTCTAACCTATTTGGTTTTAGTATCTCCTCCAAATAGCATCGTATGTAACTAATGCACCACATCTTATTGATAATGGAGTCATGTTAAAGAAGGGAATATTGTTCAATCACTTCTTAACTTATTGTAAAGATGCCGATTTAGTCACAATTTTTTCGATTATATCAATTGAGTCATAAACATCTGTGCAAAATTCTAATGTAGTCATTCTAGTCAATTTTCAACAGAAATCGCTGACAAGGCAGTGTGCCATGCAGGATGGCTAGTGATGATTGGACTGCCACATTATTGATTTTTCACGAAAATTGGTAGGAAGGATTATATTGAAATTTTGTACAAATATTTATGGCTCAATTCGCAAAATTGAAAAGTTTATAATTAAATTGGTATTCATACAATAATAGTTTTAGAACTGATTAGGTAATTTTTCTTGTTAAAGGATGTCACATGGAACTCGTTAAGTATGTTCATGTTGGGAGCGCGCAGCAAAATTTGATACCTACACTTGAAGAGATCGTTAAGAGGTAACCCATGTTCGAGCCCATCAACATATTTAATTAGACATACCTTCACTTGAAAACTTAACCTAATGAGTTATGAGTCAATTAGAATGTTGAGAGCATGTAGCAAAAGCCCGATACTTACACTCTAGAGATTTCTTAGAGGGAGCCTGAGTCGTAGTCCATTAACATATTTAGCCGAACTCGAAACTTTAGCCAATGAGTCATAAACCAATTAGGATATATTAACTACTCAACTTCACACCACACCACATCACACCAATTCTCTAATATGGAACTTATCTAACACAACTTGCCCGTGCATCCTAATAGTTCATAGGTAATATTTGTAGTTTTGGATGCATAGGCTATTATTGCTCTATTATGCTCTAAAATTTGAAATATTACCTATGCACCCAAAACTACAAATAAGTCTTGTTATTTGATTGTTTTACAAATGTCTCGAGGTCACTTGTTGCTAAAATCCTTGACGATAAATTAAGGATTCTCAACTACTAGTCTTCTATGCTAATAGTTTAATGCTAAACTGATAAAATTCCTGCCTAGGTGGAAGACATAAACAACTGCTTATAACTAGTATAAGGAAACTTCTATAAACGATTGAAGCATGTGCATAGAAGAAATCACTGAATCCACTTATCGACTTCAAGTTTAGGGTAATCGGCGACTGATTGGGAGATACATGTGCATAACACGAAAGAATGAGAATTTTCAAGAATGACGAACATAAGTCCCCGTGATTGTTCCCCAGATAAATGATCTGGAAAAGATCAGTCGTCTTCACAGTGATCAAGACATCGTTTGAGCATCGATCACGGTTTCCTTTTTGCTCGACGAATAACAATTCCTGGCAAACTTTCTCTTAGTCGTTCATAAAATCGAGAGATGCGGTCTTGAGCGGCAGTCTCACTTATTGTGAAAAGGAGAACGTAGGGCTGAATCTTTGTTAGTCCAACGAAAATGACACACCTTGAAACAACACTTCAAGAGTTAATTTCCCTGCTGGATAATCATGCAAAACTCGCAATTAGAAACTTGCAAACGGTGCGAGTTCCAGAAGATATCTGATAGAACAATGATATACTAGAATTTGCGCTTTCCATTAACTTTAAAACACCTAGGTTTTTTGCCTTGGGATCATGAATTAGCTAACTAGTTGAAAGAATCACCATATTCATGCCAGATAAAAAAAAAATTGCCAAATACTGTGTAACTCGGGATATGACAATTCAGAAGTTAAAGGAATAAGAGAACAGCGTCACTGCATAAGGCGATATTCTCACCATGTCTGCAATTTTCTGCTCTAAAGATGTGAAAACAATTTATGTGATGTAAATAATCTATAACAGCATAAAAGGAAAATATTCCAGTGAAATGAAACATTCAAAGTCACCAATGTGTTACCGATGCCAAAAATTGACTGAAAACATACATGCATGAAGGAATTTATGGCTGAAATACAGCCATCAAACTTGATTGCCTTTTTAATAAGGTTCGATAGACACTTTTCACTCAACCTTTGTAAGCCTGATGACAGCCTAAATTACAAACTATCGAGAATGAACAGCATGACACATGACAGCTACGCTGAAGTGTGAAAATTATTGTTTATAAACCAGCCTCTAGTGTAGAAGTTGTGATGAATCAATCGTTAAGATCATGAAGTAAGGAATCATAGATATATAGTTCTCCCAGAGTTTTTATGGGGGGAAATGAAGCAGAGTGCAAGACTCTTTCAACAAGATGCAATGAGAACAATCAGAAAAAAAACATTGACATTTGAATGATATTACTTATTTGAGGCTCATTAATCTACAATCATCTTGCAAACGGCAGGCACATGTTTAGCCTTCAAACAACATTTGCTCCGGAAGACTGCTAATTCTCATTGACAGCTAATAATGGCGAAAGGTATAGCTCGTGATCACAGGATATTAGTAGCTGCCACCAGAGGAGAATGTTATGCAATAACAATATCACGACTTAAAAACCGAGCGCCTATGATCAATCAACGAACAAATTATCAGCAAACTTCTATTGTCAAAATGAAGAACCTGCATAGCTTTGGGAGCTGCGTACTTACTGGGGATAAAAGCTAGGTATACCGAATATCTAACCTTAAATAGCTATCGAAAGTTTACCCACTTACGTAAATTAAAGTAGCAAGAACTACGCCGAACACAAGAACAAAGGGTCAGATCTGTGAACACGACTTTGGAGAAATAATGACAGCACACCTGTGAAGAAGATACAGTTTTCATCTTTCTTGCTGATTTCCATTTATCCCAGGTGCAAATCAGACTCAAACTAAACATACATACATACCCATTTGCACTTAAAATTAGCATAAGCCATAGGTTCTAGGGTTTTTGCCATGAAAATGTTCCTGGGAATAAGCAGGAGCAAGAAAAAGGCCAAAAAAGGCAAAGGAGGACAAAAAAGAGGATTACAAGGACGGAAACCCAGATTTGGGTATTAACCAATTAAATTAAGAGTGTGTCCTTTTTGGCCACACTCATTAGTTGCTTTCGTGCATGACAACACACCGAACAAATTGTCTATATTCAAATGATTTTGTTTAAATTCACTAGACACATCTATGGCCAATCGGACTTCCCCTCCCCCTAAAATGCCCCATGTATGGGGAGGGACAAAAAAAGCAGTAATATAAAAAAAGGCAAGAGACAGCTCATTTCCCTCATTAGATTAAAAGGTACCCATGTCCTAATAAAGCCCTATATCTTTAAAAAAAAAACTACATCTTGAAAGAGGAATAAACCCCACAAGCCTGTTCTGGTTATCTCAATATCCCTGCTTTATATATATATATAAATTTATATAGTTATTTTGTGCAATATAAGAATCGGGCTATGTACGTGTATAGAAAATGAGAAGGTAGGTGGGGAGAACAAGAAAATGGAAAAAGGACGAGCAATGAATAGGGACATAAACTAATTCAGATAGATGTACCATCTACCAATAAAAACACGAGAGCGTCGATCACAGGCCGGGGCTTGAAAAGATTGACCTTCGTCTCTCTCTAGCCTCTCATTCTCTCTATCCGACCGATCTCTTCTTCAACATTTGCAAGAACTCAGATTCTCTCCCCTTGTCCCATCTGACTGATCGACGACATCACGTCCCATCTATGAAATGGCACTTCCCTCTCTCTTCTTGATGTTAACATGATCATCCAAAGAAACCCTACAAGAACGAAGAAGCACAAACACCGCACGAGAGAGAGAGAGAGAGAGAGAGAGAGCGAATGAAATTCTATGAATCAGAAAATGAGCGTCTAATTGGAATTCTATGATATACTATTATATATGGATTTAAAGAAGATAATCTTTCAGTGTTTTTTTGTTGTTGGAGATTAGAGCTAAAACTCTGGACGGTGGTGGTGGTACAATGAAGAAGGGTCACAACCCACTTGCTGTGTCCTTTGCCTTTGCCTGTGACGGCCGGTCTCGGCTTCCTCACCGCAGTCCACTCCTGACCCCATTTGAGCAGCACCGAGATTGAGATAAACCATTCTTGAATCAACGTTCACATTGGACATGTTCCCTCCACTGCTTCCACTGCTATGCCCTTCACTCATTGGCGGGTTATAGATGCTGTTATTCGAATGTGAGGATGCGTTGGCGTTCCCTTCCTCACGCGAGATGACAAGAGCCGCTGACTGGACGAGCTCGAGGCAGAGCCGGAGCTTGTTGGGCTCAATGTGGGCCAGCCCCGGCACGGCCCCCTTGAAGAGGAAGTCGGAGGTGAGGGCACGGAGCACATCGAGCGGGGTGACACCATCGACAGTCCGGACGTTGGGGTCCGCATGGTGGTCAAGGAGGACCGCCACCATATCTGGGGACACCATCTCGGCTGCGACATGGAGTGGGGTCTTACTTGCCGGCCCCGCAGGGCAGTTCACATTGGCAGCCCCGAGCTCAAGCAGTGCCTTCACCACCTCCCGGCTGCAGTTTTCGACTGCGTAGTGAAGGGCCAGTGCGTCGTCCAGGTTGAGACCCTCCCCCATCACCATGAGCTTCACGAGCTCGACATCGGACGAGTCAAGGGCGCGCCGCATCCGCCGTATCTTCTGGTCCTCGAGGTCGGCGCCAGCGGCTGCGATGAGGTCATGGTGACCAGGGTGGTGGGGGTGGGGGTGAGGCATGAGGGATTGGCGGGCGAGGGAAGACTTGAGGCGTAGCTCTTCGATCTTGGTGACCACGTCGATGGGGAGGTGTTTGGCTAGTACTTCAGGTGGGAGGCCAGATTTGGCGACCAGGTGAGAGCAGGTGGTCCACAGTGGTTGCATTTCGTGCTTCCTTGAGGCTATTAGCACTTTCATTACGTCCTCTATCGAGGCCTTCTGGACCATGCTTGCCAATTGCTTCTGCGTACAATAAAATAGGCGACGAATCGAATAAACATGATGCGCAAAGATTTATGATTTTATCGGATCGAACTAATCAACATAACGTGAAAGAAAAACATAAGACTAATTATCTAACCTGTGTTCAATGGAAGATTATAGGGGAGCTATTGTGCAGAATTATGCTTGACAACTTTTTCCTTTTCCTTTTCTTTTTTTTTCTTTTTTTTCTTTTTGTTTTGAAATACTTAAATCAGAATGAAGAATTTGAACACCCAAATAGAGAAAGTGAATGTTTTGGGAAAAGTTGGGTTTGGTAAGCTTTTAACTGTGTGGGATGACAAGACAAGGAAGAGATCGATCCAAAAACCTAAAAATGGGAAAATTCTTAAGTTCTTGCCACGGAATTAGGGCGAGCCATTTGAAGAAACTCCATGTTCGTACATAAAATCAAACTCGCGGGGACGCAAGAACACCTTACATAAAAAGAAAAAAAAAAAGGTCACAGGAATTTGGTCTTTGAGGGATTAAAAGACACAGACATTAGAAGTACTTAGGATTCCTTCAATGTCTCAAAGGAGAGTCTGGATGGTGAGTGTTTTCAGTGTCACTCAATCACACAGAAAGTGAAGCCAAAAAATGAAAAATCCAACTGAAGCACACAAAAGCAAAAGCCCCTCCTCCAATCATCAACAAAAAACGTCATCAACCAAATCCTCAACAGCAAAATCTAATCTTACCTCCCCAGAAAAGGCCATACCAATCAACGCACTAGCGGGGGGGGGGGGTGGGAGAGAGAGAGAGAGACAGGGAGAGAGGGCGGGACGAGAAGGATATGAGAATTGGGACCTGAGTGAGCAATGCGAGCTGCTCGACACCGAAGGATCGGGCGGCGGCGAGGGTGTCGAGGGCGAGGTCGACGGCGGAGGTGCAATGCGTGTGCCAGCAGCCGCGCTCCCCGCAGTCAGGCCGGGGCTCGTGCTTCTGCGGCACGATTGAGACCTGCCCACTGTACAGGAACTGCAGCAGCAGCAGGAACACCTCGTACCCCACCGAGCTGACCGGGATCACCGCGGCCCGCGTCGAGGGCGGCGCGGCCCTCGAGCCCGACCCGGAGGATGGATCCGAGGAGGGCCCCCCGGGGGACTCGGATCCGCAGAAGAACTTGCGGAAGAAGAGGCTGCGGGCGGCGAGGATGCAGCGGTGGGCGTGGACGAGGCGGCCCTCCACGCTGAAGGTGACGTCGCTGAAGGCCTGCCCGTTGATCAGGAGGTTGAGGTAGTCCAGCGACAGGGATCTCAGCGAGTCCTCAATCGACATCCTCTCGTTCTTGATTTCCCGTCCAAGAAGCGACCGCGTTGCTGTTTCTTTCTTGTTTAGGGTTGAGAGAGAGAGAGAGAAGATGGGGACAGAGAAGGGTCAAGAGGAGGAGGTGGAAGTATTCATGTGGGGTTTGCAAGTTCTGTTGGGAGTGTGATCAGAGGAAGAGGCGAGATTCTTCCATGGAGATGGAGATGAAGATGGAGATGGAGAGTGGAGGTGTGTGTCGATAGATATTTTGGTGGAGAGAGAGAGAGAGAGAGGAGAGAGAGAGAGATTGAGTGAAGCAACTTGGGTGGGCATTCTGGGCGGCTGAGCTTATTAAAAGGGCGAGTTTATTTTATTTATTTTTGCAATAAACATTTGGCAAAAAATCAGAAAATATAAAATAAACGAGAATACTGTCAGGTATGCCTTTATGGGTTTGTAAATTAATGTGACCGATACTTCATAAATACTGGATCGCATAAATTTTTTCTAGAATCGTAATATCTAGCATTTCTCGTATAGACAATGACCTCTATATATATATAGCAGGATAAGCTGACCCGGAAGAGAGAAAATTACCGGGATAAGGGGGGAGGAGGATGATCACATATACAATTATTTGTCTGAACGCTTTCCATTGACCAAGGGAAGGGGAGATGTTTTGTCCTAGCCCTGAAGGTTTGACCAATGACATACCCGTGTTCGTGCCCTAGTTTTGAAAATTGAATTCCTAAAAAGGAAAACACGAACTTTAACTCATATACATATACATACATAGATATGTGTAAGTATAATATCAGCATGTGTAAAAGGGAGTTGGCACAATTTTCATTTTTATTTTTGTTTGGTTTTGACTATATGCAACCAAACCGTGTGTTTATTTGTGAGTGGACGTAAAGCTATAAGGCAAACCAACACACGGTTGCCTTAGCTTTACGTCCACTCACAAAAGAAAGACCCCCGTCTTTTGCACTTAGTCCTCTTTTGTTAAATTTACTTCATGCCCTCTCAAAAGAAACATACTCCTCCTCATCATGTCGTGGTATATTTTTTTCTCTTCATTTCCTCCCGTCTTTTGTCACCTTAGAGTACGAGATCTTTGCACTATTACCCCTAAATTCTGATGATTACTGCCTCGATCACTCAATAATTAAGGTGTTGATTGCCAGGCATTAGAGGAAAAACCTTAAAATTCTATTCACAGTACAAGTTCAAAAAGGAAAATATATCTTTCAAATAACTTTATTTTACGCACTATAATCTCATAATGAAAGGATTAGGAATATCATATCGTGCCTTTGATAATCCAAATTCTATAGTACTTCACCGGATTCTTTTTTATGTGCCTACATATGTTTAAGCATGATATTTTGAGTATATATTTACAAATAATTAACTGCACATAAAATCAAACGGATTGTTGAAATCAGTGTTCAAAAAGACTTGGAAGACATAAATGAGAAAACATATAAAAATTCAGTACATTGGCTTTAAAAGAGTATGGGCAAAGAGCCACCAAAAACTCTAAACTATACTTATTGTGGCACATTTATTCTAATCTTTTTTCTATGATACCAAAAAAAACCAAACTTGTGATGCATTTATCTTCTATCAAATTTTTGTCGGTGAGAATAGTTAATAATCTGCTTACATGGACTCCAAAAAGCAAACGATATTGACATAGCGCTCATGTGATTTTTTAGCAGTAGCATATTGTTCCGTGGAGCTGTTGTTTTGGTTGAAAAATTATCTAATGAAACCTAGACGTAAATGCATCACATAGGTACGAGTTTGAGTTTTTTTTATGTCACAAGAAAAAGTTTAGAGTAAATGTGTCAAAATAAATGTATCATAATTTCTTTTTCTCAAAGAGTATCAAGCAACTTCGTTTCTTTTTTCTATCCTTGCGGCATGTTTGGCAAAACATCCTTAACCTAGGTAGATCTAGTTTTAAGTTTGCTAGTTATTGATTCTTTGTAACCTCGAACAACAATCATGGTCATGGATTTTCCTCCCCTATATCGGTTGATGGTCTCTCGTAATCTCAAGTTGAAAGGCAAAAATAATATAACGTTTACAGATTTGCCTGAATTTATTTCTGTTTTTTTTTTCCATTTAAATATTGCCACTTATGCACTTCGATTTAAAAAATAATAATAATCCAAAACTCTTAAGACTTTCACAACACTCAAAAATCAACATGTAGATCCACACATCAATTTCTAATAATTTCTGAAATTGGGTGACATTTTAAAGAATTTTTTTGGCCAAATAAAAAATTTACCTTTTTTTTTGTGTGATCGAGAAAATAAAAAATAAATAAGGAATTTAATCTGAAATGGGTCACATCAAGTCCCTCCAAAAAGAACAGTGGAGAAAACAAAACGCCATTTTCTACGTGCACCCCTTCGACCCTCGGGGAATTGAATGGTGCTCTAACCTAATTATTGTTCTTTCCCCAATTCTCAAGGAGGATATTTAGGGACTACTAGCAAAAATGCGCGACCATGCATTCAATTCTGAGCATGTGCATCATCGATGTCTCCATTATTTTCAATGTAAGCTGCTTTGGACAGATGGGATGTTGCTCACTAACTGATTGTGCATTTAATACTCAAAGGATGAGAAGTTAACGCACAGTGATCTGCTTTTCATCAGATCATAATGACCTAATCCATATAAAAAAAAGTTTGTCTCTCTTGTTCAAAATCACACGAAATCATCCAAATCAAAATCCCATTGACAGGTTCTAATCTCCTGCATTTTTAATGAGTAGAGAGTAATGTTAAACATTCGGATTAAATGAGTATGCTAACTAAAACGATATAATAGAATTACATTTTACCGACACACAAACGTTACTAAGTAAGATTGACTTTACATAACATCTATATCGTTCGAAAGGCTTTCTGTGCACATGTGCATACGCTTCTAACTCATGTGATGATCGTCGATTTCATTTTGATTAGTACCCATAAAAAAAGGACCCCAAAACGAATTGCATGAGAGTTCGATTCATCCTTCACTAACAAGAAGAGTAGAGAGAAAGGGGTCGCGTGCACGTGAGGAAGGGCCTGGCACGTGCGGGGGATGGGCCGAAAGACATTGGCTCAGAGTTTTTAGATTAGTGGTCGTAAAGCCACAAAACTTGTCAGTTGAGTGGCAGTGGGGAGCAGGGGGAGAGAGAGAGAGAGAGAGAGAGAGAGAGGGTTTTGGTCATTCCTCCCCTGCCTTCCCTTCCAATTCGTGACCGGACCCCGAAACAAATCCCATCGATTGACAACACATCACTGACTGTCGTTTGATTTCAAAGACCTCCGATTTGACGTTTGACTTGTCTTGTCACCTGCCCCCACGCACACTCAAATTGCATCATCCCCCATGCCCTAGCGCGACGGATAGCTACGAGGTCAGTGCTCGTATCCCTGTATACTTTTCTTGATATTTATTCGGTGAATTTTCTCACTTCTTCGAGTTGGAAAGCCGAGTGATCATCCCGGTGAATAAAATAGGAACACAAATGTGAATTGGTAATCATATATCGAGTGGTACATAATGTTATATTGTACTATATATGATAATCATCGTGCCGTCTCGCATATGCATATATTATGAAATCGAAAAATGCACCGTTTGATGAGATGTTGATGTCGATGATCATGGCCGGCTTGGGTCCCATGGGGGCTTTGAATGATTCCCCATTTTGGGGTCTTCTGCCTAACCCCCCACATGCACGCAACATACATGGGGGAGAGTATTTAAGATCTATGCCAAAAATATCAACAAATGCAGCACTCTTTTTAGCCTCAGCTGTTCTTCCAATAGTATTAGAATCGCGACAAAATATTTCGTTGTGCCTTAGGTCTTGGTGAATAAACATCATAACGAGATAGTGATAGGCCTGGAATTTCAACTCAAGCGGTTGAAATAAGAACTCGACCAATAGCTCAATCTAAAAAGGAGGTGCGGTGTAATTGATATAATGCAACAGTTTTATAGAAAATGGTAGATTTTAATGAAAAAAAAAATATTTGACAGCTAGTGATCGAGGAGGAGGAGGAGGCGGCGGCGGCGGCGGCGGCGGCGGCGACGGCCACTACCCCTCCCAAATGGCCCCTTGGGTAGTTGCTGGAAATGGCGCGCGCGCACACTCTTTACTGCATCAATTTCTTTGTAAAAAGAAATCTGAGCAACGAGATTTCTTACACTTAACCCTAAACAAGAATCATGTCCGATACCCATTACAATTTTCCAAGGCCAGAACAGTTGCCATATGTCCGATCTCTTCAATTTTCAGGAATGATCAAATAGTACACTCGCGTTAGTTTCCGTACATCAGATTAAATCCACCTTAAAGATAAGCCACTAATGTTTGTTTTTATTCTATTTTGAAAACATGGGCTATTTATACTAGGGCGTAGCGAAATCAAAACGACTCACTTTCTAGAGATCGATCAAGATCTCATCTTTATAAAGCACAGAACCAAGTTTTTACATAGACCTATCTATTCTGATATGTTAGTGCTTTTGTGATGATTTTAATGAAAGAATAATACTTAAAACTCTCGATATACGAAAAGAAATTTTGTCGACCAATGTTTTAGGGCACTTACTCAGCAATCGAATCATAAATAGTTGCAATATCATTAGAATATGGTATCTACTCTCAAGTGTCGGAATTTAGGGTTTGACCCAGAAAAAGGAGGGTTGATCTGATCCATAACGTTATAACACAGAATAATTTCTTTTTCTCGAGGATGTGAACATATAAATAATCAATCTAATGGAGTCTAACCTGCGTAGCACGTTCAAAAAGAAATAAGATAATCAGGTGCCTCAATTTCCAAGAAAAGCTACGAAGAAAGGACCTCAATAACATTTATTCTCTTCATGTACACACACACATATATATATCTATTATGTACGAAGATGCTCGCAAGATTCCATCAAATTACTTTTTCGTAGCGGGGTTCCTTTTAGGGTAATATGATTAATGCATATTGCAATTGAAACAATATTTTCCTTAGATATAATGCAAGTTGGTACAAAAGCATGTGAAAATTTGTTCCCTATGGGGATCAATTCCTCCACCATAGTCGCTGCACTAGGGCACAATCCTCCAATTGCATTCTTAATTCCTCGCCCATGATTCAAAATATCATCGATTGTTTAATTGTCCCGATTTATGTCTCTTTCATAAGTAAAAGTTATAAGGCATGTCATCTGTGTTTTTTGAACCCATGAAACCCGATTCTAGTAGGTTTCTTAGTTTAAGCAGTTTAAAAGGCTATTATACTATGGCTAATCTAGCTTACTACTATCCTAAACATCGGCAAAAGCCAAGAAACATAGTATGCTGCCAGTCCATATGAAGGCAACTCTCTTGGGCTATGCAAGGGCGTATTATCTCGATGACTAGTCTACAAGTAACGATGGAATTATTAAATCAATTTTCTAAACCCGTCTTAGTAGATTTAGCATTTCTCTTAATTCGTTAGGATTGTGTCTAACAAGAAGAATACCCAACATCATTATAAATAAGTGAAAAATAAAAACAGAAAGCCAAGAAGCCAGCTGGCTTCTCCTGCCAAACACCCAGTTTGGCAAGAGCATTAGCCAGAGACTTCACATCCAGCTTGTTTCCCAACCTCTTAATTATGCAACCTTTTGCATTATTGCCTTATGTTATACGCGTGACATAAAATTGGAAGAAAAAAAAAGAGTGGAACATACGTACTTATTATATCATCGCATATGTTGGATTTTCTGATCGACATCTTTCTTTCTTAGAAGACCCCTAGAAGTCAAATAAAAGCCATGTGCCCCTTAATTTATCCTCTCATGATATGTCATCTACTGCCTCGATAGATAGGTCTAAATGATTCGATTTGTTCAAAACCCTCCATTGACCACGAAGTCTTTGGAAGATACCAGTCGCTTGGCAGCTGAAAATGAACTCATGAAAGCTTAGCTATGGCCAATATTTTCTTCATCAATCATTGACACGACGGCTCCAAATTTCGAATTGAAAATTCAAACACTCAGGCCCAACTTTTGCTTGTCCTCCGAGAAGTCTCTTGTCGATTCCTGACCTAGCACTTCACTTCCCACACATATTTATCTATGTGATGCTTATTGACAAGCACAAAGGAAAGGCCACGTTACGGGTTCCTTATAGTGGAACTCCTAAATTGAAATAATAATGGGAAGAAGAGATAATTTGAGGAAGTTGAAGGGGGGCAAAAACACAAATGCATGGTGAGATGTCCAACCGATTCATTCATGTCATTTGAATGGTTACAATCATGGGGATGGGGTTGACTTTTGACTTCTTTCTTTTTCGTTTTGAACTTGGGACTTTGGGGAGGCCATGGAAATTGTAGGACCCCACCCTCAATTCTCTCCTAAAATTAATGGTTGCTGAGTTGGTGATTAGATGTATATCAAGCTGGCTTGAAAGGATGGCCAATTCCTTATATGGGAAGTGGGTGTGAGAATGAGAGAACATATCACTCAAGGTTGTTGGTGTTGGGGGGTGAGTGATTGTAGGGTCAAAATGCCCACGTTCAAATGTTGTTATTTCCCATTTTGTGGTTGTGGAATGGAGTTGAGTCAAGCTCAAAAAGAAATTGCACGATTCCACCAATTAAGGTCCTCCTAGCAGATCTTCTCTTTCATCTATCTCCCCAAACTCTCACATGTAAAAGGTCAAAAAAAAAAAAAAAACCATGGAAAGTAGAAACCCTAATGGGTCTAAAGAGGTGGCATGTGGGAGGTGGCACACTCTCTCACTCCCTATGGAAGGTTGGCAAGCTTTGACCCTTGGTGAAGTGACCGGTTGACCTTAATGTGACAAACACACTTTGAACAAGAAAGATATGAGAAGAAACCTCATGATCTGATATGCGGAATAGAAAGATGGCATTGGCCTTTGTGGGATTCGTCTTTGTTAGAATGATTAGACTTTGACTGATCATGTGAATGACCATCTATTTTCAATTGTCGCGTCTCTCTCTCTCTCTCTCTCTCTCTCTCTCCATATAACCCTTTAACTCCTTGCTTCATGGGGGCATATATACCGAGCACAAATGGGTATTTGCTTCCACATGTTATATTTTTCCTTATTGGTGAGATCAAAATCATTCCTGACCATTAAGCCAAGTACTCAATTAGCTCATTGATAGAAATGAAACCACTGAAAATTCCATGAAATGATATGTTTCATTCTATTTCTTTGATGGGGAGGACAAAGTGAAAAGAAAGAACGGGGAAAAATATGATAAACCCATGTATAGTAAATAAAATTTGGCGACATATGATTATTGTCACCTCATGTCCTTAGATTTTATTTGCTCGCTAGTACGAGTTTTTTTGTACAACTATATGTATCGTTGCATTTTTTCAGCTCCATTATATAAAATGGGACGAAAGTTGGATCACACCCTCCCAAGATAATTCTGCACACACTACTTCCAAAACTCACCTATCTTGGAACCCTATCTCAAGCACATTAGTTTATACCATACGCGGATTCGAAGCATTAAATAAAGTTGCATAAGACAAAACTGAGAAGGGAAACGATCCGTCTTCTATGGGTGACATGAATGATATGGAGTGCCAAGAAGCCGGTCCGCGCTTATATGTGGTGGACATTAGGAAAATGCCTAATAAACAATCTCCAAGCAAACAAATTGAACTCTGTCCTTTCTGATCCATCACCGGGCCAAGCAGCTAAAGATGCGGAAATTAAAATGTTAAAAAGTTGTTTTTTGTTCGTTGATTTTCACAAATTCTGCAATTACAAAGAGTCTTCTTGTCGCTTTCACCCAATTAAGGAAAAAAAAATTAGGGACTTAATTTATTTTTAATAAACTTTTTCATTGTCGGCATCAATGGTTCCATATTGATTGGAGAACTGATCAGTACTAGATTCTTTTAACAATGCGCGCTTAATGTGGCATGATACTAGTTTTTAAAGCTTTCCTCGTACTAAAAACCAGCAGTAATCTTTCTTAGTGATGTCTAATGACAAAGGCCTTATTTCAAATGATGTATTTTGCTTATAAGAGCTAGGTTTTCGTATTATATCCTTTTTCCCTCCCTTGAAGATGTTGAATTAATGTATATGTAGAGTGATATTTATGGTAGTCTATCTCATCAATATGCATCCGAGACCTGCATTTATTAGTCGCAGGTACTTTATTTGAGATGGTTACTGACCAAAGAGAGATTAAAGAAAATAATCAATCAAGCATTTGCTCTGAACTTCATATCCCGAGCGAGTGGGGCCTTGGAGGGATGAGACTTCTTTGCTTCGTTGATAGCCTATATATTACAAATTAACTCCCGCTTTGGGTTGAAACCAGGATTTATCAAACCCTTATTTCAAATGTCTGATTGATCATACATATGGTAGATATTTAAGATAAAAAGTACAAAATGAAAATTTAGGCATAAGGTCCTAATCTTTCGGCCAAACGGAACGTGACAATTCTTTTTTTACTCAAATTGGGTCATCGGAACATCAATCTAATCCTAAAATAAGTACGACTGAAACCCTTTGACCTTTACCAAATTAAGGCAAGAGTTCCATCTCATGGAGGACCAAACTATGTACGAAAGAGAACAACCCCACCACATGGAATTTTGGGGCAGGATCACTCAATTAGATTGGCAAGATTGTGAGAACTCTTTGTACGCACGCGCGCACGTTATTTCAATTGATTATAGATGGTCGTGGAATTGATACCTAAGTCTGCCATGATCACTCAATCGTTGTTAGTTTCATAATTGAATGCGGCTGTTCATGGGATGTATTCCTAGCCTCACATGAGCCGAGACAAAATCATTCTTTACAAACAAGCAACTCTCTCTCTCTCTCTCTCTCTCTCTCTCTCTCTCTCTCTCTCTCTCTCTATCTCTTCTTTTCTCGTCATCTTTTTCACTGATTGTACAAATCACCTTTGACCAAGACTTGGAAATTAAGAAAACTCATTGGGTCCAATAAGAAAGTACGATTAAAAACATATTTAGGTGCCCAAATTAACATTTGCTATTCAGTAGGCTTTCTAACTTTGTCCATGACACGGAGTTCTTCTTCAACCAGATGTTTGTGGGACTATGGCTTTTAGTTTGTTGCCTTCTCTCTGACTTTTAGCATTTGTTATAAAATAAATAAAGCCTTCAACATTATATGAATATTGTCTCGTTCACTCCTTCTATAATCTTTAGGAAACTAAACAATTCTCTAAGTTCCTTGAAAGTAAAAAGCATCCATAAAGCCTCCTAGGAGAGCACCTTGGATTTCTTTAAGTAGATTAAGATCGGTTTTGAAGAATTCCTACTGAGTGTTAAGGTGAGCTTTTTATTTTCATAATATGGAGTATCTAAATTGACTAATTTCCATAAACATGCGAACCGCTTAATTCAAGTGCATGGGTAAGACACGACCCGCCGGAAGGCATCAATGGTCCTCGAAATTATTCTGAGTGGGAGATGTTGGGGTTCGATAAAGAGATTTGTTGCATCTAAAAGTAAGCTAAGACCCGATCATTCCCTTTCGGGGCCAACTTGATAGGCTTTTATTAGGTCTAAAATATGACCAACTTTGTATAAATGCCCATTTGCAATCCATCACATATCAATTTTGTTGACCAATCTCGATGGATGTAATCATTTTGTTTCAAATGTGGAAGTAAAGCTAATGGAGCATTCTTGTGTCTGTCCTAAGTTCATAGAAGCATGATCAAGACATAAGCTCTAGAATGTTAAATAAGTCGGATTTCGTATATGGATTAGTCGATGAAGATTCACTTTATTTGGGTTCAGAAGACCATAAATTTACAATATATATGTGTATTAATTTATAAGATTATGTTGAAATAGTTTGTTATCATGAATAGATTTGATTCTTAAATATGAGAAAAAATGATTGTTGATATTAAAAGTGGTGATGGTGGGGAGAAGGTATCTACTCCTATGAGATGTATTGATTGGTTATCTATAAATAGAATTAAATATTATATGTTCAACGCAACTATTCAAAATAACTTCTTCTTTATAACTCTCTCTTCTTCTCTTTTTAAACACTCAACTATGATAAAACATTTAAGGTGAAATTTCGAAAGAGAAATTGAGTAATTGTTGAACTCATTTATATTCGGTTTTGGTGTATATCCTGGAGGTATATTCGTTCTAAACCGGGTAGCAACAATAGTAGAGGCAAATAATACCTAAATGATAGAGATTGCCAATGCATATTAAAGATCATAACCATTGCTCTATTTTTGTTAGCAATTAAAATTCCCTAATTGACTATAATGACATTACATTTTAATAGGCTAGTTTTTTCACCTGTGCATAAGTTTTTGTTTATATAACTACAATTTTTTGCTGTTATTTGATAACATGTTACGATTGGAAACCATATGACATAGCTTCTTAATAGTTGTTATTAACTATTGCAGTTGTGGAAATACCATATCTATGAGGAATTTGTCAATTAATATCCCTTTCACAATCACAAACGTTACTAGAAATTCATATCAAATAGATCCTAAATATGCTTTTGAAACTCTTGTTAAATGACTCGATGGGGCAATATGGTGACACGGGTTCTTCATCCTTAAAGTGAACTTTATTATAGATAAGAACTATCTAACTACCATATTATGTTCATGTTGGATTCCAATATTCGAATGTCATCCTTTCGAATCAAAGAATCACTAATCAAATTGAAGAATAATTGCATTTGCAAAATCATTTCAATGCTATTCAGGATAAAATTGAATGGACCTTTTTTCAAAAGAAATCATTTAATCATAATGTTTACATGCGTTTCTATTTTGCCAATGGAAAGGAATCTAATAATGCATTCCCTAAATCAAATTATGCTACAGTTTACATCTCTCTAAATTGATATGGAACTTTTGACAATATATTCTTTTCAATGAAATTAACATTGCATTGTCCTCCTGGTCATAGTAAAATGTCATAGTGAAAATGTCTAGCTATCTTTATTTTTCTTTTTTTTTGGCCATCCGTGAAACATCGCGACTTTCGCCTCCGCTGCGGGCGTGGGATTAATCACCCCAGTGGTTATTTAATCTTTACTTAGGTACAGAGAAATGCTGTAATTTGTAAAGTGGGTCGCAAAATGTCTCTGAAAAGTACACTAGAATAATTGTAACATTTGAGATTGGCGGGCAACGAGCGTTAATTGGGGAATCCGCTTGATTTGACAAGACGGGAGTGAGTGCAGGTGACGAAGTTGATGTAGACAGATGACCAGACTCTTTCAGCGCCCTCTCTTCTTGAAAAAAAAAAAAAACTAAATCAAATTCTATCAATTATTTATTTTTTCTTATCACATATTAATTTTAGCTGGACTTTTGTACCGAACTAAATCTAACTTTTCAGTTCTATCAAATGGAAGAGGTGATGTAGCATGCCACTCGACCGATTTTCTGAGCTCCTGACAAATTCGGTGAAAAGGCTGCATCATGGTACTGATTTTTTTTCGTCGGATCGTGGAACCAAATTAAAAGGTGAGAAATAATGCTTAAAGTGAGACACATGATTAAATGGGTGTAATCAAGTAGATATTAAATTAAAAATCTAAAGCCTAAAATATCAACGTCAATTTTTAATTTTTGAAATCGAGAATTGATCCTATTAACTTTGGAATTGATGGGGGTATTTTTTTTTTCTTTTGTTCCATTTTATTATATGTATATGTTAAATATGAATATAATTCTTTGTACTCAACAATAATTTGTCAAATATATTCGATTTCAATAAATATCTTCCATTTAAAAAAAAAAGAGTGAAAGAATTTACTCGAGGATAGGGATAAATCAATTTAAAATTAATTTAGTTACTGTTTCATGCTTCAAATTATGGGTTTTCAAATAAAACCTACCGGTTGAAAGTATATAATTCGGAATTAAATTAGTTAAAATTGATTAATAATTTTTGAGATCGAGAACTGGGTCAGACCCCTTTGATTTGGGACGATTCTCGAATTAAACCAGCCTGATGGTGCATCTCTAATTGCAAGAGATTTATATCAACAAGTGTTCATAGCACACTTGGTTTTGCCGAAGAGGCAGAGGGGAGGCAGCCTAAGAGCGACGAGGGGGATAAGGAACGGCCGAGGCTTCCTGGGAAGGCGACACGTATGTCCCATGAACAGTCACCGTCGACTTCCCCTCCCTGCCTCCACAGTAGGGTTTTGCCTGTTCGACGTAATGACGCCTCCTCAGTCAATCCTCTGCACTGATTCTCATAAAAGGGCAAAAGAAAATGAAAAAAAAAAAATATGAACAACCCATCTCTCTCTCTCTCTCTCTAATGGATGTTCTTGTTTGCTTGTCACTCAAGAGCCGAGGCTCAAAACTCAGAGCCTGGCTCATTCTTTTTGCTTAGCTTGTCGAATCGTCTTCTCCTTTCTCTCTTCTGCTTCTGATGGCGTCTGAGTTTTCCGAGGTTCAATTTTCGTGTATCTGCTAAGAGGACTGATCACACTGAGTCAGTGCAGTGTCGTTAAACTCGAGTTAGGGTTGGCTTTCCGACTGACAAGTGGGGTTCATCAAGTGACATGATACGAAACGAGTACAGAGCAAGTGGCGTTTCCGTCACTTCGAATTCAAAGCTGCCTGACATGACATTGCTTGGACTTTGACCGGTTCATCCGCAGATCCGCCAAAGCGTCCAATCTCTTTCAAGCCAAGGCCAAAAAGAAGATGGTGGTAATAAAAATTAAAAAAGAGTCGGCAGGAATTCAGTCCTCGACGTTACTCAGACGGAAACTTCACGGAAAATTGTGAACCCCAAGTTGAAAGAAAAACCAGAGTTGAAGAAAGAATGGTGGTGCTATGAAGTCATGTCATATATGATTCTGTACCCAAAAAAGGTTAATTGATTTCACTAGCGCTAATGTGCTTGCATTTTGATCACACGTGTAATTGACAATCATGCATGAAGTTCAAAAAATCGTATGGAATTATGATAGTTGTGATTTGTTGTAATGGTCGTATTTGTTTTACCTTTGATTCAATCATTATGTTAAGAATCGGATTCAAATTATCGACGTGGTAATCTTTCTTTGTAAAGGAGTACTTTCCATTTATTTATGTAATTTGCCATATATAAATTTACTCAAGTATCTTTTTGAGATACATTTCTAATTTTAATTTTTTTTTGTCTTTTTATAAGCTAAAAACAATTAAGCTCTATTACCACCCCATGTGGTGGCCGTGCTGGCTTGGGTTTCCATCCCCCTCAAGAAGGGGACGGGTTCAAACCTCAGCGTGCATCCGCTAGTGGTATTAAGTGTGATGCCGTGGTGGTAGGTCCTGCGCTAGCGTCACCGAGGGTTTTACGGCGCGCCTGTTGGCTGCAAGCTGGTTTCTCCTGTCTTCAAAAAAAAAAAAAAATTAAGCTCTATGGTAACAATATAAGCTCAATTCCTCCACACAATTCCTTTAACCTGATTTTTTGAACTAAGCAAGGCCTATCTGAGTTGATCTTCTAAGGGATCTGTCAGATAACGCATGTGATCAGGCTTATGAGGCTCACAGGTTCAAGCTTGGCGCGCTTAGGTAGTGCCTTGTAAAATTTGAGTTTGGCTAGGCTGACTCCGGTCCTTTTAGCCTTAGCTCGTGAAATCGACTTATTTGTAATTATTATGGTCATTCAAATGACACTTTTTTAGATAAAGGGAAAATAAACGAGGTTCGACCAAATTTAAGTAGCAATCACTTTCCTCCATACCCATTATTCGTTTCGCATTATATTATGAATGATGATGTAACTTTTTTGGGTTTTACTTCTATGACCCATCCAAGATGAACCTTTATTAGGGTAGCTTATGATAGGATTGAGGGAACATAATTAATCTGGTCGGGTTCTTTGGATTTCATGGATTAGTTACGAAACGATTATCTTTCTTTTTCCCTAACTTTAGAGGAGCAGAGCTAGGACCAGAAATAGTGAACTCCCTTTTTATGTCGACGAGATCCCAAAAGGAGCAATTTATTATACTTTAGCTAGTTGGATTAATTATATGCTCGCTTTTTCTTGATGGGGACTGAAGGAATATTTAATTTGTTCATGTGATTATAAAAATTGCAACAAATTGTGTCATAAAGTGCGTAGGTCTAGCTAAGCATTCTTCCAATTTCGAGACAATATTGATTAACCACTCTCGTTAAGGAAAAATAGAAAAATCAGCGGTCCAATCTTAAACTTGTTTTCGACCAAAAAAAATATAATCTTAAACTTATATCCTCATTATTCTACGCAAATCACAGATCCAACATAATCGAACTCCTCGAAAACTACAATGTCAATAATTTTAACCAATAAAGAAAGTTTTGCACCAAAATCATAATTTCTTTTTTTCTTTTTTTGCATTGCTCAAGAAAGTAAGGTGAAGAAATTATTGCAACACTTGAAATGGCCTCCTGCTTTGCATCATAGAACGTGCAAAAGTGCCCGAATTCTCCACGTCACTCGAGGATTTTAGTCACGTATCGGAGACCGGATTCTTGGGCCAACCCTTTGCTCGCCTCAAAATGGCAAGTTCTTGGATTTGTTCCTCAAAACGGAACTTAAATATGTTGCTCCTTTCCCCCCCGCATTATAAAATGGGGGAATTTGGGAATAGTTTAATTTTAAATTACAGACTTAGCAAGTGGAAGTGGTGGCGGATCTGGCAAAAAGCTCCAAAAGCATGATTATGCTTTTGCTTTAAAAGGACATATTTAGGAAGAGTAGAGAGAGAGAGAGAGAGAGAGAGAGAGAGAGAGATTTGTGCTAAAAGTTTCAAGTTTACAAGATATAACATACTTTATTAGTAGTAGCAATTAAAGATGCATGCTCCTCCAGCTAGAAAGGGTTGGCATATCTCAAAATCTTATCAACTTTTAACAGTTGAGATTGTACCCCCTTGCCGCTTAAAATAATTTAGGCTAGTCGTTTCGATTTCGCAACAATGGAATACATCATCATCTTTGTATTGATTTATATAGTTTTCTCGAATATTGCTAAAAAAATTTGAATAATGCACTTTTTAAAGAGAAAAAGAATAAACTATCGACAGTTGTTCAATTGGAGACATCATCCACCGGCATGCAATTGATCATGCTAGGCACAACTATTTTAAGATAATTAGAAGAGAAAAGAAATAAGTATGATAAGGACACAAGATTTGTACATACATACGGTCATGTTGTCTTGGAAAGTTATGGAAGAGAAAGTAGAGGTACTCAGTCCCCACGCCATGAAACACACGACAAGCTTTCATGACAAGATTAGCATCCAATGAAAGAAACCCTATTTTAATCTCTCTCTCTCTCTCTCTCTCTGCTCAAAAGAGCGACACAATTCATCATCTTTTCCTCCACATCACTTTCACCATTTTTCCCGAACTTTCTCGGACTAGATCTCTCAAGTGACAGGGCGAATCATAAGGAAGATGTTTCCATATGATATATAAGTAATTAATAATTAGGCCGAAATCATGGATATTTTATATGTAATTATATATAAATATGTTATTGTTATCATTTGAGGTTCAATGAATGGACCTCCAAAGGAAAATGAAGGAGACTATAGTTGAAGGAGCAAGCACTTTTTCTTTTCAAGAGGAGTAGATTTGAGAAGGCATTCATTGGTGAAATTTCTTTTTATCTATGGTATCTTAAAAAGTAGATGGCAACCATAGACTAATGATGAAGTCCTCACGAATGTTCCACTTAATTCTTTTTCTTTTCTTACCCTAGAAAATATTTTTGTGTTCCCATTTTCAACAAGCTGGAAATAGTTTCTACTTTTCGGTATAAAGTGGGATAAACCAAGAAAGTGGTCTATAAACTCCCTTAAAATTAGAGGTGGAGGAACTTGAATAGGCTAACTTTTTGAATAGTTAGCAATGATTCTACAAAATTTTACATAATATCTAAGTAAACCAGTCAAATGGCTGGGCCAGGTTGAAAATAGCCTGACTCAAATTTATTCACATCTATACAATACAAATATAGTGACTTATACTTGATCTCTTTTAACATCCATATTGTTTTGAGTTTTATTATTTTAAAAAATTTATGACCTATTTACTGAACATAACTAATCCATTTAATAACTTAGTTCATCAAACATGGATTAAGAAATTGATTTATGACCCATTTTGACATGCCTATATCTGAGTAGGTTTGGAGTTCAAATCCTTCAAGACATCTTATTTTACCTCCCTTATTATATATTTTCACGCTTAGTTTCCTATGTGTAAGGGTTGATAATGAGCCCTGTAAAATCTTTACTGATTAATTTCTATTTTCAAATTTTGTCTCGATTAGACCAAAGACCAATTTGTATTAAAACAATGTCCCTCGCATTGCCATAAATGAGGCTTGGACTCTCTCTCTCTCTCTCTCTCTCTCAAGACAACTTTAACCAGCACACAAGTATGTTGACTTTTCGATTTATCTCTAAATAATGGGTTGCCCCCAGAAGATTTTCAGCTAATGTCATCATTTTGCTTTACACTAGAGAACGGCTAATCACTAGCATAAACTGACAAAATCAGCATTAGCAAATCTAAAAAATTAATGCGAAAACTCAACGACGCCGACAGTAAAACGGGAAGGCTAATAACTGTGAGCTTGTGATCATGAACAATCAAATTCCACCACGTGAAATATCGACCGCAAAAACAAAATTAGATAAAATAGTTTTCTTTTTTCTTTTTTTAATGGTGAAAGAAATTGTGTCATATTAAATGAGCAAGCGCCTATAATTCTCACTTGCAGTAATGGCTTGCTCAAGACAACAGCTATGGAACCGAATTGATTGGGAACCATCAAGATAGATGCATTGTCGATTGGTTTTCACACGATCGGGCATCCTATGAAAAGAAAGTGACACATTCGATATAATCAAGGCTCCATATTCTGAATGATTGATAGGTGTCGTCGGTAGTTCAGATGAACCTGACGCGTCATATACACGACAAAATAATGGAATCAAAAACTTTTTTCGACACGGTGTGAAAAGAGATAAGATTTTGGCGGATAAAATTGATTGATGGTCTAGGGTTTGGTGTGTACTTCGAAGTTTTTCGGGGTGTGCATGCATGGGGGGGTTCATTATTGATGAACCATGAGGAACAAGCAACCTTAAAGCCCGGAAGGAGAGGGGCACACACCTTTGAAGGGGGGAGAGAGGGAGAGAAATAATGGGTTGGCAAGTGAGTGAAATGTGTGTTTGTAGGTGTGCGTGTGGGACAAATTAAAAGCCGACAAGCGTGGGGATTGTATTGTCATGTCAAGAGCCCTTTCTTTTGAAAGTGTGGGGTTCTCGTCTCATCTCTCTCCTTTGTACAACCTCCCCCTTTGTTTCATTCCGACCCTTTTCTCCCCTCTCCCGTCGGGACGCTGGAGTAATTCTCCAGAAATCGTCACTCTTGATTCGGTAGTTCTTTTCTTCCTGAAGGTATTTGAGAACGGTCATCGATTTCAGCCGGTCGTCGAATTCTTTCTGAGTGTTTATAGGTATATGTCGTTGTGGCAGGAAAATGTTGCTTTGAAACCGGGAATTGGTGGACTCTATCCTCCCACTTCTCTTGCCTTCCTCGTGTAATAGAAAAAACATCGCCCGGGGGATTGTTATTGAGCTCTCTTGAAATCGATAAAATTATCCTATGGCGAGTGGCACTTTTGAGAACCGATAACACAAACATAAAATCCATCCAAAAAAATCGTGTACAATTTTTTCTACCCAGTCAACGGCATTATATAATTCCAAAAATAGGTCCCGACTTTCAAGCACTCGTGCATTGTGTACCTTTTTTTTTTTTTTTTTTTTTTTTTGACCTGTTGAAAATCTTCCATTTTATTGACTTCAACGAAATCGTGCGGTTAGTTATACGTCCATATCATTTTAATATATTCGGTTGAACTTGTAGATATGCGGAGATATACATCTTCCGGAAAAGGGTCGAGCCCAGTCCGCATGATGCGGTCGATGAAGGGATCGTTTATCTTTGTTGCCGAGGACCATCAGATGGCCCATGGCTTCTGGCCACTTCGGCAGTGTTTAGTTCACTGTAAGATCAGTACCAGCAGCATCCTGGTTTCAGTGAAAAAACATAGGATGAGTAGTGAGATCAGAGGCGCTTCACCCTATAAACATTTAAAGCTGCAATTGTCGAAACTCATGTTGATGTCGGCGAGAGAGACGTAAAGGTTCTCATTCAGAAGGTGAGAGACAATACATGTCTATAAACCGAATTGAATTTGTGAGTCGGAACCCATTGAACAAGATAGCCACGCGAGCTAGCAGATTGGGTGGCTAAGGCACGGTGGAGAAATGAACTCCCCCCGAGCGGCTGTATTATCCCCAGAAACCTATGTTGGACATTATAGTGTATGATGTAAACAGACTTTGGTAGAGTTAATGAAATACTAGCTTGCATTTGCGGTCACCATTCAACCAAGCTGAAATGATCCTTAAGTTCATATGGACTTTATACAGAAAGCAAAATGCCGATAAAATTGGCATGAGTGAGGTGAGGGGAAGCGGCTGAGAAGACATAGCCAATGGATTAACAATTACAAGAACACTTGCGTTCCAGCCAAAAGGGGAGGATAAAGAAAAGAATAAACGAACTCTACTGTGGTTAGCAACAGACTACCTTCGAAGGACAGGGAAGGTCAAATGATCGCCCAGAACTTTTTCCGACAGATCAACACATTCTCCAGTTTTTTCTCTTTGTTTTCGAGCATATGTGACTCGACTTCCCACAGGAATTTAGGAGCAATATCTTGGATTCTTTGTATAGTTGATTCCTCGTCTCTGATGATGATAAACCCCTGCACATTGACATTGTCATCATCAACAATGAATTCATGAACAGCCGTACCATGCACAAAAATAACTACAAGGTGGACATCCATGGGGACACTAGACTGGCGAAATTTTAGCTCATTCCTTTCCAGTGAACCTCAAGCAATGTAGTACTAAGGTAGAAACGCTATCATTCATCTAGTTCTATACTTCTATTCTACGAGGACAAAAAGAGAGTTCAGGATTTCTACACATGCAACGGCCACTTTAGTTACTCCTAATTTCCTGGAATATCTCATTTTGGAAAGAGATCCACTGTTTGATGCAACGGATAGAGATGGCATACAGCAAATCTTTAATAGTTCAAAGCTTGGTTCTGAGGTGAAAATTGCCAAAGGACAGCAGCAGTGGAATGAAAAGGCTGCCACCAAAGCGATAAGAATCATACAGTACCTCTGGACGCAAAATGCGATCCATCTCCAGAATTATATCCTCCAGTAAGCAACCTTCTCCACTGTTCTTATAGTAAGCAAGAAGATTGTTTGCATGCAAGAGATCATATGTCCGAGGGTATGTGGAGAATGGTTCACACCTAAAGCCAGAAAACCAATCATCCATCAATTACCCAGCACCATCACTATAGTACAGCCAAATTGGTAAATATTTTGTGATACTGGGGTTTGTACTAAACCATAAAGTTTCTGATTTTCTTACCAATCATGATAAGTGCCGACCAAACCTCGATCATAAATTGCAGATAATGTATTATTTGCGCTTATGGGGACTATATTCATCACCCAAACAGGAAATGTGTTCAAAGCCACAGCAAATCCACCCAAGACTGCATTCATGTCCATCACATTTCTAATTTCAGCCTCATTGATCTTCATTAGTTCCCAGTAGCGTTGAACTTGTTCTTGCCAAAAGACAGTGTCAGAAGCAAATTCTTCTTGACTGAAACCTGCTGCCAACATGGTCAGTTACGGCGCTTCAGTAATAAAAGTAAAACTCTTTTAGTATTTCTCATTTATGAGATATCTATATCTGCTTATCAAAAGGATGAGGTGAGATACCATATGGGGTAAAAACTTTTTTTAGCCCATGTACACTGACAACCACATGAATGAATGAATAAGAGCAAATAAACAATCAAGACATAATTAACCATGGCATCAGCAAGAACCTTCCATAATATATTAGTTTTTACCAAGCAAAAGAACAAGAACAAAAGAGAACAAGCAAATCGCAGATTATGCCCTTAAACATCCATTAGGAAGTTGAATATCTGCCCAAATTCCTAGTATTCAAAACAGTACACATACTTTAGAAATTTAACCTTTGTTTATGCAAAGGTGACATTTGCGATACAAGACAAGAAGAATATGATCATAACATATTCCATATTTATCTATAAGAAAGAGAATCAGATTATTACTATAGCCACACAACATGATGGACATAAGCGGCTAAGGTCATGGGTTTTCTAAAAGGAATTAAAGTAATCATGATGTTTTCCAACACCAGAAGTGGAAATTTAAAAATGTAGTGTTTCATTTGATTGTTTCCTTAGGTATCCCTATGTATGGCTTGACTAAATTAGGATTGCAGAGCTGGACATGCAGTACATTTTCATACATCAAATAAACCATTTATGATGATGCTGATCTACATGCTCATGTCCTGAAGTACTGAAAAGCCTTTCCAAACCAGAGTTGATGTCAAGACATAATATCATGAAAATAAATGAAAAAAATGACTTGATGTTGGACAAACCTAGCAAGCTGAGGCTTTTAGAATATACTGAAAGGCGTTCTGGTCTGGGAGGGAGCTTTTCAGAGTCTACTTCTGAACTACTTAATGATATGCAGTTCCGCAGTGGAACATTCCATGATGGCTTTGATTCATCAATTGTCTCACATAGATTCAGGAGCTTCTCCTCCACGTTACGCTGAAGACATGACTGGTCATTTTGTTTAACCCAAATGGCAGTTTGTACTTTCTTTGCAATGAGTTTCCAGCACATTGCTCCAGTCAAATTGACCAACTTCTCCCATATCATTGGGAACTCTTTATCCTTTTTATAAGCAGGAGGAGCAGAGTAGACGAAATAACCATTAGGACGCAGAAGGCGATTTACTTCTTTGAGTAGAATACCATCTGCAAAAGAATGAGATGAAGGGGGAAAACATTAGTAAAGGCACCCACACCAAGTGATGTCAAGCCTTGAAAATACCATTTATTAATCTCCAGTTACCGCCTATCTAGTCACAGTCTCATCTATCATCAAAGATTTGATGCAATGATAGCATGATTTCTTTGCCTTGGTAAAGGTAATCATCAGAAAAACATAGTTCTCTTTTGCTCACTTGCTCCATAAAAATGAAAATGAAATTGCTGCCCATAGGCAATAGATATGAAAATAGTTCATTTAATTTGATACAATAGGAGTTCATCATGTTAGGTTCTCTTCAGTCAGTTTATCTTCCTTCCAATGTTGGACCAGGTTCAGAAAGCTGTCCTATGGAATGTGTCAGCCGCTTATTTCAACTTGTCTTTACTTTGCCAGTTGAATTTCTGCTACACATTCTAAACCTATCATCCAAATTAGAATAGAGCTCTGCTGCTAAATACCGCTTCATTTTTATTTACTGTTACTCTTCAAAGTTCAAACTAGATCAGCAGTTGGAAAATATAAACAGTGGGTAAGGCACGGATATTAGTTCAAAAAAGAACTACCCATGTGTGACAATGACTAAGATGGCAGAGATGCTCCCTTCTGTGGCTAAAGAATCATTTAGTAAACATGCTTAGGATGATAGAATACCATTCTCATGCCAATCAACACGGCACCTTGAACAATGAACCATCTCAAACGAACTGGAAGGATATGGCAGTTGTTTTGTGGCTATCGCTGCAATCATTGCACCAATTCCACGCTCTAAAGCAAACTGAATCTGATTTTCATGTCCATCTTTTGGAGCAAAAGACATTGTTTGTATGTCCAAAGGAAGAAGATATGCTGAGAAGCTGGCCACTCCACAACCAACGTCTAGAACCTGAAACACGCCTGCTGAACGTAAGTCACCTGCTTCATTAGTTGTCATATTTCCCAACCTGCGTATAAAGAAAATAGCAAAAGATTGATCTCTCAGCAACTCATTCCATCCATGTGGAGGTACTAATATCAGAGTAATATGAATAGAGAAGATAGTGTATTGAGGGAAACAAAAGATATCTACAACAGCAAGTTATAGATTGAGCATATCCCATGCATACAATCACATGATGCATTTGTCTGCCCACAAAATGATGCAGGAAAGTGCTGAAACAGAACACTTGAAAAAACTTTGGTAGGCTTTATTATCCATGTGGCGAACAGAAATCTCTAGCTCTAGCAGTAGGGCACCTTCACACATTAATCAAATAACCTATATCTTAAATCGTAATGCTTATCATTCTAATACTATTGGCCTTCAGGATAGCTCAAGAGGAATCCTAGGACATGCGATTATAGTTCAATGATTCAATTCCAAGATTCTTGCACCATGACCATAAGAAAATATACTCCTGCAATTTTAAGTCAATCTTGTCATAGTATCCTACTCTATATACCCCAAAAGCAGAAAAGTGTGTCATGAAACTGATAAAAATCATTGGACAACAATAAAAAGTGATGCATCCAAAAAATCGAAAGAAAGATTTCTCTGTAAGATAGATTTCAATCCTGTATTTAGTGCCTTGGTGAATTGCAACTTCATGTAAGACAAAGCAATTGTGCAAGAAATGGTAAGTAACTGACCTTTGAATATACTCAGCAGCCCCGTGCTTGAAGTGAGTACCACCACCAGGGAACCACCACAGCTGATTAAACTCATGGACCCAGTTTTGTCCTCCTTTCACTTCAGCAAGATGCGTATGATTCACATTTGTCCGCCAGATGTAATCCCTACTGAGTGGCCATCTTATTGGTATCTTATAACCTTCTGGTGGAGGAACCAAGCAAAACAGACGCTTTTCAGGTGGAGGGCACTGCCTCTCAAGCTCTTCCCTCGTGATAGATTTAATCTAGGCAGCAATTCATTCACATAGTTTACATCATGGCAAGGGATATATTCCCTAAATGTCAATGGGCACACATTCATCCCACTTTCAGGGATCACAAGAGGTGCTTTTCTGTAAGTGAGTTTAACTTTGTTTGGAAATGCAGACAGCCCTGCAAATATCAAAGGGAAAGTTGCATCAATTTGACAGCATTAAGACAGTGAGGATCCAAATTCCTCTACTTCAGTTCAGCCTGAACTTCCCCGAACCCTAAGGAACTTCTATCGCACAAAAGATGATGACATTCCAGGTTAGGAATACCTGATCTAGCCTTATCAATCTCTGATGAAGTAGCATCTTAAAGCATTATAGAACATTTTATGCTCCAAGGTTAGTAGGCACATTCCACATGAAGTATGCAGCTAAAATCTCATTTTTTTCAAGTCACAAAGACACCTGCATTTCATCTTTTTAAAGAGATCTGACACGGGTCAGAGCATGACTGAAAATGAAGCTGCTGTCACTGTGATCAATTATCAATGTAATCCTTCACTCCCATTCATCATTGTGTACCCGCTTAGCAAGTCCAGTTGATGGCACAAGAACCAAAAAAGAAGAAAAAAGGGCCACGCCAACATATTCAATCCCCAACCACCGGAAAAAGAAGTCCCATTTCCTCTCTTTTCTATATAGGCACTTACAACTAAATGCCCCAGGTATGATGACGACTACGATAACGTGCATAGCAAGTCCCGTGAAAAGACAAAGCCCAAAGAATCACTAGTGGCATCAAACGCAGAACAAAGACCCGCACACACGCAACAAGATGAACCCTATAACGTCGATCCGTCGCATTTGCCAGCTAATTCTCGACGCTAGATAATAGACATGAGGTTGCAACAGAGAAAGAGCGAATCACCAGAAGAATGAGCAGAGGAAGAAGAAGAGCTGGAATTGGATTTCGAAAGCAGCTGAGGGACGTAGATGGGGGCCTTGTTGCCGAAGAGGGTGCCCGCGTAGAACGACCCGACCATCAACAGCAGCGCCGCCATTATCATCTGCCCCGATCTTAGATCAAACGCCGATCCCAACACGCTCCCTCCCATTTTTAATCCCCACCACCTCGCGGGCGCCGCTGTCTTTCTCCCTTCCCTTCCCTTCCCTTCCCTTCCCTCCGGCGAATGCAGTTCCGGATCACGAGGCCGAGAGGGTGGTCGAGGAAGCCGAGGCTGCCGATCGCATCAGCGTGGGGGCCGAAGCTGCGTCGCGTCACGGCGGAGGAGCGGCGTCGCGACTCGAAACTCGTGAATTCACTGAAATAGGCGAGCTGAAGCAGGAAGCGAATTGCCCCCGCTGGGCGTTTCGGACGCACGTGCGAGGCGCACGGCGGTTCCCCCTTTAGCGATAAAATTCGATGAAAAATGACACGAATAATTCATAAAGTTTCATTCAACATCTAACATGATTAATTTTTTATTGGTTCGATTAAGTCTTTGAATTTTAGTCCAATATATAATATGTTTCAGTATAGTCCATGAACTTGCGGTATAAGTTCAATTTGGTTATTAAATTATATAAAAATAATTGATATTGTCCATAAATTTGAATTAATGAAATGATAATATTAAATATTTTTATATAATTCATTGATTAAATTAAAAATAAATCAAAATTTTATGAATGGATAACACCTGCCCTTTCAACTTCTTTCATCTCTCTTTGCTTTTTCAAATAAAAAAAATGAATTTCATTACAAATGTAGCAAGGGAGGAAGCGGATTATGTCTTTGAACAAGGTAGTTTGTTATGAATGTCTTGTGCTTGGCGTGAGAAAACAAATTGTAATAACGAGGTATGATGCTTGTGTTAGCTGGGTTCACTCAAATGTGGAGGAAGCCCAATAAGTTATAAGCTTAAAAAGGATTTGAGCCAATATGATAAGTTATATGGAGAAATAGGGTTTTTCACTATCCTTATAATGTGGTAGCTGCAAAAGGAAATAGTAACAAGAGAAAAAGAGAAAGTAGAAAATCTGGGGTTTGGGGTAATATTTGACTTACATCAAGTTGGCATCGGAGGTCGATTTGTAGTCCGATTAAGCTTAAAGTGAGTTGAAACGGTTTGATTTTCGTTCGAAGCTCCCTACATCAGGTTTTCGTGGATTGATCAAAACTTGCGTTTTTTATGTTTGATCTCTTGTGAAATTCATGTGTATTGCTAAGAATTATGTTCTTGAGGTCTTTTGCTATGTACCTCTAGTATTTGCTAGAGAAGAACATTGTTCACCCAATTTTGTTGTTTGATTTTTTTGATCTCCTCACGAGGTTTTCGTAAAAAAAATCGTCTTAAGCTCCCTATTAGGTTTTACACATCGCGTTAATTCGATATTATTCGAATTGTTATCGTTCTCCCATCAAAGTGGTATCAGAGCATCTGGCTATTGCTTGATTTTTCTGCCTTGTGTTAAACAATGAAAACGAATATGAGTAGAATGGTTACACTGAATGGTTCGAATTATCATATTTGGAAAGGGAAGATGGAAGACCTTTTATATGTGAAAGATTTTTATTTACCCGTATTTGCCGAGGAGAAATCGGAGAATAAAACTGATGCTGAATAGTCTATTTTTCATCGTTAAGTGTGTGGTTATATCAGGCGGTGGGTGGATGATAATGTTTTGAACCATATTATTGACGAAACACATGCACGCAGTTTATGGGATAAGCTCGAACAGTTATATGCTCGAAAGACTGGGAATAATAAGTTATTTTGATAAAACAGATGATGGCTCACGAGATATCAAGATGGTACTCGTTTGTTTCGATCATTTAAATTCTTTTCAAGGAATTATAAATCAATTGGCTGCGATGGGAATCAAGTTTGATGATGAGATACAAGTACTATGGTTGCTTGGTACTTTGTTGGACTCATGGGAGACGTTCCGAACATCTTTGTCTAATTCTGCCCCGGATGGTATGATTACCATGGATTTGGCCAATAGTAGTATTTTGAATGAAGAGATGAGAAGGAAGACACAAGGATCGTCCTCTTCACATTCTGATGCCTTGCTTGTTGAGAAAAGGGGAAGAAGTGAGTCTCGAGGTCCGAGAAATAGAGATAAAAGTCGAGACAAAAGCAGAGGTAAGTATAATAAATCTGCTAATGTTGAGTGTCATTATTGTCATCAGAAGGGACATATTAAGAGGTTTTGTCGCCAGTTAAAAAGGGAGAAAGTTTAAGAGAAGAAAAGTGATAACGACAACGATGACAATCGTGTTGCTGCACTTAAAGAAGACTTTCTCATTATTTTTGATTGTGATGTTGTGAATTTTGTATCTCATGAGACCAGTTGGGTAATTGATAGTGGTGCATCTATTCATGCTACGTCTCGTAGGGATTTCTTTACATCATATAGGTTAGGTGACTTGAGATCTGTGAAGATGGGAAACAATGTGCTAGCTCAAGTTTGTAGGCATCGGTGATGTGTCCTAAAACCAAATTTGTTGACACTTAAATTTTCCCAAAATCATTTCCAAAAAAATGGGAACTTGTTTTTCCACAAAAATATTTCAAGTTAAATTCTTGCATATAGATTATCTAGGCATTTAATATAGTGTTTTAAGTGGAAGATGTTTTTACTTAAAAAAAAAAAAAAAAAAAAGATGAAAGAAATTGAAAATATATATTAAAAAAGAATTTAAAAAAAAAAAGAAAACCAGAAAAAAAAAAAAAGTTGGGGCCAATGATCTAAATGTGACTAGCCAAGCCCAGGAGGTCAGATTGGAATTAAAATTGCAAATTGGGGCCAAAATGCAATTTCCAAAAGTTGAGGGACCAATTCGCAAATTTTGCAAAATTTTGCCCGAACCCTTAAATCATCATCGTAGTTACCAATTAAGTTGAAATTGAGCTTGGGCCAACTCGAATCAATTAAATCGGGCCAAAAAGACAAAGTTTGTATTGAAATGGGTATTTTGGATAAGAAAATGACCAACTTTGAGGGACTTTCTTGCAAAATTGAGTGAGTACAATTGTGAAAAATGGCCAAGATCTTAAACTACTATACATGAGCTTGCTAATTGATCAAAAAACGCAGCCAAATTGATGGATTAAAGCACTCAAACGAGCTACCAAAACCCAGCCCACGGTTTGGTCTGATTTCGGAGTTGCTGAGTAAGCAACTTGGTGGCCCCACCATATCCTCCTCAGCTGCCCAACCAGCCCGATCTCTGCACGTGATGGAAGGCCATTATTGGTATTGCAAGTGGACAAACATTGGTCAGAGATAAGCTTCTGAAAGCATGGGAAAATCGCACCAAACCCGGACACTCAACATCTGCAGAAATTGAAAATCTGGCTAAGTCAGAAAGTTGTTGAAGTAACCCTGTTGGCAGGCTTGGTAGGTGGACAAAAAGCCGACCAAGAGATTGATGATTTCAGGGGGATAACGTCTACGAGGCAAGCTTTTCAGGGCACGAGAGAGAGGAGACGAAAGGGAGAGGAGAGAGCTCACGGTCGTCCCCCAAACAAGCCTTCAGAAGCAACTCCAAAAAAAAAAACCCAGAAATTCCAGATCAACCTTCGGGGAGAAAAGTGCAATTTTTACAAATTTGCAGCCAAAATTAGCCAAAACCTTCAACTAGAGAGTGAAAATTCACTCAAAGATCTTTCCAACCATAGGTCGCACGTCCCAAATGGAGATCGGGAAGGCCTCCTAAAGCCCCCGAAATCTACCCTCCTGGCGGGCCAAGAAAGTCTGAAAATTTTTCTAAGTGTTGAGCCTGGTTGGTCACGGGTGAGAGAAAGCGAGTGTTTTTGAGACAATTGAGAGACAAATGAGGAAACACTTGACTTTTACCCCAAACTAGAATACATATAGTTTGGTTTGGTGTTAAGTTTTCCAACAAAAGAGATTTTGAAGTCTAATTTTAGAGATCAACAAAAACCTTCGTTGTCAGTTCTTGTTTTTGCAGATCTCATTTCCAGTTGAAGAAGCCAACTTCCACGGGCCCCCGAGGATAATTTCTCGGCTTCCTCGGCCAAGAGTCACTTGAAAGGGAAACTAGGAAGCAAGGTAAGCATCCTAGATGTATTTTGGTTTAATTTTGAACATGTTTTGATCACGAAAATCAAGAGGAAAACTAGTCCGGAGGACTGATTTCTGAGGCTGAAATTTTTCTAAGTGTTGAAATCTCTTCAAGATTTTTGCATGTGTGCTTCTTGGAGAGGTTGTTTTGATGTTGTTCGGTGGGTCATTATCTATGATGTTTGCTGCATTTGAAAGCTCATGTTACCTACTTTCACTTGGAGTAAGTAGTGTTTCCCTTAGATCTCGTATGTGATGGGTGTCGGGGCTTGAACATGGGCATGCAACCTATTTGTTTGACTTGGGTTCAAACCCAGATTTGTGAAATCAGATCAAACCCGCATATTTGAGGATGATTTTAGCTTAGTTCTTTTGTGTTTTAAGCTATGATTTCCATCTAATCTTGCTCCTTGCATGTGGTAGTATAATCTTGATGCTTTATTTCCGCATGAGATTGCTTGTGGGTTGAGATTGAAGGCCACAAACATGGCCCGACGAAGCTGATTTGGGTAGATTGATGCACGCCAAGTGTTCGAAGAAATGCGCAAACCAAGTTTCGATCTTCAAACGATCGATTTGAGCTCGGTTCTTATTATTCATGTACTGGGCAGTCCCATATTAGTGTAAATCGGCATATATCGGTTTAGGGAATTAATTTTAAATAAAAATAAAAAAAAATGAAAAAATCTGAAAATTTCAAAAATATCAAAAAATGTTAGATAGTATCAAATTAGGGCAAAAATGACATCTAGGAGATTTTCCTAATTTTATAAAGTCATTTTCCTGATTAAATGATATTTTGGTATTTTATAACCATTTTTGTAAATAATCTATTTTGCTTAGATTAAAATTATTTAGAGTAATTTCATGCATCTAGGGTAATTTCATGCATATTTAAATTCTCATTTCGCTCACGGGGGTCTTGTCCCGGGGCATGATAACAAGGCCATGTAATATTATTTGCCCGACTTGTATCGGGTTTTCATTTTCCGCATTTATTTTCAAGTTATTTCAATTTCTTGGATGTTTATTTATGCACCGCTTTTCATTAATTTAAGTGTAAATTTCTCTTCTAAATTATGTTAGGATTAGTCTAGACATTAAAAAAAAAAACTACAAAAAACATTTGCATGAACACTTAGCGGTTTCATAAATATTATAATTGGTAATCAAGATTGTGTGGCCATTAGATTAAAACCTTCCAAGTTAGTGGTACCGCAAGGGCGCTAATAGAAACATTGGCGTAAACAAGTCCCCGTTCCTAGAAATCTCTGGTTGCGTAGGAATTGAGACAACACTCCCGTGTCTTGATTGGTTTCTAGCCGACCCCAATAGGCTAGTGGCGACTCCTAGAAATACATAGGTTGTTAAGAACTAAAAAACAAAATCCAACGTCGCGCGAGGTATGGGCTTGGGAGAGCCCGCGCCTAGTCTAGGGCCGTTGGTCCGCCTCTTTAGGCAAATACCCCTAAACCATTCTTTCTTTTCCCCCGAACGGAAAAAAGAGGTCGTGACAGCTTGGCGACTCCACTGGGGACTTGGTTGCAAACCTTAGAGGACTTAGGCCGTAATAACTTGATTGGTTGTTCACTAACATGGTCTTCATTTGATAGCGCGTGTTAAAGTCGCGTGGAAAATAAGGTTAGTCCGCTAACAATGTGTTAAATGTTTTTGTAGATTTGGAGTAATAAGGGGTGAAGTGTCTGTTGACCCATTTCTTTTGCAGAGAGGTGTAGGAATGTATGTCTATATGGATGAAATTGAAGTGTTGTTTGGATATCAATTGTTGTGCGTGCCTTCATGCTTGCACTACACATTTACACACACAACCCGCGATCTAAAACCCCGATCGCACTAGGAAGCCCATAGGAGGTGCCAAAAGATGGAACCCGTGCGGGGAATGACCCATGGTTATCCACTTTTGGTCCCGCTCATTACGATTAATGATAAAGAGAAGCGTCCGACGTAAGTGCGGAGTGGGGAAAACTCTTTTGATCTAATCAAAATGGGGACTTTAAGCCTTTAGAATTCCACCTTGATGCGTCAAACCTCACAAGTTTACATCCGCATGTCTATGTGATTAAAAAAAAAAAAAAAATGTCTCTTCACCCCTTTGTAAGTATGATTTCTCCATCTACTTGCTCACTTCGGATTGAAATTTTCATTTTTTTGAGATTCATGGAAATCAATGGAATGCCCTTGAAAATATAGGCTTGGCACTCACTCTTGATAAACAAACATTTCAAATGCATCGATCGGCCTAGATCGGAACATATGTTTTTGTTTAAATTTTCAATTATGAACTCAAAGTCACATTTTGTATAGAAATTCTTCCAAGTCAAGATCACATTTTGGGGACATAGAATTAAAATCAAATTTTCAATAAAATTCTTTATTGGTCACATTCCGAAATTAAAATTCAAATCACATTTTGTGTATTGATTTCTCAAAATCACCTCACCTTTGCATGAGTGAAATTACAAATTAATCTTTCAAAATCAATGCCCCATTTGTGTATGAAACTTTTGGAACAAAGTGGGCATTCAATTGATAGCCGCGGATCGATCTTTTAATGAAATCTCCTCTTACTAATAAAATCTTGATGAAATACCAAGTTCTTCTAAATAGATAGTACGAAGAAGGTATCGTCGCCTTGATTTCATTGTAAGAGGCGGCTTTATTGAAAGATCAAATTTTCATTCATGTATTGACATTATCTTCCTTTCGCGGGTCATGTGTGACAACCATTCCTTGAACTCCTTTTGCTTGACCATGCCAAAAGTGGACTTTAAAGCTAGGATGAGAATTGTGCTTATTATACTCCTCTACGAAAGAGCCTCTTGTACTTTATCCTTGTCATTATTCCTATTAGGAATCGCGTTTTGCGTTTTGGGTTTTGATTGCGGGCCCAATCAAATGCTTTTGTAAATCATACAACTCACATTTTTTAATAATGAAGTTAGAGTTCATAAAAATCATATTCTTTAAAACACTTGAAGTGTTCCAAACGGACCCTCTAGGCTGAGTTTTATGCCTTAGCTTCAAAATGTTTGAAAATAAGTTTTAAGAATAACTTGCATAATATTTTATCTCTTCATTTAATCGCTTTTGCAGGTTGATCTGCAGAACGATGCTTTAAGGGGGTAAGGTTGTAATCGTTCCAATAGGGATTTCTTATGCAACCACTAACTCGACCATCCATTTTTGTCAAACAGGTAAAATGATGGTTCTGTTCAAGATTGACATTTACTTCCTTTGGAAAGACAAAAGTGCGGGCCTATCCCTAATAGAGCAAGTCATGAAATGCACCAATTCATGCTCATTTATGGGGCATATTTGGTTGAGCCATGAACTACTTGAATATTTTCGCAGCATATGAATTCAAACATTGTGATTAAGTGTGAAAAGAACCGTCAAAACCTCGAAGATCACGAATCTACTGGCCTAACGGCATTCTTTATTGCTTCAAAAAGTGGCTTCCATAGAAGTTCCACATCCTGGACGACTTCATATTAATTTGACATTCTTTGTGAAAGAAGAAATCTATAGACATTCTTTGGCATCAAACTACTTCATTGGTTGCAAACAAGAAGCAATTGCAATCCCTACACTTCCAATGGTGTCTTGGCATCAAATCCTATATGGGGATAATTATTGGTGGTCAGCAAGACAACACTTCAAGATGTAGATGTACACAAACAAGAATCGGTCATCAAATGTTGCCTTCAAATAAAAGGTGGTAATCGTTTCAAGTTAAATTCGATTTATTTTAAGAATGCCTTGTCCTTGTACTTTGTGCAGATTTTAGCGAGGCAAACTACTGGCAAGCAACAAGATTACATGGGGAGGACAACCTGGTCCAGAATCACACGATCTCTAAAAGAAAAGGGTGTGTTCGTTCCAAAAGTCAAAACGACTCATTCATAAACTGACATAGCACCCATGCTTACAGATTGTGAAGTGGGAAATGCATTGACACAGCAAAAATGGCGAAAAATCACCTAGCCTAAAAGGGGAAATTTTAATCGGGCGAGATGGCCACAAAATGGATCGGGAGCACGCAATGCCTAAGAATAGAAATAATACATTGTTTCCATATGTGAGTCACCCGACTTCTAAAAAGGGAAAGATTCAAATGGAATAGACATTTGTCAAGTGAATTGCTGTCAATCGTGAGAGCAAATCCATCCCCATAGCCAAGGAAATAGGATGGAACGCGGTCAATATGCCGTAAAAGGGAGTATACCGTTCCTAAAATGAATTATATCGAGTATGAAAATAACATATTCGTCTCTTTTTCCTTGCAGTTGATGAATGGGGCAAATCACTTAGAGTAACTCTCACCCATGAGCAAGATGAAACACAGTCAATTGATTCAGCACAAAAGGGGAGTATCGTTCCTAAATTAGCCCAATTCAATTTTGGAATATAAGTAATCTGCCCCGTCTCTTGTAGGAAAAGGTGTACATTGACCGCTGGAGCAACACCTTATACCAAGAAGGCATGCTAAGGCCCAACCATCTATTTTGATGAAATAAATGGAGTAAAACATACAAAGAGCAATGCTCTCACATGTCGAAACAAGGAGTACCCCTTTCCTTTCATCTTTAACGCCCACTTAGAATGAGTGTATTCGATAATATCTAAATGGCCCATTTGCAAGATCTTCAAGGAAATGTTAACATCTGAGGAGCAAAGGCGCATGAAGAGGAAACACAAGACATTGAAAGTTAGATGTAGGAGAAGGGTAATTCGGTATCGTTTCCAAAATGCCTCATCTAAACTTCATTTTTGACGTAGTTCCCTTGTTTGACAGGAAGCGTCGGTATTCGAGGAACAAACTCGAGAAATTGATTAAAGCATAATCAATATGGACCAAGCAAGCATATGGAGGTAACACATGTCAAATTCACCTAACTTGGTGGAGTTCAAGAGCCGGTTCAATTAAATAAAAAAGGAAGCGCCCCATGGACACTACCGGCGCTTCGGCCGGTGGTATAGGGAATGAATGAACGGGTCCGAGAGGTACGGGGTTCGATCCCCAGAAACGGCAACAAGGTTGCCATGTAAAAAAAAAAAACTTTTGCATCTCTTATTTTTGCAAAAAGAGGAAAATGCTTGAACTAATGAGACCAAAAACCTACGACTCTCTTCAAGCCTTAAAACGGTACGTTCATTCCCTTGTTTGCCGCCAAATGGTGAAACCGACCAAGGGTAATGTTATATCGTTTCCAATTTTATGATCCCGAGGATTCATATACTAACACATTCCCTTTTGTTCTTCGTAGGGTCGCGACTACTAAGGCAAAGGTAAGTACCCTTCTTCTCAAGATCAAATGCAAAACAAATGGAGAATTTTCATTGCAAGAAAGAACATTTAGTGTTTTTCTAGAAACAAGCACAAAAGATGGAAAATGAAGAAACACGTTTGCCACAAAGTTTGCAAAAATCTTTTTTACCTTTAAATTGTCCATCCACTCGACGGATCACTCATTTTGAATCAAAATTCCCTATGGAGATTAATCCATCCAGATGATCTCAACAAAAATGAGAGGCGATGTTACTCATGCCAAGGGAGAAACTCTTAGGATGAAGAAAAGCAACCCATTTCCAAACATGTCCTTTAAGCACTGGGATTCGAGCAAAAAAAAGAAAACCCGTGATGTTTAGGGTCAATGAATTCATTCGCAAGCGGTAAATAGATCAAGATGATGAGAGGCATTTCTTTCATCTATCATACACACCACATGTGACAATAGTTAGCCCACTTGAGCCTTTTAATGTGAAGAATTTTCTACAAAATACCCCTGTCAAGAACCACCCCACGATGGGGGCAATTATGGAGGTTCGGGTTGATATTATTTGGAGAGGAAAGATGAGAAAGGTTTCTTTGCTCTCACTTGCATAAATCTTTTTGTGGTAACTTCAGGTGAATTCTTATGGAAGCTCGAAGCATCCCAAGATGAAGAAGAGCATTCTTTTCTCTACCCAAACACCTATACCCATTGCTTAAACCATATTGAGCCTGATTATTCATTTCTAAAACCTGAGTGGTGATTATCTCCCCACATTGGGGGCAGGGCACATGATGTACCAATGCAATTGGTGTTTTTTATGAGAATATGAAAAGCATCTCGAAAGTCCTAAGAGCTCAAAAAGTTCAAATGAGCAAAAGTCAAGTGAAAATTAAGGGGCATGAAAAAGCGGTGTGCCTGGTAAAAGCAAGGCCAATGCCCGAAAAAAAAAAAAAAAAAGGAGAGAGAGTGGAAGAAAAACAATTGCATCAAGAGGAATATCTCTGTGAAAACAAAAATGGCAAAAAAAAAAAAAATGCCTGCATTGAAAAGAAAATCATTGCAAATGCAAAAGCCATTATGTTAAGATGATTAGTCAAAGGACTTTCAAGAAAATTTGAATTTTAAAAGTCAAGTGCTTAAAAAAAAAAGAAAAAGAAGAGAAAAAGGGGATGATATGGTAATGATGCCATGATAATCACCAACTCTCAAATCCCTCTTCGAAAAAGTGCTAAGCCTTTTGAGCCTTTCACCGAACCAACATTACAACCCATTCCCAAAGTCTCTTGATTGGGATGATTCAAAGTGGAAATAAGGACTTCCCAAAGAAGATGCCGCTCGAAGAAGTGAGAGTAAGGTTGTCTTATCTCATCTTAAGGTTTCTTGACTTGTAAACCTGGCGAAGATGTTGATCAGTGATTAATTCATTTCATAGCCAATGATGCTTATCCATTGCTAAAACCATGACCAAACCTGCACTACGGTCCTTCTAAAAGACCTCTTAGATTGGTCAATGTGTACTTATTGCGAATGATTCAAAGCCTTGCACATTGGAAGAGTGAGATTAAGTGATCAGTTTATTTCCCACATGAATAGATGGGATCAAATAGCCCTTTTCTTGAGAATATGCTAGAAGCCCTTTCTGACTAGGGGTCCTTGCTTGGCATACTTAACAAACCTTTCTTATAAGTCAAGGTCATTTCGACAAGGATTTTTCTCCCAAGAGAATTTGACGATTAATGATATTATCCGAGCATGATGATAGTTTTGTGAGTTTGTCAAGTGGTCGGAATTAGCTTGATTTGTTTATGCAATCATTGCTTTCCCATTACCGACACACTTTTGATATTGTTTTGATGACATGTGCTGAAATTGATCTTATCTAGTATGCTTTCGCTACTAGAATACTTGTTATAATGAATACTATTTGATGTGCAGTATCCATTTTAGAATATACTCGAATGACGGGTTCCTCCGGTGAAACCACACAATTTCAAAGGGTTCATGGGTTAGCCTTAAACCATGCATTTTCAAAAGGTTCTTGATTATCCTTAAACCTTGCAATTTCAAAGGGTTCATGGGTTAGCCTTAAACCATGCATTTTCAAAAGGTTCTTGGTTTTCCTTAAACCTTGCATTTTCAAAGGGTTCTTGATTTTCCTTAAACCTTGCAATTTCAAAGGGTTCATGGGTTAGCCTTAAACCATGCATTTTCAAAAGGTTCTTGGTTAACCTTAAACCACGCAATTCCAAAAGGTTCATGGGTTAGCCTTAAACCATGCATTTTCAAAAAGTTCTTGGTTATCCTTAAACCTTGCAATTTCAAAGGGTTCATGGGTTAGCCTTAAACCATGCATTTTCAAAAGGTTCTTGGTTATCCTTAAACCTTGCAATTTCAAAGGGTTCATAGGTTATCCTTAAACCATGCATTTTCAAAAGGTTCTTGGTTATCCTTAAACCTTGCAATTTCAAAGGGTTCATGGGTTAGCCTTAAAACATGCATTTTCAAAAGGTTCTTGGTTATCCTTAAATCTTGCAATTCTAAAGGGTTCATGGGTTAGCCTTAAACCATGCATTTTCAAAAGGTTCTTGGTTATCCTATAACCATGCAATTCTAAAGGGTTCATGGGTTAGCCTTAAACCATGCATTTTCAAAAGGTTCTTGGTTACCTTTAAACCTTGCAATTTCAAAGGGTTCATAAGATAGCCTTAAACCATGCACTTTCAAAAGGTTCTTGGTCATCCTTAAACCTTGCAATTTCAAGACGCAATTTCAAAGGGTTCATAGGTTATCCTTAAACCATGCATTTTCAAAAAGTTCTTGGTTACCCTTAAGCCATGCAATTCCAAAGGGTTCATGGGTCAACCTTAAACCATGTATTTTCAAGAGGTTCTTGGTCATCCTCAAACCATACACCACACGGTTAGTGGGACTGCCTTAAACCACAAGGTTCGTGGGACTGCCTTAAACCACACGGTTAGTGGGACCACCTTAAACCACAAGGTTAGTGGGTCTGCCTTAAACCACAAGATTCGTGGGACTACCTTAAACCACACGGTTAGTGGGACTGCCTTAAACCACAAGGTTAGTGGGTCTGCCTTAAACCACACGGTTAGTGGGACCGCCTTAAACCACAAGGTTAGTGGGTCTGCCTTAAACCACAAGGTTCGTGGGACTGCCTTAAACCACACGGTTAGTGGGATTGCCTTAAACCACAAGGTTAGTGGGGCGCCTTAAACCACACGGTTAGTGGGGCCTTAAACCACACGGTTAGTGGAGTGCCTTAAACCACAAGGTTAGTGGGATTGCCTTAAACCACACGGTTAGTGGGATTGCATTAAACCACGGGGTTCGTGGGGCTGCGCCTTAAACCACAAGGTTCGTGGGTCTATCCTTAAACCACACTTTTCAAATTGTTCATAGGTACATCCCTAAACTACGCCTTTTACATTAAGCTCACTTGCATTTTCATTTTACTATTGTAAAAAAAAAAAAACAACAAAAAAAACACAAAAAAAAAAAAAAAAACGAAAAAAAAAAAAAAAAAAATTAGGTGTCACCTTATCTTTGAAAAGAAATCTCTTTGAGCTTCCTTCCAAAGAGAGGCTATTGTTGACACTTAAATTTTTGCCCAAAAATCATTTCAAAAAAAAAAATGGGAACTTGTTTTTCCACAAAAATATTTCAAGTTAAATTCTTGCATATAGATTATCTAGGCATTTAATATAGTGTTTTAAGTGGAAGATGTTTTTACTTAAAAAAAAAAAAAGATGAAAGAAATTGAAAATATATATTAAAAAAAGAATTTAAAAAAAGAAAACCAGAAAAAAAGAAAAAAAGTTGGGGCCAATGATCTAAATGTGACTAGCCAAGCCCAGGAGGTCAGATTGGAATTAAAATTGCAAATTGGGGCCAAAATGCAATTTCCAAAAGTTGAGGGACCAATTCGCAAATTTTGCAAAATTTTGCCCGAACCCTTAAATCATCATCGTAGTCACCAATTAAGTTGAAATTGAGCTTGGGCCAACTCGAATCAATTAAATCGGGCCAAAAAGACAAAGTTTGTATTGAAATGGGTATTTTTGGATAAGAAAATGACCAACTTTGAGGGACTTTCTTGCAAAATTGAGTGAGTACAATTGTGAAAAATGGCCAAGATCTTAAACTACTATACATGAGCTTGCTAATTGATCAAAAAACGCAGCCAAATTGATGGATTAAAGCACTCAAACGAGCTACCAAAACCCAGCCCACGGTTTGGTCTGATTTCGGAGTTGCTGAGTAAGCAACTTGGTGGCCCCACCATATCCTCCTCAGCTGCCCAACCAGCCCGATCTCTGCACGTGATGGAAGGCCATTATTGGTATTGCAAGTGGACAAACATTGGTCAGAGATAAGCTTCTGAAAGCATGGGAAAATCGCACCAAACCCGGACACTCAACATCTGCAGAAATTGAAAATCTGGCTAAGTCAGAAAGTTGTTGAAGTAACCCTGTTGGCAGGCTTGGTAGGTGGACAAAAAGCCGACCAAGAGATTGATGATTTCGGGGGATAACGTCTACGAGGCAAGCTTTTTCAGGGCACGAGAGAGAGGAGACGAAAGGGAGAGGAGAGAGCTCACGGTCGTCCCCCAAACAAGCCTTCAGAAGCAACTCAGAAAAAAAAAAAAAGAAAAACCCAGAAATTCCAGATCAACCTTCGGGGAGAAAAGTGCAATTTTTACAAATTTGCAGCCAAAATTAGCCAAAACCTTCAACTAGAGAGTGAAAATTCACTCAAAGATCTTTCCAACCATAGGTCGCACGTCCCAAATGGAGATCGGGAAGGCCTCCTAAAGCCCCCCGAAATCTACCCTCCTGGCGGGCCAAGAAAGTCTGAAAATTTTTCTAAGTGTTGAGCCTGGTTGGTCACGGGTGAGAGAAAGCGAGTGTTTTTGAGACAATTGAGAGACAAATGAGGAAACACTTGACTTTTACCCCAAACTAGAATACATATAGTTTGGTTTGGTGTTAAGTTTTCCAACAAAAGAGATTTTGAAGTCTAATTTTAGAGATCAACAAAAACCTTCGTTGTCAGTTCTTGTTTTTGCAGATCTCATTTCCAGTTGAAGAAGCCAACTTCCACGGGCCCCCGAGGATAATTTCTCGGCTTCCTCGGCCAAGAGTCACTTGAAAGGGAAACTAGGAAGCAAGGTAAGCATCCTAGATGTATTTTGGTTTAATTTTGAACATGTTTTGATCACGAAAATCAAGAGGAAAACTAGTCCGGAGGACTGATTTCTGAGGCTGAAATTTTTCTAAGTGTTGAAATCTCTTCAAGATTTTTGCATGTGTGCTTCTTGGAGAGGTTGTTTTGATGTTGTTCGGTGGGTCATTATCTATGATGTTTGCTGCATTTGAAAGCTCATGTTACCTACTTTCACTTGGAGTAAGTAGTGTTTCCCTTAGATCTCGTATGTGATGGGTGTCGGGGCTTGAACATGGGCATGCAACCTATTTGTTTGACTTGGGTTCAAACCCAGATTTGTGAAATCAGATCAAACCCGCATATTTGAGGATGATTTTAGCTTAGTTCTTTTGTGTTTTAAGCTATGATTTCCATCTAATCTTGCTCCTTGCATGTGGTAGTATAATCTTGATGCTTTATTTCCGCATGAGATTGCTTGTGGGTTGAGATTGAAGGCCACAAACATGGCCCGACGAAGCTGATTTGGGTAGATTGATGCACGCCAAGTGTTCGAAGAAATGCGCAAACCAAGTTTCGATCTTCAAACGATCGATTTGAGCTCGGTTCTTATTATTCATGTACTGGGCAGTCCCATATTAGTGTAAATCGGCATATATCGGTTTAGGGAATTAATTTTAAATAAAAATAAAAAAAAAAATGAAAAATCTGAAAATTTCAAAAATATCAAAAAATGTTAGATAGTATCAAATTAGGGCAAAAATGACATCTAGGAGATTTTCCTAATTTTATAAAGTCATTTTCCTGATTAAATGATATTTTGGTATTTTATAACCATTTTTGTAAATAATCTATTTTGCTTAGATTAAAATTATTTAGAGTAATTTCATGCATCTAGGGTAATTTCATGCATATTTAAATTCTCATTTCGCTCACGGGGTCTTGTCCCGGGGCATGATAACAAGGCCATGTAATATTATTTGCCCGACTTGTATCGGGTTTTCATTTTCCGCATTTATTTTCAAGTTATTTCAATTTCTTGGATGTTTATTTATGCACCGCTTTTCATTAATTTAAGTGTAAATTTCTCTTCTAAATTATGTTAGGATTAGTCTAGACAAAAAAAAAAAAAAAACTACAAAAAACATTTGCATGAACACTTAGCGGTTTCATAAATATTATAATTGGTAATCAAGATTGTGTGGCCATTAGATTAAAACCTTCCAAGTTAGTGGTACCGCAAGGCGCTAATAGAAACATTGGCGTAAACAAGTCCCCGTTCCTAGAAATCTCTGGTTGCGTAGGAATTGAGACAACACTCCCGTGTCTTGATTGGTTTCTAGCCGACCCCAATAGGCTAGTGGCGACTCCTAGAAATACATAGGTTGTTAAGAACTAAAAAACAAAATCCAACGTCGCGCGAGGTATGGGCTTGGGAGAGCCCGCGCCTAGTCTAGGGCCGTTGGTCCGCCTCTTTAGGCAAATACCCCTAAACCATTCTTTCTTTTACCCCCCGAACGGAAAAAAGAGGTCGTGACACCAGCAATGGCACAATGTTAGTATTGAATAATGTTAAACATATACCTGACATCCGCTTGAATTTGATTTCTACAAGCAAGTTGGATGATGAGGGGTATTGCAGCACCTTCAGTAATGGTCAGTGGAAGCTCACCAAAGGTTCTCTTGTTGTGGCTAGAGGTGAAAAATATTCTTCGTTGTACATTACGTAGGCAAAGTTGTCCACAGAAAAAATTAATGCAGTAAATAGCGAAGATGCAGCTGAGTTATGGCATAAGAGGCTCAGTCACATCAGTGAGAAGGGTTTGTCAATATTGGCCAAGAAGAAGCTCATTTCAAGATTGAAAAGTTCGGCGCTAAAGAAGTGTGTTCACTGTTTAGCAGGAAAACAGAACAGAGTTGCATTTAAAAGCTCCCCTCTTTTAAGAAAGTCAGGTATACTGGATTTAGTGCATTTTGATGTTTGTGGTCCTATGAAAACAAAATCGCTTGGTGGCTCTCTTTATTTTGTTACCTTCATAGATGATTTTTCAAGGAAAATTTGGATTCATACCTTGAAAACTAAAGATCAAGTGTTAGATGCTTTTAAGCAATTTCAGGCTTCAGTTGAGAGACAGACTGGAAAGAAATTGAAATAAATCGGGCGATAACGGGGAGAATATATTGGACCTTTTGATGAATATTGTAGACAACAAGGTATTCGACATCAAAAGACACCTCCCAAGACGCCTTAGTTAAATGGCTTAGCTGAGAGAACGAACAGAACATTGGTTGAAAGGGTAAGATGCTTACTTTCACAGTCAAAGCTACCTGGATCCTTTTAGGGTGAGGCTTTAAGTACAGTTGTACACGTATTAAATCTTACTCCATGCGTTCCTTTAGAGTTTGATGTTCCTAATAGAGTTTGGACATGCAAAGATGTTTCTTATGATTATTTGCGTGTCTTTGGGTGCAAAGCATTCGTGCATATTCCCAAAGATGAGAGGTCTAAACTTGATGTGAAGACACAACAGTGCATATTTATTGATTATGGGCAGGATATGCTTGGCTACAAATTTTATGATCCGGTTGAAAAGAAAATTGTAAGAAGCAGAGACGTTGTGTTTATGGAAGATCAAACAATAAAGGATATTGAGAAAGCATAGATGATTTCAGCACCACAGGTTAGTGATAATTTGGTTGATTTAGATCCAGTTCCTCTTACAAATATTCCTACATAGGTTGATGAAGAGCAACAGGAAGTCAATGTTCCAAATAACGTACATGTTCCTGAACATGTTGAAACAGATAATACTATTCCTGAACCAGAGGCTCAATTAGATGTTCCATTGGATGTTCCAGTTCGGAGATCCGTTAGAGACCGACGACCTTCCACCAGGTATTCTGAAGATGAGTATGTATTATTGACTGATGCAGGTGAACCAGAGTGCTATGCGGAAGCAATAGAAGATGAGAACAAAAGCAATTGGTTTGATGCTATGCGAGATGAGATGCAGTCATTTTATGATAATCATACTTTTGAGTTGGTGAAGTTACCTAAAGGTAAAAGAGCTTTGAAGAACAAGTGGGTATACAGGTTGAAGCAAGATGATCATACTTCACAACCATGGTACAAAGCTAGATTGGTTTTTAAGGGGTTCGGTCAAAGAAAGGGTATTGATTTTGATGATATATTTTCTCCGGTAGTGAAAATGTCTTCTATCCGTGTGGTACTAGGCTTGGTATCTACCCTAGATTTAGAAATTGAGCAAATGGATGTCAAAACAGCCTTCCTACATTGTGACTTGGAGGAAGAGATATACATAGAACAACTTGAGGGTTTTAAAGTGAAAGGGAAAGAGGATTATGTGTGCAAATTAAAGAAAAGTCTTTATGGCCTAAAACAAGCACCGAGGCAGTGGTACAAAAAGTTTGTGTCAGTTATGACAGAACAGGGCTATAAGAAGACTTCTTTGGATAACTGTGTGTTTGTCCAAAAATTTTCTGATGATAACTTTATTATTCTCTTGCTTTATGTTGATGGTATGTTGATTGTTGGCAGGAATGCTTCAAAAATTGAGTGATTGAAGAAACAGTTGAGCAAGTCTTTTGCCATGAAAGACTTGGGTTCGGTGAAGCAGATTCTTGGCATTAGAATTACCCGAGATAGAGATGCTAAGAAGTTGTTTTTGTCGCAAGAGAAATATATCGAGAAGATACTTCAGAAATTTTACATGGACAAGGCTAAAGTGGTTAGTACTCCTCTTGCTGCCCACTTTAAGTTAAATATGAAGTAAAGTCCTACGACTGATAAAGAAAAGAAAGATATGGAAAGTGTTCCATATGCCTCAGCTGTAGGAAGCTTAATGTATGCGATGGTATGTACATGCCCAGACTTGGTGCACGCAGTTGGCGTTGTTAGTCGCTATTTGTCAAATCCAGGCAGAGAGCACTAGAATGCAGTGAAGTGGATGATGAGGTATTTTCGGGGAACTTCAAATTTGAAACTCAGTTTCGGGACCGAGAAACTTGAGTTAGTTGGATACACAGATTCTGACTTGGCAGGAGATATTGATACTCGTAAATCTACTTCTGGTTATTTGATTTCTTTTGCGGGTGGAGCTGTGTTATGGAAGTCAAGATTGCAAAAGTGTATTGCACTTTCTACAACCGAAGCTGAATTTATTGCAGTGACTGAAGCTAGTAAAGAGATGCTATGGATGAAGAAGTTCTTAGAAGAACTTGGGTTCAAGCAAAAGAGGTATGTGCTATTTTGTGATAATCAAAGCGCAATTCATGTTGGTAAGAATTCATCTTTTCATTCTAGATCGAAACATATTGATGTTAGATATCATTGGATAAGGGATGTTCTAGATGAAAAGTTGTTGGAACTTGAGAAAATTCATATGGATCATAATGGTTCTGATATGATGACGAAGACTCTACCAAGAGAGAAGCTTGAACATTGCCAATTGATAGCAGGGATGGTGAATCCCTCCACATTGTCGTGAGGGAGAGATTTATTAGCTGGGTTCACTCCTATGTGGAGGAAGCTCAATGAGTTGCAAGCCCAAAAATGGTTTGAGCCCCCAAAAAGGGTTTGAGCCCATATGATAGGTTATATGGAGAAATATGGTTTCTCACTATCCTTATAATGTGGTAGCCGCAAAAGGAAATAGTAACAAGAGAAAAAGAGAAAGCAGAAAATATGGAGTTTGGGGTAATATCTAATTTACATTAAGCTGGCATCGGAGGTCGATTCGTGGTCCGATTGAGTTGAAATTTTGTCAGCATGTTCGTAGCGCAATTTTCTCGAATCTGAACGGTTTGATTTTCGTTCGAAGTTCCCTACATTAGGTTTCTCGTGAATTGATCAAAACTTGCGTTTTTTATCAGATTTATCGTTGATCTCTTGTGAAATTCATGTGTATTGCCAAGAATTATGTTCTTGAGATCTTTGCTGCTATGTACCTCTAGTGTTTGCTAGAGAAGAACATTATTCACCCAATTTTGTTGATAGTGAAGATTTTCGGGTGGACTCCGGTCCCGTGGTTTTTGATCTCCTCACATCGAGGAGGTTTTCCACGTAAAAAAAATCGTCTTTTGTTCGCGTGTTTGGTATTTATTTTACTCTACTATATCGATTCCTATTAGGTTTACACAAGAGGGGAGATTATTTTATTCCGCTGTGTTAATTCGATATTGTTCGAATTGTTATCATTCTCCCATCAGCTTGTTGTTCACGTATAGTGTTTGATGGTCACGAAGAATGTATTTTTATTTGAGTTTGTACCATATTTTAGTATCAATTGTAATTTTCTCGTATTGCCACCAACACGTTACAACACTAGACTAATGGTATTAAAGCCACGATTCCACACTCGGTAAGGCGGTGGCTTGTGTACAATTGAGGGGATCCTGGGAGAGAAACAAGTTGACGAAAGAGAAGATCAAAACAAAAGAAAGTGTGTGTTGATCTCGCTTCTGAGATTCAACAATCCTTTTTTTTTTTTTGGTGGTTGGATCACGGTGTTTCGTGTTGAATTTCGTCGGGGGAATTGAGTTGTTGGTGTAGTTGGGAGTCTGTTTATTATCGATCGTTTCTAGTGATGTGCGGGGCATGAGGTCCGTGTGGTGGTTATGATCCTCGTCACAAACGGTTTCATTTGAAATTGAATGCTCTTTTTTTTTTTTCTTCCGGTGGGGGATGATACCTCGTTGGTTCTCCAAAGGCTGACTGATGAAGTTAGAAACCTACTTAAATTTTTGGTTAATCTATAAACTCTTTTTGGATAAGGTTTTTGTGCTTTCGAGGTAACCCTTCTCATCAGTCTTGAGTTGCTTCAAATTTCCCTTTTCCTCTTGACATTTTCTTTATTGCTGCGAGGGTGCCCTCCCTCATGGCTAGGGTCGCCACACCCGGGTAGTCAATTTTTGGTCATCATGCACGGCTTCTATTGTTAAAGATGAAATGATGTTGCAATGTCTGTCTCATTTTGAGAGTGTTCTATGACCAGCTTCATATGACCTTTCTATATGCTAATTAATGCTATTTCTAGACAGGAATATATCCTATCGTGCATCCAGCGTGAAAATGCAATATCCTTTGACAATCAGTTCCATATCTTGCTAATTTTTCTTTGTAAATACTTCATAAAGAATCCTATCAAAGCTAAAGAATGTTTGACTTGTCTAATTAGTTCTCGGGCATGAAACAAACTATGGGCGAACTTTAAGTAAAGGCGTTGCTCTTAACCTTGAATTATATAGCTTGAAAACCTCGAGTACTATTTGATCTGCATGCCATTTTAGATATCTGAATTAGATTAAGTTTGATCTTCATTGGTTAATTTGCGCATGCATTGAGCTAGTTTCTTCCGTCCATGTTTCCCTAGATAGACTTGCGACAATTACCTTGACTCGTAGATTGACCCGTGACAATTACAGGTAATTGTCGCGACTCTATCTAGGGATCTTTCTAGCATTTCCTTACCTATGCAACCTTAGGAATTACTTTCAAAATCCTTAAAAGAATCATAAAAACAGAAACTCTAGATAGAGAAGCTTTAAAATGTATTTTACTTATGAGATGGATACAAATGAAGAGATGATGCTCATATATATATAAATACAAGGCTAACCACAACCGTAGATTTTTATTGATTTGATGGTAGAGATTACATCTACTCATCTACCCAACTACCCAGATTTTATAAATTTACCATATTGTCCGCCCTCATGAGAATTCTAGAATACTTGGGAAAACTCTAGGACTTGAGAGACAATTCATGAATCGATCATGGTCTTTCATATATAAATCCTTTAGATTATGTCACTTTCTTGGACTGTGACATAATAGATAGAATGTTGATAGATAGAACAACTAAATTGTAATGGGAGTGATTAGTAAATTATAAGTTTGAAATATAGAGAATGGATTTCTCATAATATTTACACCTAAATTATGCATGTTTAATTACGTAGAAAATTAAGGATTAATTTTTAATTTCTAAAAAAAATAAATTTCATTAAATTGAAAAGCATATAGATGTTAGGAGCATTTTCATGAATATTTATAGAATTTATTAGAAAAATATTTTTAAAAAGTCAAAAAAAGAAAAAGAAAAAATTACTATTTGATTAGAAAACGAGGCGGGGCCGGGCTGCCCCGGCCCCTTCTGTTCTTTTCTTCGTCTGGGCCAACCTAGGCTCTTTCTTTTCCCTCTAGGCCCGGCCCGTCCGTCCCTCTTTCTTTTCTTTTCGGCCCGGTCCCTCTTCTTTCTTTCTATCTTCCTATCCTTCCCTCACGCGACTGGAGGAACAGTAAACACAACGACAAAGGTAGAGCAGGGAGAGAGCGGTGTGATTTTCGAGTCGAGGCCAAACTAGTAAGGCAGCCGGCGGCGGCAGAAGTCATGCGCGTCCTGTCGGTGGCCGTTAAAAGGAGAGAGTTGAGAGAGAGAGAGAGACAGAGAGAGCAACGGACGAGTCCGAGAGAGAAAGCGGAGAGAGAAACTGAGAGTGAGGAATTTGTTCCGCTTGTCGGTGGCTCGCCTGAATCACCCTCGACCTTTGTCGAAAGCCAACTTGCTCGTTGTCGTTCGTCATAGCAAGCTCCCGAATCAGGTAGCTTCTCCCTCGCTTATTAAGTTTGAGAACGTGAGATCGAACCGATGGAATTTATGGAAATCGTACAAAACCCAAACTGATTTGTTGCTGATAATGTTGATTTGGAACTTAATACGCTGGGTTTATGCCACGAACAACGTTAAATCCAAACCTGGAAGTGGTATTTTGAACCGCCTATCAATCGTTCGACAAAATGCTTGAATGAAACTCCGAATAATATACGTATAATATATTTGTGTTGCGCTCAGGTTGTTATAATATTGTTGCATTATCACTGAATCTGGGTTTGTCTTTGATTTTGCGACATATCATTTGATACGAAAGTCGGCCATGGATGAACGTGTTCTCGCTGGAAAATCCACAGTCCTCGCCGGAGAAGCATGCTGTTGGGGTCGCCATAGTCAGTCTTACTTTTGTCTCGGTGTGCTTATTCATGTTTGGTTTGTTGGAACGGCTTTCGTGGTGCAATGTGCTTTTTCGGCAACATTGCCAGTGAAATCCGGCATTAGTTGGAGTAGTGACGGGTGAAGAGGACTTGGCGACGGTTGGCGACGTAAGTCGATTAGAATTCTGGCGTGAGTTAGTTCAATGAAGTTTCAGTGTTGAGTTCGTCGGAGAAAAAGCCTTGGTGAAGAAGATCTGGCTGAGAGAGACCGCCCAAAGAAGAAGACGACGCAGAGCAAAAGAAAAGGGGAAAAGAAATAAATGAATAAAAAATCAGAGGAGAAACAAAATTCGGATCAGGTGGCCAGGTCAAGGTGTCGTGGCTAAGGAATAGAATGGGCCTTTTTTTAAGCATGTGGGCTGGATGGTTTTTAAAAGAAGACGGGCTTGAGCTGGCTTCTTTTGAGGGATATGGGCTTGTTACAGTTCTAGTCGAGTTGGGCTTTATTTAGTTTGAATTGTTGTAGAGGCTTAAACCCATCAAATTCAGGTCAGGCCATGCTCGGACTGGGCCCTGGGGCCGGTCCAGGTTCAGAACCAACCCGGACCGATAGGGTTCGGGTCAGACCAACAATCGGACCGGGTTCTCTGACCCGAACCGAGTCCCATTTTCCAGAATTAAAAACATTAAAAAATTATTAAAAAAAATTGGGTGTGTGCCCACTTATGTTCATCTGTTGATTCTTTGGTCGTTATACAGGGAGACACTTTATCCATTTTGTTTGGCAAACACCCACCCCATGAAATGTGTTGATTTGTGAATCTTCAAGAAGTTTTAGTTCCACACCTATTTCCAAAAGGCAGCCTCTTCGGCTACATTGAGCTAAAGTAAAATAAATGAATAAATTATGTCGAAGGGAAAATCTTTGAGATAAGCTAGGATTCATGGACTAAATGCAAAACTTCCCATGGTAATTCAGAATGAGAAATAGCTTTCGTTAGAAATGCAGGTAGAGGAAGGTTTCCTCATATGATTGAACATTATTAGTTCCAATTGATTCCTTCCTTGATTTGGAAGGGCTTGAGGAGTAATTTTCTGGGTTTATACTGAATCTTATGCCTGCACTAGCTAAATTTATTTATAGGAATCAGTGTAAGAGAGACCCGATAAGGAAATTTATGCAAGTTTAATGACTTGATTACGTAATTCAAATGGACAAGGATTTGATTGGAAAAATAGCATTAACTTCAGGGACAAAAGGAAAATTTTTACCTTTTGTTTTCCAGATGGAAGTCATTAGTTGACTTTACTCATTGAACAAAGGAAATGTGATTCATTACACCTCTTGCTCCAGTTCTTCTTCCACCAGACGAAGGCTGTTTGCCCGGGCTTAATTCACCTTAATAGCCGGTGCCCGTGTCAGCCGAGGAAACGGGCAGAATTGCGTTCAGATGCAACGTAGAACTTCTAGATGTCGGACTAAATTTCCCAAGAAAGTTCGAGGTACCAAGAGGGGAAACCGCTTATGGAAGAAACAAAAGCGACCGAGACAACTGACTTGTTGGAGTCATCGCTGTGTGTGTGTAAAGGGTTGGTGGGAGATAACGAGTTTGATATGCAGTTCTCCACAAAACTTGTGGAACCCCACTAGGCTTGTTTCATTGGCTTTGACAAGTGCAGGTGCGGGCTTCGTTCTAGGATTTTACTGGGAAGCATCCTTCTGCAGGGATGACAGGCCACCGAGATATAAATCTCTGAACATCCGGACGCAGCTCAGGCTCACCTCTCAAGCAGAAAACTCTTCTTCCTTCCTCCTGTTCCCGTTCGTGAGAAGATTAATTCGAGCAATCCGGGCTTAATTCACCTTAATAGCCGGTGCCTGTGTCAGCCGAGGAAACGGGCAGAATTGCGTTCAGATGCAACGTAGAAATTCTATATGTTGGACTAAATTTCCCAAGAAAGTTCGAGGTACCAAGAGGGGAAACAGCTTACGGAAGAAGCAGAAGCCCGAGACGACTGACTTGTTGGAGTCATCGCTCTGTGTAAAGGGTTGGTGGGAGATAACGAGTATGATATACAGTTCTCCACAAAACGTGTGGAATCCCACTAGGCTTGTTTCATTGGCTTTGACAAGTGCAGGTGTGTGCTTCGTTCTAGGATTTTACTGGGAAGCATCCTTCTGCAGGCATGACAGGCCACCTAGATATAAATCTCTGAACATCCAGACTCAGCTCAGGCTCACCTCTGCAGCAGAAAACTCTTCTTCCTTCCTCCTGTTCCCGTTCGTGAGAAGATTAATTCGAGCAATCCGAGCTTAATTTCCAAGGAGTGTGGTGTTTCAGAAGAGCGAAGAACCATGGTCTTCAAGTTTTATACTGTCGTTCTCACCGAAGATCCCCCCGATTTTGAACCGCAATCGCCGCCGGCTTCTCGGACATTAAAGATTTGTTTGCCGCTTAATCGTGCTGGCTGCAGTTTCATCAAAGCTGTAACATCCTGCCAGGTCGCTGCTGGTGCTTCTCTGCGCTTGGCCAATTCAGCTTCCAAGTTTGGTTGCTGGAGGCCGAGCGAATCTTTCCAATGTCCAGAGGAAGGACGCCTTAAAAGGTTTACTTTCCACGAGCTGAAGGTCGCTACCAACAATTTCAGTGAGACAAAGAAGGTGGGTCAGGGTGGGTTCTCTTGTGTGTACGAAGGAGTCCTGGGGGACGGCTCCAGAGTGGCAATAAAGAGACTCATTGGCGGATTGACATTCCCTGCTGAAGTGAAATTGGGGACCGTGAGCTGGCATCGGAATCTGGTTCCAGTTCACGGCTTTTGTCGGTCATCAAAACATGGAGAATACGCCCTCGTGTGCCCTTTCATGGTGAACGGAACCCTAGACTCCTTCTTAAGAGGACGGTCAACAGAGATGTCCCCACTTGATTGGCCCACCAGGAAGAAGATAGCAATTGGAGCAGCGAGAGGCATTTCCCATTTGCATGATCTGAGGATAATTCACAGGGACATTAAACCCGCTAATATACTGTTGGATGAGGACTTCGAGGCTCGTATCGGAGATTTTGGGTCGGCCTTGTTCATGGACGAGCACAAAGAGAAGGCTGTTTTCGAAGGAGAACCCAACGGTGAAGACGCTTATGTTACCGACTACATAATGGGAACGCATGGTTACATTGATCCAGAGAGACGTCAAGGTATATATTCAGTAAAGAGCGATGTTTATGGGTTTGGCGTGACGCTTCTTGAACTGATAAGCGGTCGAAGAACTTACGAAATAGCCTGCCTCAACGGAGACGAACTGTTGCTGCATAAATTGGCAAGTGCCCTTCTGAAGAACGAACAGCTGGAAACGATAATTGATACCAACATGCCCGGCGGCTATAACGAGTGCGAAGTCGAGAGAACCGTTCGCCTGGCTCTGCTTTGCACGCAATCGGACCCCAAAAAACGACCTTATATGGCTGAAGCGGTCCTATTTCTCGAAGGAATTATTAGCTTGGAGAAAAGATGGGAGAAGTATGAACCGGATGAAGAGGAGTCTGAACAGGATGAATTAGCTTAGTCTGAACAGGATGAATTAGAGAAGTCTGTACGCGGAGATGAAATATCTGGTCCTAGATGATCCTCCCAAGACCGTGTTGCTCGAGATTCACTCGGAGATTGTGGCTACCTCAGCTTGAGCACTATACTAGATACCGATGAATCTTTTTTTTGTTTAGTTCGAGTGTATTCATTCATTTAATTTCATCTAATAGATAATATTCTTGTTATGTTTTACCTTAAATTTGATTTCATTTTTTTTCTTATCAAAGCCCACCAAATATTGAGATTAGCTTGACCAAAAAAATTCGATCTAAATGAGAATATTTTGTTGCTCAGACATCTTTTATTACTAGAATGTAACAAACTAAGACAGAGCTCTTCACCTTCAGTTTAATCCTCTTCTCTGCCAAAGTATCGACAATGAAAAGAACAACCGGTAAATTTAAAGATCTTCATCGGGTAAGTGCGATTTGTTCTGCTTGGGAGCTCATGCCCTGCTAAAAGATTTTGTTGACACCTAATCTAAATTTAGGAATTAGAAATAGAGGATAATCTTTTATTAGAGGGAAATTTTGAAACAAAATTTTGAAATTCAAAAATTAAACGGCCGTGCGATCTTGGAGCCACTTTGTTGTTGAGAAGTTGAGGGAAAATCTCTACCGGCAAAAACAAATTCGAGTCTTCCCTTTATAAATAGAGAAGTTCGAGACGTGAAATGGGGGCTTCTCTTGGTTCAAAGGCAAACTCAAAAATTTGAAAAGTTCAGAAGCCTTCGTGCACCTTAGTCAAAAGAGAAAACATTTCTCTTTTCTTTCTCTGACAAGGAAAGAAAAAAGAAAGAAACAGTGAAAGAGAGAAGCCATCTGTGCGTGGAGAAGGGAAAAAGCAAAAAGAAGAAAAAGTGAAGTGAAAGGTAAAAGCAGAAGCAGCACAGTAAAGGGGGACTGTTCATCGTCTCTTTGGTTCAGCCGCTTCCCCTGCCTTCCGCCTGCCGCTGCCGACGCCGCCTGAAGCCGACGCCCCTCGCCGCGACACAGCTACTGCTCGCTGCTGCTCTTTCTCTAGCCGGGACTTCTTAAGCCCGACACCTTCGCCTCCGCGCGCCACTCGTCCAAGCCGACGCCCGCGCCAGCAACTCGCGCTGCCTCCGCGCCGCTCACCACCGCGCGTCCACTCTTCGTCCGCGCCGGCGATCGAGCCTCCGTGACACCGCCCGCCAAGCCCGACGTCCGCCCGACGCTGCCTCCGCCTGAGCTCGGAGTTTCCTCTGCTTGCAACCACCAACTCCGAGCGACGCTCCCTCCTCCGTGCGACGATTCTGCAGCTGCTGTTGCCCATTGTTGTTGGCTGTCCAATTTTGTGTCAACTCGGTGATTTCGTTGACTGGCTTTTGTCACTTTTGTTGCTGGACGAACCAACATTTGCTGCGAGTTTGACGTGGTTGCTCCAATATTGGTTCTGCGCGGTCATTCACATTCGGCCAAATTACACCCCCACATCGAGACGTGATTTTTCCTGGGGCTGTTCTTTATTTTTCTTTGTGCAAGTGTTTTTTTTAGTAACAAAAAGCTGTGTCCTTGATTAGGTAATTTCTTTAGGCTAAATTCATATCAAATATTCTGTGCATAGTGTTTTATTTTAACTTGATTTGTTGTTACTGATTTTTATTATCATTATCCGATTAGGAAATTGGTCATATTAAGTCATAATAATCAAAAATTTTGAGCCGCGAGACGTCGGGTTAGATTTTTGATTATTTTGACTTTTTTATGGCAAAATTCGTGAATTGCTTCGCATCATTGATTTATATTAAAATAATATGCCATTGATTTACAAGAATGGATATTTTTTTATTTTGGCATGCTATTGTTATTTGCTCATCATATATTATGCATCATATTAGGTATTTAGGTCCATAAACATTTCATGTTTTAATCAATGCATTTTAGTTTTTTTAGATTCATATAGGATTAGGTTAATTTTCCTTTAGTAAACTAAAAAAGAATAAAAAATGTTATTTAGGTTATATAGATTTCATAATGTGCACATTACATGTTGCATTTTAATTAGTGGGTCATAGTTTAATCTTTTTTTTTTTTTTAGTATTCCCATCATGTAGTCTTTTAAATATAAAATAAAAGATAAAAAAAAAAAAAAAACAAAAAGTTAGCATTGCATCATTACGTTATTTTTAATAAAAATTATTCGGTCATTTAAAAAAATAAAAAATAAAAAGAGAAAACACAAAAGTTATTTTCTTGGTTAATTAATAAATTAATTCATAATTAATCCCATTTCATATCATCATTATTTAGTGTAGGTTGCATACATTAAAAAAGAATCATTAAAAAATCACAAAAAGAATATGCATATAGAATTGTTATGTCATGCATCCCATGTCATGTAGTATATGCACATTTAGGATTGTATAAATTAGATTGCATACATATAGTTCAAATTAGGCCATATAAATTGCATTTCACATATCATTAAAGGAAAATTCATGCATATTAATTTTAGATTAAGATTGCATAATAATAAAAGTTAGGTGTCATGTCATTTAGAAATCATGTTTAGGGTATGCATTTTTATTAGCATTTTTTTAAATGTTTTCTTAGAGAGTGGACTTTAATAAAGTTTTGGTTTATAATTTCTTAGCATTTTGATTTATTGAATGTTATTTCATTGATTGTGCACCCGCATGACCACCATTTGCATGTTAGTAATTTAGGTTAAAATTGATCAACATTGCCTGCAAAAATATTTTTGAAATAAAAGGTACCGAAAGGGCATTAGGCTAATCTAGCGTAACCATGTCCCCGGACTTTGAATTTCTGGTTCGCAGAAATAAAGTATTCTCCCATACTTTATTTGGGTTTCTAATCAACCCTAATTGGTTAGTGGCGGCTCCAACTTGAGTATAATTGCATGTTAAATAGGTTAATTTCTTAATCGCGATTGGTAGGATTTGGGAGAGTCCGCGCCAAGTGTTCGGACTTAGTAATCCTTTAACCTAGTTTTAGGTGATTTACCTTCGAAAAAATTAGGTCGCGACAGATTTACTCAGGTTCCGGCTCGTGGCTTTGAAGAAGAAAGTTCAAGGGAAGCTGGGATTTTCGCTCCTTCCAAATTTACTATCTAATCTAAACCTTCTCGAATAAAATTTATTATTATGAACTTTTCTGGTCGGAAAATAAAATTTATTATTTAGACTGTGCGTTTTGGGTACTTGCTCACAAAACAAACGTTCTTTTTTATTTAATAACGTAATCTCAACTTTTTTTAAATTTTATTATGTGCGCCTTTTTGTTCTCCATCTTCTCTCTCGTTCTGCGGCTTCTCTCGCATTCGTCTCACCACCTTCGTCAAATTTCCTCGCCTCTTTCTCCAATGATTACACCACTCAAAGCTTCCATCATGCGCACCTTCCTTCGCATCTTTTGATCTCGGGGTGGTTCTCTGATGGCTCGAGTTGCGACTTTATTTCCTTCTAATTTTTGCACTCATTCGCATTTGCTTTTTCCAACTTTCTGCGTGCATGTCGACGATAATCGCGGAATGATGTTCGGGACAGCGCTTTTGCCCAAAGAAAAAGGAAAATAAGGAGCGGGATGGTTCACCACGTCGTCTTCAAATTTGCAGCTCAGCAGAAGAAAATGGCAAGGGCCCAGCAAATCGAGAAAGACAAGCTAAGAATTGCTGGTTTAAGCTTTCCGTGCTCACCTACAGATACAACGTTATTGTTCTCAATATCTATGTGACGGGTTTGCGTAATCTGAGCTTCAAATTTCCTTCAGAAGTCCAAAAGCCAAACCATGGTCTTCAAATTCGACACCGTTGATCTCACTGAAGATCCTGCCAATTGTGACTCGGACGCCTTAAAGGTTCACTGTCCACAAGCTGAAAGTCGCTACCAACAACTTCAGTGAGACAAGGAAGGTGGGTGAGGGTGGGCTCAGTTGTGTACGAAGGACTCTTGGGGGACGGCTCCAGGGTGGCGATAAAAGACTCACTAGACATCCGGCTCTGGGGTTGATACTCCGTGCTGATGTAAAATTGGGAAACATGATTTGGCATCGGAATCTGCTTCCCGTTCATGGCTTTTGTTCATCATCGAAACATGGAGAATACACCCTCGTGTACACTTTCATGGTGAACGGAAGCCTATACTCCCTTTTCAGAGGACAGTCAACGGAGAAGTCCCCACTCGATTGACCCACGAAAAAGAAGATAGCAATTGGAGCTGCGAGAGAGATTTCTTATTTGCATGATCTGAGATTTTAGATTTTGGGTTGGCCTTGTTCATGGACGATTACAAAGAGAAGGCTGTTTCCGAAAGAGAACCCAATGGTGGAGACGCTTATTTCATGTCCAGCACAGTGGGGACAATTGGTTACCAGGATCTAGGGAGCTTTACCGGAAGATACTCAGTAAAAAGCGATGTTTATGGGTTTGGCATGACGCTTCTTGAAATCATAAGCGGTCGAAGAGTTTGCGAAACAACCTGCCTCGATGGAAATGAACTGGTGCTGCCTCAATTGGCGCATGCCCTTCTAAAGAACGAAAAGCTGGAACTGCTAGTTCATACTTCATACCAACATGCCGGGTGGCTATAACGAGGGTGAAGTCGAGAAAACTGTTTGCCTCGCTCTACTTTGCACGCAATTCAGCCCGAAAAAACGACCTTATATGGCTGAGTCCTATTTCTTGAAGGAATCATTAGCTTGGAGAAAAGATGGGAGGAGTATCAAACTGATGCCACGACGCAATCTGGGAAACCAAACTTGGATTTGAGTTCGAGCGACTCTACTTCTCGTCACGGTGAAGAAGAATTATCTGGTGGTAGATGATCCTTCCAGGAACCTGTTGCTGGAGATTCAGCCGTGAGATTGTGGTCAGCTTGGGCATCGGATGGATTAATCTGTTGGTTCTGGTGACTTTTGCTTTTCATTTCTTCTTCTTCTCCTTATTTTGGAGTGAGGATACTACGTGTTTTACCATTTGGTTCATCCGTCTTACTCTGGATAATGAGATTGTAATGCATATTATCTCTTTAGTACTTCACAAACCCAGAAAAAGTAGCGCCTCGAAATTTTTGTGTTCAAACTTAACCGGTTATTTGACGCGATCGATTTAGATCAAATTGCGTGTAAAGGAATGGTGGTGCATAAAACAGTACCACAATAATTTGATGATACCTGCCCATCTCAACTTCTTTTATCTCTCTCTGCTTTTTCAAATTAAAAAAATATGAATTTTATTACAAATATACTGAGGGAGGGAAATAAAAGAGGAAGATTATGTCTTTGAAGGAAGTAATTTGTTCCGTATGTCTCGTGCGTGGCGTGAGAAAATAGATTGTAGTAACTATTGGGTGTGGGTGTGATTCATTCTTTCTGACAAAAAAGCACGGGAATTTTGCTCCTCGGTGGCAGGCAGCAGTTCGGGGGCTGCCCCCAACGAGGCCCTTAAGACGTCAAAAGGACTTTAATTTGGGCCGTATTTTATTAGTAGTTTAGGTTGATGCTCATGAAATACTATAGAGTTTAATCGAGAGTTAAAACGAAAATGTGATATGTGCTAATTATAGTGAAATTCTTTACTCGATGTTGCCCTAGTTTAAGGTAAACCAGATAAACCTCGTGTCTCGATTTCTCTTTCTTGCCTTACTGGCTAGTTCGTTATGTTTGTGCCCCTGATTCTAGCAATAACAAGGTGTGGTTTTTTCTGTTCACGTATAGCATTTGATGGTTATGAAAAATGTATATTTATTTGAGCATATACTCGTATTGTATTTTAGTATAACTATTCTGTGAATTATCGATTGCAATTTTGTCATATAGCCACCTAAACGCTTCCACACTAGACACATGGTATTAAAGCCACGTCTCCATACCCCATACTCAGTAAGGAGGCGCCCTCTGTACAGTAGAGGGGATCTGGGAGAGAAGCAAGCTAACCGAGAGATCAAAACAAAAAGAAATGTGCTTTGAAAATGGAGTCCTCCTAGCATTCATTATTGGAAAGGGCAATTTAAATATTTTGGTACGGTGTGTTTTCAGCCATTTTGGGTGTGGATTTAGCTTCCTGGTTCTGATTATCGTTGTGACGGATTTGAGTAATCTGAGCTTCAATTTTCCTTCTAGGAGTACAAAAGCCGACCCATGGTCTTCAAATTCACCACCATCGATCAGACAGTCCTCGCGATTTTGACTCCGACTTGCCACCTGCTTCTCAATCATTGATGGTTTGCCTAATGTATATTTCTGGTTGCAGTTTCAAGAAACCCATAACATCCCTCAGGGTGCTGCCAAGGGCTTCACTGCGCCTCACAATTCAGGCTTCCGAATCTGGTTGTTCATGTTGTAGACCAAATGAATCTCTCCAGTTTCCTAGTTCTGATCTGGAGCTCCGGCAAGGACGCCTTAAAAGGTTGCTTTCGGTGAGCTACAGGCAGCTACCAACCACTTCAGCGACGAAAAGATCGTGGGGAGGGGCGGGTTTGTTGCACTGAAGGTGGTTGCTCATGCTTCCTCAGCATTGTCCTTTCCCTTTCTTTGATCTTTTTTAAGGGTTATTGTGATTTTCAAGTGAAAATGAGAAACTCTTGCAGGTACAAACGCCGGGCTTCCCTTGGGACTATTACATGTGTTGGCAACTTGACCTGCGGATCGTAGATCCTCATGTATGCTGTTTTATGTAGGCTTTCTTCCTTGTAACTGTTATTTGATACTGCCTACATGATCACTTTCATGAAACTTTTGTATTTCAGGGGCATGCCTTTGGTTTTGCCCATAGAATGCACGTCTACTCATACTGTAGCATACTCATTTGTGATGATTATTTATCCCATGGGACAGCCCGGGTAGGCATATGGCTTTCCTATTCATGGTTTACTCAAGTCATAACTTTTCCAGAATATGCCTTGAATATAGCATGCAGGATGCCATATAACTCCTGTTTGGTGATTGCCGAGACCATGGAACAGAACACTTGAAAATTTTTTGGTAGGCTTTATTATTTATGCGGAGAACAGAAATCCCTGGCTCTAGCATTAGGGCACCTTCATTTAACAAGCGAATAACCTATACCATAAATCATAATGCTTATCATTCTAATACCACTGGCCTTCAGGATAGCCCGGGAGAAATCCTAGGACATGCGATTATAGTCCAATGATTCAATTTCAAGATTCTTGCACCATGACTATAAGAAAATATACTCCTGTGATTTGACGTCAATCTTGTCATAGTATTTTACTATCTATACCCCAAAAGCAGAAAAATGTGTGACAAAACTGATAAATATCATCGGACAATGATAGAATAGTGAAGCATCCAAAAAAGCAAAAAGAAAGATTTCTCTCTAAGATAGCTTCCAATCCGGTAGTTAGTGCCCTGGTGAACTGCAACGTCACGGAAGAAGAAGCAAACATGCAAGAGGAGATGGTAAGTAACCGACCTTTGAATGTACTCAGGAGCCCTGTGCTCGAAGTGAGTACCACCACCAGGGAACCACCACAGCTGATTAAACTCATGGACCCAATTTTGTCCTCCTTTCACTTCAGCAAGACGCGCATGATTCACATTCGTCCGCCAGACATAATCCCTGCTGAGTGGCCATCTTATTGGTATCTTATAACATTCTGGTGTAGGAACCAAACAAAACAGATGCTTTTCAGGTGGAGGGCAATGCCTCTCAGGCTCTTCCCTTCACGATAGATTTAATGTAGGCAGCAATTCATTCACATAGTTTACATCATGGCAAGGGATATATTCATTAAATGTCAATGGGCACACATTCATCCCATTTTCGGGGATCACAAGAGGTACTTTTCTGTAAGTGAGTTCAACTTTGTCTGAAAATGCTGACGGCCCTGCAAATGTCAAAAGGGAAAATTGATGCAATTTCACAGAATTAAGACAGTGAGAATCCAAATTCATCAACTTCAGTTCAAGCTGAACTTCCCTGAACCCCAAGATAACTTCTATAACATGAAAGATGACGACATTCCAGGTTAGTGACACAAGATCTAGCTCTATCAAGCTCTGATGAAGTAGTATCTTAAATCAGTTACAACAAACTAACATAAATCGGCAGTCGAGAAAACAACTTTAAAGAGGGGAAGAGGATTAGGTTGCATAATCAAAGCCATCCATCCATAACATCTCCGTGGATGCCGCATGAAAGATGCGCTGGTTTCGTTAATTAATCACCAGCTCAATTCTAGAAGGCAACTTTCCCATGAGCTGCTGTAGAGCACGTTCTCTAGGTTCCTTCACTTTTTTCACCCCGTCCGTGATATATTCTTCCTCACAGGGATTCACCACTAACTTCTCCAGAGCAATGGCGTTATCGATAAAATAATTCACCAGTTCCAAATCGCAAGGTCGACCATAATAATTATTAAATTCCACCACCTTTAGGAATTGATGGGGAGGTCCAACAACTCTTTTAAGTTCTCTCGGACTGCAAAGCATGTCCATCGGGTACATCAACTGTGGAAAAGAAGAATGCCGCATATGAGTAACAATAACGGCATTGGGAAATGCTCATAGAAGAAAGAACTCGCAAAGTAGAAAATTTCTGTGTGGATGGTCACATCTAGTATATATTAGTCACATGATGTCACAACAACTCACCGATGAGAGAGACTCCAACAAGATTCAACAGTGACTTGGTTCATTAAATTCGATCCTACCGCAACAATCTAATGCCTAAATAGACGAAGACTTGAATGAGGCCCGAAAACCCACCTCTACTACAAAACTCCGCAAGCAGGGAAATGCCTCAATCAAGGGAGTCAACGGAAGTAGACTTGAATCTCCATATCCTTCAAATCTCAGTTCCAATTGCTTGACGCTTGTAAATTTAGGCAATTGACGTCGATGAAGCCGTACTCTTTCCTGCATATTGTAGAGAGATAGAGAATCAAAGGCAGCATGGATTGTAATAAGGAAATAACTATAAGGAAATAACTTATGAAACCTTAGGAAAGATCAGTCAGTGCTCTTACAGGAAAAGGCATAGCAAAGTAAAGTTTCATGATCTGCAGACTGGAATATCTTGAAAGCTCAGACATGATCAAATCCACTCGTGTCGCACTAAATCCTTCGATGGACACCTCGGACAGCCTGGGGATATTGTCCAAATACCATAGAATTTGTTCTTCAAATCCTCTGTAAGTGAAGGACACTAGAATCGTGTCATAAATCTCGATGAATTGAAGATCCTTACAAACTCTTGTGCACAAGTATTTCAACATCAGTGACTCGCCAGAAACTCTCAACCATCTCAAGCCACGAGCATATTCCAATACCAATTTCTCTAATACTGGACAAGCGGCAAGCAATTGCTCAATGAGTTCTCCCTCCACATTCACTCGAAATAAGGAGAGCTGTTCAAGATACCTAAAGCCAACGCGCCAAGAAATGGAAGGGCTCAAGCCAAAGTTACCGAGACCTGAAGCCCGCCACGAACACCCTACATCGGCATCCATAAGTACCTCACGCTCTAACACATATGGCAAGCGACTAGGGTCACAATCAGGCTTAAAATCGTCGTAACACGCTGGCATGAAATGTAGTTCGAGCACTTTCACCTGTTTTGCCAAAGCAAACCTAATCCAGCGATCGATGCGAGACTTACATGAGTTATTCAGGTCAAAACGTAACGCGAATCTTCGTAGAGAGTGCTCTTTTCCACTTTGACGATGCACGACATTGTCCAACCATTCCACATATCTCGCCCTCTCCTTTTCCGCTTGCTCGGGGTTATCTCTCAACTTCTCCAATAAGTCCAACCAGTCGAAATCAAGGTCGGTGAGAAGAGAATTATACAAGTGCCTCCATCTCCGGGAAAGAACACAAGTCGCTTGTGCTTCTCTAGATGTCAACAGAGATAATATACGGTCTATAACTTGTTCGGGCAAACAGCTGATTCGATCCTGGATTGAGTTTCGCCAAAAGCAACAAAAATAAATAAATAAATAAATAATCTGGGCATAAGATGCAGGGAAAACAGGAAGCACGAAAAATTCAACTACAAACATACCCAAAAAAGAGAAAAAAAAAAAAAAAAAAAAAAGAAGGTCTCGCACAACAAGACCAAATCCCTGGTAGAATAAACTAGAATATATCGGACACCAACAAAAAAAACTCAATAATGCTAGACTGCACGAAACGAAGAGAGACAGAGAGGTAGGTGTCTTCCACCCACCATAACTATGCTAGAAGACGAAACATTACAAGGAGACGTTACCTTATAGTCAGGTTCGGCTTCGGATTCAGAGCGGGGACTCTTTGGAGATGAAGAATCCATAGACGCGGGCAAAATTCACCTCCCGTTTTGGCTTCCGCAGAAACCCTGTGTTTTCCTCTCGCTCCGAAGACACGAAGCAGTTTTCCTGTTTGAGTCCAGACGGTTTTGCCGATCAATTCAAAAAAAGAAGAAGAAAGAAGTAGTAAAAGCGACCAAAACCCCTCAATTTTGCCAAACACCCCAAACTTTTTTTACACAAAAAAACTATTTATAAAACACATTTATAGTGTGTTACCCCAAATTTTCTTATAACACCAAAAATGCTAAACTTTACACCAAAAAATTAGTCACGTAGAAAAAAATTGAGATTTTAGATTTCATAAATGTATCATACAAACGTAAATTTTAAATTTTTGGTGGGTGTCATACGGATATAAATTTGAAATTTTTGGTCTCATAAAAAATATTTGGGTTAAATATGTTATAGTCAGTAAAATTTGTGTTTTTTGTGGCTTATTTTCTAAAAAAAAAAGGCAGATGGTTTGAGTTTTGATAAGGAGAAAGTCAAATATTCATTCGTGACGTCGCATATGCTTTTGTAATGATATCCAATAAAAAGTCGACACGTGTATATGACTAGGTAAGTATATAAAAAAATTTCAAAACTTTCCGTTCGTTTCGCGGAAAATGAGCCATTTCCGGAAAATATTTTCCCAAAAGTCATTTTCAGGAAAATGACAATATTTTTTGGTATTAAATTAAAAACCACGAAAATGTTTCGGAAAATATTTTCCGGTGTTCGATAAAGAAAATATTTTCCGTTCATCGATTGGCGAGTGCGAGTGTTAAGCTCGAGGCTCGCTAGATCGACGAGCGTGAGTTTGAGATCGACGAGCGTGAGGTTCACTTGGTCGACGACTAGCCAAGAAAGAAGAAGATGGGAAACAAAAAAAAAAAAAAAAAAAAGAAAAAAAAAAGAATGAAAAAGAAAAAGGAAAGAAAAAATCATTCGAATTAAAAAAAGAAAAAGAAAATTAAAAAATAATTTGAATGAAAAAAAGAAAAAGAAGAAAAAAAAGAGGAGGATGAAGTCGGGATTTGTCTAGGTGTGAGATAAGAGAGATCAGTAAGGAAAATGTTTTCACTTTTCAAAAGTGGAAAACATTTTCCCCTACTTTAAGACTTTTTTTTCCTTTGATGGAAAACATTTTCCTCAATAAATTCATTTTTCGTGAAACGAACGCTGAAAAATTCGGAAAACGTTTTCGGAAATTATTTTCCGCTAAAAACGAACAGACTTATACTTTTACGTGAACCACTACGGGCATTCCTACGTGAACCAGTTCTTGGTATAGATTTTGCCATACTTTATCATTTCATAAAACTTCGGTGTCTTCTCTCTCATTTTCCTCCTCTGGCCCACCGTCATCTCCTTCATTCGGTCGCCAGCAGAGTCACCGGTGCAGTGACTGATTCTGGGAAATGTCAGACAGCTAAAAGGATAGCCAGCTTGATCAAGACCCCCTCCACGTCGAGGTCTAAACAGAACTCGCAGTCTTCGCGAGCCAAGAAATCCAAACCAGTGTGTGTTAAATGGTTAAATAGATATGTTTTATCCTCATCTTTTTTATTGAACTTGAAAATAAACAAATACAAAGTGTGGCTTACCCGGTCTCCACTCACAGAAATACAGATGTGAAGGATGCTGCTGCCACTCCTACGGTAGCCCAAGAAAACCATGCTATCAAGCGGCAGAAGTTGGAAGGACGGAAATTTAGTTGGTATGGCGTCAGTGATATGATGAAGCGACTCATATGAACTTTCTTTCTTTTTTTTCTTTTTTTTCATTTTTTTTTTCATTTTTCAGATCTTAAATGTCAAATCACAAATTTTGCCTCACGGATCAAAATTGCGTCTTGCAAGCGGCACTTCCGGTGTATGCAGTCCAGCGGCCAATAAGGCTGAAAGAATATATAGAAAGGTTTGCATTCACCATCGCATTTCATTTTCCATCTCCGTAACTTGTCTAGGTAATGCTGACTTAAGTCAGTTTATTTTGAAAGGTTTACGTTACGGAACCAGTAGCACAGTTCATATCAACGGCAGAAATGATGAAGAAGATCCAGTCCTGCACGAGAGACTTGTCATTACCGCATCTTAGAGTTCTCTTTCACATGTAAGCGCTAATTTCTCTAGATTTCTCTTTTTGTAAAATGTAGTGAACTTTTGCCCTTGGAAACAGGTCCCTTTCGTTCTCTCATTTTTCCAATTTCTCTACATCGTAAGCCTCGGGATATGGGTGCTTTGATTAAGCCTACCGAATTCACACTTACGAGGCTCGAGGAGCCTGAGCTTGAAACAGCACAGCGTATTAGTACAGTCGAGAGTAAAGAGTACTGCGGAGCTTGAGGAAGAGATGATGGCTAAAATTCCAAAGTTGAAAGCTCGGCCATTGAACAAGAAGGTAAATCTCTCCCTCCTATTTCTTTCTGCCATTTTATAGTAAATCAATTTATCAAAACCAAAGTTAATTGTTAATTTTTTTTCTTTGGTTTGCTATAGATTTTGGAAGCTCCAGCATTACCAGTTTTACAGAGAAGTATACCTAAGCCACCAGAGTTTCAGGGAAATTCAAGTCAGGTGTGGCTAGAATGGATTTAAGAGTATTTCATTCGGGAACTAAACTATCCTTCACATTAATTGAAGGAGTTCCATTTTGAGACAACATCAAGGGCTGATGACAATGCAGAATCGGCTTCTGTCGCCTCCACAGGAAATTTTCATCAGGTACAGAGGGACACATTTCTATTTCGCTTGCTCTTGTCGGGTTTGTCAAGGTATCTATTAACAGTTCCACCAACTGTGCTGCCACAGAATCACCAGTGGAAATTGCACCTAACCGAACCTAAAGCTCCACCCCTTAAAACGTCCTTGAGGTCCCGCCCACCACAAGTGAAAAGTTCCTTTGAACTAGAACAGGTGGAACTTGAAAAGGTTCCCAAATTTAAAGCAAGGCCTCTGAATAAGAAGGTTTGACTTCCGTGTAGAGATTGCTTGTTGGAAGATACGCAGAAGGTTGGAAAGATTTGATTATATCAAATCATAGGGATTTTATTGAATCAATTAAAATCAGATCTAATCTGTACATTGTATTATTTCCTTTTTCTTCTACACATACTTTGTAATATAATGTAACTTTGTACATTGAATGAAAGACAGAGAAATACACAGAAATTCCTACAGTTCTTCCTCTTGATATACTTTTCCCTTCATATTTTGACATGGTATCAGAGCCACAAAGACTCTGACATTGCTTCCGCTTCATCTTTGTTGATTGCCTAGAGGAACCCTATCTTGCAAAAGGGTTGCCGAGAGGAATCAAAGTTTTTTTGAAGGGAAATTTTGTCAAACATGAACCGACCAGAAAACCTCACCTCCAATCCAGATGAACCAACAGCAACATTGATGACCCCACAGGCTTCCAGTGCTTTTTCCGTGGCCGAACAACAATTTGGCCAAATCCAAAATCAACATGCGTATTGGCAGAATGCTCCGGCTTAGTTTAATCTGGGTCAGCCATTTTCGGCGTATCCCTACCAATGGATGCCATATCCATGGATCCCAGGGACGAATCCAGTCACATCATCGCCGGGATTTCAGAGTAATATGCCGAGCAACGGAGGCCTACCAACCAACATTGGGGCAGGCTTGACCATCGGCCCGGAGCAGACGGGCGGATCAAATAATTCTGGAGCGAGATCTCAGGGGCAATCTGGTGCGGGACCTCAGGGACAATCCACCAACCCTTACCAGGGAATACCACCTGGTTTTCTTCCTTTTCCTTTTGCGGCCGCCATGGGTCGACTAGAGCCCGGCGACGCACTTTATGTCTCCACTTCCGACGGATCGGAGTTGCGGCTCATTAGCCACCCTCTCACGGGTCCAGAGAATTACTCAACCTGGGTGCGAGAATTTCGGCGAGCCCTAATCACAAAAGACAAAGAGGGGTTCATCGACGGGACTGTTCCGATCTCGACCGACGAGAAAATGGGAAAATAGTGGAGAAAATGCAACCAATTGGTCAGAACATGGATCGACAACTGTATCAACCCAGAAATCGCGGCTGGTTACCACCCACAGAAGATTCAAAAATAATTTGGGATAGCATCCGAGAAATGTACGGCAAATTGGATTGGACAAAAAATTTTTCGCTCCACCAAGCACTCAGCGAATTGAAGCAAGGAAACACATCGGTGACGACGTGCTTCAACAGGCTTTCAGCACTCTGGAACGAGTTGGAAGCCGTTGAAGAAAAACTGGAAGGGCCCAAATCGACCCTCCAGCAGTATAAGGCTATGAAAGACAGGGAGAAGGCGACTCGTTTCTTACTCATTTTGAACGATTCGTATCTCACCTTCTGATCATAGATTCTGGCGATGGAACCAGCACCAACCCTCAGTCGGATCTTCCAGCTTGCGGTGCAAGAGGAGAATCAAAGGCTTGCTTCGTCGGACAGCAAGAACTCCGAAACCCTAGCGCTGGCGACAAGGGTGGAGAAGGAGAAAACCCTACAGCGAAAAGGGCAAGAGAACAGAGAGTCGCTAGGGTTCGCGGAGAACCAAGGGCAGCTAGGGTTCGCGGATCAAAAGCCCTATAAATGGGGCAGTGCGGACGGCTCAGATCGGATGCCACGATCCAACAGCTCCAGAGGCGCGCGAGCTTCGGCTGATCTGGACGGTGGAGATGCGTCCGTTTTAAGAGGATCCAACAGTCCTTAAAATCCAAAAGGATATGGGCCAAATTTGAAAAATAAAGACAAATTATTTTGCGATTTTTGCAAGCGGCCCCACCACACAATCGACACCTGCTGGAAATTACATGGCAGGCTTGGAGAAAAAGAAAAAAGGGGAAAAGAAATATCTGCAGCAGCCTATCAAATTTTAGGATCGATGAATTCTGCAAATTAGCCTATTACACATGGGGAATATCAACAACTTATGCAGACCTTGCAAAAATTGGATGTCTAGAAAAAGGGGAGCAGCTTTACAGGTATTTCTTATTGCCTGGCAAGTACTATTTCTAGAAATACCTGGATTATAGACTCAGGAGCCAGTGATCATATAGCATGTGATAGAAGATTATTTTCTGCCATTAATGAAGAGTTAGAAGATCCTGTCACTGTGCAATTACCCAATGGAAATGCTGCCTATGTCACTACAACAGGAACAGTCAAACTTAATTCCCATATTGTCCTTACTAATGTCCTTTATATTCCGGACTTCCAATTTTATCTCATTTCAGTGTCTAGAGCCTGTAAGGAAAACTCTTGTCGAGTTCTTTTCAACACTGATACCTGTCTGTTTCAGGCCCTTTCGACTAGGACACTGATGGGCTGGGGTAGTTTCTCTGAAGGATTGTTTTTCTGGAAAAGCTTGCTTGCAAATTTTAACCTTTTTCCTTGTAATAAGAAATCATTGTGTAACTCGACTTCCAATGATAGAAATTTCCTTTTGCACTCTAGATTGGGTCATAGCTCTCATTTTTCTTATCCTCAATGTCAAATTTGCTCGCTTGCAAAACAATCGCGTACTCCTTTCCCTTTAAGTCAAAGTCATTCAAGAAATATCCTTTCCTTACTGCATATTGATGTCTAGGGACCCTACCATACAGTAAATCATGATGGGTCTCGTTTTTTCCTTACCATTGTGGATGATCACTCCAGAGCCACATGGATTTTTCTCATGCAGTCTAAAAGTCAAGTTGTGTCCAACTTAAGAACCTTTCTTTCCTTATCCAAAACCCAGTTTGGGAAACCTGTGCAAAAAATAAGGACATACAATGGGAAGGAATTTTTTAATCATGAATGTGCAGATCTCCTTTCATCACAAGGGATCTTACATGAGAGCTCCTGTATTTATACACCACAACAAAATGGAGTGGTGGAAAGGAAGCATCGTCATCTCTTGGAGGTTGCCAGAGCTTTAAAGTTTCAAGCTTCTATTCCAGATATTTTTTGGGGGGATTGCATATTGACTGCTGCTTATTTAATAAATCGAATGCCGACCAAGATTCTGGATGGACAATCTCCTTTCCAGATACTCTTTGGAAAGAAGCCTGACTTGAGCCACTTGAGAGTTTTTGGTTGTCTGTGCTATGCTGCAATTGTCGGGCCTAAAGATAAGATGGGTCCACGTGCTCGCAATTGCATCTTCATAGGATATTCTACCTTACAAAAGGGATATCGGATTTTTGATCCGAGTATAGGAGAATTTTCTGTCAGCAGGGATATTATATTCCAAGAAACTATTTTCCCTTTTGCCCACCAGAACAAAAGTCACTGAACCAGGGCATTCTCCAACCTGTTCTGCTAAAGATAGATCTGCAGGTTCCGGATATATATTTCTTCCTTCGTTGATAGATACACAAGGTGTTTCCAAATCCACTATCAGCACAACACCTTTAGAGGAAGTCCAGGATGAAAGACTGAATGATGATGAGATTCCTTCAGATCTGCCTACTTCAGACTCGCTTCCAGTGGAAATTCCAGACAATGCTACGTCTTCAGAAGATGATCGACCCAGACGTTCTGGACGCGCTACTTGACCACCTACCTGGACTAAAGACTATATATGTGGAGTCAGGAATTCACCAGGTATTCCTTTTCCAATCTCATCTTATGTTTCCTTCGATCGTTTATCCCCGGCGCATCGATGTTGCATTGCTCGTATTTCTGAAGAACAAGAACCATCCAACTTTCATGAGGCAAGCACTGATCCACCATGGCAAATAGCAATGGAGGCAGAATTGAAGGCCCTCATGGATAATCATACATGGGATCTTGTTCCCCTACCTCCACATCGTAAAGCAATTGGATGTAAATGGGTATACAAGATCAAATATCGAGCATATGGGTCGATTGAACGATACAAAGCGTGACTAGTGGCTAAAGGCTTCACACAGAAAGAGGGTTTCGATTATCACGAGACTTTTTCCCCCGTGGCCAAGGATGTCACAGTTCGTTCTTTTCTCTCCGTAGCAGCTTCTCAAGACTGGTTGTTACATCAGATGGATGTTCATAATGCCTTCCTCCATGGTGATTTAGACGAGGAGATATATATGGAAATACCTCAAGGTTTACGGATACAGGGGGAGAATAAAGTATGTCGTCTTCGCAAATCTTTGTACAAACTCAAGCAAGCATCCAGACAGTGGTATGCGAAATTTGCTGAATCACTAATAGCTGCTGGTTTTCAACAATCCAGATTTGATTATGATGTTTTCACATGGACTCAAGGTACGTCATCTATCTACTTGATGATATATGTAGATGACATACTCATTATGGGGAATGATGAAATAGCTATCAAAGGCCTTAAAGGATACCGCATTCTACTTTTCATATTAAAGATGCGGGATCGCCAAAGTATTTCCTTGGGATTGAAATTGCTCGATCTAGCCAAGGAATCTCTCTCAGTCAGAGAAAATTTGCATTGGAGATCATTTCAGAAGCAGGATTATCTGGATGTAAGCCAGCTGTGGTGCCGATTGAGCAAAATGTCATACTGACAACTGCTGATTATGATGCTGAAGCGCCTCAAGAGGCAGATCCTATACTCAAGGATCCCTTGGGCTATCAAAAACTTGTCGGGAAGCTCATATATTTAACAATGACTAGACTAGACATAAGTTATGCCGTGCAGACACTTAGTCAGTTCGTGCATAAGCCAAAACAGTCTCACATGAATGCCGCGTTGAAGGTCGTGAGGTACTTGAAGAAATGTCATGGTCTTGGGATTCTTCTCTCTAGGAAGTGTGAGATGAAAATGACCGCATACTGCGATGCAGACTATGCAACCTATCCTATGAGCAGAAGATCGATAACTGGCTTTTGTATCAAATTGTGGGATTCTTTACTTTCCTGGAGAACGAAGAAACAACCAACCGTCTCGTTGTCTTCAGCAGAGGCGGAATATCGAGCCATGGCTAAAACCACATGTGAAATAGTGTGGTTGAGAGGGTTACTTCAAGATCTTGGAGTGCAGGTCAAGGGACCAACAAAATTGTTATGCGACAATGATGCGGCCCTCAAACTTGCATCCAATCCTATCGTGCATGAGAGAACAAAGCACATTGAAGTAGATTGTCATTTCACTCGCGAGAAAATCTAGGAAGGGATGATTGAGACACAAGGGATTGGAACACAAGAACAACTGACGGATGTCTTCACCAAACCTCCGTGTCAAAAACAGCATGCATATCTCTTGAGCAAGCTAGGCGTCTTGGACATCTACAAGACACCAGCTTGAGGGGGAGTGTTGGAAGATACGCAGAAGTTTGGAAAGATTTGATTAGATCAAATCATAGGGATTTTATTAAATCAATTAAAATCAGATCTAATCTGTACATTGTAGCATTTCCTTTTTCTTCTACACATACTTTGTAATATAATGTAACTTTGTACATTGAATGAAAGATAGAGAAATACACATAAATTCCTACACTTCTTCCTCTCGATCTACTTTTCCCTTGATATTTTGACATTGCTGCTGATATTTTCGCACTCTCCATTTAGTTTTGGTAGTGCAGATGAGCTCGAATGCTATAGATTTTTTTTTTTTTATAGTAAATGGAACTTGGGATTTTCTGTAATACGAAGAAGCATGTAACCTAACCCTAGAGTTCCACTTTGCAACGGATGAACGGTTTCCTTAACCTACTACAGTTTTGATTTATTTGACAAGGCACCTTTCTTTCATTGTCTTCACATAGCTAATAGAAGCACTCGTCTTCAAGTGTTTAATGAATTACATGGAGTTGTTATCTAATTCTCTAGCTTTCATTGAACTTGGAACCTCGACAAGAGAACCCAATCCCGAGAAACATAGCTACTAATTCTTTCCATCTCCTTGCGTCCCTCGTCCTTTTAATCAAATTAGTTTTTGGGGTTAGAGCTTAAATTCATAATTATACGAGATTCAATTCGCAAAGTTCGATTTATGAGTTGTTGAGTTATGATATTTCATGGAATGATAGATTAGGGTGTTGTGGAGCCGTAAGACTTTACCGAACTTGATTTAAGCATACGGTTTGCTCGAAACAAAATTTTGAAGTGTTCACGTATGACTTTGGATCCATATTTCGTTGGTTTTCGGCTTGATTTTGGGTCGGTCAAGTTGGGTTCTTGTAGTACGTTGAAGTGGCTTTCTATTATGGTGTGACCAAGTTTTGTGTTCAAGTTCCGCATTGCAAAAGGCTTGATAATTGCTTAAGGTATGCAATTTGTTAGTGCGTAGGAGCTATTAATCTGCGCATGCGTTGATGGCTGGATCTTCACCCTGCATTTGTCACCTTAGATATCTGAGTTAGATTAAGTTTAGTCTTCATCGATTAAAGATGATATTTTGTTCATCTCTTACCGGCCATGGTCGACCTTATGTCTTTTCATCTGGAGCAAGCTGTGTGAATACTCAAAGAAACAAAAATAGAGTATCTAATTGTAAAAGAGTTGCTCACTCCAACACAGAGAAGGGCAAACGCCCATGCCACTTGAGCGAATCTTCGTAGGGCGGAAGCACCTCTGGATTTGTTATTGGATGAATTGCGTGAAGAAGGATTCATACTCATATACACAGTTTCCAAAGCTTAAGCGTTTATGATCATTATGTAGCAGCATTCAAAGGATCCTGACATATTGTAACTTCTGTTTACTTATATAAACATGTTTTATTTATTTCATGAACGGCGAATACTTCCTACTGAATGCCCTGCTTGTTGCTATGAATAAGGTAAGGAATGGGCCTAATAGGAATCAGGGGGCGGGCTTGTGACTGGGAATGGGGAGGCTGCTGGGCAATTGTGGGAGCTGCTAGGGGGATTGCTGGGGGTGTTGATATGGTGCTGCCATGGGGCTGATGTGGGGATTATGGGTGCTATTGTTGCTATTGGAGGTGTTGATGTGGGGATTAGGGGTGCTATTGTTGCTGTTGGAGGTGTTGATGTGGGGCTTGAAGATGCTGGTGAGGGCGCAGATGTGAGGGTTGAAGTGGGGATTGCTGAGTGAGCTGATATCTGGGCCAATAGAGTTGCTGATGTGTTAGTTCAGCGAGTCTTCCGCAATATAATTGGAAGTTTAGGTGGATCAAGTTCTTCAATATATTCCCTCGAGTAAAGTTATGGAGGTACATATAAGATGAATTTGAAAATGTTGTGAAGTGAGGGTGAGCATTTTTGCATTTCGATACACTTTATCGCTAAATAGATAGCCTCAACTGCAGATGATCCACAAGTTTTAATAGCCTATAAGAAGCCGTGGACAACACAACTTGTTCTAGAATCTAGATCAATCCCCAAAATGAGGACTTTACGTAGTAGATAGGCAATGTGTTGGAATGAGACATGAATTGACGATAGAATTATTTGAGCTACGTATACCAATTTATACTCAAGCCACCGTAGGCGCATTTTGTTAACAAAATTTCATGTCAAATTCAACAATGGTACTATATATCTCGATGTAAGTAACCAAGGCTCTAAAATCTGATAATAGCAATCAATATATTTTGGATGATAGTATTTCGCATTGGTTAGAGCCCTGACACTGATCGGGACATAACTATTACAAACCCATGCGAGTTGAACTTGAAACATGACAATAGACTCAAGGCAATACATCTCTTGAAAAATAAGATGCGCATCTCCATTAATAACCAATCTCATCTTTATAAAGCTCAATACTTTTTCATTGCATTTCTCGTGTGTGTTTTCACTAAGCAAACTATTGCTTTAATTTTGAGATTGCAATTCTCAATTCTATTTCTCTCGTCTTATTCATTTGTCACCATTTCTCCATCTCTCTTGTCAAGGATTACAACTCCTTTAGCTTTTCGTCTAGAGCGTGTTTTGAGGGCACTGACAGTAGCGGAAATAGCGCACGATGGAATCATTCAATGGTTCCTCCCTCCACCACAAAGGAGGACCAACACAAATGCCACGTGAGGGAATCTTCATCAGGTGCAAATGGATATGGATTTGATAACGCAAGAATTATGCTAGGAGAAATTTTTACTTTTACACATTGTTTCGTAAGCACAAGCTTTTGTAGTTATCATAGAGTGGCATTTAGTGGAGCGCACAACCTTAGGGATGCCAGAGTAGTGCAGAGCTCTCAAGATGTTGAGGTGGATGTCAGACGCATGATAATAAATGGAGATTTATACTGAGTTATTTTTCATTTTGTGCTTTCCAATTGGGATTTTTTTGCGCTCCTTTAAGTATATTTTACTTATTTTGTAAACACTGAGCACTTCTTTCTAGGTGATCTACTGCGAATTAATTGGATGGCCCTAATGGGAATTAGAAGGTGGGGGGGTCTGTTACTAGGAACGGAGTGGTGAATAACCCTAGTTGGAATTGGGAGTAGGGGACCTATTCTTGCGAATGGAGTGTGAATGGCCCTAATAGGAATCAGGGTGTGGGGGGCTACTGTTGATGAGAAACAAGTGGCAAATGGCCCTAATGGGAATCAAGGGAATAATGGACTGCTGTGGGGGAATGGGGGTGCCGAATGAGGGGCTATTGTGGTGAATTGGAGGAGGTGGTGAATGTGGGGGTAAGTGAGAGAATTTTCATCGGCATAAGCGGACATAGGAGTTACTAGACTATTATAAAGGTAATTGTTACGAGTTGATCTACGGGTCTAGGCAATTATCACAAGTCAATCTAGCATTCTTCTACCTATGCAACCTTAGGAATTACTTTCAAAGTCAGCCTTACTCGCTCACATTCTCAAGAATCATAAAACAATAAACTCTAGAGAGGGAAAATCTAAAATATATTTTACTTGTGAGATGAATACAAATGAGGGGATGATGCCCATTTATATATAAGTATAAAGCTAATCATAACTGTAGATCTCCAATAGATTTGACAATAGAAATTATATCTACCCATCTACTCAACTACTTGTTTTGATATGGAGGTATACATTTACCATATTATCCACCCCATAAGTATTCCAGAATACTCGAGAAAAACCTAGGAGTTTAGAGATAATTAATGATCGCTAGTTCATGGATCAATCACGGTCTTTCGTACACAAAACATTTTATATCGTTTGCTTTCTTGGATTGTGACATTATATATAGAATGTTAATAGGTAGATAACCAAATTGCAACGGGTTTGATTAGCAAATTAGAGATTTGGAATATAGAAAATTAGCAAATCATTATAGCTGGGCTAAGTAAGGGCCTATAGTCTGTGGTTGTAGTAGTCACCTAAGCTCTACAATAGTGGTAATAGATAGAATGTTAATAGATTGAATAGTCAAATGGTGGCAGGGTTGATTGGCCAATTAGAGGTTTGTAACATAGAAAATGAGTTCCTTAGTTAGTATGTGATTGTTTTTGTGACATCTATAATGCAATGCTTGGTAAATGCTTGCATCCACGTTCTTCTAATCAAATTAGTTTTTGGGGTTAAGGCTTAAATTCGAAATTATGTGAGATTCAAGTCTCGAAGTTTGATTTTTGAGTTGTTGAGTTATAAAATTTCATGAATGATAGATTAGGGTGTTGAGGAGCCGTAAGACTTTACCGAACTTGATTTAAGCATACGGTTTGCCCGAAACAAAATTTTGAAGTGTTTACGTACGACTTTGAACCCATATTTCATTGGTTTTCGTTTTGATTATGGGTCGCTCAAGTTGGGGTTATTGTAGTATGTTGAAAGGGCTTTCCATTAACTACAAGTATGTTTGGAATGGGGTTCAGTAGAGAGAATTATGATGTAACCAAATTTTACGCACAAGTTTCGTATTGCGAACGGCTTGATAATCGCTTTAGGCATACAATTTGTTAGTACGTAGGAGCTATTAATCTACGCATGCATTGATGGCTCGTTCCTTCGCTTATATCAAGAGTTTCTTTTTCTTTTTCAAAGTGAGCCTTACTTGCTTACATTCTCAAGAATCATAGAAAAAAAAACTCTAGAGAGGGAAGATCTAAAATATACTTTACTTGTGAGATAGGTACAAATGAGGGGAGGAGGCCCATTTATATATAAGTGTAAAGGTAATCGTAACCGTAGATCTCCAATTGGTTTGACGATAGAGATTATATCTACCTATCTACCCAACTACTTGCATTAATATAGAAGTATACATTTATCATATTGTCCACCCCATAGGTATTCCAGAATACTCGAGAAAACTGGACTCGAGAGATAATTGATGATCGCTCGTTCATGGATCAGTCACGGTCTTTTGTACACAAAACATCTAGATCGTTTGCTTTCTTGGATTGTGACAATATATAGAATATTAATAAATAGAATAACCAAATTGCAGTGGGTTTGATTACCGAATTAGAGGTTTGGAATATAGAGAATTAGTAAATCGTTACTGCTGGGCTATGTAAGGGCCTATAGTTTGTGGTTGTAGCAATCACCTAGGCTCTACAATAATGGTAATAGACATAATGTTTATTGATCGAACAGTCAAATGGTGGTGGGATTGATTGGCCAATTAGAGGTTTGAAATATAGAGAATGAATTCTTTATTTAGTCCATGATTGTTTTTGTGACATCCATAATGCAACGCCTAGTAAATGCTTGCGTCTGTTGTTCTTCAAGTGAAATTAGTTTTTTGGAGTTAGGGCTTAAATTTGGAATTATGCGAGATTCAAGTTGCGAAGTTTGATTTTTGAGTTGTTGAGTCATCAAATTTCATGGAATGACAGTTTAGGGTGTTGTGGAGCCGTAGGACTTTACCGATCATGATTTAAGCTTATGGTTTGCCCGAAACAAAATTTTGAAGTGTTCACGTACGACTTTGGGCCCATATTTTGTTTGTTTTAGGCTTGATTTTGGATGGATCAAGTTGGGGTTCTTGTAGTATGTTGAAAGGGCTTTCTATTAACTAAAAGTATATTTGGAATGGGGTTCAGTAGAGAGAGTTATGATGTAACCAAGTTTTGCGCTCAAGTTCCGCATTGCGAACAGCTTGATAATCGCTTTAGGCATATGATTTGTTCGTGCGTAGGAGCTGTTAATCTATGCATGTGTTGATGGCTCGTTTCTTCGCCCTGCATTATCGCCTTAGATATATGAGTTAGATTAAGTTTGGTCTTCCTCGGTTAAAGATGATATTTGTTCATCTCTTGCCAGCCGTAATTGACCATATATCCTTTCATTTGGAGCAAGTTGTGTGGATGCTCATAGAAGCAGAAACAGACCACAGTTGAATTGTAAAAGAGTCGCCTACTCCACCGCGGAGGAGGACAAACATTGATGCCATTCGAGCAAATCTTCATAGGGCAGAAACAGCTTTGGATTTGTTGTTGGATGAATTGTGCAAAAAAGAATTAATACTCATATACATAATTTCCAAAGCTTAAGCGTTCATGATCATTATGTAGCGGTATTCGGAGGATCCTGGCATCCTGAGGGGCGCCAAAATTATGCACTCCTCTCGAAATATGAAGGCGGAGATTAGATACACTTTGATCAACGGAGAATTGCAGTAAGTTCTTTTCCCTTTTTTTGCTTTTCCATTATAATTTCTGTTTACTTATATAAATATGTTTTACTTCTTTCATGAACAGTGAATACTTTTTGCTGAACGCCTTACTTGCTGCTATGAATGTTGTAAGGAATGGGCCTAATGGGAATCAAGGGGTGGGCTTATAGTTAGCAATCACCTAGGCTTTACAATAATGGTAATAGACAGAATGTTAATAGATCGAACAGTCAAATGGTGGTGGGATTGATTGGCCAATTAGATATTTGAAACATAGAGAATGAATTCTTCATTTATTCCATGATTGTTTTTGTGACATCCATAATGCAACACCTGGTAAATGCTTGGGTCCGTCGTTCTTCTAGTTTTTGGAGTTAGGGCTTAAATTCGGAATTATGCGAGATTTAAGTTGCGAAGTTTGATTTTTGAGTTGTTGAGTTATGAAATTTCATGGAATGATAGTTTAGGGTGTTGTGGAGCCGTAGGACTTTATCGATCATGATTTAAGCTTACGGTTTGCTCGAAACAAAATTTTGAAGTGTTCAAATACGACTTTGGGCCTATATTTCGTTTGTTTTAGGCTCGATTTTGGGTGGATCAAGTTGGGGTTCTTGTAGTATGTTGAAAGGGCTTTCTATTAACTACAAGTATATTTGGAATAGGGTTTGGAATAGGGTTTAGGAGAGAGAGTTATGATGTAACCAAATTTTGCACTCAAGTTCCGCATTGCGAATGGCTTGATAATCGCTTTAGGTATACGATTTGTTAGTGCGTAGGAGCTATTAATCTATGCATGCATTGACGGCTTGTTTCTTCGTCCTACATTATCGCCTTAGATATCTGAGTTAGATTAAGTTTGGTCTTCGTCGGTTAAAGATGATATTTGTTTATCTCTTGCCAGCCATGAACGGCCATATGTCATTTCATTTGAAGCAAGCTGTGTGGACACTAAGAGAAGCAAAAATCGAATTGTAAAAGTGTTGCCCACTCCATCGCGAAGGAGGACAAACGCCGATGCCACTCGAGCAAATCTTCGTAGGGCGGAAGCAGCTTTGGATTTGTTGTTGGATGAATTGTGCGAAAAATAATTTATACTCATATACATAATTTCCGAAGCTCAAGCGTTCATGATCATTATGTAGCGGTATTCGGAGGATCTTGGCATCCTGAGGAGCACCATAATTGCGCACTCTTCTTGAAACATGAAGGCGGAGATCGGACATACTTTGATCAACGGAGAATTGCAATAAGGTCCTTTTCGTTTTTTGCTTTTCCATTATAATTTTTGTTCACTTATATAAATATGTTTTACTTCTTTCATGAACAGTGAATACTTTTTGCTAAACGCCTTACTTGCTGCTATGAATGGAGTAAGGAACGGGCCTAATGAAAATCAAGGGGTGGGCTTGTAGTTAGCAATTACCTAGGCTTTACAATAATAGTAATAGACAGAATGTTAATAGATCGAACAGTCAAATAGTAGTAGGATTGATTGGCCAATTAGAGGTTTGAAACAAAGAGAATGAATTCTTCATTTAGTCTATGATTGTTTTTGTGACATCCATAATGCAACGCTTGATAAATGCTTGTGTCCCTCGTTCTTCTAATCAAATTAGTTTTTGGGGTTAGGGCTTAAATTCAGAATTATATGAAATTCAAGTCACGAAGTTTGATTTTTGAGTTGTTAAGTTATGAAATTTCATGGAATGATAGTTTAGGGTGTTGTGAGCCATAGGACTTGACAGAACTTGATTTAAGCTTACGGTTTACCTAAAATAAAATTTTGAAGTGTTCACATACGACTTTAGGCCCATATTTCGTTTGTTTTCGACTCGTTTATGGATTGGTCAAGTTGGGTTCTTGTAGTACATTCGAAGGGCTTTCTATTAACTAGAAGTATGTTTGGAATGGGGTTCAGTAGAGAGAGTTATGATGTAACCAAGTTTTGCACTCAAGTTTCGCATTGTGAACGGCTTGATAATCGCTTTAGGTATACGATTTGTTAATGCGTAGGAGCTGTTAATCTACACATGCGTTAATGGCTCGTGGATCTTCCCCTTACATTATCGCTTTAGATATTTGAGTTAGATTAAGTTTGCTCTTCGTCGGTTAAAGATGATATTTGTTCATCTCTTGCCAGTCATGATCGGCCATATGTCCTTTCATCTGGAGCAAGCAGTGTGGACACTCAAAGAAGCAAAAACAAACCACAATCGAATTGTGAAAGAGTTGTCCACTCCACCATGGAGGAGAACAAACGCTGATGCCACTCGAGCAAATCTTCGTAGGGCGGAAGCAACTCTGGATTTGTTATTGGATGAATTGTGCGAAAAAGAATTCATACTTATATATACAATTTCCAAAGCTCAAGCATTCATGATCATTATGTAGCGGTATTAGGAGGATCCCAGCATCCTGAGGGGCGCTAGAATTATGCAGTCCTCTCAAAACATGAAGGCAGAGATCAAACATGCTTTGATCAATGGAGAATTGTAGTAAGTTCTTGTAGCACCCATAATTTCAAATCAGGTTACATGATTTGCTTTATAAATTAGGGGAGATATTAATTTCAGATCACAAAATAAATTTCATTCTAAGCTGTCATAAGAAACTGAATTGCACTCGACTATGTTTATCAAAAACTTTGTTTCCGTATACATCGGGAGATGAGGCTAAGGAGGGGGATTTCTACAAAAAAACACTAGGCGCCACAAATAATAAATATCCCGTCTCCTGTTGAGTATGTACATACTGTCAGAACAACACAAAAAAAAAAAACAAAGCAAAACTCTCCCACACGTCGAGCGCTCCTCAGTCACCTTTTAATTTGAAGAAAAGACACAATAAACAAGTGTGTGTTTTAAAAATAAAAACTCAGCAAGTGGGCGGTTAGTCCCAACTTGGAGTTGGTCGATAGCAAGAGAAATAAGTAAACAAACTATCGATTTGCAGAATTTATAGAAGTCTAGCTGCAACAATCACCTAGGGGAAAACAATACTCTACCTTGTACCCTCACACCCAACCTGGCGTCACGAGGTTCACAATCATCCAGGGGAAGACGATACTCCACCCTGTACCGCTCGCACCCAACCTGACATCACGAGGTCCCTTAAGAAGCTATTCAACCCTTCTCAATCCTCTGGAGAGAATACCACTTCTCCTTGTCACCCCTCTCCAGGCATCCCGACACCCGAGGTCTCTCATTGGCTCCTTAGCCAACTATACACATTCATAATTCCGCCTTGTTGCAGCACCAACAACTCCAATATGCTAACAATCACACCAAGGTCTAAACATACATTATTAAATATTACAAGGTATATAAGAACCCTCATTAGAGGTGACAAAGTAAGAGTCCAACATTTTCTTGCATAAAACTCAGAATCTACTAACATGGATAGAACTAGGCGAAAGCGTCTAGTCTCAGTGTTTAGAGCCAAAACCATAGTAAACCATCACAGAAAACTCTCAAGTTTTAATATGTGATAGTAAGGCCCTAAATGAACACTTTTCATGAAGGAAACCAAGTTTGGTTCCTTCTGTAAAGAGAGCAGCAATGTGGTCCATGTAGTTCAAAATTCCTTCCGCAGAACAGAACTAACAACCGGGAGGTTTAACCCATTTTGAAGTTCAAAACTCAGTAAAATGCTTTGAAATTTTGATATGTTATGCACCTACATGTCTTCTACTACTTTCATGAAGGAAGCAAATCCATATTCTAACTCAATAATTTTATAGAAATTCAAAAGTACACTGAGGTCGTGAATTCACGGTTCTAGACAGCTCACAAACAATATAAAATCAAGCCTTTGTGAGGATCAATTTAACTCAGAAAAATCTCAATTAAACATATGTTGTAGGTCTGGAGGTATTTCACAACTCTCTAGAAAATAAGTTAATTCAATTTTTAATGCATTTGATGATGGAAAAATCGGCAAACCAGCAACCTCAGTGAGATTTTCTTTCCAGACAGACCAACCATGGACACTAACACCTGCACTCAGCTACTCCTAACTATTTATTCCTCTCACGAACCCCATTTGATCCTTGACCACACATGTATAGCACCTAAACGAGCATTGACCACTAGTGATTTATCACGAACAACTCGAAAAATTCATCCAAAGCCATAATTGTACTCTCGACCTTCCTAAGTCAACATGTGCGTCCGTTTCATAGCTCATTAGCCTTTCCTACCCAACAACGATGGACCACGGCCTCCCTCTCTTCCCGACTTACGCCATACCATCCATAAGCCTCACACGCAAGTCACTAAGCACCCATCCAATCTCACTACCGGCCCAAATGAGCCCAAAACAGAAACATCAAGACTCCGTTCTGTTCAAGCCGAGGGAAGAAAAGAGAGAAATGGAAGAAAGAGGGAAGGAAACTATGGGTTGGTGGATCGTCGACCGAGTGGAACACGATACCCACCACCCACCGGCCACGACAACCAAAAATCATAACCTATCCTACCCCAAAACCCAACGTTTCAGCCGTCCCCTACACCCCCAACACAGCCACCCAACCTTAAATCAACATGCACAGCTAGGCGCAACCAACTCATGAACCCAGAACACTAATCACAACCTTACTTGCCTGGATCTTTCATCGGCTGAAGGCGTCGGGCGAGCTGGGGCTTCACGGCTGGCAGTGGTAGCTCCGAACGGGGCAAGGCAACGATGATCTTGCTGCTGGAAGAAGGCACCAACTGTGAGAGGCTGAAATGGGGTCGGGCTCGGCAGAGATGAATGGAAGTGGAAGGAAAGGAAGGTGGTGTGTCTCAGCCCCGAAAGAAAAAAAAGAACGCAGCTGAAGGGAAATAGTTGTTGCCGCTTAGCCCTTTTTGAGAGAATAAAAGAGGGAAAAGATAAAAGAAAATTTGGGGTGTCACAGTTATTTTCCTTTTATTGCTTTTCCATTATAATTTTTGTTCACTTATATATTTTATTTCATGAACAGCGAATACTTCCTACTAAACACCTTACTTGCTACTATGAATGAGGTAAGGAATGGGTCTAATGGGAATCAAGAGGTAGACTTGTAGTTGGGAATGGAGAGATTGTTAGGGCTACTGTGGGTGCTACTTGGGGTGTTGATTTGAGGGCTAATGTGTGGATGGTGGGTGCTATAGTTGCTATTGTGGGTGTTGATGTTGGGGTTAATGCAGTGGCTAGGGGGATGTGGGGCCTACTAGGGGTGCCAATATGGGGGCTGCTAGGGTTAAGGGGTTGTTGGATATAATGGCTGTTCGGGGTGTTGATATGAAGGTTTTTGTGGGGCTACCGATGGTGCTGATATGGGGGCTATTGTGGGGCTAATGTAGGGGTTGGAGATGCTAGTGGGGGTGCTGATGTGGAGGCTGATGTAGGGACTACTGAGGTGGTGATATGGGAGCTAATGGGGGTGTTGATGTGCTGGTTCAACGAGTCTTCCGCAATATAATTGGAAGTTTGGATGGATCAAGTTCTTGAATATGTTCACTCGAGCAAAGTTGTAAAGGTACGTATCAACTGAATTTGAAAATGTTGTGAAGTGAGGGCAAGTACTTTTGCATTTCAATATACTTATCGCCAAATAGTTAGCCTCAACTGCAAATGATACACACATTCTAATGACCAACAAGAAGCTCGAATGCATCGTGGACAACATGGCTTGTTTTGGAATCCTAATTGATCCCCAAAATGGGGACTTTACATAGTAATTAGGCAGTGTGCTGGAATGAGAATCGAATTCACAATAAAATTATCTAAGCTACATATATCAATTTATACCAAGCCACCATAGGCACATTTTGTTGACAAAATTTTATGTCAAATTCAACAACGGTATTATATATTTCAGTGTAGGTAACATGGGCTCTAAAGTCTAATAATAACAATCAATATGCTTTGGACAAAAGTATTTCACAGCGATTAGAGCTCTAAAACTAATCGGCACATATCTGCCACAAGCCCATGCAAGTTGAACTTGGAACATAATGACAGACTCGAAGCAATACACCTCTCGAAGATAAGATACACATCTCCATTGACAACCAACATCATCTTTATAAAGCTTTATACTTTTTCATTGCATTTCTCATGTGTATTTTCACTAAGCAAACTATTGCTTTAATTTTGAGATTGCAATTTTCTAATTCAGTTCTATTTCTCTCATCTTATTCAGCCATCACCATTTCTCCATCTCTCTTGTCGGGAATGACAACTCTTTGGCTTTTCATATGGAGTGTGTTTTGAGGGTATTGATAGTAACGGAAATAGTGCACAATGGAATCATTCAAGGGTTCCTCCCTCACCATAGAGGAGGACCAACGTAAATACCACTCGAGGGAATCTTCATCGGGCGCAAGTAGATATGGATTTGATAATGCAAGAACATTTACTCTTACACATTGTTTCGTAAGCGCAAGCTTTTGTGGTTATCAACCTTAGGGGTGCCAAAATAATGCGGAGCTCTCATGATGTGAAGGCAGATTTCAGGCACACGATAATCAATTGTAGTGAGTTGTTTTTCATTTTGTGCTTTCCAATTGGGATTTTTGTGTGCTCCTTTAAGTATGTTTTACTTATTTTGTAAAAAATGAGTACTTCTTTCTAGATGACCTATTGCAAATCAATTGAATGACCCTAATAGAAATTAGGAAGTGGGGGTCTATTGCTAGGAATGGGGTGGTGAGTGGCCCTAATTGGAATCAAGAGTAAGGGGCCTGTTGTTGAGAATGGGGTGGTGAATGGCCTTAATGGGAATTTGGGGGCGGGAGGTTGCTGCTAATGAGAAACAAGTGGTGAATGGCCCTAATGGAAATCGGGGAATTGGGGATTGCTGTGGGGAATGAGAGATGCTGAATGGGGGGCTATTATGGTGAATTGGATGAGGTGGCGAATACGGGGACAAGCGAGAGAATTTTCATCGATGCAAGCGGACATGAGTATAACCATGCCCTATTATAGAGGTAATTGTCATGGGTTGACCTACGGATCTATCTAGCATTCCTTTACCTATACAACCTTAGGAATTACTTTCAAAGTTAACCTTACTCACTCATATTCTCAAGAATCATAAAAAGAAAAACTCTTAAGAAAGAAGCTCAAAAATGTATTTTACTTGTGAGATGGATATAAATAAGGGGAGGAGGCCTCTATATATAAATATAAGGCTAATCATAACCGTAGATCTCCTATCCATTTGACGGTAGAGATTTTATCTACCCATCTGCCCCATTACTTGTATTTATATGGAAGTATACATTTACCATATTGTCTGCCCCATGAGTATTTTAGAATATTCGAGAAAACCCTAGGACTCGGGAGATAATCGATGATCACTCATTCATGGATCGGTCACGGTTTCACGTACAAAAATCTTCTAGATCGTGTCGCTTTCTTGGACTGTGATATAATAGATATAATATTATTAGATGAAATAACCAAATTGTAATAAAATTGATTAGCAAATTAGAGGTTTGAAACATAAAGACTGAATTTTTCATTTAATCCATGATTAGCAAATTAGCAAATCGTTACTGTTGGGCTAGGTGGAGGCCTACAATCTGTGGTTGTCGCAATCACTTAGGCTCTATAATGGTGGTAATAGATAGAATGTTAATAGATTGAATAATCAAATAGTAGTGGGATTGATTGGCAAATTAGAAGTTTGAAATATATAGAATGAATTCCTCATTTAGTTTGTGATTGTTTTTATGATATCCATAACGCAACACTCGGTAAATGCTTGTGTCCCTCGTTCTTTTAATAAGATTAATTTTCGGGGTTAGGGCTTAAATTTGAAATTAAGTGAGATTCAAGCTGTGAAGTTCGATTTTTAAGTAGTTGAGATATGAAATTTCATGGAATGATAGTTTAGGGTGTTGTGGAGCTGTAAAATTTACGGAACTTGATTTAAGTTTACGGTTTGATTGAAACAAAATCTTGAAGTGTTCACGTATGAATTTGGGATCGTATTTCGTTAGTTTTTGGCTCGATTTTGGGTCGGTCAAGTTGAGGTTCTTATAGTTCGTTGAAATGGCTTTCTTTTAACTATAAATACGTTTGGAATGGGGTTTGGTGGAGAGAGTTATGGTGTGACCAAGTTTTGTGCTCAAGTTCCGTGTTGGGAACGACTTGATAATCACTTTAGGTATACGATTTGTTAGTACGTAAGAGTTGTTTTGTTAACGATTAGGTGTAACATAGCGATTTCATAATGGAGGTAGTGTGTTCCTCAATTGTAGCATTGGTTTTTGCTTATACTATGGGATTGCGAGTTCAACTATAAGAGTGACATTTGTTGTTTGGTCGTAGGCATTCTAAAATAAGTGGTGCTATTTCTTTTAAAATTTGTAAACTCATTCTTTAAAAAAAGTAAAGATTCGATATATTATAAGCTTTGAATAAGTATGTTTGTTATATAAAATTTAGATCAGGTATTTATTACACTTTTTATTTATGTGAATGGTATGAAAACTATTTGGTGGAAATATATTTAGTTTGATGAATGGAGTTGAGAAATATTATATGTTTTAGGTTTCTGAAATTTTTTTACAAAATGCTCTTGACATTGAGTATGATTTATGGAATATCACTTTGTGAAATGTTTTAGGACATACTTTTGATTTGATCCAGTTTGTATAACCGGTTACTAAGACAAGTCTTGAAATTTACGAAAAGTACTTTTGGCAAATGGGTTGAGTTGGGCAAAAAGTTGTGTGATTAATTTGTGAAATGTATTTATAAATATGAAACTATTTATGGATTAGATTTTTAGTATTGGAGGATGATGGCTAGGTGCTCAATATCACTGGAAACTTGATTGAGGGTTTGTGTGTATGCCTTAAATAGTCTAGGATATCCTTATAGGTTGAGCTATCGACTAATAATAGGTGAGATCTAATCAATAGAAAATTTTGATCGTCTTGTCCAAGTGTTATGCATGACCATGGCTAGATATTTGAGCATGAATTTAGTTAATGGAGTGGACCACTAACATGTGATTTGAGTTTAGACAATAAAAGAGACAACTAATGCGTAATTTGAGATTAGCTGATGGAATGGACCATCGACATATGATTTGATAAGATTGATTAATGGAATAAGACCATTGATGTTTATGATGATTTAAATGAGTATTTTCTAAATTGTATAAAGCTTGTTGAAATAAAATAACTTATATACGATTTGATTTGTATATTAAAGAGTTGGATTATGAGTTTCTAATATTGTTATATATATATGGCTGCTCAATTTGTTTGGAAGAAACACACTACTTACTGAGTGGTGGTTACTTACTCCTCTCATTCCAAATTTTTCAAGTCTCTTAATTAGCTACCAATAGAGTGAGATGATATTTTATTGGGGACTTTTGGGAGTTGAATTTGAGTGGTTAGAGGTAACATTCTTATGGTGGAAGGACAATTGCCTCAATTTTTTTTTCTGCTAGGATTCGGGATGTGATATCCAGCTAGCTCTACTTTGCATGCAACTTGACCAAAAAGTCAACCTAATATGGTGGAAGTAATCCAAATTCTTGAAGGGGCTATTAGCTCAAAGAGGTGGGAGGAGAACTCTGCTACTTCTCTCTATCTCAAAGACATATCAATATCTCATCCTTCATAATAGTTTCATGGAGGTGTTGCTTAGCTGGCAAATCGCCCATGGAATTGTCCTGATTCTGAGAATTACACAACTTCCATTGTAACATGGATAATAATGTTGATATCTAAATTTTGCTTGTTCAATTAGGGTTTAATTACGTATGGATTAATTTTTAATCTCTAAAAAAAAATAATTTTCATTAAATTGCATAGCATATAGATGTTAGGAGCATTTGCATTAATATTTATAGAATTTATAAGAAAAATATTTTTAAAAAGGAAAATAGAAAAAAACAACTAATTAATTAAAAAGGCGGGGTTGGGCTGGGCTACCTCAACCCTTTCTTTTCTTTTCTTCACTGGGCCCAACCTAGGTTCTCTCTTTTCCATATTTTTGCCTTTTCAACCTAGGCCTGTCCGTCCCTCTTTCTTGCCTGAAAATCGACAGGCCTTGCTGGAGGAGCCCGTGGTTGGAGTCGCCATAATTAGTCTTACTTTTGTCTCAATGCATATTTATGTTTGGTTTGTTGGAACCGCTTTTGTTTTAAAATGTGCTTTTTCGGTGATGTCGCCGGTGAGACTGCCCAAAGAAGAAGGTGACCCAAAGCAAAAGAAAAGGGAGAAAAGGGAGAAAGAAAGAAAGAAAGAAAGAAAGAAAGAATAATCATAGGAGAAACAAAAATTCGGATCAAGTGAGCAGGTCAAGGTGGTGTGGCTAAAAATAGAATGGGCCTTTTTTTAAGTGTGTGGGCTGGATGGTTTTTAAAAGAAGACGGGCTTGAGATAGCTTCTTTTGAGGAATATGGGTTTGAATAGACTCGGGTTGAATTGTTGTAGAGGCTCAAACCCATCAAATCCAGGTCAGGCCATACTCGAACTGGGCCCTGGGGCTGGTTGGGGTTCAAACCCAACCCGGACCGATAGGGTCCAGGTCAGACCAACAATCAGACCGGTTCTCTGACCCAACCCGAGTCCCATTTTCCAGAATTAAAAACATTCAAAAATTAATTAAAAAAATAGGGTGTGTGCCCACTTATGTTCATTTATTGATTCTTTGGTTTTTATACAGGGAGACACTTCATCCGTTTTCTTTAGCTAACACCCACCCCATGAAATGTTCATTGATTTATGAATCTCCAAGAAGTTGTAGTTCCACACCTGTTTCCAAAAGGCAACCTCTTAGGCTAGATTGAGCTGAAGTAAAATATATAAATAAATTACGTCGAAGGGAAAATCTTTGAAATAAGTTAGGATTCGTGGACTAAATGCAAAACTTCCCACGGTAATTAAAAATGATAAATAGCTTTCATTAGAAACGCAAGTAGAGGAAGTTTTCCTCATATGATGGAACATAATTAGTTACAATTGATACCTCCCTTGATTTGGAAGGGCTTGTGGAGAAATTTTCTGGGTTTACACCGAATCCTAGGTCTGCAATAGCAAAATTTATTAATAGGAATCAGTGTAAGAGAGACCTGATAAGCAAATTTATGCAAGTTGAATGACTTGATTAGGTAATTTTGATTAGGTAATTGAAACAGACAAGACTTGATTGGAAAAAGAGCATAACTTTAGAGACAAAAGGAAAATTTTTACCTTTCGTTTTCGAGATGGAAGTCATTAGTTGACTTTACTCATTGAACAAAGGAAATGCGATTCATAACACCTCTTGCTCCAGTTCTTCTTCCACCAGACGAAGGTTGTTTGCCCGGGCTTGATTCACCTTAATAGCCGGTGTCGGTGTCAGCCGAGGAAACGGGCTGAATTGCATTCAGACGCAACGTAGAAATTCTAGATGTTGGGCTAAATTTCCCAAGAAAGTTCGAGGTACCAAGAGGGAAAACAGCTTATGGGAGAAGCGAAAGCGACCAAGACGACTGACTTGTTGGAGTCATAGCTCTGTCCAAGGGTCGTTGGGAGATTACCAGCTCATGGGATACAAGACGAATTCATCGCTCTGCCAGACGTGGGGCATGGAACCCCAGACTGTGGAACCCACTAGGCTTAATTTCATTGGATTTGAGCGGGTGCGTGCTTCGTTCTAGGACAGACCACCAAGATATAGAAGCGTGAATGTCCAGACTCAGCTCAGGCTCCCCTCTGCAGCTCTTCTTCCTTCCTTCTTCTGTTCCCGTTTGCAAAGAAATAAATTCGAGCAATCCGAGCTCAATTTCGGTGGTGTTTTAGAAGGGCGAAGAACCATGACCTTCAAGTTTTCAACAATCGATCTCACTGAAGATCCTCCCGATTTTGATCCACATTCGCCGCCTGCTTCTCGGTCATCGACGATTTGTCTGCCGCTTAATCCTGCTGGCTGCAGTTTCATCAAATCTGTAACATCCTGCCAGGTCGCTGCCGGAGCTTCTCTGCGCTTGGCTAAGCCAGCTTCCAACTTTGGTTGCTGGAGGCCAAGCGAATCGATCCAATGTCCCGAGGAAGGACGCCTTAAAAGGTTCACTGTCCGCGAGCTGAAGCTCGCTACCAACAACTTCAGTGAGACAAAGAAGGTGGGCGAGGGTGGGTTTAGTTTGAGTGTACGAAGGACTCTTGGGGGACGGCTCCAGAGTGGCGATGAAAAGACTCACTGGGCATCCCCCTCTGGGATCGATACTCCGTGCTGAAGTAAAACTGGGGAACATGATTCGGCATCGGAATCTGCTTCCCGCTCATGGCTTTGGTATGTCATCGAAACATGGAGAATACACGCTCGTGTACACTCTCATGGTGAACGGAAGCCTAGGCTCCCTTTTAAGAGGAGAGTCAACAGAGAAGCGCCCGCTGGATTGGCCCACCAGGAAGAAGATAGCAATTGGAGCAGCGAGAGGGATTTCCCATTTGCATGATCTGAGGATAATTCACAGGGACATTAAACCCGCCAATATACTGTTGGATGAGGACTTCGAGGCTCGTATCGGAGATTTTGGGTCGGCCTTGTTCATGGACGAGTACAAAGACAAGGCTGTTTCCGAAGGAGAACCCAATGGTAAAGACACTTTTTTTACCGACTGGGCAGTGGGGAACATTTGGTTACATGGATCCAGAGAGCGGTGCCGGAAGATACTCTGTAAAGAGCGATGTTTATGGGTTTGGCGTGACGCTTCTTGAACTGATAAGCGGTCGAAGAGCTTGCCAAACAACCTGCCTCGATGGAGACGAACTGGTGCTGCCTCAATTGGCACATGCCCTTCTAAAGAACGAAAAGCTGGAAACGATAATTGATACCAACATGCCCGGCGGCTATGACGAGAGTGAAGTCGAGAAAGCCATTCGTCTGGCTCTGCTTTGCACGCAACTCGACCCCACAAGACGACCTTATATGGCTGAAGCAGTCCTATTTCTCGAAGGAATTATTAGCTTGGAGAAAAGATGGGAGAAGTATGAACCCGGAGATGATTTATCTGACCTAGATAATCTCTCAATTTCGTTTGACTCACTTCTTGTCCAAGCGAAGATGGATCATTTGGTCCTAGATGATCCTTCCAAGACCGTGTTGCTCGAGATTCATTTGTGAGATTGTGGCTGCCTCAGCTTGACCATTATAGCAATACCGTTGAATCCTTTTTCCTTAATTTGAGTGTTTTTATTTTTTTTTTTTTGATTTATCAGATTGATGAGATTCTTGTTATGTTTCAGATGCGTTTATTTCGCGGATAAGTGATTTAAAAAACATTTTATCAAAAATAATCATTTATTTCATTTAGAAGAATAAATTAATGATTTTTTTTTTCATTATTACGATAAGAGTTAGGTATATATTGTTATCAATGATGAATATTTTTCATTAGCTATAGATAATTATTTTTTGAAAAATATTTTTTAAGTCATTCGTTTTCTGCAAAACGAACATAGCTCATTATATAGGAAGCTTTTGGGAAAAATCTTTAGGAAAATGCAAAGACCTTTGAGTTAAAGGTGTTTTTTAAAATGCAAACTGTGTTTGGTAAATTGTAGTTTGAAAGCCCTTTATAAGTACCTTTGAGTAAAATGATGTTTGGGGAAATTACATTTACAAACAACTTTAGTGATTAATAAAAAAAATTATCAAAAAAAAATAAAAAAGTTCGCCGGTGGCCTCAAGGTCGAGTGACCTCCGGTGAGGGTCGCTTGACCCGGATCTAGGTCCGCCGTAGGTCGCGGGACCTCGCGGTGACCCAAATACGGGTCGCGGGAGGTCGTGCGACCTTGCGGCAAACCGGTGCGACTCAGATCTGGGTTGCGCCTGAGGTCACGCGACCCAGATCTAGTCGCCGGAGGTTGCGCGACCAAATCTGGTCGTGGCGAGGTCGCGCAACCTCCGGCGACCAGATCTAGTCGGTCGACCTCCACGCGACCAGATCCGGGTCGCGCGGAGGTCACGCCGATGCGACTCGCCGGGTCGCGTGACTCGTGGGCGGTCGGCTGCGACTCGTCGAGATCGCGCGACTGGCCAGTGACAGTCGCCGCGACCTTGCCGACCTTAGCCGTGACCTCGCCGGCCTCTCGAGCTCGTCTACGCCGCCGGAGAAGAAGATGAACAGTAGTTCATGAACAGTGGCATGGGCATTTCGAGAATGTTGAAAGCCCAAGGCAGCCTAGAACTTGCCTTGGGCTTTCAGCCTTTGGAATGCTAGCATTCCTTCAAGGTGAGTTTTATTGGGTGTTCCCAAAAACCTAATATTTGAGCAAATGAGCTTTGGACCTTCAAAGGGCTTTGCAAAGTGGTTCCCAAACACATTATCAAAGTGCAATTTGTTCTGCTCCACTAAAGGAGAAAGTCACTTATCGAAAGCAAATAAAGTAAGGAGGGAGCTCATACCCAAGCCGCACTAACGGATTTAGTTTACTAATTGAGTTCTCGGCTCGTGGCTTTAAAGAAAAAAGTTCAAGGTGAAGAGATATTAAATTTGGATTAGGGATACTACATGTTTAATTGCTGGGTTGGGTTCAATCCGTCTCACTCTGGATCTATACTTTTTGATTTGATATTAAATGTTTTATCGTGTATTCAACTTGAATAAATTTTAATATTTATATTGTGCATTTTGTATTATTGCACACGAAACAAACCTTTTCTTTTTATCTAGTATTAAAACACTGTTTGTTTTGGAAAAAATAAAAGATTTGAATAATATTTTTCTGAAAATTATCGTTTATCGCTTAAGATGATCAGTTAATAAAAAATGTTTTCATTATCGATAATAACTTATATGTAAACAATTTCATAGATGATGAAAATATTTTTCATATAATCATATTTATAAGCAATATAAATGAAAATTTTTAGGAAAATATTTTCTAAATTATTTATTTTTTGCGAAATTAATGGTGACTTAATCTTTTTATTTTTTATTTTTTATTTGTACATTTTTCTTCTCCATCTCTTTCATTTAGCTATTTCCATCACACCTCGAATCCTAGCATAAAAGGTGAATGTCATAGTCGTCCTTCCATCTAAAGGACAAACCTTTAACCATTCGAATCCAATTCTCAAAAGTCCCCGTCGATATCGCTCTTGCTCTATAGATCGCTGATCAAGGAATCTGAAAAGATTAGAAAGGAGAAGAGTGAGCAACCACACCTCAGTAAATAGTACATATCTTTAAAAAAGGTCAAGCCTCCACATTACACACTTAGAACTTAAAGACATGATTCATTTATGCAAATCTAAATTATAACAACTTACAAGAATAAAATGAGTTATATATTACTTCAGTTTTTCTATATCAAAAGCAGAATTTCCCATCCATCCATAATATCAAAATAAGGTTCGTTGGTTTAGTTCAATAATCAAACTCATCATATTTCATGTCAATGGTTTATTCCATTTTTCAAACTCATACCACATCACATCTCACGGCCTTAGAGGTGGCTCTCACAAGGCTCATGACATCACGTAACACTTAGCCCTTGAGTATTACAAGGCCCTATAATTGGCTCTCACGAGATTCACATCATCATGTAGTATTTAGCCATTGATCAACACATGTCAATAGTACAAGGTCCTGAAGGTAACTCTCACGAAATTACGTTATGTTGTAGCACATAGTCATTGACCAACATATATCAATAGTACAAAGCCCTAGAGGTGGCTCCCACATAACTCAAGTCACCATGAAGCACTTAACTCTTGACTATAAGGTCTTATAGATGACTCTTATGGATTTACGTTATTGGGTAGCACTCAGTCTTTTATCGGTCCATATCACGATTGATTTCACAAAGCAAAATATAGCATTTCACATATTAATACTTTCACAAAACCCATTTCAGAAGCCATATCATAAATTTGTTTCACATATCAAATCAAATCACTTTTTATAAACCATACTCAAGTCAACGCGATTTCTTTCATAAAAAAATTTTGCAAACCCAAAATATATCCTCTCTCCCAACTTCATTCATTGGACCACAATATATTTCTCACACCATTTCGAAATTTATTTCACAAGCTAGTAATATTTCAAAATATCTTTCTCATTAAATGTTTCCAAATCATTAAAGAATCCATTCCATAAATTAGTTTGTAATGTAACACACATATTTAAACTTTTACAACACCTTCCATGACACATTTCTCAAATCATTGTCAAATGAATAAAAAATAGTAAATGCCTTATCCAAAGTTATAAATCAAATATGCTATGAACATTATTTTTGCCTTTTAGCCAATTCACAATGTGCACATAATGTACCTCACACTTTTCATTTTCAAAATATGAGTCTACAAATTCAAAGAAGGATAACACCATTCAACTAAAAATGCCCAAACCAAGTAACGCATAGCTAAATGAGCCAATGATCTCGTAATTCTAATAATTAAACAAGAATCGATGTCAAAATCAAGTGAAAACTACCTCGATTATGAAACGACTAAATTATGCCTAAACGCTAATAAGACAACTCATACACGTTAACAAATAGCTCACCCAAAGCAATTATTTAAGCCGTTCGCAATGTGAAACTTGAACATAAAATCCTAAAAAGTTTCTCCAACTAAACGGTAGCTCAAAAACAACTCTCGACAAACCTTACAGCTCCATGACACCATAATCGACAATTTCCTCAAAATCCTAAAGCTTCAAGACTCGCAAATTATACTTCATGGCTCGATTTTCACAATACTTCAAATATACGACCAAGCTCCGAAAGCTACTCCGATCGGACGAATGGGGATGTGAATACTTACCGGACGTTACGTTACAAAATCGATCCTTGGCGAGTAGACCTCTTCTTTCTTCCTCTTTCTTCTTCTCTCTTTCTCTCTTTCCTCTCCCCTGCTCCTTGCGCGAGCCCGCGGTTAAAAAGAAAGAGCCGAACGTCCTTTCTTGCTTTTCCCCCTTCTTTGACTTTTCAACACTTCATTCTATTTTATGTTCTTTATTTTCTTGCTTTTCCCTCTTTTGACTTGGTCAAAACCCACCCACATTTTACAGCTTCCCTCTCATTCACTTCACCATCTTCATCGAATTTCCTCGCCTCTTCCTCCGATGATTACACCGCTCAAAGCTTCGATCATGCGCACCTTCCTCGCGCATCTCCTGGCGATTCTCTGATGGCTCGAGCTGCGACTTTACTTCCTTCAAATTTTTCACTCAATCGCATTTGCTTCTTCCAACTTCCTGCGTGCATGTCGACGATAATCACGGGACGATATTTGTCATGGAAATGCTGGTGTGAAGTTGCATCTGCAGATCGTCAAGAAACCTCGAGCAGTCTCATCTGAAACCTAAACTAAGAACGTTAGGAAAGCCCCTGACCAAATCCCATAAGCCATTCGACACGTCCACCGGTTGGTTCTCTGCTTTGCAGAAACAGATGTCCATGGGTGTGATTTCTCCTGCTTTGTCAAGAAATTTTGGCGCAAGAGGACAGGGAACCCTAATTCTGAGATTTCGAGATCAGAATTAGTTTAAGAGACTGCGTCAAGATTATTCATTTGGTCAGATCAAAATGTGGATTCCTTGGCGAAGGGTGGCGTCCTGATTCGCCACATCCATTTGGCGGGCATTTCATTCATAAACAGAAGGCCAGGCAAAAGATTTCAGAACGCGTATCGAGCATTTGAGAGGTGCGGATACGATCGTGTAAGTCTCAACGCAGAGGGACAGGGTGCTTTTGCCCAAAGAAAAGGGAAAAAGAAGCGGCGGGATAGTTCACTTAAAGTTTAGATATATTGATCCTTTGATGTCATTCCTGGGAATACGTCGTCTTCAAATTCAGGCTCCCGAATCTGGTTGTTCATGTTGTAAGCCAAGTGAATCTCTCCTGTTCCCTCGTTCTTGTTGGAATATCTTGGAATATATTCTGGTGCATCATTGATCAGTACAGTAAATAGGAAATTATAATAGATGTATATTTCAATGTATATTGTCTTTCCTAGTTTATTGTATTCTTACATTATAAATGTACAATGTATTGACGTACAGAAAGAATATACAGAGAAAGCACTTTGCCCATATTCCTTTCGCTTCTCTTCTCTATCAATCTTCTCTTTTCTGTCATGGTATCAGAGCAGATAATTTCCTGACCTAGCTTCCGCAATCTTCTGAATTGCCATCGTTTTTTTTCTTTGATCTGTTGTTGCACTCTTCTTTCCTGCAAAACAAATCAACAAGACGATTAGGAATTCAACTTCGATATCATGGCGAAAGACAAAAATGTTGTGAATCCCTCAGTAGAGGATTCAACTTCCCAGAATCAGACAAATTCACCCTCTGATCATACCGGATTAACTGAAGAAGGGCGTGTGATTGCTCCTGCTCCCGCTCTCACTCCTGCCCCTGCTTCAGCACAAATGCCGGGTTCGATTTACTGGCCTCCATGGTATCCTGCACAATGGGCAGCAGGGCATGGGCAGACTTTACCCGACCCAACTGGTGAGTCAGGATCAACAGAGACGGGTCACAGACCCGGATTCGCGCCTGGATTAACGCCGGAATCCTATAGATTCCCACATGGTTCGCACGGACCACCACCGCCATACCTTTTTCCGTTCAACGGAGGACGACCGGAAATTGGAGACCCATTGTATACGTCGCCGGCGGATGGACCAGAGCTGCGACTCATCAGTCAACAGCTCACCGGACCGACGAACTACCATTCTTGGGCTCGTGACCTCCGACGAGCGCTTGTCACCAAGGCAAAGGAAGGCTTCGTCGATGGAACAACTCCATATCCAACGGACGAACGCTCACAGCGACATTGGCGGCGCTGCAATCAACTGGTGCGCACCTGGATCGGGAACTGCTTGGCGCCTGACGTCGCCGCCGGCCTCCCTCCGACAGAAGACTCGATGCAATTTTGGGATAACATACAACAAATGTATGGGAAATCAGACAGAGCTAGGGTTTTCTCCCTAACGCAGGCCTTGACCGAACTGAAACAAGGCAACCTTTCGGTCACGGCCTGTTTCAATCGATTGTCGGCTCTGTGGAACGAAATAGAGGCGGCGGAAGATAAACTGGAGGGGCCGGAGGCCACTCTCCGGCAGTTTCACACCATGAAAGAAAAGGAGAAGGCCACTCGATTTCTTCTTACCTTGAACGAATCGTATTCCTCCTTTCGGTCGCAAATCCTTGCGATGGATCCACAGCCTTCGCTCCGGCGGATTTTTCAGCTAGCCTTGCAGGAGGAGAACCAGCGCGTCGCTGCATCCGAACAGACCCGAGTCGCTGAGGGAGCAGGATTTGCGGCGTTCCCATCTGGCCTGGTTTCGACGGAGGCGATCGTCGGAACAGGAGGGAGCTTCGGGACTGCAAAGGGGAGAAGTGTCGCGGCGTTGGCAACGAAAAGGGTCGTTGAAAACCCTAATTTTAATTTTTCTCGCACGGACGGCTGGGATCGAGGGGCTGGATCGGACGGTTGGGATCGCAGCGCTGGACTGGATGGCTGGGATCGCCGATCTGGATCGGACGGTATGGATCGACTGGCTGGATCCGACGGACGCGGGAGGCACGCTGGACTGGACGGCTTGGATCTGTCCTCTGGACGCGCACGATCCAACGGCTACAATTCAATCAATTATGCAGCCGGATCAGATGGCCCATATTTTGCCACGTCAGCACCCATTTATAAAGGGCCATATGGTGCACAAAATGCCACGTCAACAGGGAAGGTTAGTGGGCAAAATTCAAAATTTAAAAATAAATATTGTGAATATTGCAAACGTCCACATCACACTGTTGAAACATGCTGGAAATTACATGGAAGACCCAATTATAAGAAGGAAAGGGAGTCTTCAGTTCATCAGATATTTGCTCAGAAAAATGCTGGAACATCTCAGCAAACTATCACCCAAGAGCAGTACGAGCATATCGTACAAGCTTTGAGTCAACTTAAGACTGGTGACACCGGTGCAGGATTCTCAGGTATTCTTCTCCATGAAAGGAATTCACTATCTATTAATGCATGGATTATCGATTCAGGCGCTAGTGATCACATAGTTTGCAATGAGTCCCTATTTTCCCATGTCTATCAAAATCCACAATCTCCATTACGGTGCGTCTTCCAAATGGGAACATTACGTATGTTACCAAAATTGGTACCGTACATCTTGGTCAAAATTTTGTTCTTAAAAATGTCCTATACATTCCAGATTTTGAGTTTAATCTCCTTTCTGTCGCAAAAGTATGTATGGACAATTCTTGTAAAGCCATCTTCAATTCCAAAAATTGCATCTTTCAGGACCTTTCGACTGGCAAAGTGATGGGCTTGGGCAGTGAAGCACAAGGACTTTATTTTTGGGTCCACTCTTCAAGAGATTTAGCTTTATTGAATAAAGGCACTCATTGTAATGCCATCAGTTATAATAAAAATCTCCTTTTGCATCAACGATTGGGTCATAGTGCTAAATTTCCTCATCCAACATGCTCTATCTGTCCTTTAGCTAAACAAACTCGAGCATCTTTTCCAGTTAGTACATCTCGAGCAAAACACTCTTTCTCATTGCTTCACATGGATGTCGGGGTCCTTATCACATTCCTCATCGTGATGGATCTCGCTACTTTCTCACAATTGTTGATGATTATAGTCGTGCCACTTGGCTATACCTTATGCAGTCAAAGAACCAGACATTTACTCATTTATCAAAATTTCTCTCCTTGATTAAAAATCAATTTGATAAATCTGTACATCGAATTCGTACAGACAATGGAGGAGAATTTTTTTCTTCTGATTGCATAAACCTACTATCTACTCATGGGATACTTCATGAAAGTTCTTGTACCTACACTCCACAGCAAAATGGAGTCGTTGAAAGAAAACATAGACATCTTTTAGAAGTATCTCGTGCACTCAAATACCAAGCCTCAATACCCGAAGATTTTTGGGGAGATTGTGTGATCACAGCTGCTTATCTGATTAATCGCATGCCGAGTCGGATTCTTCATGGTAAAAGTCCATTTGAGATGATTTACAAGAAACAACCAGATAATAGCCATCTCAGAGTTTTTGGTTGTTTATGTTATACAACAAATGTGGGTCCTCGCAGTAAATTGAGCCCCCGTGCCACGCGATGTGTTTTTATGGGATATCCTTCTCTTCAGAAGGGTTATCGTGTCATGGACTTTTCTACAGGGCATTTCTTTACAAGCAGAGACGTTATTTTCCATGAAGGAACATTTCCTTTCAAAGAACAGCTGCTTTCATCACCAGATAGTCCCTCAGAAAGCAATCGTTTTCTTCTATCTGATGAAGATTCATCTTTTGCACCTGGTTTTATTATGGCACCTCCAGCCTCTCTGACGTCAGCACCAACGGAATTCCCACATACAGCGACGGAATTACCAGATTCATCTGAGGACGTTTCCCCATCAGTGGACATCACAGATGCAGTTGCTGACTTATCTGTGGCTCCTACACATATTGATGAGATACCTCGTCGTTCTGGCAGACAAAGTCGTCCACCTACATGGACAAAAGACTATATCTGTTCTGCTACAAAGTCTTCAGGTACACAATATCCTGTTTCATCCTATGTTTCATTTAGTCGGTTGTCGACAGACCATATGTGTTGTATCAGTCGAATTTCAGAAGAGCATGAACCGTCTTCATTCACTGAAGCAATCAAAGATTCCAAATGGCAGCAGGCCATGGAATCTGAACTTACTGCTCTTATGGAGAACCATACTTGGGATGTTGTTCCATTACCACCGCATCGAAAACCGATCGGATGTAAATGGGTTTACAAGATCAAATTCAGATCTGACGGTTCAATTGAACGATATAAGGCTCGGTTGGTAGCAAAAGGTTTTACTCAAAGAGAAGGTTTCGATTATCATGAAACGTTCTCTCCAGTTGCGAAGGAAGTTACCGTTCGAACTTTTTTCTCCATTGCCGCGATACGCAATTGGTCTCTACATCAAATGGATGTCAACAACGCTTTTCTTCATGGTGATCTAGATGAAGAGATATACATGGACCTTCCTCAAGGATTACGCAGACAGGGGGAGTATCGGGTATGTCGTCTTCGCAAATCCTTGTATGGATTAAAACAGGCATCTAGACAATGGTATGCCAAGTTTACTGCCGCACTAACCAATGCAGGGTTTCAGCACTCAAAGCATGATTATGCTTTATTTACACGAAATGTGGGAAAATCATCGATATATTTACTTATATATGTTGATGATATATTGGTTATGGGAAATAATGATCATCATGTTGCAAGGTTCAAGGAATATTTACATTCTGCTTTCCACATCAAAGACTTGGGATCTCCCAAATACTTTCTTGGCATTGAAATTGCCAGGTCTGATAAAGGAATTTCCCTTAGTCAGAGGAAGTTTGTTTTGGAAATCATTTCTGAAGCAGGGTTATCAGGTTGCAAGCCGGCAGTAATTCCCATTGAGCAGAATGCCAGATTGACATCACATGAGTATGATCTTAATTTTCCTTCATCAAACAAAGATCCATTGCTTAAGGATCCATCAGGGTATCAGCGACTTGTTGGAAAATTGATATATCTTACTATGACAAGACCTGATATATGTTATGCGGTGCAAATACTCAGTCAATTCATGCATATGCCAAAAGAGTCACACATGAATGCAGCCTTGAAAGCTGTGAGATACTTGAAGGGATGTCCGGGACTCGGCATATTTCTGTCTCGTGAGTGTGATATGGAGATGACAGCATTTTGTGACACTGATTATGCCACTTGCCCGATGACTAGACGATCCATCACCGGTTTTTGTATTAAATTGGGAAAATCGTTGATTTCATGGAAAACAAAGAAGCAATCTACCGTATCATTATCATCAGCTGAATCAGAGTATCGAGCTATGGCGAAAACCACCTGCGAAATAGTCTGGATACGAGGACTTCTTTCGGATTTTGGAATACAAGTCAGTGGACCAAGTAAGTTATTTTGTGACAATGATGCTGCACTTAAGTTAGCAGCAAATCCAGTCTTTCATGAAAGAACGAAGCACATAGAAGTTGATTGTCATTTTACTCGCGACAAAATCAAAGAAGGAGTTCTTGTGACAAAAGGCATCGGAACAGTGGACCAACCTGCAGACATCTTCACTAAGCCACTATGCCAAAAGCAACACAAGTTTTTATTGAGCAAGCTTGGTGTCCTTGACATTTATAGGCCACCAGCTTGAGGGGGAGTGTTGGAATATCTTGGAATATATTCTGGTGCATCATTGATCAGTACAGTAAATAGGAAATTATAATAGATGTATATTTCAATGTATATTGTCTTTCCTAGTTTATTGTATTCTTACATTATAAATGTACAATGTATTGACGTACAGAAAGAATATACAGAGAAAGCACTTTGCCCATATTCCTTTCGCTTCTCTTCTCTATCAATCTTCTCTTTTCTGTCAGTTCTGATCTGGAGCTTTGCCAAGGACGCCTTAAACGGTTCGCCTTCCATGAGCTACAGGCAGCTACCAACCACTTCAGGGACGAAAAGATTGCGGGCTGGGGCGGATTTGATCTGAGTGTATGAAGGACTCTTGGCAGACAGCTCTCAATTGTCTGTAAAAAGTAAGCGTTCCCATTTGGAAATGAGAGGTTACATGCAGGAGTGAAATTGGGAAACATCCCCTCGCATTGGAACCTGTTCCTGGTTCTCGGCTTTTGCTCGTCATTGGAATTGAAATAGTACATGCTCGTGTATTCCTTGCTTGTCCTCATTTCTAAGAGGGGATGGCTGTCTGTGACGCTCCCCCTTGATTGGCCACCAGGAAGGGGATAGCTGGCGGAGTTGCGAGTGGGATTTCCCATCTGCACGATCACGGCGTAATCCATTGGGACATCAAGCCCCATTAGATACTGCTGCGCAAGAACTTTGAGGCTCGCATTGGCAATTTCAGGATGGTCATTTTCATGGACAAGGATGAAGAGAAGGGCCTCAGCTTTCTTAGCACCCAAATAGGCAGGACGGATGGTTGGCTTGATCCAGACCAGGAGTGAAATGAGCTCGGTGAAGAGTGATGTCTATAGTTTCGGCGTGACCCTTCTCGAACTCATCAGGGGTTGAAATGCTTAAAGATAGATCAGTCCTCGGGGGCTGCTGCTACCTGAATGGGCGGGCATGCTTTTCAAAGAAAAAAGACTTGGAAAGGCCAGTTGATAGTGACATACGAAGCGGGGCATAAGGAGAAATCTAGATGAAGAAAGAAGTAACAATTTTCTTTCTTGGACTTTTTCTATGGACGTGCAAAGCGAGACAAGAGAAGAAAAAAGATATAAAAGAAAAGAATAAAAAAAAGGAAGTTTTTTCTTCTCCCCCGCAGTTACGAATTCCCTTGGTAAAGGAAATCAGGCCGTGGGGCCCACAGTCAAAGTTGTTGACTTTGGGCACGCGTATAATAATAGATACGATTTCTCCTTTTGGTGTGAAGCTGCTGAACTCCTCTCTACACGTCCACGATCTGCGAGTTTTTCTGAAGCCGAAGTCATTGAAGCCTCGCGAAGCCGCACGCAAGAGTACGTGAAGCCGTGTGAAGCCTTGATTTAGAACGTGAAGCCGTACGTATGCAGACCAAAGACGAACGCTGGAGTTCTTGATTTTGGCATTTCTAAGCTTAAAGAGTGACATTTCCTTTCATCTTTAGTTGTGAGGTGCTGGCTATTGGATTTGAACTGGCTGGATTCCCGCCTGGCCCCCCTATGGGATTAGAGCTTTGTCCTGAACAGCCCTTTCTTTCCTATTCACCGGAGAGCCACTCTTTTCGCTGGGTGGGCTTATCCGATTGCAGTGATCGGTACATCTTCTCTGTAGTCATTCATTCTATCGAAAAGCCAGTGAGTTCGTCTATCTCCAACTTCAGGTACACTCTGTGTACAGTCTATCGGTTATCACTATCTGAACTCTCTTCTCTTAGTCACATTCACAATTAGTCATTCTCTTCCGATTGACTGGAAGATCCGATAGGTATCGAATGCAGCCCGGACATTCATTCTGGAAGACTAGATTCTCTCTGACAGACTATCTAATCGACATTTCGACATTGACTCTAAAAGCCAGTTCGGATGAGAAGTGAGTAGCGTTTTTATTTTGAGTTTGAACGCGCGGTAATTTTGTGCCGTGAATTTATATCCAAGTGAATTGTTTATTTATAAACATTTTGGGCTTATAGTTAAATTTATGTGTGGGAAACACTCGAGCGTGTGAGTGATTGTAAACTCTTGTAAACTCTAATTCTCCGATTATAGTGGATTATTTGTTGCTAACTCTCACCGTGGACGTAGGTATCGATAGTCGGACCGAACCACGTAAATTTCTAGTGTCTTTATTATTTCTCGTTTATTTCTCTGACGATTTCGCGTTGACGTAAATTGCAAGATCTGTCGTTTCCACGTATTATTTTCAACAGTTACCATGGTAATTCACTAAAGCTTTTATTAAAAATGTAGGTAGTGGTAGGTTTCCTCATATGAAGTGGTCAATTCGTTCAAATCGATTCCTTCTTGGAGCAATTTTCTGGGTTCATAATGAATAATGTCCGTACTAGCGAGACTAATCGATCAGAATCAACGTAAGAAAGGCTCGATAATGAATTTGTGCATGGTCAACAACTTGATTCGACGAGTCAAAGGTGCAAGGATTTGATTAAGAAAAGAGGGCAACAGCAGGGACTAAAAGTAAAACTTTTATCTTTCATTTTCGAGGTGGAAGTCATTGGTTGGAACAAAGGAATGTAATTCCCTACACTCTTCTCCGGTTCTTTTCTACCAGATGAAGTTTATTAATACCTTTGCTAGACCGGGCTTATAATTCACCTCAGTAGCGGCTGGTGTTGGTATCAGCTGAAGAAAGAGGATGAATTGCATTCAGACAGCATAGAAAATCTAGAAGTTGGACTGACGAAAAGCTAGAAGTTGGACTGACTTTCCCAATAAAGCTCGACGTATCAGAAGGGTAAACTGCTCCGGGGAGAATCGGAAGTGACGGAGACGACTATGATACCCCACAAAACGTGTTGAAACCACCAGGCTTTTTTTCAGTGGCTTTGACAAGATCAGATGCGTGCACCAGGCATGAAGACAACCAAAATTTATAAGTCTGAATCTTCAGACTCAGCTCAGGCTCACCTCTGCAGCAAAAAACTCTTCTTCCTTCCTCCTGTTCCCGTTCGTGAAAAGATAAATTCGAGCAATCCGAGCTTCATTTCCGAGGAGTGTGGTGTTTCAGAAGAGGAAAGAACCATGGTCTTCAAGTTTTCAACCTTCAATCTCACTGAAGATCCTCCCGATTTCGATCTGTGTTCGCCACCTCCTTCTCAGTCATCAACAATTTGTCTGCCGCTTAATCCTGCTGGCTGCAGTTTCATCAAAGCTGTAACATCCTACCGGGTCGCTGCCGGTGCTTCTCTGTGCTTGGCCAATTCAGTTTCCAAGTTTGGTTGCTGGATACCGAGCGAATCCCTCCAATGTCCAGAGGAAGGACGCCTTAAAAGGTTTACTTTCCGCGAGCTAAAGGTCGCTACCAACAACTACAGCGAGACAAAGAAGGTGGGTCAGGGTGGGTACGGTTGTGTGTACGAAGGAGTCCTGGGGGACGGCTCCAGAGTGGCGATAAAAAGACTCGCTAGACATACCTGTCAAGGATTGACACCGCATGCTGAAGTAAAAGTGGGGACCATGATCTGGCATCGGAATCTGCTTCCGCTTCGCGGCTTTTGTTCGTCATCGAAACATGGAGAATATGCTCTCGTGTACCCTTTCATGGCGAACGGAAGCCTAGACTCCCTTTTAAGAGGACAGTCAACAGAGGCGAGCCCCCTTGATTGGCCCACCAGGAAAAAGATAGCAATTGGAGTTGGGAGAGGGATCTCCCATTTGCATGGTCTGAGGATAATTCACAGGGACATTAAACCCGATAATATACTGTTGACTGAGGATTTTGAGGTCCGTATTGGAGATTTTGGGTTGGCCTTGTTCATGGACGAGTACAAAGACAAGGCTGTTTCCGAAGGAAAACCCAGCGGTGAAGATGCTTACTTTACCGACTGCACAATGGGAACACTTGGTTACATGGATCCAGAGCGCTTTCTCGGAAGAAACTCAGTAAAGAGCGATGTTTATGGGTTTGGCGTGACGCTTCTTGAGCTCATAAGCGGTCGAAGAGCTTGGGAAACGACCTGCCTCGACGGAAATGAACTGGGGCTGCCTCAGTGGGCACATGCCCTTTCAAAGAAGGAACAGTTGGAAAGGCTAGTCGATTCCGATATGCGGTGTGGCTATAACGAGAGCGAAGTCGAGAGAACCATTCGCCTGGCTCTGCTTTGCACGCAGTTCCACCCCGAAAAACGACCTTTTATGGCTGAAGCAGTCCTATATCTTGAAGGAATTATTAGCTTGGAGAAAAGATGGGAGGAGTATCAACCTGAAGACGAATTATCTGGCCCAAATAACCTCTCAAGTTCGAGCGACTGTACTTCTTGTCCAAGGGAAGAAGAATTATCTGGTCCTAGATGATCCTTCCAAGAACCCGTCGCTCGAGATTCACCCGTGAGATTGTGGCTGCCTTAGCTTGAGCATTATACAAATACTCTTGAATCTTTTTGCTTAGTTCGAGTGTAATTACTCCTCTTCTGTTATAAGGTTGACAATATTCTTGTTATACTTTACCTTAAATCTGATTTTATTTATGAAAAAAAATCAAACATTGAGAACAGCTTGAAAATTTGATCTAAACTATAATTTTTTTTTTTGCTTCGTGGATATCTTCTAAGATTAGAATGTAACAGATTAACATTGAGGTTCTTCACTTCATTTTTATCTTCTTCTCCTGTCAAATCATCATCTACGAAAAGATTGAGAAGAAATAGATAAAGATTTTGAGACGGGCTTGCTGTTATTGACTTTGTCTTAACCGGGTAAGGGCGGTCTGTTCGGCTCCATTAGAGGAGAATATCACTCAATGCAAGCAAAATGTGGAGATCAGAAATAGTTTATGAGACTGTGTCGAGATTGTTCATCTGGTCAGATTGGAATGTGGATTCCTCGGCGAAGGGTGGTGTCCTGATTCGCCACATCCATTTTGCAGGCATTTCATTCATAAACAGAAGGCCAGGCAAAAAATTTCAGAGCACATATGCGTATCGAGTATTTGAGTGGTCCGAATAAGATTGTGTAAGTCTCAACGCAGAGGGACAGAGTGCTTTTGCCCAAAGAAAAGGAAAAGAAGCAGCGGGATAGTTCAGTTTAGATAAATTGATCATTTGATGTCATTCCTGGGAATACGTCATCTTCGAATTTGCGGCTCGCCGGAAGAAATTGGCAAAGGCCCAAGAAATCGGGAAAGACAAGCTTAAAATTGCTGGTTTACGCTTTCCGTGCGCGCCTACAATACAACGTTAAAAGTTCTCAACGTCCGCAACATATGGACCATACAATTCAGCCCATTATTTTTTATTAGCCAAAGCCCAACCCATTTCTTTTCCTTTCCCCTCAATTAGTGCAATTGAGCGCGAGCATAAATGGAAAGAAGAAGGCAGCGACGGCAAAAGCAAGGAAAAAAATAAAAGAAGCGCCTGTGGAGAAGGGAAAGAGGAAAGGAAGAAGTGTGAGAAATTCTAGCACGTACACAATCCGGACACTCCGACTAGCCAAATCATTTACGAATGCAATGCCTGGTGAGTATTCAAGCCTATCATTCTTCTAATTGGAGTAATTTTCTAATTTAGGACATGAAGTTGAACTTATATTGATTCTGAACTACCAGGTTCGATTGAGGAGTTATTAGGCTGTGGTTTTTCAGAAATGATAGTTTATGATGTTGTGGAACTATGGGGTTTGATGAAAATCGGATCCAAAGTACAGATTAATTGGAAAGAAATTCTGAAATTCATGTGCGAGTTACGCATAATAGATAGTACACGTAAGGAAAAAATATGAATGTTTGCTAAAATCGAGATTACTCGGTTGTGCATAGATGTCGTTTTATGATGTGCAAGCGTGGTTTAGTCAATCGTTCATTGGAATAGTGGTTTTACTCGAATTTAGATATCATTTTTTGGATTAATTGATGGAAATACAAGTGTCTAGGCTTGAGTAACATGCATAAGTTGGTTTTCAAGTTTCCAAATGTGAGTGATGCTATCTCTTTAAAGAATTTGTAATCTTATATCTTTAGAATAATACAAATTTGATATATTATGAGTTATGATTAAGCACATTTGTTGTATAAAATTTAGATGGGCATTTACTACATTTTGGTATTTGTAAATGGTGTGAGAATTATTTGATGGAAATATATATTTTGTTTGATAAATTAAGTTGGTAAATATTACATATTTTGAGTTTTCGAAACCTTTTTATGAAAAAGCTCTTGACATTGAGTATGGTTGGTGGAATGTTATATATATCGAATCGTAAAATGCTTTATGACATGCCTTTGATTTAATTCGATTTGTAAAATTGATTCATGAGATAAGTCTTGAAATGATTTAAAAAATGTTTTAACAAAAAGTAATTCTCATGGATGAATTAAATTGCGAAAGTTTATGTGATTGATTTGTGAAATGTATTATGATATATGAGATTTTTTATGAATGGGATTTTTGGTATTGGAGAATGATAGTTAGGTGCTCAATATTGTTGTGAACTCAATTGAGGATTTGTGAGTACATACATACTAGTTTTTATATCATTGTGAGCCAAGCTACCAACTAATAATAGGTGGAGACTTAACCAATAGAAAAAAACTTGATTGCCTTATCACGAGCTAGATATTTGAGCATGAGTTTAGTTAATAGAATAAACTATTGATATGTGATTTGAGATTAGTCGATGAAATGAACCATTGACCTGTGGTTAAATGAGATTAATTAATGGAATAAGCCATTGATAGTTGATTTGTTATTGTGAACTGAAATTATTATTAATTTATACATAAAAGGGTTTGTTAGAAAGATATTTACTTTTGATATTTTGCATATTTATATTACTATATATATCAAATTGTGAATGTACAATATGCTTAGAAGAGACACACTATTCATTGAGTTATGATTGCCCACCTCTTTATTTTCCAATATTTTTTAGGTTCTTTTGCTAGTAATGAGTAGTACGAGAACAATATCAATGAAGGGACATTTAGGAGTTAGATTTTTGTGATTTGATATTGCGTCCTCCGGATGAAAGGATGGCTTGTCATCCCCATCCTTGAAGAATTGCTCATAGGCAGCTATGTTGTGAACACTGTGAGTACTAGTGTTTGTCTACTGAAGACCCCATCACAACATATAAACAACTTGTTATCTTTCAATTTCTGCATTGTAATTATGCTTGTAGTTCCCAAATGTTTTGCTGTCACTTAAATTGCATGTATCTTAGCTATAGTGTTAAGATCTTTGCTATTAATTAAATTCCAGTGAAGTTTATGTACTTTCAGTTATGTTTGAAGTGAAATTATCAATTTCCTTGCATACCTATGACATTTCTTGTACGAGGTCACCGCAGAACTTGTCTCTTCTCATGAAAAAAATTGAAAAACGATTTTCGTTGAAAAGTTTTTGTCTCGGGTGCAAACACACTTGTGTTCATTTTTCAATTCTTTGGTTGATTTACAGCTAGACACTTCGTACTTATTCTTCAGCTAACATTGTCACGCCCCGAACCCCGAGCGCGTGCCCATCCCTTTCTAGTCGATAAAATTTTGCAACTTCCCATGACGAGTCGCCGACCCTTTCTGTTTTATTGCACATGTAGAAGCAAATAAATATCCCCTGACAGTAACCATCTCGGGATAGAAAAGCAGAACATCAATTCACAAAAGCACACTTTTATAAACAACGAGATTCAGGTACAAAAACGAGTTTAGTCGGAAGCCTACAAAAAGGTCGACTCTCAAAAGAGGCTGTCCTATGACATACTAATAGAACACATCCACCGATCCTCCATACTCCACCTCCTCAGACTTTGGGGCATTGGTCCTCCACGACCACCTTCAGGGACGAAAATGGTTATTGATAACCAAGGTGAAACGAATGCCGGTAAGTCCATACTCTAAACCCCAATTAGGAGGATAATACGCCAAGAGGCATCCTAACCACACAATCATGCATTTAGCATAAATGACTTACCTCACCTCAATTCCACCCTGCAGGTCAGTACAATCAAATACTCAACCAAACAATTCAATTCAATCCCATTCAATTCAACCATCAATCAGTCGACTCATTCGACTCCATGTCATCGATACCATCCATAAACTTTATCGATTCGAATATTGCTCACCTAAGCTGAAATAGATGTATTCATATATCATTGCTCCCCAAAGCTGATGTTTAAACTTTGCTCACCGAAGCTGCTATATCAATTATTGCTCACCTAAGCTGCTAGATAACATTTGCTCACCGAAGCTGCTAGATCACTATAATGCTCACCGAAGCTGATATCTATAGTGCTCATCGAAGTTGCTAGATGACATTTGCTCACCGAAGCTGCTAAAGATCTATAATGGTGTTAATGCTCCCCGAAGCTGTTATAGATCTATATTGCTCGCCTAAGCTAATCATTGCTTGCCTAAGCTGGTTTGGTACTTAAAGACCACTTTCGGTGTCAACACTCGAAACCCGGTAATTCTAATTAAAATACCAGTATTTCACAACCATTACTCAATTCAACAATGCAGCATCCAATTGCAGAAACTAAACACATCACAGCGATCAGCTTGAAATTCTATCAAGCGGCTCTTCCGGTATAATTCCCAGAAAATATTTAATAATTAAATAATTACCAAAATTAATTAAATAAATCAATTTAAATACTAAAAATACCATCCTAGGCCAAAATTGCTAAATTAAATACCGATATGGGCCGAAAAATTCTGAACCCTTCTAGATAAATAACACAATTTATCTAGGCCTCACTTAATCTAATTTAACCACCTAACATGCATAATTGAATAACTAAATTACTAATTTAATCTAAATAACCACCTAATTCCTAATTAAATTAAACTAAACACCCTTTAGACGTCATTAGCCTACTAAGAAGAGTTTAGTGCATAAACTCACCGGTGCAAAACGAAGACCGGTTTACCGCGACGGCGGCGCGATGGCGGCCGAAACTTGAATTGCAGCGACGTCGATGGAGCTCGGACCGGGCCTAGACTTGGCCCAATAAATCTTAGCCCAAGCTGAGGTTTATTCTTGATTTTGGGCTGGACCCAAGTTGAGCTGGGCCTGCTAAACTTGCTGGACTGGACTGCTAAAGATGGGCTGGCTTCTTGGGCTCGTGAAGAAATTTCGCTGGACTGCTGGGCTTCGTGTGTTGCTGCTGGGCTGGATTGAATGGGCCTGCTGCAGCTAAAGTTCACGGCTGAAGATGGGATTTGGCTGCTCGGTGGGCTTGATGGAGATGGGCTGAAGACACGGGCTGAGAGAAAAAATGCATGGGCTGACTTCGGCGGGCCCGGTCTTCGATGGAGCTGGCGACGCTCGGGTGTGGGAGGAAGCGGACGAAGGCAGCTGAAATTCGTTTGCTGGCTTCGTGCAGCTGAAGATGAAGACGCGTGGATGGCCGATTGAAACCGCTGACGTGGATCGAAGCTGCTGCAGCGTTGATTGGAGGAAGCAGCGACCGAATGAAAGAATCGGTGGAGAGAGCTGCTTGGTCTTCGGAGAAGATGCCGCAGACACACGGCTTCGCTGGCGTGAGTGGAGTCAACAAGGTGGGCTTCAATTGAATGTTGACCGAGCAAGCAGCAAACAAGGACGTGTTGTGGCTTGGAGATGGGGGGAAAAGAAAGATGATGTGGTGGATGTTGGATGATGGTGATGATGGGAAGAGACGTGAGGAAGAAATGAAAAATGGGGATGAGGGCAGAAAGAAAAGATGAAAGCGAGACCAGAAACAGGAGGGGTCGACGGATTGAAAAGCACGAAGAAGGATGGCGGCGATCTTGGCGTGCTCGGGAAGCCTCGGAAGAAGAAGTCAAAGAGGGTTATCCCCCTAATTGAATGCATTGTCTCCCCTCTAATACTTTCCACAATTTAAATCCCATCAATTTACTAAATTGATACCATAATTTCCAATCAATAAACCGGCCTCCAATTTTACTTAATAGAACTTCAATTTCCTCTCCGATTTCTCCAAATCGAGGTCCAAATTTTGATGAGGAAAAAACCCACATAATGTCTACAAGTCCCTTTTGCCAAATAGCTCGATTTGCAAGTCGAAAATCCCTTCAATTCGACCGATCCGAATTTCCGTTAATATTTTGCATGACGTCCGAATCGATTTTTTGTAAAAATTCGGAAATCTCCGAAAATTATTCGGAGGATGAGTCGACGTTCCTAAAATTACTCGTGACACCGTAGAAATTTCAATTTCTAAGATCGGATTCAAAGTCACGGTTAATTTCACTCCCGCGCTTTTAGCGTGACATACTACTACAGGTAACTTTATGAATTTTTGGTGCGGTGACCCGTGATCGATTTATCTTGAGTCACAATATACATCTTTGACACACGGCGACTCTCGGTTGTCGTGAAAATCTTGAGATTTCACCATTATCACCAAAACGATAGAAAAATCGGTCTAGTGCCCGATCAACGAGTATTTTGAAATTAGGTGGAATCACCCACACTCTGATCACATATCTCAGTCTAATCGACCTGTCTCCGTTCTTTGATCGATTTTGACAGTGCCATAATGATCTCGGCAGATGAACACGGTCGAGCAATCGATTCTTGGTCGAATTCTCAAGTCTATTGCATTTAGATTCCTTAATTGTTTCCCTAGATAGTCCAATTATCTCGTGAGGGATCAGCTCGGAGAATAGCACTATTGGCGCCTTGACGAAAGGCCTGATTTATTTCATTGAAAACGAAATCTGAAAATTCAGGCTATCACAAACATGCTTCCCATTAATTTGCTTGCGCCGAAAAAATGTTCCATGATTCAAGAATCTCCAAGATGTTGTAGATCAACACCTTTTGTATAGTTTGGTCAGTCCTCAATATAATTCTTACTTCTATCAAAAAAAAAAAAAAACAAAAAGCAACCTGTTAGGCTAGATTGATCTGGCGTAAATAAATAGACTACATTCAAAGGGAAAATCGATGAGATACGATAGGATTCATGGACTACATGCAAAAGTTCCCATTGGTAATTCAGAAAGACAGTAGCACTAGCTTTCGTTAGAAATGCAGGTAGAGGAGGGTTTCCTCATATGAAGTAACATAATTAGTCAAGTTAAATCTTTCCCTGATATGGAAGGTCTTGTGGAGCAATTGTCTGGGTTTATACTGAGTAATGTCTGTAGTAGCTTTATTAATTGATTGGAATCAGTGTAAGAGAGACTTGATAATGTAATTTATGCCAGGTCAACGACTTGACTCGACGAGTCCGAGGTGCAAGGATTTGATTAAGAAAAGAGCTCAACTTCCGGGACTAAAAGTAATGCTTTTGCCCTTTCATTTTCGAGATGGAAGTAAATATTGGTGGGAACAGAGGACCGTAATTCATTAAACCTCTTCTCAGGTTTTTCTTCTACCAGATGAAGTTTATAAACACCTTTGTTAGACCGGGCTTATAATTCAACTTAGTAGCAGCCGGTGTCGGTGTCAGCCGAAGAAACTGGATGAATTCCATTCAGACACAGCATAGGGGAGAGGCGAAAGCGACGAAGATGACTGAGTCAATGGACGACGAAGATGACTGAGTCGATGGAGTCGTGGCTCTGTTCAACGGGTCGGTAGGAGATAACAAGCCTGATCAGCATTTATAATATTAGTTTTTTTTTTTCATTGCAGATGCGTGTACGCCAGTAGGTATATGATAGACCACCAAAATTTGAAAGTCTGAATATCCAGATTCGGCTCAGGCTCACCTCTGCAGCAGAAAACTCTTCTTGCTTCCTTCTCCTGTTCCCGTTCGTGAAAAGATAAATTCGAGCGATCCGATCTTAAATTCCAAAAAGTGTGGTGTTTCATAAGAGCGCAGAACCATCATGGTCTTCAACTTTTCAACCTTGGATCTCACCGAAGATCCTCCCGATTTAGATCCAGATTCGCCGCCTGCTTCTCAGTCATCAACGAATTGTCTGCCGCTTAATTTTGCTGGCCGCAGTTTCATCAAAGCTATAACACCCCGCCAGGTCGTTGCTGGTGCTTCTCTGCGCTTGGCCAATTCCGCTTCCAAGTTTGGTTGCTGGAGGCCAAGCGAATCGCTCCAATGTCCAGAGGCAGGGCGCCTCAAAAGGTTCACTTTCCGCGAGCTGAAGGTCGCTACCAACAACTTCAGTGAGACAAAGAAGTTGGGTCAGGGTGGGTACGGTTATGTGTACAAAGGAGCCTTGGGGGACGGCTCGAGGGTGGGGATAAAAAGACTCAATAGACGTGCCTCTCAGCCATGGGCATTCCATCCTGAAATAAAAGTGGGGAACATGATCTGCCATCGGAATCTGATTCGGGTTCTAGGGTTTTGTTCGTCATTGAAACATGGAGAACAGTTGCTTGTGTACCCTTTCATGGCCAACGGAAGTCTAGACTCCCTTCTAAGAGGACAGTCAACAAAGAAGATCCAACTTGATTGGCCCACCAGGAAGAAGATAGCAATTGGAGCTGCGAGAGGGATCTCCCATTTGCATGATCTGAGGATAATTCACAGGGACATTAAACCTGGTAATATACTTTTGGATGAGAAATTTGAGGTTCGTGTTTCAGATTTTGGGATGGCCTTGTTCATGGACGAGTACAAAGAGAAGGCTGTTTCCGAAGGACCCAACGAAGATGAGTATTTTACCGACCACACAATGGGAACGCTTGGTTACATGGATCCGGAGCGCTTTCTTGGAAGAAATGCGGTAAAGAGCGATGTCTATGGGTTTGGCGTGACGCTTCTTGAGCTCATAAGTGGTCGGAGAGCTAGGGAAACAACCTGCCTCGATGGAAATGAACTGGAGCTGCCTCAATGGGCACACGCCCTTTTAAAGGAGGAACAGTTGGAAAGGCTGGTCGACACCAATATGCCGGGCGGCTATGACAAGAGGGAATTCGAGAAAATTGTTCGTCTGGCTCTACTTTGCACGCAATTCGACCCCAAAAAGCGGCCTTATATGGCTGAAGCAGTCCTATTTCTTGAAGGAATTATTGGCTTGGAGAAAAGATGGGAGGAGTATCAACATGAAGACGGATTATCTGGCCCAGATAATCTCTCAAGTTCGAGCGACTCTTCTTCTTGTCCAAGGGCAAGGGAAGATGAATTATCTGGTCCTAGATGATTCTTCCAAGAACCAGTTGCTCGACATTCACCTGTGAGATTGTGGCTGCCTCAGCTTAGAGCGTTATACCATATATCATTGAATCTTTTTTGCTCTGTTCAAGTGTATTTACTCCTATATCGTTATCATATTGATAACATTCTTGTCATGTTTTGCCTTAAATTGTCAATCTTAGAGAAGCTACGTCGGCAGCAAATGTAACCCGTGGAAGTAGCGCCCCTATCCGCGTATTTAAGCCAAACGCAAGTTGCTGTCATCTATGTATTATGCGAATGCTGTAATATATTTTAGCTTTAAAGAGGGGGAAAAAGGGCATTGGTATAAACTCTCAATATCTGTTCATTCCAACTTAGCTCATAAAAATACACCCATATTGAAGACACTTTCAATTCTTTGAGAGTATATGTTTGAATTGCGACGGTTTATAACGAGTTAGGATGTTTTGTTGTAATAAGAGCAAAATGTTGTGAATTTGGACTTTTCCAATAGCAGTGACTTGCAGTGTTTTATTTATAGTCACGACCGGTTGTTGTAAACAAAGACAAAACACCGTAAACTTATGTTCTTTCTTTTTGTGTTTTTTCTTTCCAGTTACGACATAAAGATTCGTTGCAATAAAAAAAATTTGTAAATTTTTAATCAATACGGTTTTTAATAATTTACGAGGTTACATCGTAGTTTGAATTTTGTAAAAGCTTACAAGGTATGCAACCATCCGTCGTGATCAAGAACGTAGCGTCCATCTTCTAACGGGTTGGACGTCGAATCTTTTGTGAAAATTGGCAACTAGTCGCAACTAGCTCAAATTCAATGGCCATGATCTTTCTATCTCAATCTTTTAAAAGCTTACAAAGTTATGCAACCATCCGTCGTGATCAAGAACGTAGCGTCCATCTTCTAACGGGTTGGACGTCGAATCTTTTGTGAAAATTGGCAACTAGTCACAACTAGCTCAAATTCAATGGCCATGATCTTTCTATCTCAATCTAGCAATAGATATCTGTGGGGTTACAGTACAACGATATACCTTAAAAGTCCCTGTGTTATTATGTCTTTCTTTCATTGCCGAAATGTTTTCTTTTCTTTTTTGGTCGAACATTGTTGAATTTTTTTTCTTTCATTGCTGAAAAGCTCTAATCAGCAAAAAGGGGAAAAATTGTCCATAAAATCCTAAACCTATTACACTTTTGTCAATTCAATTCTAAACATTTTTACTTTTCTTAATGAATCCATCCAGGTCGATTTTGGTTAGAAATTCTTGATGTGGCCGGTCAGAACTAACCTAGCACTTTTTAATAATTTTTTTAAAAAATTTAATTGTTTTTTTTTACTTTTCTCTTTTATGTTGGGTTTGGGGTTAGGGCTGGCAAGGGTTACTGCCCAATCCTCGCCGGCCACAATCAAGGGCCGGCCGACCCTTTGCTGGCGAAAGCAAGGGCTCATGAGCCTGCCCAGGGCGGCAAGGGCCACCGGTCCTATCTCCAAACCCAAAAAAAGGAAGAGAAAAGTAAAATATATATTTATTGAAAATTCAAAAAAAAATTATTAAAAGATTATAAAAAAAACGTCACGTTAGCATCGGTCGGCCACATCAATAATTTCTGGTTAAAATTGGCTGCATAGATTTAATTGGGAAGAAGTAAAATTATTTAAGACTGAATTGACAAAATTAAAAAAAAAATTATAACTGAATTGACAAAAATACAATAAATTTGAGACCCTTTCAAAAATTTTCCCAGCAAACAGGTTCTGTTGTGGTCATGAAACCGTGAAAAACCGAAAGTAATAGAAAAGGAAAAAGTTTGACTTTTCGACATTTTTTTTTAACAGCAGAGAAAGATTCAAAAACAGCAAGGCGGTAAGAGTCATCTAACTTGCCACGTGTTAGAATTTCATATGCTGCTGCCTTGTGGACCGCCGGACATTTACTTGATTAGCTTTTCGGCCAATTTATTACGTCAGAAGGAGCAAAATTAAATTCTTTTGCAAATCAGTAAGAAAGTTGAAACAACATATGATTTTTCATGTACTTTTGATTGATATACTGATGGCAAAAAAGAAAAAAGAAACAAAGAAAGATTTAGTCCACGGATAGGGTATGATAATCATATTCATTTTATTAGCATATAAATATTTCTATTTTCATGATTATTTATCAAAAGAGTATATAATAATGTCAATGTTTGAAATAAAATTCATTTTTTATTTGCAAAAATAGAGAGAGCTAAGAGAACTTGAGAGGGCCGGTGTAATCAAACTATTGTGCTGTGCCGTGGGCTTACTCACCATTCCACATGGTGCTATTTTATGCACCACCATTCATTTACACACAATTTGATTGGATTAGATTATATCAATTATGTTAAATAACCTGTTTGGGTTGAACACAAAAATCGTGGATCAATTTTCTTCGGATTTGTAAGTACTCTAAAGATGACAATTTCTAGGATGGGACAAAAGCACAATGCCGACAAAATACAAAGTCAGTAGATACGGATTTGTGGTGATTAAAGCTTGTATGATTATCGTGTTGACCCACTTGACACGATTGATAAATGAATTGCGTCCATGTTCATATCGTGTCACTATTACTTTGACATAAAATGAACATCCGCCCACGAAATATCTAATTAGTTCTTAACCCTGATGAATGCATTGGTGTTTCCTGACGAAATAGCGGGTGCAGTCCTAGTGAAATATTCTGCAAAAGTGGATTCTTCCGCAAAGGTTGGCGTCCTGATTCGCCACATCCATTTCGCAGGCGTTTCGTTCATGAACAGAAGACTTAGGCAAATGATTTCAGAGCGTGTGTTGAGCATTTGAGTGGGGCGGGCATGGTCTTGTAAGTCTCAACACATCGGAACAGATTGCTTTTGCCTTCGGAAAAAAGGAAGAGAAACCGCGTGATACGAGCGAATCGTTTTTGACTTAGGCCGAACTTATTGATTCTTTGACGTCGTTCCTGGAAGTCTTCTTCAGATATGCGGCCCACCAGAAGAAATGGGGGAAGGGCTCGATAAAGACGGGCTATGAATTGCCAGTTTAAGCTTTTACGTGCTCACCTGCAAAAACACCGTCAAAGTTCTCCTTATCTACGTGACGGATTTGAGTGGTCTGCGCTTCAATTTTCCTTCTAGGAGTCCAAAAGCCGAACCGTGGCCTCCAAATTTGCCACGGTCGATCTCACTGAAGATCCTCCCGATGTTGATATGGACTCGCCGCCTGCTTCTCGATCATCAGCAGTTTGCCTGCCGTATATTCCCGGTTGCAATTTCAAGAAACCAATGACATCCCGCCAGGCCAGTGCCGGGGCTTCGCTGCACCGAGAATTCAGTCTTCCGAATCTGGTTGTTCAAGTTGTAGGCTAAGTGAATCTCTTCCGCTTCCTGGTTCTGATCTGGAGGTTTGCCATGGACGCCTTAAAAAGGTTCGCGTTCCATGAGCTATAGGCAGCTACCAACCACTTACAGCGGTGAAAAAACTGTGGGTAAGGGGCGGGTTTGGTTGTGTATATGAAGGATTCTTATGATCATTTTGTCGACTCTTAGGTTGTTAAATAGTGAAGTGAGACTTCATCCAACACCCACGCCGGTAGTTCGCCCGCTGCATAAAACTGTTCAATCATTCATTAATCTCCAAAATGTAGTTCCACTATTGTTTCCAAAGGGCATCCTGTTAGGCTAGATTGAGCAGAAGTAAAAAATGAATAAGAAAATGACGTTTGAAGGGAAAATCGATGACATAAGCTAGGATTCATGGATTAAATACAGAAGTTCCCAGGGAAATTTGGAACGACTAGATTGGAGCGATTCCCAAACCATTTGATAAACAAGATTCACGATCAACATACACACACACACACCAACATAACCTTTCGCAATAACTTCCCAAAAACATTTGGCATACCATTCACAATTAACCGAAAAGTAGTAAAGGCCTTATCTAATATTTTTATGCAACAAAAATGCTATTTTATAACTCATAACATATTGAATCTATTTCACTTTTAAGACATGAGTTTACAAATTCATAAAAAGCATAGCACCATTCTCCTGCAAATGCCCACACCAAATAACGCCTAACTAAACGAGCCAACGATCTCATAATTTTAACAATTAAATGAGAATCAACTTTAAAACCAAATAAAACACTACATCATCTACAAAACAATTAAGCTATGCCTAAACACTAACAAAAAGACTTCTATACACTAATAAGTTGCTCACTCGAAATAATTATTCAAATCTAAAAGCAATGCAGAATTTGCATGTGAAACCCTAAAATTTCGTTGGATTACACCATTGCTTTAAATCAAACTCCATCAAACCCTTTAGTTCTACAATGATATAATCCACCATTTTCATAAAATTTTGAAACTCCACAACTCAAAAAATCAAATTTTGCAACTTGATTTTCGCAAAACTTCAAATTTGAGCTATAATTTCCAAAAAGTATTTCGATTGAAAAAACGACAGGCACGTGTGTTTACCAAATGTTGCGAATCGGAGTTGAATCGACTTGTTGAAGTCCCGTGATGAGAGCCTCTTCTTTCTTCTTTTTTTTTCCACCTCTCTTTCCTTTTTTTTCCTCTCCCCGAACGCTCTCGGTTTAAGAAGAGCTGAGCGTCCCCTCCTCCACTTTCCTTCTTTGACTTTTCAATATTTTTCTTTTACGCTGGTCCCACTAAGGGCAAATATTACCATATTCGCCACGGTCGATCTCACTGAAGATCCTCCCAATGTTGAGTCAGGCTCGCCGCCTGCTTCTCGATCTTCAGCGGTTTGCCTGCCGTGTATTCCTGGTTGCAGTTTCAAGAAGCCGATAACATCCCGCCAGGCTACTGCCGGGGCTTTGCTGCACCAGACAATTCAATCTTCCCAATCCGGTTATTCATGTTGTAGGTCAAATGAATCTCTCCAGTTTCCTGGTTCTGATCTGGAGCTTTGGCTTGGATGCCTTAAAAGGTTCGCTTTCCAGGAGCTACAGGCAGCTACCAACCACTTCAGCGACGAAAAGATTGTGGGCAGGCCCGCAGGGGCAGGTTTGGTCGAGTCTATGAAGGACTTTTGGTAGACGGCTAGTCGATGCTGACATAAGGAGCGGAAAGCGAAGTCAAGAAAACCATCCAGTTAGCTCTACTTTGCACGCAACTCAACCAGAATTTGGACTACTTCAACATGGATGCTGCTGCAAAGGTTCTCGCCTTCATGATTAAGTTAGTAGTTTATAGATAGTTTAAGAGAAAATGGATCATAATTTCCAACAGGCTGACACCCACCCCATGAAATGTTCAATGATTCATGAATCTCCAAGGTGTTGGAGTTCCACACCTATTTCTAAAAGGCAGCCTGTTAGGCTAGATTGAGGTGAAGTAAGATAAATATGTAAATTACATCGAAGGGAAAATCTTTGAGACAAGCTAGGATCCATGGACTCAATGCAAAAGTTCCCATGGTAATTCAGAATTACCATAGCTTTCATTAGAAATGCAGGTAGAGGTAGGTTTCCTCATATGAAGTAACCTAATTAGTTCCATTAGATTTCTTCCTTGATTTGGAAATTTATGCAAGTTCAATGACTTGATTAGACAAATCATATGTACAAGGACTTGATTGGAAGAAGAGCATTACTTCAGGAACAAAAGTAAATCTTTAATCTTTCGTTTTCAAGATGGAAGTCATTAGTTGGCGTTACTCATGGTCATGGAACAAAGGAATGTGAATCATTATTATACCTCTTGCTCCGGTTCTTCCACCAGATGAAGGTGGTTTGCCCGGGCTTATAATTCACCTTAATAGCCGGTGCCAGCGTCATCCGATGAAATGGGCTGAATTGCATTCAGACACAACATAGAATTTTAAATGTTGGACTAATTTTCCCAGGAAAGTTCGACTTACCAAGTGGGGAGACAGCTTATGGGAGAAGCGAAAGCGACCAAGTCGACCGACTTGTTGGATTCATGACTCTGTCCAAAGGGTCGGCGGGAGATAACAGGCATGATGTACGATCCTCCACAAAACGTGTGGAACCCCACTAGGCTTGTTTTCATTGGCTTGGATAAGAGCAGGCGTGCCTCGTTCTAGGATTTTACTAAGAAGCATCCTCTGCAGGCTTGACAGACCACCAAAATATAGAATTCTGAATATCCAGACTCACCTCAGGCTCACCTCTGCAGCTCTTCTTCCGTCCTTCTTCTGTTCCCGTCTGCAAAAAAATAAATTCGAGCAATCCAAGCTTAATTTCGGAGGAGTGTGGTGTTTCAAAGGGCGACGAACCATGCCGTTCAAGTTTTCAACAATCGATCTCACTGAAGATCCTCCCGATTTTGATCTGCATTCGCCGCCTGCTTCTTGGTCATCAACGATTTGTCTGCCACTTTCCGCTGGCTGCAGTTTCATCAAATCTAAAACATCCTGCCAGGTCGCTGCTGGAGCTTCTCTGCGCTTGGCTAAGCCAGCTTCCAACTTTGGTTGCTGGAGTCCAAGCGAATCGATCCAATGTCCCGAGAAAGGACGCCTTAAAAGGTTCACCGTCCGTGAGCTGAAGGTCGCTACCAACGACTTCAGTGAGACAAAGAAGGTAGGCATGGGTGGGTTTAGTTGTGTGTACGAAGGACTCTTGGGGAACGGCTCCAGAGTGGCGATAAAAAGACTCGCTAGACATCCCGCTCTGGGATTGATACTCCATGCTGAAGTGAAGTTGGGGAATATGATTTGGCATAGGAATCTGCTTCCTGTTCATGGCTTTTGTTTGTCATCGAAACATGGAGAATGCACGCTCGTGTACACTTTCATGGTGAATGGAAGCCTAGACTCCCTTTTAAGAGGACAGTCAACGAAGAAGCCCTCACTAGATTGGCCCACCAGGAAGAAGATAGCAATTGGAGCTGCGAGAGGGATTTCCCACTTGCATGATCTGAGAATCATTCACCGGGACATTAAACCAGGTAACATACTGTTGAATGAGGACTTTGAGGCTCGTATTGGAGATTTTGGATTGGCCTTGTTCATGGACGACCACAAGGAGAAGGCTGTTTCCGTAGGAGAACCGAATGGTGAAGACGCTTATTTCATCTCCAGCACAATGGGGACAATTGGTTACATGGATCTAGGGAGCTTTAGTGGAAGATACTCAGTAAAGAGCGATGTTTATGGGTTTGGCATGACGCTTCTTGAACTGATAAGTGGTCAAAGTGTTTGCGAAACAACCTGCCTCGATGGAAATGAACTGGTGCTGCCTCAATTGGCACATGCCCTTCTGAAGAACGGAAAGCTGGAAACGCTAGTTGACACCAACATGCCGGGCGGCTATAACGAGAGTGAAGTCGAGAAAACTGTTCGCCTGGCTCTACTTTGCACGCAATTCAACCCCATAAAACGACCTTATATGGCTGAGGCAGTCCTATTTCTTGAAGGTATCATTAGCTTGGAGAAAAGATGGGAGGAGTATCAAACTGATGCCACGATGCAATCTGGGAAGCCAAACTTGGATTCGAGTTCAAGCGACTCTACTTCTTGTCACAGTAAAGAAGAATTATCTGGTGGTGGATGACCCTTCCAGGAACATATTACTTGAGATTCACCCGTGAGATTGTGGTTGCCTCAGCTTGAGCATCGGACAGATTAATCTGTTGGTTCATGGTGAAATGTTGACTTTTGCTTTTCATTTCTTTTTTTCCACCTTATCTTGGATTAAGGATACTACATGTTTAACCATTTGGTTCATCCGTCTTGCTCTCGATGATGAGATTGCAATGCGTGTTACATTATATTGTAATACAATTCAGCCTTGCAAAGGGAAAAATGTAAAATTGGCTGAAGAGAAAGGACAAAATGGTCAAGTTAAAAGAAAGAAGTAAATTAGTTTTCACAAAAAAGTGCGCTTGGTGAAACTCCTTAATTGTCCCCATAGTGCAACAACCCACATCCTCTTCTCCCATTTTCTTTTGTTAACAGAGGTACTCCATGGATCCTCAGTAGTTCACAAGCATCCTCACCAAAAGTAGGTGCCTTTCGACAACATTGAGGGCCGCCCCACCTATTCAATGGATATACCATTGATGACAAGTAGGTGCCTTTTAAAACAACAGTGCTAAGGGGCCCCACCTGGTAAATGGGACCGCATCCCTTATTTTAACGTCCTAGTGCCCCCATGCCTTAGCCTCCAATTTCCCCTCGTATCTTTGTCTTCACCAAGAGGACCCTCTAGGTGTTTTACGTCTAAGGGATGCCAAGATCTGCACGAGATCTCAAACAAAGCAATTTAAGGTCATACTTAGGACCAAACAACCCACATTCCTCATCTCTCATTTTCTTTTGTTAGATATGAATAAAACTACTTTTCACCAATAGCAAAATGTTCATTTAAAATGTTGGCTCTAAAAAAGAATGCGCACTGTGATAAATATAAATATATATATAAATGCCAAGGATTTCATTTCACTGTTCAATTAATGTTAATAATGTTAATATCAATTCATTATGTTCAATCAAGAATGAAATAATAACACACATGCGTGCATGAAAAATAATTGGGATAAGGGCATTATAAGTTTTAAAATTTGTTACGAAATTGCAATATAATTTAAATTTTTTTTTAAAATGCAATTAACTCTAAAATTTGTCATTCTTCTTGAACACCCTCGGCTTGAGCATCAGACAAATTAATCTGTTTATTCATGGTGAGATGGTGACTTTTTCGCTTTTCATTTCCTCTTCTTCCCCTTAAGGTGGAGCGATCGTAACTTGGAATAAGGTACTACGTTTATACTGATCTAAACCTTTTCAATGAAAGCAAAACGTTTTTTTTTTTTTTTGCACATTCAACTTGAATAAAATTACCGACCAAAAAAAAAAAAAACTTGAATAAAATTTAATAATTGAAATTGTCCATTTCGTATTCTTGAACACAGGACCAGCATTTTAAGCGTCAACAAGAAAACAGTCGCACGGTTTCACAGTTAAAATACTACTTAAGCTTGAGCCGGGGCTACTGTAGCAGTCTTTCAGAACAAGAACCTTTTGTTTAGACGTGGAGAGACATTGATGAAGTTCTCGAGTTCCTCTCGGGGATGAAACCCAATTTTGCGGGCTTCCTTGTTTGATTGAGGTTTCTTGTACGCCAAGCAATTCCAGTATTTTTCATCCCTAGAGCAGCACTCCCGTGCTACAACCGGAGTTGAAAGCCTCAGTAAGATTCAGGAATATTTTGCTTTCCTGAAAAGCAAAAGAAAAGCAAAAGGCTTCATTAGACCTGTCTTTGCAACACCCCGTTGACCCACCTACCACTAGACATTAGATAAATCCTTGTTCTGTTTGCTTGAAGCCGATTTGATAGATACGTCCCGGGATTTGTGAGGCAGTTTCCATGAAATCGCACATCCTAAAAAGTCAATGGAAATGTTTGTCTGATACATTGAGTTCATCAACTATTTCACCGCTTTCGACCAAAAAAAATAAAAAAAAAATCAATTATTTCATCGCTCGCCAAGCCAACAAGAACGATTCTACAATGCATTTGATGTATATGATATAGATGGCCCCTTTTATCAGAACCCAAAAGTGATATTATGATATCTTTAAATTAACTCATTTGGGATATTGTCCATTTTAACATGTCCCATACGAGTCTCACGGTTTTATCCTTTAACATACCGTTAGACACTTTCATAGGAGGTCGCCCATCTTGATGGTACTCTAACCGAGGCTGTCTTAATTTTGGAGATTCAAAATAAAGCTTGCCCCACACACACACACACACACACACACACACACACATTTCCCTTATCCAGTGCATAGTTCGGTTCATTCTTACCCCATTTGCCATCTTAGAAGCCTGTCATGAGCTACTCTTTGTCTAAGACTATCGAACTGGGTTGTTACAGCCCACCAACTTCTACCTAGGTCGTCCCCAATCCACACATCTACTGGAGGGGGTCTCACTCTAATACCAACATATGTCACACCCCAAAACCTTAAAAAAATGGGAGATGATGCGGCCGTTCTTTCACCCGAAGGACACAACCACAAACCACCAAAATTCACCTTCCAAAAATCTCTTTATCAATAATGCTCTCGTATTATTCATTGCTAGCTAAAGAACCTGAAAAAAGATTGGAAGTAATAGAGTGAGCAACCATGGTTCAGTGACAATGAGTAATGCATTTTATAAAACATTTCACAAATCCATGCCTATAGGTTATGGCAATTCCTTCATGAAGCAATTAATCAAGACATTCAAACTTTTCAAATAATGGCATTTGCAATTCCTCATAAACCAAAACTTATAATTAATAAAAGAGTTCTTTCATAAAGAATATCCTCAATTCATTTCATGATAATCAACTTGTAAGCCATTTCCAGAAATGTTGTACCATACCTTTTAAAATCAGGTAAATAAATGCCCGATTCAAATTTATGCAACAATTATGCTTTAAAAATCATTTTTTCCACTTTATAAATATAATGTTGTGACATGTCTTTCATACTCATAATATTTACAATTATTACTTGTAAATGTGAGTTTACAAATTTATAGAAGAGAAGGCACTACTTACCTAGAAAAACTGAAAACCAACTGGTTATTTGAGCCAACGTACTTGTATTCCTAAAAATTACTTGAAAAATAATGTCAAAATCCGAGTAAAACACTATTGCAAACGAGCAACTCAACTAAACCACATTCAACCATCAACGTGTTGACTCCCAAGCAATACAAAGAAGCTCGTTTGTAGCGTATGTTTGTCTTTCGCCGTTACGTGTATTATCTGTTACGCGTAACTCAAACGCAAAACTTCAAAATTTCATTCCAAACAAACCATAATTCGAAATCGAGTCTCATCATACTCCTCCACTTCACAACGTCCTAGACTACTATTTCCACAAAAATAACAACTCTAGAAACTCTTAATAAAATCTCATAGTTCAAAATTCACATAATTCTAAATTTGTGCCATAACTTCCAGAATTACTCTTATTATACTTATAATCGATTTGAATACTTATCAAGTGTTACGATTCGCAATTGATTTGGCTAGTCAAGGTGTTCGGATCAACTACGCGTGCCAATTTCTCAAGAACATGGGCTGGGCTTATAGAGCCAAAATTACAGATATAACCCAAATCTTACACGATCTTCAGATATTCCACCTCTTTTCGGCCAGAGATTATGTGACAATGGTAGGGGAACAAAAAAATGTATTCTGGCATCCTTTTCTTCGACAGTTACATCCCTAGGTTTCCAGCCAAACATAAGAGTGGGACACAAATATCCTCTAGAACTTTAAAAATTACAGCCGGCACGACACAAAACTGCTCGGAAAAAGTGGCTATACCGTGTGTGGAAAAACCTGTTATGTGCCAAGAGCGAAAATTTGAGGGGGACTAATTCTATCCTTAATCCTACTCTGTTTACTCACCCTGTGCGTTGTTTCTTTTCAAGGATAGTAAGATGAGTCTCCCAGCTTCAAGACTTGCTTCGTCGATGCTTCTTGGAAGCCATTGAAGCCCAATTGCCATGAATGGACCCCAGAAATGAAAAAAACTTGTCCATACATAGCTCTCAACACCAAGATGGGGTCATCAACACCCACTTAGTGGTAATACGATAATTTTCTGTCCTCGAAAGAGACTATCTTTGGTGTGTGTGTGAGAGTGGTTAGTTCAATAATAAAAGTTAATCATAGAATTGGGCCCAGTCAAGTGGAGGTGCATAAGACAGATTTTCCCACTCGGTAAGGCAAGGGTCCCATTCCCCCTGTCCAACCCAAGCGGCTTCTGATTTCTGATACTGTTGTCGGCTAATTCTATTACTAATCGTATCACGTTGACTCACTTTGTGCATTTTTCTTTCGAAGGATACTCAGATGAGTCCCACGCGGCTTCAAGACTGCTTCATGGTCAGCTGCAGTTCCAAGCAGAAGTGGAATCGGGGAAGGGGATGCTGCCGCGGCGGAATCCGGTTCAGGTCCTCCGATGTTGTAGATCACCAGGAGAAAGGGATGCTTGTGTGCCCACTCATGGTCAAAATGCAAGAGGCCTTTCCCATTTGCACGGGGACTCTCTCCATGGGCTAAAAGGCCCGTTTTGGTGAAGATTATGGACAGTGCCCCCGCAAGATCAGGTCTTAGGTTCGTGGGCCCAACACATATCCAAAATCCAAATAGCTAAAATATTATCTACAGATTCCTAAAATGCCATTTAATTTTCCAGTGCATCAAAACATAAATTATTTCACGAATCAGTTCAAAAATTGAATTTCCCAAATTCTTAGAGATTGAATTTATTTTCCAGACCAACACCGGAACTTCCAAAACCCATTTTCCAATAATTGTTATGATTCTTATAGAATAATAAGTATTCAGATCAGTGAACACATTTTTACATACGTAATGAGTTCTGTTGATAAAAAGGAAGTTACTAGAATTTGTAAGTTTTGAAATGGAGATCTATTCTACGAGGGTGAACTAGTCTTCAAATATAAAGATACAAAGTAGAGTGGGATAAAAAAACAAGTATGTGGATGAGTCGAGTTCAAGAGAGTGAAAATTGGATTCATCTCATGCTTTTCGTTTTCAATTGTCACAATAGAAAGATTAATATATGGATATTGTGCACACAAAGTTTCAAGGAAAGCTGGAAATGCTTGGAAAGCTTCAATTTAGAAAATGGAAAAACCCATAAAAAAAAAATCTAAATTATACTCATTGTGACACATTTACCCTAAACTTTTTTCTATAACATAAAAAAATAAAAAATAAAAACTCAAATTATGCCTGTAGTACATTTATCCTAAATTTTTTCTTTAACATATAAAACTCCAAACGTATATCTATGTAACACATTTATTCTCCATCAGAGTTCCTGTCAGATGATTTTTCATATTGTACCTAATGGCATTAACTATTATTAATATTTCTATTATTTGTATTAGTCGGAAGCCATCGCCATACGAAAGAAAAGGGGCTTTTTCCCTCTCCGTTCGCTTCCTGCCAAACCACCAATTCAAGTTTTGATTAGAAACGACAAATCCGACGCCCTAAGTATATAAAACATGAGTTTCTTCTCTCTTCTTGCTAATTAGATTGGTCAATCAGATTTGAGAGATCGGTGTGAAATGCAAATACCATGGAATTGCTTTTCTGCTGGAATTGCTTTTCTGCAATCATTCACTAGACCGGTAGCACTGAAGTATGTCAAAGAGAAAAATAAAATAAAAATAAAAAATAAAAATGTGAAAAGTATCTCACATCGTTTTATTATGGAGTTTAAATAGGACCCTATATTCATGTATAAAAAAAAAAGAAGCAAAAACCAAGACTTAAAATCAGTCTCTTCCACATGGTTATCATCTAATAAAATCGCATAAGCCATCAAAATCGTTAGATGCAAATTGGATTTATCTCACGCTTTGTTTTCAATGGTCACAACAGAGGAGATTTATTTACAGATATCGAAAAGCTTGGAACAAGCTCCCAGCTTCAATATTAAGAAAGAGACCACATTGCAGGAGAGCTTGTACTCGTGCGTAGTCATATTCAACAAAAGAAGACATTGGCAAAATCCACCGCACCTCATGCTTTTTCCAAATTATATATCTTTCATCTTGTCTCGACAAATTCATCTATTCATTATTTATTAATTATAATTATTTTAAAGGCAACAGTAATCTCCTCTGTACTTAGTGTTAGTCCCTAGACGGCATTTCCCATTCATTATAATCCCGAAGCAACCAGTGTTTATGCGTCCGTCTTGTGTGAATGTTTGATGTGACTATCGTTCTTATGTTTTGAAGGGAAAATCTCACCGGAACCTTAAATTGGCTCTGAAAAAGATGAGTTCCTCATACCAGGTGCTAAGAGCTTCAGGAGACCCTGGAATTATGGTATAACCGAGATACCTTTCAAGATCGAGAAGTACTAATATTCACATCGGGCAGCGGGAGGTGGGTCGCGTAGGTTTATCCTGGTTTTTAAATATTTCTACTTGCAACGTAAACCGGAAACAGCCCCCCATGGAAGTACTGACTCGGAAGTTGCCTGTGTTGGGATTTGTTTCATGGAGCCTAGATCTATGCTTTGCTTCCGCTCCTACGCGTAACCTGAGACAGCAACTTCTAGATTGATTACGACACTCGTGATTACTGATTGGTCGCTTAAAGATGGATGTGGGATCCATGCATCTGTTGGACCACTTTTCTTGGCAATGAAGCTGAAATTAAGGAGGAGAGGGGCCGTTTTGTGCTTGGAAAGAGGCAATTAGCGTGTGGGGACTCACCGCTCGTAGGGGACTCCTAACAATTTATTTTAAAAGACTTGTCTGTACTGACTAAGTGTTTATTTTATGTAAAGCCATTCACGCTGCCTCTTGGAAGCTGCCGTGGCAATTTCCTCTGCAGTTTCTCTGTTAAACTTCTATCGGTTCTTAAAACTTCTATATAACAGCTCTCACCCACAGGAAGAAGGGGCACAGCGATCACTCATTCATTTGAGCTCGTGACAAATCAAATCGGGTTTGGTTTCTAGGGAGAAGGGAAAAGGAACGAAAATGGGGTTCAAATTTGCCACCTTCGATCCTGCCCAAGATCCCGATGATTACAACCCGGCTTTTCCACCTCCCCAATCACCATCACCCTCTGTAACACTCTGTCAGCCATGCGAAATCACCTGCACTCTCACCAGAGCCCTGGTCAGCCGACTTGTTGCTGCCGGTGCTTCTCTTGTCTTTACAGCCACAGCCATTGCATTTGATGGTCGTGAGATTCAAGACGAATCCGCGGAGTCCGCAGAGACACAAGTTTATTGTATCAGCTCCGATATCCCTCCAGAATTTCACCAAAGACAGCTTAAAGAGTTTACTCTGAAGGAGTTGGAAGGCAGCTACCCAAAAATTTAGCAAGAATAAAGTAATAGGCGAAGGTGGATTTGGTAAAGTCTATGAGGGTCGGATAGCTGATGGCTCCCAGTGGCCATCAAAAGATTGAAGAAAACGCACTGCATATGACAACCGGCACACTGCAGATGACATCGAACAGTTCAAAGCGGAAGTAATGATTGGTAGCACCGTAACCCCCACATCGCAATCTGCTTCCCCTGCTCGGAATTTGCAGAGCAAAAAAACGCAAGGAATTATTGCTCGTCTACCCCTTGATGATCAATAAAAGCGCAGCATGGTGCTTGAGAGAGCGACCTGAGACACAACCGCCAATGGACTGGCCTACCCGCAGAAAAATAGCCGCAGGAGTTGCGAGAGGGCTGTCCCATCTGCATGATCTGAGCATAGTGCACCGAGATATCAAAGCTGCAAACATTATGTTAAATGAGGATTTTGAGCCTCACATTGGAGATTTTGGGTTGGCCAAGGTCATCGATCGCAGGCACGGGGGATACTCTGTGGATCGCACCGGGGAGGCACCCACACTTCCAAGGTCGGAATCCGAAGAAGGATCCCACGGCAGATTATACGTTGACACGAGAGTGCGAGGCACAATAGGACATATTGCGCCAGAGTATTTGAGTACGGCGAGATGCTCGTTGATGACCGACGTCTATGCTTTTGGGATATTGCTTTTGGAACTTGTGACCGGACAAGGAGCTTTTGATCTTGCAAGGCTTGCAAACGACGATGATGTGATGTTACTCGATTGGGTAGTAGGGCATATGGAACACGGTCGTATCGATCTAGCCTATCCATATATGAGGTGTGAGTGTGAGCGGGCTGAGATAGAGAAAATAATTAAGCTGGCTCTTTTGTGCGCACAATCGGACCCTAGTGTACGGCCAAACATGGCAGAAGTAGTCCCAATAATCGAAGGCCATAGCATCGACAAAAGATGGGAGGAGTATTGTCACCGGAAGGAGCGCCGGATGCAAGTCGTAACCATTAATCAGAGTGAGAACGTCTCTACTTCACTATTCGATCCGAAGGATAATCCGGACCTAGAATTACCGTTGATGTAATAATCTAATCCGTTTTGCACGGATCAAACTCTTAAAAATAATACTTTGAGTGTGACCCCTTTTTGTCCATTAGAGTCAATCTAGTTTTTAATATTTCTTCTTTTTCTGTGATTAGTATATTCTAATTTTCAATATCGTCACATTTAATATCATTCGAACAAAAAATAGTAAGACAATGCAATTTGTTAGGAATCTAAGCAAACCACCTAATCAGTTCGGTTCGCAAGCTCCATTCACTTTGATTAAATTTTGTAATTTTCTCCAAGCATATTTTTCAGTATAATTTGATTGGCTTTCAAAGACAAATCCAATTAACACCGAATCGTACCCATCCCTAATTTTCTTTTGTTAATTTCCTAAATGCAATGTTATCTGAATATTGTTTGGATGAATTCTAGTTTATAATATAAAATTAAGTCACAATCAAGAATACCGATGAAACTAGTGTACGCCCATATGAATAAATGTCAATATAAATCTTTTTAAATTCTTCCTTCGTAATCTTCAAAACAAATTATGAAAAATAAAACCGAGTGAAAAAGGGATTTTAGGACATTCATTTTTAGTCATGAAAATTGGTGAGACCCCTCTTATCGTCTTACTCTCTGAGAAAAATTTGTTCATCGAGTCTCCAGTAGTTAATTTCTAACTAAAGGCGGAGAACGGGCGGTCTTTTTGTGGAGGTGCATAAGACAGATTTTCCCACTCGGTAACGGTAAGGCAAGGGTCTCAGTCCCCCTCAGCTGGCGTATTCGGAAGAAAATAACCATGGGAGTAGCGAGAGGGCTTTCCCATTTGCATCATCTGAACATAATGCATACGGACATCAAAGCTGCTACAATTCTGTCGGATGATGAATTCGATCCCCACATCGGAGACTTTGGATTGGGTAAGTTCATCAATCGCTATGCAGACTGCATTGTGGAGGCACCACAGGATTCCCCACTAGCAAAACAAAAAGCGGAATCCAAGAATGACTATTACGATGTGAAAATATATGTACACGGAACTATTGGATAGTATTATACATGTGATGGTTTTAATTATATGGGCTTAAGTTGGCCCGCTCACGATGGGCCTAAAAGCCCGGCCCACAGGAATAAGGCCCGTGGATGGAGGAAGGTATAAAAGGGATGAGAGAAAGGGAGAACGTACCTTTTGGCATAATTCAGTACATACGTTTCTTTTCTTCCAACGTTCTCTCTCTCTCCAAAAGGAGTGTAAGCAAAGAAGCGACGCCGCCTTCCTAACGAATTGTCGTCATCGGATCGAACGAGGGCTAGATTCTCTTCCTCTTTACGGCGTCGGTGTCTAATTTGTGGCTAACAAGGTACGCTCAAATCCGTGGTGTGCTTTACGATTGGTGATACGTGATTATTCCCGGGCTTGTCTTCCGCGTTCGTTTAGGGGTTCGATTTAGTGTCGAATCCGGTTTTTGGGGATCCGATAATCCCTACATTGGTATCAGAGCCTTAGTTCACGTTTTTCCCGACCTGTTTGAAGTTTTTGATTGATTTTTCGCAAAAGTGTTTCGGCCATACGGATCGGGGCGAGAAATCCCGACACCCGAGCGTTGTTCGTCGATTTTTTCGAGTTTTCGTAAGTCGAAATCGAATTCTGATGGCATAGGGAGTAAGGGGACGTTGAGACGAGTCCGGCGACATGTCGCACGCCGTCCGGGAGACGCCGCACGCGCCCACACGCGCGCCGTAAGCCGCTGCGTGGGCGCGACGCGCCAGACGCTGGGCTTTGCCGTCCGGTGCGTGCGGCACACACGCCGGTTGGCGTAACCGCACGCGCGCGCCGCGGCGGGAACCAAGACGCGCCGGTCCACGGACCGACGCGAGCCGACGCCGTCGATGACGTCACCCAACGGTCGGCACCGGGCTGGGGACGTCATCGCTGACGCGGGCCGCTGACGCTGGTCGGTCAGCCGGCGGTCACCGGCCGTGACCCGACGGGCGACCCGACCCAACCCGAGCCGCCAGCCCGCACGCGCGTGGCACGTGCCGGGCCGACGCTCGCGTGATCGCCCCACGCACGCGCGGGCGACGTGCCGGGCCGACGTCGCGTGACGCCAGCCCACGCACGCGCGCGTGCACGTGCCGGCGACGCTCGCGTGACGTCAGCCCACGCACGCGCGCGGCACGTGCCGGCCGACGCTCGCGTGACGTCGCCCCACGCACGCGCGTGCACGTGCCGGATGACGCCTCGCGTGACGTCATCCCACGCACGCGCTCAGCACGTGTGGTCAGTTCGTCCGACCGGCGCGACCGGTCCGACCGGCCCGTCTGGTCCGACCGGTCCGACGTCCGACGACCTGACGGTTGACCGTTGACCGTTGACTTCCGTTGATCGACCGTTGACCATTGACCGACCGTTGACCCAAAAAAAAAAAAAAAAGGATTTGTTTCTTTTTTTCCCAGTTGAGTCAATATGGATTATATGTAATCCCTTATTTGTTCTGTATTTGTTGCAGGAACAATGCCTCCCCTTCAATTACGTACGCCTATTCGCGTAATTACCGATAAACAAAAGGAAAGGCTTTCTAAGTTGATAGGCGGCGACGATTATCGATGGGAGAATGGTGACTTAATTAATCATGTTCTTGAAGTCAACGGAAAGATACAAGAGGTCATATGGAATGGTCGTCCCATGCCACGGTTAAAGATGGTGCGATTTTTCATTAACACTCTTCCACTTTGAATGGCAAGATGTGTTGAATCGCATATGGGATGTCAACGGAGCTGCTTCATATAAGAAAATTGTGATAGATTTTGTAAAAGAATATTACTGCATTGTTACAAGGGAAAAGATCCAGAATTTGAACAAAAGAGGATCTTTCCCAGTTCGTGTGCTGGCTTGGCGTTAGATGTTATGGCTGGTCTTTGTTTAGTGTTCTTTGTGGACATCTTATGTAATGTTTACTACCTGATTGTTGTTGATGTAGCAACCTATATGTTAGTTGTATTATGTGAAAGCATTATTATGATATTGTATGTCAATTATCTGTTGCTTTCTATTATTGCCGGCTGCTGTGGGTAGTTATAGAAGTTTTTGTAGCTTCATAGAATTGATTTTGCATATGACAATCATATTAATGATAGTTTTAAGTTAGGATTTTTGGAGGATGATTGGAAACGTAGTGACATTTTGATTCTAAAACCTTACTTGAAATTATTCATTTTTTTTTTTGGTCAGTCCTACTCTAATCCTATTCTAACACTCACTCTCAGACTTTTGCCCTGCCTCCTTGCAGGGCGTGGGAGTCGAAACCCACTCATCAAATGAAATTATTCATTAATATGATGGGTCTGTGCAAAAAAAAGGGATGCATAAGTGATAGGCATTAATATTCGTGCATATATGTCCGATGTGTTCGGATCAATGGCTTGACCACAAGAGCATAGTTGCCGAGCTGAACAAAGGTGAAAAGCTCAATGGCGATAACTATGAAATCTAGCACATGAAAATCCAATATGTCCGGAAGAGCAAGAGGCACTAGAAACTCTTAACCCGACCATGGTAGAACCCGAAGAAGGAAACACCGCGCAACATAAGTTAAATAAGGATGCTTTTGCTGCATGGAAAGAAAGAACTCCCTTGCTCGCATTACGTTGCTGAGTAGCATGGAAAATGACGTCATGCAAGAGTTCAGGCGTTTTGAGAATGCCAAGGAAATGTGGGAAGAGTTGGCAGCAAGGTTTGGTCATACTTCGGTGACCAGACTGAGACAACTCACTATTAGGTTTGACTCTTATAAGAAGCCTCATGGTCAGACCATGAAGTAACACCTTAGAAAGATGTCAAACATGATAAATGAGTTGAAAGATGCTGGCCATGTCCTGACTGATGAGCAGCAAGTGCAAGCAGTGATTCGTTCCTTGCCTCAGAGTTGGGAGCATATGAAGGTGCACGACCCATAATGAAAATATCAAAACCTTTGAGGATGCTATGCGTCATCTTGAGCTGGAAGAGGACCGCCTCTTTGCGGCTAAGCCGGAAGCTGAGATTTATCATGCTGGTTCTAGCTCACATGGAGCTTCGAGCTCTAAGCGCAAACGTCCTAACTGGTTCGATAAAAGGAAAGGCAAGGGAGCAGGTCCTTCAGGGAAGAAGCCAAAGGTTGACCAACATGACAGAGGAAAACGTCCTCGAATGAAGAAGCTGACAAAGGTGAAGTGTTACAATTGTGACAAGAAGGGTCACTATGCTCGCGATTGTCGTGAGCCAAAGAAGGTATACACCTCTTGTGCTTTTCGAACTTTGCCTATGTGTCAAGTTCTGTATTTTTGACCGAGTCTAATCCTTTGTGGATGTAGATTCGGGAGCAACAGACCATGTAGCGAAGGATAGAGAATCCTTCGTGGAATTTCGACAGTACCAACCGGAACTAAGTGGGATCTATGTGGGAAACAACTCTAGAGCTGAAGGAAAAGGAATTGGCACCTGCCAACTGAAAATGCGTGGTGGACGCACTTTATTCCTACATGATGTGTTGTATGCTCCGGAGATTCGTCGGAATTTAGTGTCTGTTTTAGTGTTGGTTAAGTTTGGTTTTAGTGTGAACTTCCATAATAGAGGTGTAGATTTGTATTTGGATACAAACTACTATGGTCGTGGTTATTTTCTGGATGGTTTCATTGTATTAGATATTGACTATGTTAATGCAAATGTTTGTTATTCCCTTCTCACATCTCCTAATTCATATGATAATGATGTGAATGTATGGCATGCTAGACTTGGTCACATTGGCCAACAACGTATGAATAAACTAGCCAAAGAGGGCTTGTTGGGCAACATTGAAAAGTCGATTTGCCCATATGTAAGCATTGCCTAGAAGGGAAAACGACAAGGAAACCATTTGGAAAAGGTAAAAAGAGCTGAATTTCCTCTGCATTTAATCCATTATGATGTCTGTGGGTCCAATGAATGTGAAAGGAAGGCATGGGGCTGTTTATTTCATCACTTTTATAGGTGATTATACTCGATTCGGATATGTCTATTTGATTTCTCACAAATCTAAAGCAATAAGTTGTTTCAAAAGGTTTATGAACCTAGTAGAAAATCAATTAGACAAGAAAATAAAAGCATTAAGATCCGATCGAGGTCGAGAATATTTATCTGATGAGTTCAGAAAATAATGTGATGAAAAAGGAATAGAAAGACAATTGTCTATTCCATATACTCCTCAACAAAATGGTGTTGCGGAGAGAAGAAACAGAACCCTACTGGAAATGGTTAGGTCCATGATGGCGCATACTAACTTACCTATTACTTTTTAGAGTGATACGTTGTTAACTGCTGTCTATATACTTAACCGTGTGCCTTCCAAATCAGTTACTTCCACTCCATATGAGTTATGGACAGGTAAAAAATCGGACTTAAGTTTTCTTAAGCCATGGGGTTGTGCTGCCTATACACATGAGTCCTCTCACAAGTTTGGGAAATTGGGTCATAGAGGAAAGAAGAGTATTTTCATAAGATACTCGGAACACTCAAAAGGGTATGTGTTCATAGGTGAGCGGGAAAGTGGGAGTATAACTCTGAATTTGAATCACGGGATGTCACATTCTTAGAGGATGAATTTCCTAAGAATAGCGAAATAGGGGAAGATTACTCCCTATTTGAAACCTTGGATCAAAATAATGATCTTGGTGGAGTTCGTCCAATTGGGAGTAATATGAGAAGTGATGAATTGAATTCAACTCATTCTCAATTGCAACCACATAATGAGACGACATCATCATTATCTAATCCTAGTGGGAGCATAATGGGGAATGATGTGCAAAATGTACAATCTCCCATACGGCGAACAAGTCGCCAAAGTATTCCCCGTCGACATTTTGACATTGAGGGGGAAACTTTTATGATTGCTCCACAAGATGAGGATGAGCCAAGAAATATTAATGAGGCTCTGAATTGCTCTAGTAAGGAAAAATGGATTCATGCAATGAAAGAGGAAATGGAGTTAATGAAATCAAACCAAGTCCTGGAACCTGGTTGATCTTCCAAAAGGACGCAGAGCTATTGGGAACAAGTGGGTTCTCAAAATAAAGCGAAAGGCGATGGCTCGATAGAAAGGCATAAGGCTCGCCTTGTGGCGAAGGGGTATAATCAATAGGAAGGAATTGATTATGAAGATACGTTTTCTCCTGTAGTAAGATTTACCTCGATTCGCATTATTCTGGCAATAGTAGCTAGTATGGATCTTGAGTTACATCATATGGATGTAAAGACTGCTTTCCTCAATGGAGAATTAGAGGAAGAAATATACATGGAACAACCTGCTGGTTTCATAGTGAAAGGCCAAGAAGAAAATGTATGTCGACTTTTGAGATCGATATACGGCCTTAAGCAGTCATCGAGACAATGGTATATACGTTTTCATAATGCCATAATGGCATATGATTTTACAATGATTGATGAGGATCATTGTGTATATATCAAAAGATCCAAGGATCAATTTGTGATCATATCATTATATGTTGATGATATGCGATTGCCGGAAGCAATATGGAGTTTGTTCATACTTGTTAAGAGTTGGTTGTCTTCCAACTTTGAGATGAAGGATATGGGTGAGGCTGCATACATTCTTGGAGTTAAGATTTCAAGAGATCGTTCGAAGAGATCGTTGTCTCTTTCGCAAGAAACATATATAAATAAAGTTCTTGAATGATTTCGTATGCAAGATTGTAAACCCATAGACACTCCTATTGCAAAAGGTGAAGAATTGAGCCATAGACTGTGTCCGAGGACTCCACAAAACAAGGAACAAATGAAACATGTTCCTTATGCTAGTGCTGTTGGGAGCTTGATGTACGCTATGATGTGTACAAGACCTGACATATGTTTTGTAGTTGGAATGGTGATTAGATACCAATCCAATCCAAGTCAAGCACATTGGAAAGCCATTAAGAGAATACTGAGGTATCTAAAGGGAACGCGATTATACGCCGAGTTATTAAGGAAAGGATCGCGACTCGAAGGCTATTCTGAAAACCGATAAGGGAGGAGATTTAGACGAAAGGAAATCTACCTCTAGGTTTGCTTTCTTATTGAATAATGGCACCATATGTTGGAGCCGTAAGAAACAAACGTGTATAGTCTTGTCCACGATGGAAGCTGAGTTCGTGGCATTATCAGCAGTAATATAAAAAGAAGTTTGGCTTAAGAGATTTTTGGATCATTAAGGTGTTATTGAGAAAGCTGCAAATCCATTATTAGTTAATTGTGATAGCCAAGCAGCTATAGCGTACACCAAAGATCCAAAATATCATGGCAAGATCAAACATATAGATACCAAGTATGACTTTAGTCAAAGATATGGTTGCACGAAAGGATGTGAACTTACAGTACATATCTACGCATAGAATGGTAGCAGATCCTATGACAAAGCCAATACCTAGAGATGTGTTATGTGGTAATGTAAAATCTCTAGGATTGCGTAGAGTCTGATGTACTGGATATTATAAATTTCCCTGAGTTATTCACATTTAATGAATTTGTGTTTTCATCATTAATGCCTATGAATCTTTGTTTGATCTTTATGCATCTTAATGCTCAGTGCATTATTTTAAGTTAAGGAAGTATGTCGGATAGATAAAAGATTAGCCCACTCACACGGGTAATCGCCTCTATTTAATGTGTGATAAATAGAGATGAGACGGTTTTTTAAGCTTATTATCTAGGTGATAATCGAGAGCTCAAGCTTAAAATATATATGTCGCCTTAACTAAGTGTTACAATGAGGACATGATATGTACTATGTCCGAAAGTAAAATACCCCACATATTTTACTTTATCTGTCTAAGATGCCAGATGTGAGTTCTGATGAATTTTGTGAATGAGTAAATACGTAAACTCAAGTTAGACATTGGGTATGTCTGAACTATCATCTGTACGGTATTGAAATATGTAGACATACGCTCCATGGGAAAGGAGTTAATACCGTAATACGTATTTCATACTACGTATGCATGAGACGACTTATAAGAGTGGCAAAAGTTTGATCTCAACTTTCATGACGTGTGAGACTCTTGAGGAATAGAGTTCCTCAATTTTAGTGCCCTCATGACTTTTACTTATTCTCAAGATTTCTATTTAGTGTTTGCTATCTTAGGATGTTGCCAATGGTCATGAGTTGATTCGATCTAATGGGACATTTCTAGAAAAGCAAATTGAACTGAAATTGAGAGTTTGAAGGAAAGAGGAATATCGGATTTGGAGAATCACATTGTGGTTTTGTATTCACTGGTCGACCAATTATGACTGTCTTTGGGATAATCATAATTGTGAATACAATATATATATATCATTGTTTAAAAGAGATCAAGAGAGATATAAATGTGATCGATCGATCTAGGTACGCATACTAAATTTACTCGGAATGTAATGCCCATTATGAGCCGCTATATATTCCTAATGATGTATAAGAACATTTCTCAAAGTATCTTTGCCGCACTGGATTATTCACCAGAGTATGAATGTTGAAAGAGGAAAAGATGATTACATTCGGCCCACCATGCAAGTGGGAGTTGATGGATTTTCAATTGATGGGCCTAAGTTGGGCCTGTCCGCCCATGTTGGTTTTGGCACCACCAGTGTGCGAGTGGGAGATGATGGTTTTAATTATATGGGCTTAAGTTGGCCCGCCCACGATGGGCCTAAAAGCCCGGCCCGGGGAATAAGGCCCGTGGATGGAGGAAGGTATAAAAGGGATGAGAGAAAGGGAGAACGTACGCTTTTGGCATAATTCAGTACATACGTTTCTTTTCTTCCAACGTTCTCTCTCTCTCCAAAAGGAGTGTAAGCAAAAGAAGCGACACCGCCTTCCTACCAAGCGAATTGTCGTCATCGGATTGAACAGGGCTAGATTCTCTTCCTCTTTACGGCGTCGGTGTCTAATCTGTGGTATTTACAGCGCATTTCGAATCAGTGGTATATTTTACGATCGGTGATACGTGATTATTAGAAGCTTGTCTTCCGCGTTCGTTTAGGGGTTCGATTTAGTGTCGAATCCGATTTTTGGGGATCCGATAATCCCTACAACATGTGATATGGTTTCCCTTCTAGCGAAAAAGAAAAAAAAAAAAGGATCTCTTTTTCTCCAATCCTTTCTCTATTGTGGAAATGCTCTGGTTGACAAGAAGTAGGGTCTTTGTGCTTGGAAAGTGGCCATATTGAGTGGGAAAATCTGCCCCCACGCAGTTGGGCCCAATTCTATGAATTCCTTTCATCTTTAGACTCTGACACTCGTTCACATTAAGAATTGTCTCTTTCAAGGCCAGTGAAGTTGCTCTCAACTTCCAGTCTGCTTCTTTCGTGCTTCTTGGAATATCACTACCTCCCTCTTTCCCAGCTCTTAGCCACAATCTGAAGCAACCTTCTTGGTCCAGATCCTGGATCAACTATAGTGATGCAGAGGAATATATGCTTGGAAAAAAATTCCAAAAGATAGTGTTTATTTTGAATCATGAAGTGCATATTACAATATCCGAGATCTCTATTTATAGAGAGGTCGTCATTTAGGAAATAACCAAATAACTGAAATCAAATAACAAAATCAATAAAAAGATATTGATAAAAGGGAAGGTTTTCATAAGGCCACTAGAAAATCTACCGAACAAGTTTGAAATCTTTAACGTCCCAAAAATCAAGAAAAACACATGAATTTGTAATCAAACATTATAACCCATTTGTAACTTTGAAGATCCCACAATCCTTTTTGATTTGTGGAACTCCTGTTTCTTTATGATTTCCAATGTTTCCATATAAGTATTTGCCCGTTGTTCTACATCATATAGCCATTGTTTAATTTGAAGTATAACAAAGTCGCTGCTTATTCTCTAACCCTAAGCTTTTTGTAAATGGAAGCAGAGCCTTTGTGCTTGGAAAAGTGGCTACCATGTGGAAAAACCGTGTTGTGCATCAAGGGCCAAACTTGTGGGACTAATTCTACAATTAATCCTATCACGTTCACTCACTATGCACATTTTTTTATTGAAGGATAGTAAGATCAATCTCAAGCCTCACCATTTTTGGCAAGCTTAAGGCTAGCGAGACTCGAGCCTGGCCAGCTCACTTGTGGTTGTCGCCAAGCAGTCGCAATGGAGGAAGGAGGAAAAAGAAAGGGATAGAAAAAATTCAAAATTTGAAATTCAAAAATTTAAAAACAAATAAATATTATTTAAAAATCTTTTTTTCCTGAGATAATATTATGAAATTAAAATCATTTTCGATAAGATCCAAATATCGAAAACATTTTTTGATCATATATTATCAAATAAAGAAAACTAACTGTATTTTTAGAAAATATTTTTCTCAAAAGTATTTTCTTTTATTATGAAATTTTTCACAAAATAAATGCACCATTAATAGAAATCAAAAGACTCAGTTCCAAACGGAAGTAGAATCGAGGATGGGGATGCCTCCGCATCGTAATCTGATTCAGGTACGCAGGTTTGAACGGATGCATGGGACTGCACTCATGGTCACTGCAATAGGCCTTTCCCATATGCGCGTGGACTCTCATGGCCTAAAAGACCGTTTTGCTGAAAATTATTAAACTGCCCCCAAGATTGGTCCCCGCCCAAAATACTTACAAATTAGTAAACAACCATACAATTTTTCCAGAACATCACAAAATGATTTTTCTCATGGAACAGTAAAAAAAAAAACAAGAACATTCGTTGTTTTTCAATATCATTTAAATCGTTTACAACGATTGTTCCTAGTATTCATACTTTAGATTTCTTGTCATTTATGTTCTTGTCTAAGAATTAACAACGGACCATTCGCAGCCTATGGCGAGTCATACCTATGGTCCATAGTCTGAAAGGTATTCCATCATTTCCAGTGAAACAACCCCACGACGATAACTTTAACCAAAAGCATTCTAAGTTTCTTAAAAAATAAATAAATAAATATTGTATTACAGCTGTCTTGGAAATCTGTTGGTCAAATGACAAAAGCAGGTTGTCCTGGAAATTCAACATAATGTCTGCTTGTGAAAATTATCTATATATGCATGGGCCCTACGCCGGCTGTGAATTCATCGATCCTCTTTTTTTTTTTTTTTTTTTTTTTTTTTTTTTTTTTTTGGGCTCGGCAAGATTGCAAAGCGGAGGAGCTTGTACAGAGGTTGCTTGGTAGTTACGGGTAGGATAAATTGTCTGACGATGTCTGTATGATAAACATTGTTTCTTTGGTAAGCTAAAGTCATAAAATTGGGCACTCCGTTGTGCTATCTCGAAAGTTATATAGTAGTAATATACAGTCGCAAATTTCATGTGGTGACAAAAGTAAGGTTCAAGTATCACACATGAATCATATTTCAACATCATAATCTACCGCATTGAGGTCGGACTCATAGGTCACCCGATTTTTTCATGTTAAATTAAGTATTTTTCAGAGGAGGATGAAAGTAGGAAAATGCGAAGCAACCGAGAAGGGCCTCTTAGGAATTTGCTTTGTGAGCTCGGCTGCTGAATCAGCCTTTCTCCCTAATCTTTAGCTTTTTGTAAATTGGAAGCAGGGCCTTCGTGCTTGGAAAAAGTGGCTATACCGTGTGGAAAAACCGTGTTATGTGCCAAGAGCCAAAATTTGAGGGGGACTAATTCTATAATTAATCCTATAATGTTGACTCACCCTGTGCATTTTTTCTTTTCAAGGATAGTAAGATGAGTCTCCCAGCTTCAAGACTGCTTCGTTGATGCTTCTTGGAAGCCATTGAAGCCCAATTTCCATGAATGGACCCCAGAAATGAAAAAACCTGTCCATACATAGCTCTCAACTCCAAGATGGGGTCATCAACACCCACTTACTGGTAATACGAAAATTTTCTGTCCTTGAAAGAGACTATCTTTGGTGTGTGAAAGTGGTTAGTTTAATAATAAAAGTTAATCATAGAATTGGGCCCAGTCAAGTGGAGGTGCATAAGACAGATTTTCCCACTCGGTAAGGCAAGGGTCCCAGTCCCCCTCAGTTGGCGTATTCGGAAGAAAATAGCCATGGGAGTAGCGAGAGGGCTTTCCCATTTGCATCATCTGAACATAATGCATACGGACATCAAAGCTGCTACAATTCTGTTGGATGATGAATTCGACCCCCACATCGGAGACTTTGGATTGGGTAAGTTCATCATTCTCTGTGCAGACTGCATTGTGGAGGCACCAGGAGTCCCCACTAGAAAACAAAAAGCGGAATCCAAGAATGACTATTACGGTGTGAAAATATATGTACACGGAACTATTGGATAGTATTATACATGTGATATGGTTTCCCTTTTAGCGAAAAAGGAAATAAAAAGGATCTCTTTTTCTCCAATCCTTTCTCTATCGTGGAAATGCTCTGGTTGACAAGAAGTAGGGTCTTTGTGCTTGGAAAGTGGCCATATTGAGTGGGAAAATCTGCCCCCACGCGGTTGGGCCCAATTCTATGAATTCCTTTCATCTTTAGACTCTGACACTCATTCACATTAAGAATTGTCTCTTTCAAGGCCAGTGAAGTTACTCTCAACTTCCAGTCTGCTTCTTTCGTGCTTCTTGGAATATCACTACCTCCCTCTTTCCCAGCTCTTAGCCACGATCTGAAGCAACCTTCTTGGTCCAAATCCTGGATCAACTATAGTGACGCAGAGGAAGATATGCTTGGAAAAAAATTCCAAAAGATAGTGTTTATTTTGAATCATGAAGTGCAGATTACAATATCCGAGATCTCTATTTATAGAGAGGTCATCATTTAGGAAATAACCAAATAACCGAAATTAAATAACAAAATCAATAAAAAGATATTGATAAAAGGGAAGGATTTCATAAGGCGACTAGAAAATCTACCGAATGAGTATGAAATCTTTAACGTCCCAAAAATCAAGAAAAACACATGAATTTGAAATCAAACATTATAACCCATTTGTAACTTTGAAGATCCCACAATCCTTTTTGATTTGTGGAACTCCTGCTCTTATGACGCTCCAATGTTTCCATATAAGTATTTGCCCGTTTTTCTACATCATATAGCCATTGTTTAATTTGAAGTATAACAAAGTTGCTGCTTATTCTCTAACCCTAAGCTTTTTGTAAATGGAAGCAGAGCCTTTGTGCTTGGAAAAGTGGCTACCATGTGGAAAAACCGTGTTGTGCATCAAGGGCAAACTTGTGGGACTAATTCTACAATTAATCCTATCACGTTCACTCACTATGCACATTTTTTTATTGAAATATAGTAAGATCAATCTCAAGCCTCACCATTTTTGGCGAGCCTCACCATTTTTAAAAAGGCTTGTAGCGAGCCTCGAGCCTCACTGTGGCATTGCTGGATGATAGGAAAAAATTCAAAATTCAAAATTCAAAATTTTAAAAATAAATAAATATTATTTAAAAATCTTTTTTTCCTGAGATAATATTATAAAATTAAAATCATTTTTCGATAAGATCCAAATATCAGAAAACGTTTTTACCATATATTATCAAATAAAAGAAAACTAACTGTATTTTTAGAAAATATTTTTCTTGAAAGTATTTTCTTTTATTATGAAATTTTTCACAAAATAAATGCACCATAGAAATCAAGAGACTCAGTTCCAAACGGAAGTAGAATCGAGGATGGGGATGCCTCCGCATCGTAATCTGATTCAGGTACGCAGGTTTGAACGGATGCATGGGACTGCACTCATGGTCACTGCAATAGGCCTTTCCCATATGCGCGTGGACTCTCATGGCCTAAAAGACCGTTTTGCTTAAAATTAATAAACTGCACCGCACCCCCCCAAGATTGGTCCCCACCCAAAATACTTACAAATTAGTAACTCCCATACAATTTTTCCAGAACATCACAAAATGATTTTTCTCATGGAACAGTAAAAAAAAGAAAACAAGAACACTCGTTGTTTTTCAATATCATTTAAATCGTTTACAACGATTGTTCCTAGTATTCATACTTTAGATTTCTTGCCATTGATGTTCTTGTCTAAGAATTAATAACGGACCATTCGCAGCCTTTGGCGAGTCATATCCATCAATCCATGATCTGAAAGGTATTCCATCATTTCCAATGAAACAACCCCACAACGATGACTTAAACCAAAAGAGCATTCTAAGTTTCTTAAAAAAAAAAAAAAATCTTGTATTACAACTGCCTTGGAAATCTGTTGGTCAAAAGCAGGTTGTCCTGGAAATTCTTTCCCGCCCAACCTGTGAATTCCCCCTTTTCCCCCTTTTTTTTTTTGGCTCGGCAAGATTGCAAAGAGGAAGAGTTTGTACGGAGGTCGCGTGGTAGTTACGGGTAGGATAAATTGTCAGACGATGTCAGTATGATAAACATTGTTTCTTTGGTAAGCGAAAGTCATAAAATAGGCCACTCCGTTGTGCTATCTCGAAAGTTATATAGTAGTAATATGCAGTCGCAAATTCCACGTGGTGATAAAAGTAAAGTTCAAGTATCACACAAGAATCATAGTTCAACATCATAATCTACTGCATTGAGGTAGGACTCATAGGTCACTCGATTTTTTCACGTTAAATTAAGTATTTTTGGGTAGTTAAGGTTGTTCCTCATACACTATGAGGTGCTTTAGCTTGAAGTCAATATTGTGCTTATAAGGACATGCTTTGATGAAGGAATGGCTAGGGAGTGCAATGACTCAATTCCAAATAAGATGAGTGTTTTTTTTTTTCTTTTTTTGTCGTACCAAAGAGGATGAGTTATGAGAAAGAATTAGCTTGAACATGTATCACTAATTGGAAAGTCATTTGTTCTATATAACTGGATTGGAATTCCTATACATTCATCCAAGGCAGCAAATTTCAGCTAAAAGATCTTTGCTTGGCCAAAAAATATATAACAAAATGATAAAACAGACCTCTTTGAATGTGCATTCCATTTTTGAACATATTTGGAAATCAGCTATTCTAGCCTCTGGTTTCTTTTTTGCCTCTTCTACCGTTTTGGGCCAGTTGACCTTGAGGCCATTGTCTGCCGCGCGAGAGGAAGTGTAGTTTCATTTGTCTCGTGCACTCGTCACTCAACAATTCGAACTTTGATTAGTTATGAAAAATCCAATACCGCAAAAACGTAAGACATGCGAGCTTCTTCTCTCTTCTTGGTAATTAGATGGGTCAATCAAGAAAAAAAAAATGATAGCTCAATCGGACATGAGAGCTCAGTGCAAAGCGCGAATACCATATAGTAGCTTTTCTGCAATTTTTTACTAGACCGGTAGCACTGAAGTTTAGTCAGAGAGAAAAAAAAAGTGCGAAAGTATCTTATATCGTTTTTCTATGGGGTTTGAATGGGGCCTTATATTCATGTATAATGAGAAAAGCAAAAAACAAGATTTAAAATCATTCCCTTTAACATGGTTATCAACCAATGAAATCACATATATGAAAATTGGATCATCTCACGCTTTTCGTTTTCAATGGTCACAAGACTCACGGTAGAAGAGATTTATTTACAGATATTGGCATGTGAAGTTTCAAGGAAAGTTGGAAATGCTTGGAAAGAAAGGCAAAAATCCACAAAAATATCTAAACTATACTCATTGTTGTGATACATTTATCTTGAACTATTTTTGTGACATAAAAAATATAAATTATATCTATTGTGATGCATTTATCCCAAAAATTTTCTTTCGATATAAAAAACTCCAAATTTGTACTAGAATTCTCATAAGATGATTCTTCGTATTGTACCTAATGACATTAACTATTAAAATTTCTGGTATTCGTGTTAGTCGGGAGCCTTCGCTATTACGAAAGAAAAGGGGCTTTTTCCCCGTCCGTTCACTTCCCTCCAAACCGCCAATTTTCCATTACTTCAATGCTGGAGACAATTCATGTCAAGTCAATCTCCATCGCTATTGACATTATGAGGGGACTCCTACAAGTCTTCTCTGGACTGACGAAGTGCTCACAAACCATTCGCACTGCCTCTTGGAAGCTGCCATGGCAGTTTCCTCTGTTAAAACTTCTGAGTGGGTTCTTAAGACTTCCATATCAGCGGCACCTTCGGGTGCGTTTGGAACATTTCGTTTAAAAATTGTTAGGGGAACAGAAATAGAAAAAAGTGTTTTTTCGCGTTTAACGATTTTGAACAAAAAAAAAGGGTTTGGTAAGAAACTGTTGTTAGGGAATAAAAAATGAACGAAACAAGTTTGGTAAATTTGTATTTTTTTTTTTATTTCTTTTAATTTTTTAATAATTTTATTTTTATTTTTATTTTTATTCTTTTTTTTTTTCTTCTTTTGGCCGGTCGCCGGCCTCGGCCATGGCCGGCGACCGGCCGACGAGGGCCGGCGGCCTCGCCCAGCCACGGCGAGGCTCGCCGGCCCCCGGCGAGGCCGAGCCTCACCGTGGTTGGGCGAGGCTCGGCCTCGCCTTGGCTGGGCGAGCTCGAGCTCGCCCAGATCCGGCGAGCCCGAGCTCGCCCAGCCACCGGCGAGGCTCGGCCTCGCCGGGCCACCGCCAGGCGACGCCGGCCTGGAGGTGGCCCGGCGAGGCCGAGCATCGCCGGTGGCTGGGCGAGCTCCGGCTCGCCGGATCTGGGCGAGCTCGAGCTCGCCCAGCCTCAGCCTCGAAGCTGGGCGAGCTCGAGCTCGCCCAGATCCGGCGAGCCCGAGCTCGCCCAGCCACCGGCAAGGCTCGGCCTCGCCGGGCCACCGCCAGGCGACGCCGGCCTGGAGGTGGCCCGGCGAGGCCGAGCCTCGCCAGTGGCTGGGCGAGCTCGGGCTCGCCGGATCTGGGCGAGCTCGAGCTCGCCCAGCCAAGGCAAGGCCGAGCCTCGCCAGGGGCCGGCGACGCTTGGCCTCGCCGGGGGCCGGCGACACTCCGGCGAGGTCGCCGGCCCTCAACGGCGTCGCCGACCCTCGACGGCCGGTCGCCGGCCATGGCCGAGGCCGCGCGACCGGCCAAAGAAAAAGAAAGAAAAAGGAAGAAGAAAAGAAGAAGAAAAGAGAGAAATGTTTGAATTTTGTTCCTTAAACAAGAAACAATTTTTTTTGTTTTACATTTTCCAGATGTGTTTGGGAACAAAAAACAATTTTGGAACAAAACGCACCCAAACGCGTTTTCCTTTTTGTTCCTGGGAACAAAAAAACAGAAAAATTGTTCAAAAACAGAAAAAAGAAATAAAAACAAACGGGCCCTTCCTCTGCAGTTTCCTTTGTTAAACTTCCGAGTTGGTTCTGAAAACTTCTCTATAACAGCTCTCACCCACAAGAGGATGGGGCACAGCAATCTCTCACAACACACATTCGTTTGTTAAGCTTGTGATAAAGCAACTCGGGTTTGGTTTCTAGGGACAAGGGGAGAGGAAGGAAAATGGGGTTCAAATTCGCCACCTTCGATCCCGCCCGAGATCCCAATGATTTCAACCCGGCTTTTCCACCTACTCCATCACCATCACCCTCGGTAACACTCTGTCAGCCATGCGAAATCACCCGCACGTTCACCAAAACCATCGTCCGCCGACTTGCTGCTGCCGGTGCTTCTCTTGTCTTTACAGCCACAGCCTTTGCAGTTGATGGTCGTGAGATTCAAGACCAATCCGCAGAGACGCCATTACATAGTATTAATTTCGATGTCCGTCCAGAATTTGGCCAAAGACAGCTTAAAGAATTTACTCTGAAGGAGTTGGAGGCAGCTACCCAAAAATTTAGCGACAAGAAAGTTTTGGGCCAAGGTGGATTTGGCAAAGTCTACGAGGGTCAGCTCTCTGATGGCTTTCTAGTGGCAATCAAAAGACTTAGTGCACAAAGCAGTCAAGGTATCACAGAGTTCGAAAGCGAAGTAATGGTGGGTAGGATCCTACCCCCACGTCACAATCTGCTTCCCATGCTCGGATTTAACAGAGCATCAAAATGCAAGGAATTATTGCTCGTCTACCCTTTGATGATCAATAAAAGTGTGGACGACTGGTTGAGAGCGAAGCCCGAGACACGACCCCCGCTGGACTGGCTTACCCGCAGAAAAATAGCCCTGGGAGCTGCGAGAGGGCTGTCCCGTCTGCATGATCTGAACATTGTGCACCGAGACATCAAACCTTCAAACATTTTGTTGGATGAGGAATTTGAGCCTCACATTGGAGACTTTGGGTTGGTCAGGTTCACCAATCGCAGGCACAGTGAATACTTGGTGGATGGCATCGAGGAGGCACCTGTACTTCCGAGGAATGAATCCGAAGCAGCATCCCGCAGTGAAGATTCAGATTCTATTCCACGTATAGGATATGTGGCACATATGGATATATGGCGCCAGAATATGCGATCAGGGGGAAATACTCGGTGAAGACCGACGTCTTTGCATATGGGGTAGTCCTTCTGCAACTCGTGACCGGACAAAGATCTTGGGTACCTGCAGCGAATGCAGGGGAGCACAGGATGGCGTTACTCGATTGGGTAAAGGGGCTTCTGGTAGAGCGTCGATTGGAAATTCTAGTCAATCCCAATCTGCAGGGTGAGTGTGACGAGGAGATAAAAGTGATCCAGCTGGCTCTATTGTGCACCCACATGCTCCCAAGAGGACGACCATCCATGGCACAAGTAGTCCGAATACTCGAAGGCGATAGCATCGAAGAGAGATGGGAGGAGTATAGTCACTCTGAGGAGTATCTGATACAGCAAGTTCCAATCCATGACTGGAGCAGGGACCTCTCCTCTCCGCTATTCAATCTCAAAGAGATTACCATGCTAAGTCCCGAAGAGTTATCCGGACCCAGATAATCCATTTTTGATGTAACAATACAATCTTTATTACATGGATCAAGCTCTTAAAAGTATACTTAAATGTTTGAGGGAGAGAGTTACCAAAAATGTCATAAATCTATTATAATTATGTTAATTCCGTACTAAACATTTTTTTGCTAATTTAGTCATAAAGTTTTTTTTTTGTCAATTCAAAATTTTTTGCATTTGTGTCAATTTAATCCATCCAGCCAAATTTGGCCAGACAGTACTAATGTAACGCTGTCAGGCGTTGACTTGGACTTTATTAATAATTTTTAAATAAATTTTTAAATTTTTCTTTTTTCTTTCCTTTCTTTTCTTTAATTTTTTCCCTCACTAACAAGGACCGCTGGCCAATCCCTCACCGCCCACAAGTGAAGGCCAGGATGCCCTGTCAGACACTAGGTGAGGGAGCCGACGACCCTCCCCAAATCTAGCGAGGGCATTATCTGGGTGGAGGGCTACGACACGCTCGTTAGATCTTGCCAAGTGATGGTGCCACAGTCCTCTCTTAGTCTGGGCAAGGGCTGTGACAACCTCACCCAATCTAGGTGAGCGAGGTTATCATGGCCAGCACCCAAAGTAGGCAAGGGCTCGCCAGCTAGGGAAAAAACCTAAAGAAAAGAAAAAGGGAAAAATAAAAAATTAATAAATAATTAAATTGTTATTAAAAATGTATAAGTTAGTGCTAACCGGTCAAAATTGGTCGGTTGGACTAAACTAACACAATTACAAAAAATTTAGAGCTGAATTGGCACATTTATAATAGGTTTAAGACTTTTTTAGTTATTCTTTCCACATTTTGTAAACATCACTTTTGCTAAAGAAAAACAATTAACAAAGCTTATAGAGCCAAAAAAGTGCATTAGTAGCAAAGAATCCAAATCTGTGCTCATGAGATAGCATTTTAATATGAAAAAACAAATTTGTGTCAATTGTCGAGTTCATTAAATAAGCTCTGCCCCCATTGTCATCCAATATGGCCACGTTTGTCCTCGTGGCAAGCCTCGTAACGAAATTTCTTCCTTGATTTAAGTCCCTCCCACTTATTATATCCTAAAAAGCAATATGCATACCAAATACCCACTACCCAACTCAAGGTTCGACATAGCAACAAGAGCATGGAGTCAATACTACTTTTAATCAACCGTATGAACCATCGAACTTACTTCATGACGAGAGTTGATCATATAACACGTTCACAAAGCATTTCACATTTCCAATTCATTTTCGAAAGCAATCATTAACTTAAGGTGGATCCACATACCTGATGATTTGCATAAGCTGGAAGTCAGCACCGTCCTTACGAGAGCATGCTTTTTACTCATGAACGGCCGGGAGGTGCAATGACTCTATTCAGAATAGGATAAGTTAAGAGAAGGAATTAAATTGAACATGTATCACTAATTGGACAGTCATTTGTGTTATTTTATAACTGGATTGGAACTCCTATTGAAGGTGGAGAGTCTCAGCTAAAAGATCGTTACTTGGCCACAAAAATAAATAAGAAATGATGGAATAGACCTATTTGAATATGCTTTGCCAGATTTGATCAAATTTGGAAATCAGCTATTCTAGCCTCTGGTCTTCTACAGCTTTGGGCCTGTTACCTGTAGTCCTTGAGGCCATCAGGGTCGAACGGAACAAACGGTTGCTGCGGTTAAATTCGTGCTGGGCTTGATCCGACCAGACAAAGGGGAGGGATCATCAGTCATGTTCCCAATCCAACAAGATCCTTCGTTACCAAATCATTCACGCGAGCAGCAAAATGCAGTAGTTCATAGATATGCCCAAGCCAAATTCAACATAACTTGTGCGTGCACTTCCTGTCCGCTTAACTTCTAGTAACAAACTGTTCGATAACATGAAAGCGAGTGTAAGTGTTATCCGATATGCTATGTGTGTTAGGAACACGAATCTTTAAAGAGAAAAATAGAGAAGAAAATAAGCAAATTTTTATGTGGAAAAACCCTTTGAAAATAAGAAAAAATCACGGTGCCACACTAAGCAATTTTTTCACTATCGGTATTAGTATCGACATTGCTATGACAAAAGATATTGCTCCAATATACAGCATGAATCTAGGGCATATATAGTTATTATAAATTTTTTATATGTATGCCATTAGCAGCATTAAAAACTCTATTCTCTGCTTTAACATGAAAATACATATACATCATTAGCAATAAAAGTTGTGCACTTAAATATTACTTTCCTCTCTTAGATTTCACAACTTCATCACTATGCACCTATATCGCATCAATTCAAGTTTTGATCAAACATAACAAATATAATGCCTTAAGTACAAAAAACAAATGCGAGTTTCTTCTCTCCACTTTTAAATTCGAAATTTTCTCGATAGCTCAATTGGACACGAGAGATCAATGTGAAACGTAAATATCATGGAGTTGCTCTTCTACAATAATTTACTAGATTGGTAGCGCGGAAGAATGTATAAAGAGAAAAATTATAAAATTAAAATGTGAAAATATCTTACTTCAATTATTCATAAGGTGTGAGCGGGTCTTATATTGAGAAAAGCAAAAAAGCAAAGTGCTCAAATCCATCTCTTCCACGTGTTCATCCACTAATGAAATCTCGTACGCCATCAAAATCATTCGGATTGGGAAATTGGATTCGTCCCACGCTCATTCGTGTCCAATGGTCCCAACTGAAACAATTTATTTATGGACCGGCTCAGTGGATTTATTGAATCTTAGGCGAAGATCGTACGTCAAAACTCAAAAGGCGCCACACGTTGCAAGTGCCAATTTGACTGTTCGAGCGTGCAATTGACCATTGCGTCGTCGTCCGATTCGCGACCACAAAAGCCCGACCCCACCGCGACACATTTTTTCTCTTTCAGACAACAACCCACGAAGTTTCCAGGAAAGTTCGAAAAGCTTAAGATAAGTCCCCCAGACTTCAATATTAAAAGGAGAGAACCGCATTGCACGAGAGCTCGCGCTCGTACGCAGTCGTGTACAACAAAAACGAGACGTTGGAAAGATCCACCACACGTCATCGGTTTTCCCAGATTGACTAATCCTTTTATCTTGTCCCGACAAACTTATCGACCCAATTGATTAGCGATTTCTATTATTTTAGAGGTGAAAAAAGAAATCGTTTGCGCACTTGGCGTCGGTCGCAAGACGCCAATATAATCCCAAAGCGAAGAAGAAAACCACTGTTGCTGCGTCGCGTTGCGTGCGGCTCGTGTTGGGATGCATGTTCCAGCCTCCCCCCATCGGTCTCCTCCTCTGAATTTCTGATGTATCGTGTTAGTCGTAAGCCCGTCGCTATCAACTATTAAGTAAAGAAAGAAAAGGGTGCTTGGCGCGCGCTGCTCGCTTCCTGCCAAACCGCCCGTTTTCGACGACTTCCTCCGGTCGTCGCGTATAAAGTCCGAAGCCATATTACGCTACGAACGTGCTGGAGATATGCTTTAGGTTGAAAAGTGCTGCTATAATGGCATGGCTACTGAATTTATTAAGGAGAAAAGGCAAAACCCACTGGCCTAGGATGTCATTATCTCAGATCCATATCAACGACGTCGTCCCCTGTTGATAATTTCATTGAATCGTCGCCTACTCCAATCCTTCGACACAAGTCGTAAAGTACAAAACATATCAGCGCACGACGAATCGACAAATAAAAGGTCGAACGCCGAAAAAGTAAGCAGACAAGCAAGTTGCCAAGAGATAACGATGGACATTCGATGTGTTCAAAAGCGTATGCTTATCTGAAAGCTGGATGAGCATATACAGCTCATTCGGCGCTTGATTGCGACCTCTTTTGTTGGGAGAAAGATCGAGACTTCATAACTAGGCCTGTTCATACATTTGATTGCGACCTCTTTTGTTGGGAGAAAGATCGAGACTTCATGACTAGGCCTATTCATACATTCAGCGATTTCAACTAAGTTCCTTTTTATATTCTCGAGTATTCAAAGAAAGCAGCACCTCCTTTTCGTCTTTTTATTCCAGTTCCAATGTATCAAAACGTTTTCTCCGTACTCATTTTTGCAGCGGGATGCAATGGAAGTCGAAGTTTTATGCGCGCATGTGACTTGCTTTCTCCATGGACGGAGAGAAAAGACGGAAAGCTGTGCTGCGCTTTACAGCTTTCTGCGACATGGAAACAAGGACATGTCCCTCACGTCTTAATGGAACACGGCCCACAAGTTTCAATCATGGAGGTGAGAAAAGGATGTGAGAACATGAATTGTCACTTTCGTCGGCAGAAGACAGGAAATCATTTGGTTCTAAGGCGTGATTTAATCGTCCCGTCTCCATGGAACAAGAACAGTTTTCGGAAGATCGCCGGCTAGGCGACCTTCTTCCCGGCTATCTTCCCCGGAATGGGGAAAGATTTTTTCTCAAGAATGGCAGGAAGAGAAAAGTGTCCTGAATCTAGAAGGGTGTGCTGGAAAATTCAGCCGGCCTTCCGAATTAGGAAACCGATCTGAGAGTTTGACTTAGGACCATGACAATAATCGACCGGGTAAAAAACAAAATTAAAAAGAAAATTAAGAATACATCCGATTTGGGAACTCGGTTGGGCCACACATAAGCCCCTCCCCACGTTGTTGATGAATGCTTCCCCTCATCCCCAACGAAACGTACTTCGGAAAGCATGTTGGGATCGCAGATCAACACTGCAGATCTGGGTCGCTGACAGATTCGATCGATCGAGCGAGCGAGCTTCGATCGATCCGAGGAATCGTTTCTAGTCCTAAATTTCGTGCCCGAGAATGGAGATTCAATCATCAAGTCGAGCAAATCGCTGTAATCGAAGCAAATGGGGTCGTAGAAAATCGCATCTGGAGACAAGAACCCAAAACACAGAAAAAACAGAGTCCCAAGTTCGATTTTTAAGTTCACTCGCGTATGTACGGCAGTGAGAGATACAAAAAAATTACAGATCCTCCCATCACAAAACAATCCCGGCCGTTGATCTCTTCCTTGCCCAAAGATCTCAACCCTCGCCACCCGCCCGAGTTCCATCGACATCATTTAAGAGGGGGGAAGAAAAGCACGAAAAGAAGAAGGCAAAAATCACAACGGCGTACGGTACGATCATCAAGAGCAGGAAAACCGACTGACCTCAGATCATTATCGACTGTATAATATGATGCACTGGATCGCGACGGTGATGGTGATATCAGCACCTCGGCAGCTCCATCATCTGAGCAAAGTCCTCAAAGCAGACGAACCCTTCCCTGTTCTTGTCCACCTCCGCGATCATGCGCCGGCACTCCTCGATGGTGCACCGCTCATCCCCTGTCACCGCGAACACCCAAGGAGGGGAAAAATAAAGAAGAAAACAAGCGAAGTTTTACATGGAAAATCCTTTCAAAATAGGAAAAGACCATAGTACCGTATTAGGCAATCTCTCCACTATCAATATCAGTATCAAAGTAATAAATTCCAACGTTACAATAATAAATGATATTGCCCAAATATAAAGCAAGAGTCTAAGGCATATATAATTATGATAGAAATTATATATATGCCATTAATAGTAAAAGTTCTATGTTTAGTATTATTTTCTTTTATCATACTCCACAACTTCATCATTGTGTACTTGTCTCACACCAATTCGAGTTTTGATCAAACAATGCCTTGAGTACATGAAACATGTGAGTTCATTCTCTCCGCTCACTAAGTTCGAAATTTTCTTGGACAGCTCAATCGGCTTAGTAAGGCAGAGGGTTGAAGGAGGTTCCAAGAGCTATTATAAACCCAAAGCAACATGTGGTTATGTTGTATTGTGCGTCTCCATTGTATGCATGGTTGATGTTACTATCGGTTTCATGTCCCGTGGGGAAGATACCAATGACATAAACTTTTTTTATGTCATTAAAATCTCTAAACTTATACAAGCGTGATAAAAATATCTATTTTATCTTCCGTGACATTAATATCCTAAATTTTCCATCGCATCACCAATATTCCAAAGTTATAACTGTATCAAAAAATTTTGAATATTGGTGTCAATGTAGACATATTTAAGAGGTATTTGATAGCAAAAAAAAAAAAAAAAAAAACTTTGAGAATATTGAACCTATTAGGCATAATTTAAATTTTTAATGGCATTAACTATAATTAAAAATTTTGTTATTCGTATTCTTCCCCCTCCGTTCGCTTCCCACCCAACCACTAATTTTCCATGACTTCAATGTTAGAGAGATTCATGTCGAGTCAACCGCCATCGCTATTGATATTATGAGGAACTCCTAAAAGTCTTCTCTAGACTAAGTGCTTGCAAACCATTCTCATTGCCTCTTGGAAGCTGCCATGGCAGTTTCCTCTGCAGTTTCCTCTATTAAGACTTCTGAGCTGGTTTTTAAGACTTCCATATCAGTGGCACCTTCTGTTAGAGGTTATAAGTTTGATAGAGAAGAAGCGGTTGCTTGAAGTATTACAGCAAGAGACATCAAATTTGAAACGCTCAACAATATTATCTCCAGCGTAGAGGAGCCCTAGAGTTTATATGCAAGTTATTGAGCTCCGGCCCATATGGACCCAAATAACCGTGCTTTCACCTATTAGGCTTGGTATGTGAACATATTATTTTGAACTATATTAACAATATATCCAACAATTTCCTCCTATGTTCACCATACAGCACAATCCAATAAGGTTGTCAGTGTAATGTTCAGACAAACAGGAATCATCCACATTCAGTCCAAGACAATCAACTCGAATCGATCAAGAGTTTTTTCAGCAGTAAAGTAATAAACTCAATCATCATTTGCAATTCAAATAAGTGAATCATTCTTATTATGAATCTGTTCTAAGATCAACAAATCAAAATAAGTATTAGGAGTTTTATATTCAATCTAAACTCATCCAAATCCCAAAATAAATCTCAGACTCAGTTCAGAACCAATATATGCGTAGGCCGGTTAAAATAATCCAAGGCCTTACAAATATAAGAAACAAACATAATAATGTTCACAAATTAGAAATAGCAAAATGCAAGTCTCAAGTAAATGAACTCCATCAAAATAGACAATAGCAGGTAAACTGTCAAGTCCCCACAAGCTCTAAATGATATATATTCATTCATCAAGTAGGTCATCCTGGTCAAAATCCCACTCATTAAGCTCTCATCCATCTCTACCATTCCCTGTAGAATGTCAAATATGAATTTTATATTATCATAAATTCAATCATTTGAATAAAAACTTAGCACAATTCCATCAGGCAGAGAAGAACATATATTGATGTCATAAAGTATCATAATATCATGTTCATAAGCATCAAGCCAGTTTCATAAATTATGAACAATACCTAAATAATGTGATTTATAAAGAGCCATCAACTTAAGTTTATTTGTGGGAGAATAACTATTGTCTAATTTCAAAGAATAGGACCAATAGTCAAGTCACTTAGGGTGCGCATGACAAAATTTCTGTTCCAGAAATTGATTTTTGCTAGAAATTGATTTCTCAATTTCTATTTTAGGACAAGTTTAAAGAAAAAAACCCGTTTGATAATGACACAAAATTTATATTTACGGGAAATCCGTTTGATAATAGAATAAAATTTCTATTTCTAGGAATAAAAATTGATTAAATAACAACATAGGAAATCCTCAAATATAAAATAATAGTCGAAATAATACTAAAACAACATAGGAAATTCTCAAATACAAAATAATAGTCGAATAACAAAAGTTGAAAATACAATTTCATGGAATTCCCGGCATATTATTATCCTTTGCCATTTTATTGGCAATGGTTTTCCTAAGCGTATTTATTTGGTTTCCCTCCTCGGTCAATGTATTGTTTACAAGCTCATCCTGCATAGGTTTAGACAAGTACTGCAGATCTCCATATAGGGAAAAGCTCTTATCCATCTTATCCTGATCACGGATGTAATTATGGATAGCACAACATGCAATTACAATACGTGCTTGCTTTCGAATTGCAAATGAGGGCATGTGCCTCAATATGAAAAAACGATTCTTCAATGCCGCAAATGATCTTTCAATGACATTCCTTATAGAAGAATGCCTATAGTTAAACAATTCTCTTTGCAGTTGTTAGCCGTCTCATTGTACCCCTATAATCATTTAAATGATACCGTTCACCTTTAAAAGGAGTTAAAAATCCTGGAGTTGCTGTATAACCAGAATCCACAACATAGTATTTACCTACAACAATGTATTTATACATTGGTCATAATTTGTAACTATAAATATGATCATAAAAAAAATTACTCCTTAAAAGACAAGCAAATACCTGGTGGCAGCCTAAGAAATTCCAAGCGAGGAGTCTCTAGTGATGCTGCAAGTACTCGACAATCGTTGGCAAAGCCTTCCGAACCAGCATATACAAAAGTAAATTTCATATCAAATGAACAAACGCACATCACATTCTGAGTGGCGATTCATTTCCTACCTCTAAACGGGATTTGCTTCGACACAGGTACAGAAGCATGAATATGGGTGCCATCAATGGCGTCTATACAGCCCTGTCATTTTATCAAAAACTAGTATTATACAAGATTATCAACAAAATAAAATTGATGGTGTAAAGGAATATATGAGAATTCAACCTTGAAGTAACGTTTATGATTAGGATCCATAAGAATCTCTTGTGAGACAACATCAAAGGAAGGTGGTATGATAACCTCTTGTGCCAATTTGAGAACTGCTTGCAATACTTTAGTGAAGTATTTGGACGTGCGGACCCCTCAAGTGCCATAACTTGACAGAATGGGACACTTAAGTGCCATAACTTACGAAAGGTACACTTAAGTGCCAAAATCGGAGTAAAATGGATCACTTGAGTGCCAATCCGGCCAAAGTCCGGCCAAAAGGCTAACGTGGCTTTTTTCCGGCGAAGCGAGCCCAAAACGATGCCGTTTTGCATGCCGACGTGGCCAAATAATGCAAAAACGGCGTCGTTTTTGCGACGTGTTTAAAAAATATATAAAAAATAATTAAATTAAAATTAAAATTAAATTTATATTTAAAAAAAAAACGGAAAGGTGGGGAGGTGGAGAGGGCCCTCGGCCACCGCCGTCTGCCGCTCCGTCGCCGCCGGGGAAGGGCTGGCGACGGCGAGGGGGAGGTTGGCGGCCCTCGCCGACCGAGCCAGGGCCGCCGCCGCGGGGGTCGCCCCGGGCGGCAGCCTTGGCCGGCCGGCGAGGGCCGCCGACCCTCACCAGATCGGAGGCGAGGGCTGCGAGCCCTCGCCACTGGCAGATCCGAGCGAGGGTCGCGGCCCTCGCCGGATCCGACGAGGGCTCGCGAGCCCTCGCCGCCGGTCAACCAAGGTCGCCGACCCTCCCCCGCCGTCGCCAGCCCTTCCCGGCAGCGGGGAGCGACGATGGCGGGCGAGGCCCGATCCCTCGGCCGCCTCCCCACCTTTCCGGTTTTTTTTTTTTTTTAATTATTATTTTTAAATATTTTAAATAAATTTAATTAATTTATTTATTTTTACCACGTCAGCCTTTTGGCCGGAGTGGCACTTAAGTGATCCGTTTTTCTTCGAATGTGGCACTTAAGTGTACCTTTCATAAGTTATGGCACTTAAGTGTCCCTTTGTGCCAAGTTATGGCACTTGAGGCGTTCTTATACCGAAGTATTTGCTTATAGTTTGTCTCAAATGTTGGAATCTCTCACATAAACTTCTATTTGAGTTCTTGTGACAAATCATAGATAAGAATATTCCGATTTGTTCATCTATCCCAATATATTGGCTATCTTCCAACGAACCTTTTTCCTTCATTAGATCACAAAGATTGAGAAAGACATGTCTCTCCATTCTAAAAGCTTCATATACTCTATCAGAATGCCCATGAAGAACCTCCCTTATCCATTGCGGTCCTGATAATAAGCTGTCCATAATAGGTTCTCTTGTGCGCATGGACATCCATTGTAATAGTGGCCAACCATGCTATCAGTATATCGAGATCAAAATCATCAAAATCCTGCTCAATTGATTCAACTTATGCTACTTGACCATTAGACATGCTACTTTCACCCTCATCCATATTACCTATATCATCACACAAAATAAGAATATAAACTCATTAGATAAGAACTCCAATAGTAATCAACAATAGCAATAATGTCATCATAATTGCAACTTCAAAACATAAACAAACAAAGTCTCAAATACATAAGTCTTAAGCCAAATATAAATCTATAGCATGTTTCTTAACAACTATTTAAAGATATTCAATAAGTCTTCAATAAGTCCACGTCTCCTTTCAGGTAGAGCGATGATGAAAGCCTCTCTCCAAGTGGCATTAATGCATGCCTGGTTCACGGCCTTATTGTAAAGATTCTGCTCCAAGTCAGGCATGCCATTTACAATGGCGACCACGGCCCCTATGGAGTAGGGGTCTACATGAGGTGGGGCCTCTGAGGATACGGAGTCACTTGTTGATTGGGCAGTCCTTAATTTGATCATTTCTTGAACGGCTTTGCAGGTGGCATTGATATCATAATTGTTACTCTTCCTTCTCCTCTTGGAATTTGGAGTCCTATTCAACTTGTGTTTCTCACGAACTGGGGTGGGAGTCGCATTAGATGTAAAGACTCCCTCATCAACATAATTTGCATTAGATTCTTCCGGATCACCTATCGTAGCATCACCACCATTGTCGCCACTAACACCATTGTTTTCTTCCTCCGACACCACATACTCTTCTGCATTTCCTTCTGCATTTCCTGCTACATACTCCCCAGTAACAAAAGGAACACCAAACACAATACAAAGATCTAGATACTAAGGAAACCCATCATTCTTGAATTTTGCCCATTCACTATTATCCTGCAAATTTCATAGAAATAATATACATCAACAATATAATTGAAGCTTACACCCACAATAACAAATAATGGACCCAAGTAAAGTGATACCTTGATGTGAGAATCTCATACACTTGAATCCTCCACAGCAACCGTTTTGTTGACATTATCCCATCCAAATCCAGATTGTGAAAGAAGTTTCTTAAAACTACTATACTGCTTCTTTAGTTTGTTTACCCTATTCTTCAACTGAACTACATTAAAATGGAGTTCTGTTTGTTTAATGAACTCGGCATGTATGTTATTCCACCCTATTTTGTTGAAGGTACAGGTGGGGCGATTTCCCTTTTTCATCTCTTCTACCAACAAACTTATAAACAAATTGGTCAAAGGCTTGGTCCACTTTGCTATAAATGCTTCTTTGCGGGGTGCCATTTAACCTTAACTGAATCAATATTCAATGAATCATATCAGATGATGCACCAATTCAATAACAAAAGCTTGTGATTAACAAGCACATCATGAAGGCATAACAAATAACAAATAACAATTAAAGATGATGTTATTCTACTCTTGCTGGGTAAGCTGAAATTAGAAGTTAAAGAATAACAAATAACAAGAAGAGCAGTTACATATGTGGAAATCGTATCTTCAAGAGGCATATTAAAAACGAAAGCACAACATCACAACCAAACACTGAAAGAGAAAATTTCATTCACATAGATGAGGTCATCAAAATCGAGCAATCATCATAGCTAGTGTCGACACATCAATAGTTAGCTTGCTTTGAATAGGAGGCTTGGTTGTTCATGGACATGCACGCAAGAAAGCTCAGAAAAAAGCCATTGGACAGCTCAATTTCACCGCATTCTAAGCTCGACCTACAAATGCACAAAAATTTCCGAAAGCCACACACTTGCACCACGAAAGCTCCTAACCAGATTGAGCAATCAATCAAAGACCACGCAATACCGAGATTCCAGCTCAATTTCACCGTTGGACAGCTCAATCAGAGACCATGCAATCAATCAAAGACCACAAAAGCCGTTGGACAGCTCAATTTTGCCGCATTCCGAACTCGACCTACGACTAACCGCTAAAGAGGATCCACAAGATCCGTTAGTGGGCTCAACCACATACTGATCCAGGAATTCCCAGAGCTCATGCGCGTGTACAGCTTTTGCTTCGACTCCGCCTTCTCCATCATTATTGGGAATCAAGCTCTCACCCAACACAGAACCCATCACTCAGAATTCCGACTCCGCCTTCTCCATCATTATTGGGAATCAAGCTCTCACCCGCAAGAAGATAAAACAACTAAAAGAACACAGAACCGATCACTTAACATCTTCTATGCTTTTACTGCATATGTCTCGGTAGTTTGTCCTCTTCAATGGGTTCTTAACATCTACATCTACATAAACAAAGTATCCTAGAAACATGCATTTCGCAAACAGCATTCCAAGCTAAATGCAAAACAAGTAGCGCAGATCTCAGCAACCCAACATCAAGGGAACCAACTATAACAAGCAAATTCTCTGGGCTATGCCACAAATGAGCGTGCAATTTCACCTACGTCCGCAATCACAACAATTGTAACCAAACCAAATCCAAAAAACCCATCAACTAAAAGGACACAGAACCCATCACTTAGAATCCATCGACGAAGCCAAAAAACCAGAATTCACAGCACATCGCAACTGCCCACTTCATCCGAACGCAATCAAGAATCTAATTTTTTCAATCTAATTCCACCTGGGACGAGGAAGAATTCGGACCCGGGACGGTATGGGTTGTCTGCCCATGATCTCCAAGGAAAACAAAACAAACAATGCGCAACCCGGAAACACCAGATAGCAGCAAAGCACGCATCGATCGAGCTCGGCGCAAGAACGGCCAAGAACACCAAAACCCCAACCAAGGAAAACAAAACAAACAAATCGCAGAGAGAGAGAGAGAGAGAGAGAGAGAGAGAGAGGGAAGACCTCGAATTGGAGAGGAAGGAAGGCGACAGCAAGGATGGACAGGTTCTTCGAAGACGCGGACGTAGGAGGCGGACGGAGGAGGCGATGACGAGGATGGACAGGTTCTTCGGAGACGTGGACGGAGGAGGCGACGGCGAGGATGGGCAGGTTCTGAGGAGTCGCTAGGGTTGAAGCGTTGAGGAGAAAAGAGATAAGCCCGTGAATGAAGAAATGCCCAAATGGAGAAAAAAAATTCTATTTCTATTTCAGAAACGGAGAAGTAGAAAATTTCTAATTCTGATTTCTTCGATTTCTCTATTTCTGAAGTAGAAATCTGTTTCAGAAATAAAGAAATCAAATTGCGTTACCAAATGGTTTGCATTCCAAACCTGTTCGGAGAGACGAGAAACAGAGAAATCGAGAAATAAAAATTTTATCATGCGCGCCCTTACAATAACCTAGTCATGTAATATCAAGTTTTAATTAAGAACAAAACCAGCAGGCTTCTTATGTAAACAACCGTTTCTATGTTTCAATTTGGAATGTCACAATTACTGATTCTTTAAAGTCAAATAATCTAGCATCAAGTTTGGAATGAGAACATTTTACCAAAAGGATAGTCCAACCTAGTTGAATTATATCATCAAGTTTGGAATGACACGAGCTTCCTCGATAAAACATTTGAATTAGGTTAAAGTCATCTTCATCAAGTTTGAAATGAGACAACTCACCCTTTTCAAATTAGTCAGTAACTGTGAACATCGATGAAACATATAAACTGTGCTTATCATTGTAACCAATAAAGGAATATTCGATAATTCAAAACACACAACTAGAAGGTAAGTAAATAGTAGTTAAGACTTGCATATATAGTCTTTAACCCCATGTTCCCCACTGTTTTGAATAATCGATCTTTAGGCATACCTTTGGTGAGAATATCGGCTATGTTATCCTTCGATCTCACATCAATAAAGGTGATAACCCCTTGTTCTCTCATGTAATTCAATAACGCATGTCTCAGTCTCACATGTCTTTTCTTTGAATTAAAGAGAGCATTCTTGACGACTTGGACAGCTGCTTGATTATCACTAAATAGGCTTAAAGAATTAATCTTTAGCTAGTCAAAGGAATATCCATAATCAGATTCTTTATCCACTTGGCCTCTTTGCCAGCTGAGGCCAAAGCAAAAAGTTCTAATTCTATAAACGATAATGCAATACAAGTTTGTCATTTGGATTTCCAAGTAATAGCGGTTCCACCCAAAGTAAATACATAGGTGAACTTACTATTTCCAATATCTGAGCACCATGAGGCATCAGAATATTCATCCACAGTTAAAGGATAACCAGAATAATAGAGAGCATAATCTTTAATACCTTTAAGGTATCTCATTAGCCTATTGAGGGCATCTCAATGCTCTTGCCTAGGATTATTAGTAAAACGACTCAACATGCCAACTGTAAAGGCTATGTCGGGTTTAGTGCAACTCATAGCATACATGAGACTACCAAGTAATTTTGAGTACTTTAATTGATCCACGATGATCCCTTCATTAAGACTCAGTCTGCTATTATAATCACATGGTGTCTCACTCGGTTTACACTTATCATATCCCCAAGTAGAAAGTAGCTGCTTAATATAATGAGTCTGACTAAGGGAGATGACTTGCCGTTTAAAGCTTACTTTCATACCAAGAATGGTATTAGCGATATCAAGATTTTTCATGTCAAATTATTTAGCTAAAGTAGCTTTTACGTCACTCACTACAGAATTATCGGAACCAATAATTAACATGTCATCAACATACAAGCAAATGATGAATATCTTATTTGATATAGAACGATGGTAAAGGCATTTATTTGAATAACTAGACTGAAAGTCATAACTCTTTACCACTTTGTCAAATTTAAGATGCCACATCTTAGGTGCTTGTTTAAGACCATACAAGGATTTGCTCAATTTATTAACTTTGTCCTCAAGACCCTTCATAACATATCCTTCCAATTGTTCCATGTAAATTTCCTTATTTAACTCCCCATTTAAGAAAGCTATTTTTACATCCATTTGATGCACTACAAAATGTTCAATAGATGCCAAAGCAAGAAGAATTCTTATAGTTGATAGATGACACACAAGTGAATAGACATCAAAATAGTCTATTCCACTCTGCTGTTTATAGCCTTTAGCTACTAAACGTGCTTTGTATCTGGCTATTATTCTATCAATATTCAGTTTCTTCTTCAATACCCATTTATAGCCTATAGCCTTAGCCCCTTTTTGGCAAATTTATTAGCTGCAAAGTGTGGTTCTACAGCAGAGAGCTCATTTCATCATCTATGACTTCTGCCCACAGTAGGAATTCCCTAGATCTCATTGCTTTCTGATAGGAGAATGGATCTTTCTCAAGATGGTAAGTAACAAAGTCCTCATCAAAACTTTTGAGAACTCTCTCTCTTGTAGATACTCTAATTGGAAATGATTCAACAGCCAGCTGTGTGGAATTAGTGTCAGAAGAGCATGCTTCAGATTCTACAAGAGATTCTAAAATCATATTTGTAGATCCAGAAACATTCAAGCTTTGATCTCTAAGAAACTTGTTTTCAAATAGTACTACATCTCTAGATTCTATCACTGTGTTAATAGATAGATCTAAAAACCTATTTGCAGCATTATCTTCTGCACTACCTAGATATACACAAGTAATGGTTCTAGATCTCACCTTAAGTCTCTTAGGATCTGGTATGCTTACATAAGCAATACAGCCCCAAGTCTTAAGAGTATTATATCTACAAGGGCGCTTATGTCATATCTCATAAGATGTCATAGACAACTTAGAGTGCGGCAACCTGTTCAAGATGTGATTAGTAGTTAACTGCTTCTCCCCAGTAGAAGGAAGGCATGTCAGCTTTAAGAAACATAGAGTTTAACATTTTAGTTAATGTTCTATTCTTACACTCGGCAACACCATTTGATTGGGGTGAATAAGGGACAATGATTTTAAGTATTATACCTTCTGAAACATAAAATTCCTCGAACCTTGTCATTGTATATTCTCCTCCTCTATCACTCCTAAACCTCTTAATTTTCAAGTTGAATTGATTTTCTACTCTAGACTTGAAAATCTTAAATTTTTCAAACGCCTCATCTTTCGATTTCAACAAATAGACATGACAATATCTAGAAAAATCATCTATGAATGTTATTAGATACTTCCGACCACCTCTAGTAATGTAATTTCTAAAGTCACAAATGTCAAAATGTATTAACTTAAAAAATTGTGTGCTTTTAGAAACCAACTTAAAGGTTTTCTAGTGATTTTAGCATGTGCACACACTTCACATTTGTCAAATCGAATAGAAGTATCTAATGGAATGTTGTGAGTTTTAGCTAGATGTTGTATTTTCCTGCAATTCACATATCCAAGTCTATTGTGTAGCAACTTTGGATCAATCAAAGTAGAATTCATATGGTTTATGCTATTAGTATTTAAACTCAACATATACATATCATTAACCATGAATGCACAACCGAAATAACATAAGTTAACGGATAAAGTTCTTGTACCATTCATAATTAAAAAAAAATATATATATATACTAGTTTTATCAAGTAAATTGATAGATATCAAATTCTTTTTAGATAAAGGTACTACTCTAACATGTTTCAGAGTTAGCAATTTACCTAAAGAAAGCACCAAATTTGCAGTTCCAACATGAGTCACCTTTGCCTCACCACCATTGCAATTTTCCACAGTGTCTTTCACTTCTGTGACATTAGTGAGTAAATTCTTGTCATTTGTAACATGACAAGTAGTGCCACTGTCCAACCACTACTCCGAAGAAACGCTAATCTTTCCATTCTTCATCATTCCAACGAAGACTCGAGGCTCAGATTCACTAATTAGCATATTGGCCTCATTTTGTGATGTGTCATTCTTTGGCTTCTTTGGTAACTTACACTCTGCTGCCCAGTGACCCCACTTTCCACAGTTATGGCACTTGCCCTTCTTCTTCTTTTTTGGAGATAGTCTTTTTGGCCTCTAACTATAAAGAGGATTCACATTTTGGTGACTTTGACTTTTTCTGAAGTTTATTGGAGTGTGAAACTAAGTTGGCAACTGACTTTTATTGTCCTACTTGTTCCGAACTCTTTCTAGTAATGTTTTGATCCTCAATGTGAATATACCTCTTTAATTCATCTATTCTCATATGTACCTTCAGTCTGTGCATTTCAGTCTTGAAAGAACTCCATTCAGTTGGTAGCTTGCTCAACACAAGACCGATAAAGAGATTATCGAACATATCAAAGTTATCATCTTTCAGCTTGTTCCTCATGTTCTCAAATTCAACTAACTAAGAGGTAATGTTTGAATTCATAGTGAATTTAAAGTCAAAGAATTTCTCCGCTAGGAGAGTTTAGAGAACCCCTCTTGTTTTTGGAACTGAGCGTTCAAATGATCCCATATCTCTTTCGCCATCTTATACTCACTATAAGTTATAGTCATATTAGGAGTTAGAGAGTTTAACAAGTAATCTCTACGAAAATCCTCATCTTTGTTCCATTGATATTCATCAATATCTTCAGTGGTAGATGCAAAATCACTTAATACAATATAGAATATGTCACGCTCTTTCATGCTAAATTGAACATGTAATTTCCATCCATAAAATTCAGTAACATCAAATGATTGCAACTTTATAATATCATAGGAACTACGCTTTGCCATTTTAATTAGAGCAAAGTGTTCGAAAGAAAGCACTTTGGAATCCTCGGAGCCACAAAGTCGAATAACTCCCCTAAGCTTGATCAAACCACTCTGTAGAGATGGAATTTCACAAAACAAACCCCAAAAACATATTTGGAGCACCTAAAAACCTTAAGATTAACTGTCTTGTTGCTGAAACTCGCTGGAAATTCCCGTCGCCAAAATTCGCTGGAAATTCATATGGAAGCTTCCGAGTGCCGTAACTTCTCCGTCCGACCTCCGATCGACGCGAGTGACCACTCAAAATGTTCGTATCGACAAGTAAAACAAAGCCCAAGTGGTTTCAACCTCTAAAATTGGCTATAATTTTTGGGTTTTTGAATCAAAGATTTCGATCACCCGAATCTTTAAATTCAGATCCCGACCAACACCACCGTCGAAAACGAAAGTAAATTACACCTGTGAGTTCGTCTTGACAAAATTTTCAAGAAGACACCTTACTCACTCAAATCCAACACATGAACATAATACTTAAATATTATTGGAGGTTATAAGTTTGAAAGAGAAGAAGCGATTGCTTGAAGTATTACACTAAGAGACGTTAAGTTTGGAGCCAACGCATTTCAGCAAGTGTTACCTCCAAGGCGTAGAGGAACCTTAGAGTTTATATGCGAGTTATCGCCTGGCCCGTATAGGCAACCCAAATAATCGTGCTTTCACCTATTGGGCTTGGTATGTAAACATATTATTTTGGACTATATTAACAATATATCCAACACCTTCCTCTGCAGTTTTCTTTGTTAAACTTCCGTTGGTTTTTAAAACTTTTCTATAACAGCTCTCACCGACAAGAGGAAGGGGCACATCAATCTCTTACAGCACACATTCATTTGTTAAGCTCGTGATGAAGCAACTCAGGTTCGGTCTCTAGAGAGAAGGGAATAGGAAGGAAAATGGTGTTCAAATTTGCCACCTTCGATCCCGCCCAAGATCCCAATGATTTCAACCCGGCTTTTCCCCCTACTCCATCATCGTCGCCCTCAATAACGCTCTGTCAACCATAAGAATACACTTGCACTTTCACCAAAACTATTGTCAGACGACTTGTTGCTGCTGGTGCTTCTCTTGTCTTGAAAGCCCCAGCCTCTAAATTTCATGATGATGAGATTCAAGACCGATACGCAGAGACGCCATTTCATAGTATCAATTTTGATGTCTGTCCAGAATTTCACCAAAGACAGCTCAAAGAGTTTACTCTAGAGAAGTTGGCGGTGGCTACCCCAAATTTCAGCCACATGGAACTTTTAGGCAGAGGTGGATTTGGCGATGTCTATACAGGTCAATTAGCTTATGGCTCTCTAGTGGCAATCAAAAGACGCGGTAGAGGCAGCGCTCAAGGTATAAGAGAGTTTGAAAGAGAAGTAACGGTTGATAGCATCATACCTCCACGTCACAATCTGCTTCCCATGCTCGGATTTTGCAGAACATCAAAATGCATGGACTTATTGCTTGTGTCCCCCTTGATGTTCAATGAAAGTGCGGATCACTACTTGAGCGAACGGCCCAAGATACAACCCCCGTTGGACTAACTTACACACAATAAAGTAACCCTAGGAGCTGCGAGGGGACTGTCCCATTTGCATGATCTGAACATTTTGCACGTAGATATCAAACCTTCAAACATTATGTTGGATGAGGAATTTGAGCGTCACATTGGGGACTTTGGGATATTCACCAATGGCAAGCACGGTGGATACTTGGTGGATGGCATCGAGGAGGCACCTGTACTTCCGAGGAATGAATCTAAAGCGGCATCCCACAGTGAAGATTCAGATTCCTATTTCACAAATAGGATATGTGGCCGTATGGATATATGGCGCCAGAATATGCGATGGAGGGCAAATTCTCGGTGAAAACCGATGTCTTTGCATTTGGGGTAGTCCTTCTGCAACTCATGACAGGACAAAAAGCTCATTTACCTGCAGCGCGTGCAAAAGAGCAAGAGATAATGTTACCCGACAGGGTAAAGGGGCTTCTGGTAGAACGTCGTTTGGAGATTCTAGTCGATCCCCATCTGCAGTCCGAGGATGGCCAAGGGGAGATAGAAAAAGTGATTAAGCTGGCTCTTTTGTGCACACAGCCAGTCCCAAGAGAACGACCATCCGTGGCGCAAGTAATTCAAATACTTGAAGGCAGGTAAGTATACTAGAAGTATCTAAAATTGTGTACAACACTTATTTTAGTGCCAAAAGTTTATTTTGGACCACTTAAGTGTCAAAAAGCTTAGAAAATGATCATTTTGCTCAATGCCGATCTGATTGGCTGGAAATCCGATATGGCACTTTTTTATTAATTTTTGAAGCTGACGTGGCTCACCGGAAAGTACAGTCAGCATCCAAACAACAAAACGACACCATTTGGCTCTTTCCCCTAAGTAAGAACCCTAAATCCCAAAATTGAAAGATCCATAGAGAGAGGGGGTAGAAGGCACGCAAATGGGCATACTAGTGATGAGCAAGGGCAGGAGCAACGACCGGAACTCGTCAAGCGTGGGTTTCCTCCTCGTCTTCTTCCCCAAAGAACAACACAAGCACCAACACCAGCACCACTCTACCTCCAATTCGTCTAACATTGTCGACAAGTCCAAGCTCTTGTCCACCTCCTCTCCTCGTCCTCGTCCTCCTCCTTCCCCCTTCAAAAGGACCTACTCCAGCCGCCTCTTGAGCAAAGTCCAAGCCACCATCTCCATATGTGCCCTCCTCGTCTCCCTCACCCTCTTCTTCTTCGCTCTCTCCACCTTCGACCCCCCTTCTTCCTCTTCATCCTCCGCCTGTGCCTCATATTCTTCCCGCCACTTCTTGCCCAAGTAACAACCTTAGCCTCTCCTTACTCCCAAGCCCTGAAATGACTGACACCTCCGTCGTTCTAGTCATTCCCCACCTTCTCTTGGCAGGCCAATCCCAAAAACGATAGCTCTAAGCACCAGTTCAAGCTACAGGGGATGGGCACCCTATACAAGAAGGGCACACGCGCCATGAACAACCTCATCGTCGCTCACTTGGTTGAGCAACTATGACGGTGGTTGAGTGACGGCGGCCAAGCAACAGTGGGCAAGCGATGGTGGGAAAGGAAGAACCTAATTTCGGTCCATGTATGATGGCAAAACAATGTCATTTCTTAAGGAGGACAAAAAACGACATCATTTATGCCATTCTACATGGAATGCACTTTTAAATTTTTGTTACGTCAACTTTTTTTTTTAATGTAAAAGCCACATAATCAATTTAGTTGGAATCTATCGCCGGTGGCACCAAAGTGATTGTTTTTCCTCCGATTTGGCACTTAAGTGAACCAACTAAAACTTTTGGCACTAAAGTGAGCGCCGTACACAACTTTTAACATATCTAGTGTTCTTTCTCCCTTGAAGGCCATAGCATCAAGGAGAGATGGGAGGAGTATCACCACTCAAAGGAGTATCAGATTCCATCATATCAACTTCCAACCTAGTACTAGAGTGGGGATTTCTCCTCTTCGTCACTCGGTCTCAAAGAATTATCCGGACCTAGATGACCTACTTTTGATGTAACAATATAACCTATTTTACATGGATCAAGCTTTTACAAAAAATAAGAGTTGGAGGTGGAACTTAATATGTCATGAGGGAGGTTTACTATGCTAAAGACACCAGCCACCTGAGAAATGTCATCGCTTATAATGGGTAGAAATTATCACCGGCGAGGACATAACCTAACTGCCTAAGTTGTGATGCACCACAAATTCCGTTGTTTTTCCTTTATTTTATTATGGCTTCATTGAAACCCCGCCGTGGGGTGAGTGCTATGCAATAAAGTTATCTTCCATGGTCAACATTTCTCACCCAGGTTCACATAGGGGGATGGGGTCGCACAACTATTTTAGGAGAAGTACGAAGTCTCAAAGCAACCATACATAAAAAGAGGCCAACAAAAGCTGGTCAAAACGTCTCAAAGCAGAGAATTTACAAAAAGATGTCCTCAAACCAAATATCTCCATAAAAATGAGAAACAACTACAGAATCGAGTGACAACCGTAAACTCCCTATGTCGAATTGATCCTCCAAAGCGTCACGGGGCAAGGAACCTGAATGTTAAGGGAAAGGAATAAACAAACACATCTAAATGAGTGATACTATACTCATCAGGGGGATCCAACGCCTATGATGTACACTTTGTCAACATCACTTTCGCTAAAAAAAACAATAGACAAAACTTATAGAGCCAAAAAAAAAAAAAAAAAAAAAAAAGCACATTTGTAGCAATAAATCCAAATATGTGCTCACAAGATAGCAAAAAAAAAAAACAAAAATGGTTCAGTTGTCAAGTTCATTAACTAAGCTCAATGAACTTAAGCTCTCGCCCATTGTCATACAATACAGCCACATTTATTTTCATGGCAAGTCTCATGACAAAGTTTCTCCCTGATATAGGTCTCCACCTATAATTAGCCGGTGGCTTGACTCCCACGCGATATCCTAAAATGCAATATGTACACTAAATACCCACTACCCAACCCAAGGTTCAACAAAGCAACAAGAGCACTAAGTCCAACAATACTACTTTTAATCAACCGCATGAATTATCTAATTTACTTTATCATGAGAGTTGACAATCCAAATCATATAATATTTCCAAATAGCAATTCACATTTTCAATTCATTTTAGAAAGCAATCATCAAACTAAGTTCACAATGCTTTAAATATGAAAAGCAAACAGATCATAATGCAAATCCTAGCAATGAAAATGTAGTCAATGTCCCGTCCCCATTTCATAAAACAAATGCTCCAAGCACTAGCACTTTCCTTTTAAATACAATGTCATCCCATGCTTATCTTATATTATAAGATATACAAAAGTTTTAAAAAAAAAAAAATATGTTGTAAATTCATAGGAAATGAAGGCACCATCACCTGAATTCGCAATCTTATCAAAGAAATATTAACCAAATACAAAACTTCCTCAACGACAAATCTCGACTAAGGGCCTGTTTGTTAAAAATTATTTATATTCCCCGAAACAACTATTTATGTTCTTTCGTTCCAAGGAACGGAAAAAGAATAGAAACTTGTTTGGTAAAATTTTTATTCCCGGGAACAAAAAATTTATTTTTTTTGTTTCCGGGAATAGATTTGGAACAAAAACAAAAAGTTTAAAAAAGTAACTTCTTGTTCCCAGGAACAATTTTTTCTTTTCTCTTCTTTTTCTTCTCTTTTCTCTTCTTCTATTTCATTTCCTTCTTCTTCCTTTTGGCCGATCGCCAACCTCAGCCATGGCCAACGACCGGGCGACGAGGGCAGTGAGCCTCGCCAACCGGCGGCGCGAGGCTTAGCCTAGCGCCGAGCCAGGGCGAAGCCAACCTCGCACTGCCTGGGCGAGGTCGAGGCTCGCCTGGCCACCACGAGGCCAACCGGCCACAAAGGAGGAAGAAGGAGGAAAAGAATAAAGAAAAAAAAAAAAGAAAAAATATTAAAAAATTAAAAGAAACAATAAAATTATACAATTTTACCAAACGTATTTCTTTCTCGGGATTAGAAATTTTGTGCAATTACCAAGCATGTTCTTATATTCAAAAATTGTTCCCAAGAATAGAAACAAAAAAAATCATGTCCAATTGAAAATTGTTTCTGAAAACAGAAACGTTACCAGACGCGCCCTAAGACTCTACTAAGAGACTCTATTTTTGGGTCAAACATCAACTCACTTTACGATAATTATTATAAATAAATAAAAAAGTATTTAGAGTGCATTTGTTGTGTAAAGTTGGGTTGGGCATTTCCTACTATTTTGGTTATTTAAATTGACATAGTAAAGCATCTCTTGAAATGGTTTGTGGGGTATGAATTGTGAAATGATTTGAGGAATGATGTGTGAAATGTGATAGAGGTCATAGGTCGCTCGATTTCTTCACGTTAAATTAAGTACTTTTGGTAGTTAAGGGGAATCCACATACATGATCGTTTGCACAAGCTTGAAGTCAACACCGTCCTTACAAGAGCATGCTTTTACTAATGAACAGCCGGGAAGTGCAATGACTCAATTTCGAATAGGATGAGTAACGAGAAGGAATTAGATTGAACATGTATTATTAAATGGATAGTAATTTGTGCGCTTTTATAAGTGGATTGGAACTCCTATCCAAGGCGAGGAGTTTGGGCTAAAAGATTATTACTTGACCAGAAAAATAAATAAGAAATGATGACACAGACCTAATTGAATATGCTTACCAGATTCGGGGCCTGTTGTCCTTGAGGCCATCAGGGTCGAACAGAACAAACAGTTGCTCCGGTTAAATTCGTGCTGGGCTTGATCCGACCAGACGAAGTGGATGGGACTGAGTTTTCGATCGAGGGATAATCAGTCATGTTCCCAATCCAACAAGATCCTTCGTTACCATATCATCACACGAGCAGCAAATTGCAGTAGTTCATAGACATGCCCAAACCAAATTCAACATGTTCGTGCGCTTCCTGCCCCCTTAAGTTCCAATAACAGACTCTTCGATAACATGAAATTTGTCCTCCACACGAGTGTAACCGTTATCTGATATGCTCTGTGTGTTAGGAACATGAATCTTTGGAGAGAAAAATAGAGAAGAAACTAAGTGATTTTTACATGGAAAACCCTTTCATAATAGAGAAAAAATCACAATGCAAGCACTAGGCAATCTCTCCACCATCAATATCAGTAACGAGTTTTAGCATTACAGTTACAAAATATATTGCCCCAATTTACAGCAGGATTATAAACCATACATAATTAAAATAGAAATTACATATATGCCATTAACAGTAGTTAAAACTCTATTATTTTCTTTAACACGAGATTACATATATGTCATTACCAGTAAAAGTTTTGCACTTGAATAATATTTTCCTCTGTCAAACTCCACAACCCCATCATTGTGCACCTGTCTTGCATCAATTCGAGTTTTGATCAAACATGACATGTGTAATGCCTTAAATACATAAAACAAATGCGAGTTTCTTCTCTCCTTTCGCTAAAATCAATATTTTCTCGGATAGCTCAATCGGACACTAGAGATCGATGTGAATTGTAAATACCATGGGGTCGCTCTTCCACAATGATTTACTAGATTAGTAGCACCGAAGAATATCCTAAGAGAAAAATTATGAAATGAAATGTGAAAATATTTTACTTCGATTATATCTGAGTGGGCCTTATATTCACGTACGATGAGAAAATCAAAAAAGTAAAGTGCTCGAATCCATCTCTTCCACGTGGTCATCCACTAATGAATTCGCATACGCCATCAAAATCATTCAGATTGGAAAATTGGATTCGTCCCATGCTCGTCGTGTCCAATGGTCCCAACTGATAGGATTTATTAATGGACCGGCTTGATGGATTTATTGAATCTTAGGTAAAGATCGTACATCAAAACTCAAAAGGCGCCACACGTTGCAAGTGCTAACTTAACTGCTCGAGCGTGCAATTGACCATTGCGTCGTCGTCCGATTCGCAACCACAAAAGTCCGACCCCCCCACGACACATTTTTCTCACTCGGACAACAACCCACGAAGTTTCCAGGAAGGTTCGAAAAGCTTAAGATAAGTCTCCCCAGGCTTTAATACTAAAAGAGAGATCCGCATTGCACTGGAGCTCGCGCTCGTACGCAGTCGTATACGCCAAAAACGAGACGTTGGAAATATCCACTGCCCGTCCCGGTTTTCTCATATTGACTAGTCTTTTTATCTTGTCCCGACAAACTTATCGACCCAATCGATCAGCGATTGCTATTATTTTAGAGGTGTAAAAAGTAATGGTTTGCGCACTTGGCGTCGGTCCCATTATAATCCCAAAGCGAAGAAGAAAACAACTGTCGCTGCGTCGCGTTGCGTGGGACTTGTGTTGGGATGCATGTTCGATGCTCCTCCCCTCATCGGTCTCCTCTTCTGAATTTCTTATGTATCGGGTTAGTCGTAGGCCCGTCGCTATTAACTATTAATTAAAGAAGAAAAGGGTGCTTGGCGCGCTCCGCTCGCTTCCGCCGAACCGCCTGTTTTCGATGACTTCCTCCGGTCGTGGCGTGTAAAGTCTGAAGCCATATTATGATACGAACGTGCTGGAGATATGCTTTTGGTTGAAAAATGCTGCTATAATGGCAAGGCTACTGGATTTATTAAGAAGAAAGGGCAAAACCTACCACCTAACTCGATGTCTTTACCTCAAAGCTGGACCGACAACGTCGTCCCCCGATGATAATATTATCGAATCTTTGCCTATTCTAATGCTTCAACACAAGTCGTAAAGTACAAAACATATCGCACCTTGAGCGCGCGACGAATCGCCAAATAGAAGGTCGGACGCCAAAAAAGTAAGCAGACAAGCAGAGTGCCAAGAGATAACGATAGACCATCGATGTGTTCAAAAGCGTATATGCTTATCTGAAAGCTGGACGAGCATCACAGCTCATTCGGCGCTCGATGGCGACCTCTTTTGTTAGGAGAAAGATCGGGATTTCATACCTTGGCTCCGTTCATATTTTTAGCGATTTCAACTAAACTCCTTTTTATATTCTCGAGTATTCAAAGAAAGCAGCAGCTCCGTTTCGTCTCTTTATTCAAGTTCCCATGTATCAAAACGTTTACTTTATACTCATTCCTGCAGCGGGATGCAGTGGGAGTTGAAGCTTTGTGCGCGCATGTGACTTGTTTTCTCCATGGACGGAGAGAGAAGACGGAAAGAGGTCCTACGCTTTACAGCTTTTCGCGACTGTCCTACATGGCGTGGAAACAAGGACATGTCCTTCGCGTCTCAATGGAACACAGCCCACAAGTTTCAATCATGGAGGTGAAAAAGGATGTAAGACCATGAATTGTCACTTTTGCTGCAAGAACACTGGCAACAGACGGAATTTATTCGGTTTCAAGGCGTGATTTTATCGTCTCGTCTCGACGGAAGAAGAACAGCTTTCCGAAGATCGCCGGAGAGGCGACCCCTTCTTCCCCGGTGATCTTCCCTGTCGGAATGGGGAAAGATTTTCTCAAGAATGGCAGGAAGAGAAAAGTGTCCTGAATCTAGAAGGGTGTGCCCGAAATTTTCAGCCGGCCTTCCGAATTAGAAAACCGATTTGAGAGTTTTGACTTAGGACCGTGGCAATAATCGACCGTGTAAAAAACAAAATTAAAAAGAAAATGAAGAAATCATCCGATTTGGGAGCTCGATTGGGACCACATTTAAGCTCCTCCCCACGTTGTTGATAAATGGTTCCCCTTATCCCCAACGAACGTACTTCGGATAGCATGTTGGGATCGCAGATGAACGCTGCAGATCTGGGTCGCCAACAGATTCGATCGAGCGAGCGAAAGAGCGAGCGAGCTTCCATCGATCCGAGGAATCGTGTCTAGTTCTAAATTTGATGCCCGAGATTCAATCATCAAGTCGAGCAAATGGGGTCGTAGAAAGTCGCATCTGGAGATAAAGAACCCAAAACACAGAGAGAAAACAAGAGTGCTAAGTTCCATTTTTTAAGTTCACTCGCGTATGTACGGCAGTGAGAGAGACATAAAAAAATTACAGATCCTCCCATCACAAAACAATCCTGGCCGTTGATCTCTTCCTTGCCCAAAGATCTCAACCCTCGCCACCCGCCCGAGTTCCGTCGACATCATTTTAAAGGAGGGGGAAGAAAAAGCACGTAAAAGAAGAAGGCAAAAATCACAACGGCGTACGGTACGATCATCAGGAGCGGGAAATACCGACCGACTGACTGACTTCAGATCATTATCGACTCTATAATACGGTGCATTGGATCGCGACGGTGATGACGATGATCGTCGTCGTCATCATCTCGGCAGCTCCATCATCCGAGCGAAGTCCTCGAAGCACACGAACCCGTCCCCGTTCTTGTCCACCTCCGAGATCATGCGGCGGCACTCCTCCAGGGTGCACCGCTCGTCCCCGAACGCCGCGAACACCCCGAGGAGCTCCTCCGCCGTGATCCTCCCGTCGTGGTCCGCGTCGAAGAACTCGAACGTCTCCCGCAGCTCGGCGTCGTCGCAGGCCGGCTCGCACGCCGACCCCACCCGGCTCAGCAGCTCCTCGATGCTCACGGCGGCGTCCTCCCCCTCGCCTTGGCACCCCACCTCGCTCAGCATCACCGCCACCTCGTCGCGGCTGCCGAGCCGGCTGAGCAGGGCCTCCAGCTCCTTCCGCGAGAGGATCCCGTCGCCGTCCCGGTCGATGAGCCCGAACGCGCGGGCGAGCTCGAGGTTGTTGCGGGCCCAGTCCCCGCCCCCGACGACGACGCCGCCGCCGCCGCCGCCGCCGAGGACGCTGGTCGGGGTCAGGGACTCGCCCTTGCGGACGGAGGAGGAGGAGTCGTCGGATGAGCACGACGACGACGAGGCGGCGCCGAAGGAGGGCGGTTCGGAGCGGGACGCGACGGATCGGCCCTTCCGGGACCCGAAGAGGTGCTTAGGGCTGAGCTTGAGGGCCTTGGAGGTGATCTTGACGAGCCTCATGGCGAGCTAGAGCTAGAGCTAGAGAGAGAAAGTGAAGGCGGCGGTGGTTGAGGAGAGAGAAAGAGGAGAGGAGAGGAGAGGAGAGCAGTGGTGGAAAGAGGTAGGAAGGTGGAGGTGCTTAAATGATGGAGGAATGGGGGAGTCCCACTGCCATGGCAGCTTCCGCGAAGCTTCGTCCAGGAATAGGTATTTATAGGATGTGAATAGATGTGAATACTGCCCCTGGGCCCACCCCGAAAGGGCCAAAAAAAAAACTCCAATTTGGGTATTAGTAAATTTTATCTCTTTTTTTTTTCTTTTCCTTTTCGTAGTGGGACAGTTGGACTTTAAGCACGTACTTAATTTTCATTTATTTACATTAACAAGTGTCCGCAGTACTTATTAGGTACGTTCCACACTGGAATATTAATTAAAAAATGATATGAAAAATGCCGATATAATGCAAATTATATATTTTTCATTACCCTTTTGCTGCGGACTAATGATCATAAAAATATATAAATTGATTGTACGTTGAAAACGGGTCACTGTAATGATTTGTTAATGAGTTTTTCATTTTTTCTCTCTTTCTTGTATGGCTAGACAAAACTTGTAGTGATTCACGAGAGACAACTCCAATGATTGTTTGGTTTGGCTTCCGACGTTAGGAAGGAAAACACTTCGAATCACGAGTATCGCCAATTAATTATCATTACATACGCGTTATCAATCTCGTCACAATAAATTCAAAAAAAAAAAAAAACGTACATGCATCTCGCTTTTATTTTTTATTGCTCAATTACATCGCATTTCGCTATCATGCCACGGCATAAAATAACTTATGCAATGTCCGAAGGTGTTCATTAAAATGTGAGCAAGGTGGTTGCCTGCTTCCTTGCTTTCACCGCGAAAGCGACGCTCCTCAGGCTTCGGTTGCCAGCTCGAAAGTGGGTTCGGATGTTTTTGCCACCCGGGATGGGGATGCCCTTGAGAAGACACTATGATACTACTCCTAAGCCCCTAAGCAGAATTGCAAATTCAGATTGGAAAATTACCCAAAAAGGAAAGGGCTCTTGAGGAATCCTCAGGAGTCCGATTTCCTCATGGTTGCCAGCCAATGATTTGGATGAAGAGGTGGGTGTTTGGATTTTGCTGACCCAAATCATTGGCAGGCCTTTCTAGGTAGAAAGAATAAGGAAAATTTGTCAAAACCAAAAATAATAATAATTATAAAAATTAGAGGGAGAATAGGAAAACGATACATACATATATAAATATATATATATATATATATATATATATATATATGCGTGTGCGTGTGTGTGTTATACTGTTTAATTCAATAGAAGGGATAAGATATTTGTGTCGTGAAAGTCACGACACGTTAATCTTGTAGATAGTGAAAATGCCATGATCGATAGAGCCAATCGAAGTCGATAATTAAGAGTCGCTCGTCTTTTAGAAAATAATAAAGGCCGGATAGATAACTCTATTTGAGTTATTCCGTGTAAGTGAATTCTTTATATTTAAGGTAAAATAAAAAGGAAAAAAAAAGAGAAAAAATGGGAGATCTAATTTCAATTTCAGGGAACGCGTGTTTGTAGCACGAATCTAATTCTTTATCATGGGTGTTCTAAGCAACAAAGATATATTGATTCCTCGCGTTAAGCTTCAAGGAGTGGAACTAAAGAATCCAAAGATGGCATGATTCACATGGACTAGACTTCTAGATTTGCCCACCAACTTGGAATAAATTGATCCATTTTTCTTTTTAAATTCCCTTTCATTCTTATCTTTGTAATCACAAAAATATATATTTGTGGTCGAGAATACCGTCGTGTGAGCATTGAAATAACATGTATCCTGTGTATATTAATAAATCTCACTAAACTCTTTTTCACTCGATGACGTGATGATGCTATGTCAGATGTCTCGATAAATTAATTATGCAACGTGGGAGCACAAGTCTCGCGTGTTTCAACGCTATCGAGCTCACATGATTTTCACATGAATTGAAACGAGATCGGATCGGATTTGTAAGAACCGATCTCCACCCCACTTACCAAGTATATGGTCCGCTTTTGGTTACATGGCTCATCTACTCCATGTCCTCATGATTTTGTTCTTATGGATTTCGCTCAAAAAAGCCCTCATTGTTTATTAAGACCAATGCTACTCTTTATACAGTACATTACCTCACCGTCTTCATATGATGTGGGATTCGATTCATTTATATTCCCTTCACCATTCTCGAGGTGAAGCTGCACTCCCATCTCTCGTAAAATCGGGTCATTATAGTATTAGTAAGGGATGGGGTTGAAGGAGAGTAAGGTGAATGAGTCGACATTAGGCTAAGCCAAGAGGCTACTAATCCACCTGATATTTTTGGTGAAAAACCCCTGTTGAATACGTGTGCATATTCCAAGCATCTTCCAAGGTGCTCTTCAAATTATTATCGAATGGACATCAGTGGCAATGTCGACGGGTCAAATTTCTCCATTTTTCGTCTGCTCGGTGGTGGTGGGGTTGTGCACGTCTGGCCCATCGGCCCCGATCACTTGTGGTCGAAACTCATTATCTGTGCACCTCCTTATGATAAATCTACGATGTCGTCCACTTCGTAAACAGGAACATCTCTCGAGATTGATGGAGACATCGGGTTACGTGACGTTGCGGGGACGTAAAAAAAGAGATGGAAATTTCCGAGAAGGATGTATTGCGATGCCGTATTGAAGATTGCAATATCTCCTAAAGAACTCGCTGGTCGACACAATAGACACAAGTGAAAATCCCGTCAACACGACACGATGTCGATGCTCTAATCTTCCACGCTTAGTTTGTCTACCGGGCGATGGATGAGCACGATTCACGCCTTGAAATGATGGTCTATACGGCGTAGATACAAAAGCGATGATTTGGAGAGGAAGAAGATGAGTGTAGATGTGACAACCCAGACCCGGGGTAATACGGAAGGACGTACTAAGATCGCCTCGGGCTAAGGGCATTTCTCCTGTCACACATCGCTTAGGAGGAATCCTAGGACTAGTTTTTAAGGCTTGGATCCCTCTAACCTGTGTAACGAGTTTTAAAACCGTGGGGACTCAAGTGTTCAAAGCGGACATTATTATACAGTGGGGCCCAAATCGTTACAAATGGTATCAGAGCCAACTCTCGACCATGGCTGGTGCCACAAAACCTGGGGCGTGAGCCCGAATGGAGCGGAGAATGTGACGACCTAAACCCGGTACTAAGATCGCCTCGGCAGTACATGGGCAAAGCAGACAATATTACATAGTGGGGCCCGGGTCGTTACAGTAGAATTGCGTTGCCATATACATGCTCTGGTTAGTGTCGTTGGACAATCACGAATCAACTTCAATAAACATCCCAACCCAAGATGGTGCACACTTGCCGTAGAATGGATGATGTGTTCACGTGGATTTCGAATTCTGTGCAAACACCATGTCGCTGTATGGACCTTCAGAGTTTTATTACCGATACTAATAAAATAAAGAGCGAACTTCAATGTAAATTTTTTTTGGGAAGAAAAAGAAACGTAATCATATAAAAAATATGGTAGATCTTCTTCAATCGAGACGGACAAAAGACGCGTGTTAATATAAAAAAAACGAGCCTAATATGCATGCATTCTCTCGGAACTTTTCTAATTATTATACTCGGATGTGCATAATTAATCTGCCCCTTTAATTTCTTCGATTAAGTACTACTTAATTTCCCTAAAGCTACGACAGCATTTTACTTGTTTGAAACAACGTAAGAAGAGGTCGTCTTTCTAGAATCATAGGAAATAAGATATAGAGAAAGCGAGAATGGAAAAAGCAAAGAGGAAAAGAGACGACAAGGGGTGGTTTAAACCGTTCGAAGCGCACGCACGTTCCGAAAAGCGTCGCTTGGGAATCTTCAAGGTGCTGAACAGCGCGACGCCCTCAAAACCTTCGCCTACTGTCGCCGACAGGAAACCGCACGCCGAAAAGTTTCGGCCCACAGACAATTGAAGCTAACTTAAACTACTGTTCTTCGTCTTCTTCTTCTTCTTTTTCTTCTGAAGTGCCCGTTTTTCATGGATTTGTCTATGATCTTTTGACCCTTTTGCTCGATTTTCTGCGAAAGTTATCGATTCGATGATGGAAATTATCAGCATAGAGTTACTGGTATGCATAGAGGACAATGCCCGCGCATCGCGGATGTGTAGCTATCGCGACATAATATATGCACAATGTCTATTCCATGGGATAGTAGATGAATCGATTTTCGCTTTTTTTATTTTTTAAAGAAAAATAATGTATGTTGAAGTTTAGAATCTCGAATATGAGCAAGTGCTTTTAAAGAAACATGGCTACAGTGGAAAATCTTATTTTTTATGACCGTTTTTTGGTTGGTTATATTTTGACGTCAGCGAATGTTAGTAGAATGACGGAAGTCCGTGACGCAAAAGAGAAATGCTTTAGTTGGTGAGGGAGGATGCAAGGAATGGAACTCGAGACCCGTTTTGGTTTTGAGTAAAAATTGAAGTGCAAAATTATATGATTCGAACCCTCATCGCCAAGGTTGAGAGTTCGAATCCGCCATTACAAGATTTAGCGTTTTAAAGTGGGACACGTGATGTTGGGATTACGCATCCTCTCCCAAGATATAGGAGCTTGCTCCTTGTCTGTCCGAGCACAAGAGCCTGTGGTGGAGTTTCTCCGTTACCCAAAAAAAAAAAAAATTTATATGATTCGAAACCCTATCCAAATAGGATAATTAAGAAATTTACGTCCTTCCCTCGTTTTCTCACTCATTGTATGAGCAAGAACAGCTGGTCAACCTAGTCTCGATCCTATTTTTGAAGTCGTCAAGATCATTGTGGAGTTTAACTCAAATCATACGTTTCAACTAGATATTTTGTAAGCCGACCACTGCTCAAAGCTCTTCGTACACACGGCCTAAACTACATAAGCCAGGTGTCACATGCCCATATGCTCATCTCTGATCTAGTACTGACTTGTCGTCTTCGAATTCTTAAACTAGACTAGAATCGAGATACTTTTTCACCATAGCTGCAGTAAGTCAAGCCAAAGTCTAACGTGACTACTGTTCACAGTACCGAGATGGACAAAGTCTAAGAATGCACGGAGCACGAGACGATCAAAGTTCACGCAGAGTCAAACGAGGGGCGAAACCCGTCTTACAATCCGAGACCCAAGAAAGCAACCCATCATTAAAGAAACGTGTTTTACCCTTCCTCCGAAAGCTGTAAAGTGCGAAAAACCAGTCGATCGCTTTAAGCGTGCAAGTAATTTCGTCGACCAAAACGAGTCCGGAGAGTTGCCGTATCTTATCGATTGCCCGTGCTGTAAGCTAAGACAGCCCACCGCCCTGCTTGGAGCCACAAACGGACCACTCGAGGAATTCCCATTCGAAAAGGAGGTAGCATTGATTGATTGACGGATTGGTGTCCATTCCTTTTCGCGGTCGTTTTCAGATTCTAGCTGGTAGATGGGGATTTTGCTTGGAGCTAGCGCGCAACCTCCAAACGAGGCGACTTGGACATTTCCCACGGAAAAAGCTGTCCGTCCTTTGGACCTGGTCCCGTGAATTTGCACAATAGGGCTCACCATTCCGCACTCAGGAAAGGCCCTGTCTCCTTTCCAGATACTCCCAAGTCGGCATGGAGAACCACCCTTTTCTGCAACCGAACCGTATAAAAAAAAAGGGGCGGTCCCGCCCTGTGCCGGGCTCATTGAATGCCACGGCATTCGTATCTCTAGCAGTATCTTCGTACACCTCAAAGATTATGTATTGATGGGTCGCTCGCTATGTAATGCTCTCTACGACGTATCCCGCTGATGCTCAGGCAAAGGGAAACGCAGAAACAAGATATGCATACATGTATACATCGTGCGCATTAGATGGTGCGCATTAGATGATAGTTACTTAGGGCACGCATAATAAAATTTCTGAAACAAAAAATCATTTACCGTGAGAAATAATCAATTTTATTTCATGAATGCAATTTACGAGTAAAGAAATGTGTTTGATAACAATTAAAATTTCTATTTTAAAATAAAAATTCGTTTGATAATAGAATAAAATTTATTTTTAAGAGTGGCGAACAACCGCATCCGATGGCCGGAGTCCGACGTTCGGCCACCGGCGTTTGGTGTCCAGTAACCAGCGGTGGGCGGCCAAAGTCTAAAGTCCAACCTTCGGCATCCAGCGCCAAGTCCGGTGACCGACGGCTAGTGGTCAAAGTCCGAAGTCCGACACCGAAGTCCAGCGACCAACAACTGGCGTCCAATGTCCGGAGTTCGACGTCTGACGTTCGACATCCGAAGTCCGATGACAGGAGGCCAGCGGCGGGTGGCCAGTGGCCAAAGTCCGGCGGGTGGTGGGGTGGGACATTTGGGGTGGCAAGCGGTAGACGGTCGCCAGCGAGCATCCAGTGGTTGGTGGTGAGCCTCCAACATCCAATGATTGGCAATGAGTAGCCAACGACCAGTGGGCGTCCGGCATCCGTCGACCGGCAATTGGCGACAGGCCCAACATCCGGCGACCGGCGGTTCCGACAGTGCAATGGCGGTGGTCGACGTCCGGTGGCGGGCTAGTGGCGGGGTGGCCAGGGCCAATGGCGGCAAGTGGGCGACGGACGTTAACGAGTGAACGATAAGAAAAATTTTAATTTCTCATTGCTGTTCCAAAAAATAGAAAAGGTTCGAAAATTTTAACTTCGATTAAGCCCAAATCTATTTTGGAATAAAATATGTTTCCAAAAATAGAAAAATGAAATTGCGTTATCAAATGGATTTTTGTTCCAAACTTGTTCCGAGGAACAGAAAAATAGAAAAAAAAAATTATTATACGCACCTTTAGACATCGCATGAATCCATAATGACGACAATTTGAAAATGATCCGAGTGGGCGTATTTGATCATAAGAGCCTTCCCACTCGTGAAGCTGAGATTACTGATTAATGGCTTAATTCTTAGCTACTTGCACGCTAGAAGTTGAAGCAGCAGCACCGGCCACTGTGTGAAAAGGTGAGATAATCATTTATCTATTCAGTCTCGTGCAGATTAGACCTGCCACGTGAGAAATTTTTGTCCATACACTTCGAATTTCAGCATCGCAGCCTTCAGTTAGATCATAAAATATACAGAAAACAGTCAAAAAAATGCGGTCAAGTGTGCTAGCATTTCGCATGGAACCCCCTTCATCCGCCTTGTCAGTAAAATGATGGCTCACTTCTGGTACATCATCGTGATGAACTCTCATAATTACCCGGATGCATCGTCTAAGCTCTCTCAACATGAGCATGAAATCCTAAACATGACGGCAGATGATGTTGAATGACTTGAATCAAAATGACAAAATGTGCATACCACTAAACATTCCTAATCTTTAACAAGCTACCTCGTGAGCAAGAGAGCGGAGCAATTTCTAATTCAAGAATAGAAAAAAAAAAAAAAAAATCGGAGTTACTGGCTTCTAGACCCGCAGATTGCACCACCGATTATGCAACTCGACTCACTCTGATGCCGAAAAGCAAAAACAGCATGAGGGAATTCCTATGCAACCTCGACTGTTCAAGCTGGCTTTGATTGGTGGGCAGTATGTGCAAACGAGAAGGAAGACTCAGAGTCCACTCATTGAGGTCGTGAAGACGCTCCATCTGCATGGATCTGTTCATTTCTGTAATGAGCATCATCAGCATGACCTGAGATGTTATTGCCATCTAGAGTAGTAAGATTTGAGCCGCTTTCACCGTTTGTCTCGTCGTCACCAGAATCGGATGCCGAACTCACATCCATCTCCTTCTCCGGTGAATCCAGTTGCAAGCATTCGGGGACTTCGCAGCTGCAGTCCCCACTTCTATTTGGCGATGCCAGATCCTCCCTTCGCACGACATTGAGCACGAACCCATCAGGAACCCTTTCTGCCTGTAAAAGATCGCCTTCATTGACTGTTATGCTTGAGCTGTTTCTGATCCCTAGATCCCTCTGGTCAAACTCCATTCCCTCTGAACTCCGGTCTGGTGTGGTCACCCGCGAGGTGTGGACAAATGGGTCTCTTCCCATCTGAGCATTGATGGAATTTGGACTAGGCAACATCTTCAGTTCAACGTCAATGTCCAAATTCTGGACATAATCGATGAACTTATTTGCTGATGCAGTCCTCATCAATGGGCCACCTGACCTCGTCCACGAAATCAAATCAACATTCTCCGATTCACTGTCGCTTCCGTCATGCCTGTGAGCCCGTATATTTCTGCCTGACAATCCTCCTGATGCATGAAAACCACTTCCCTGAGGATGTAAGGAGGAAGTCACATCATTGAGGATATATTCCTCCAGGGATCCTGATGAGTTTTCTCGAGCAAGGCAATTCCATGAAGGGATTCTCCTAGAAGCATTGAACCTGACCGGGTTGGCTAAACCATGAGAAGAAGCAGCTGCTGCTCTCTCAGCGCTTCTTTTGAGCCTGCGCATGTGGTTTAGGACCGCAACACATTCATCGAGAGCAAGTTCAATGCCACAATTGGCTTTTATGGCCGAGAGCTTCTCCCAAGTGCACCTCCTCCCCTGATTGACCGCCTTTTGCAGTTCCACAACAGATGGATTTTGTAGTATCTTTGAGTACTGACCATAAGGAGAGGTATAAGAATGAGCAACCACTCACCAACCCACTATAGCTAAAAATATGCAATACTTCCAGAAGAATTAAGGACCCATGTTACGATACAATGATACGCTGTTACAGCTGGTTAAAAATTCCCAAACACTTAAAGAGCTTCTGCACAGAATGCAGGACCTCAACAATACCAACAGTAGGCACATACCTGAGCAAGTGTTGCAGGCATAACAACAGTGACATCACCCTCCCAATCTTGAGCAAACAGCTGGGCTATTCCTCCCAGAGGAAAACCAAGTTCCAGGACTTGGTTGCATCTATGTTTTACCTCCATCTCAGCAAGGTGAGCAAGCTGTGCAACCAACCATGGCATGTCATTTTCATCTTAGGACAAACAACTTTGATAAGCAAACATGAGCGATTCAAGTCAGGCTGAGAAAACATGCTCAAGCTCAAAAGGTCCTGATTGTTATGAGGTGAAGCACAGAATATATTCAGTAAAACTAGTAAAGCAGTAGATTTTTACAATGAAACATGACGTTTAAAATGGCATGTTTGCAGCTCTATTATTTACTACCAACACAAACTGAACACATCACTCAAAACATGAGGAATTGATGTGCCGCTTTTAGTGAATCTGTCGACCGAATACTAAACTCAAGCGTCCACAATCGGATGAGGTATGCATATGTCAGCATGCCCCCAGAGGACGAAGATAAAGGAATGCAGTGTCCCCTGATAATGGTCGGAAAAAGAACATATTAATCTGCACAAGCAACTCAAGCAGCAAATAACACAAGCACTGTGATCCAAATCGAGAAGAGGAGTTCAGATAAGAACAGCACAGGATGCATGTTGCACCCCATGGAGACATACCTTGGCTGCAAAGTTTCCTCCATAAGCTCTAACAAGTTCCTTGAGCCTTAAAAGTGGTGCAATATGAGGGTTTGCCTGACTGACGATGAAATGATTGACGTTGAACAGCTCCTTCAGCTGCATCATTGGCAAATCAATCTCCAAGCTACCATCCCTCCACCGACGCATAGATGGGCCCGAACCCTCCTCTGGTTCCAAATTAAATGGCGGATGGTATGGAACAATTTCTCCACTCCGATCCTTCGCCATTAGTTCCTGAGCTTCAAAAAGACCAGGGAAGGCACAAGAGGCGGTCACTGCACTCCATATCACCACGTGAGGCGAAGTCAAGTAATTGAGGCATCTAGGGGGCTCATGCTTCCTTGGCGAGCACACTGTTATCCCAAGAACTCGTCCAGTCATGTCATATGCTTCTTGAAACGTAAGATTACTGGTGAGGTGCCTCAACATCCATTGCAAATGTCTGATCTCATGAACAGCTCCTTGTGTCATAACCCTTTTCACAACTGTAAAAATGCCACCCAATTGATCAAAGAACTGCAACGAGTGCAAAGAATCCTCAAAGAAACTCTGGAGCTCAGGCCAAGACCTAGTTGCAACGACGGCACACATGACGGATCCAACACTGGAGCCTGCAATTATTCTAGGTAAAAGCTTGTGCTCCACCAACGTTTTCACCACGCCAATGTGAAATGCTCCAAGGGATGCTCCTCCACTCAAAAGCAGAGCCGTCCTGCCAAAGGCATGCCTAGTTTCGTGCATGAATGAAAGCTTCTCTTCCAAAGAGAGCTCCTCAGAATCTGATTCGCACACCATTCTTAACTGTGTCGACACCTCGTCGATGTAGTCCTTTATGAGCTTCGGCACTTGAAGCCTCCCTTTGTGAAGCTCGGGATTGCACATGTTGCCAAGATTTCTCACTAGATCGGCTCTCATGCAAAAGATGATATCTCGCATAGATCCCTCCTGGCGACGATGGCCGAGCTCTTGAAGCTTATTCCTCACCAGTTCTTCATCATAAAGGTCACAATCGTTCATCCTTGGCGTCTCCCTATCAAGCATCTTCGCAGCATGAGCCCACTCCTCGTAGGTCAGCGCGGTTCTCATCATATTCCTCCAAAACTTCCTCCGGTAGGCCATTTCGGCCCTCACTTTTACATTGGTGTACCGTTTCAACAAGAAAGCAACTATGGTCACCATCGCTAGGATTCCTTGCGGATTTCTTGGATGCAACCAAGAAAACGCAGGGGCCACCATGGCTCTTATCCTATAGTAGTAAGCCAAAAGTACACGCAAGATTTCGTGTTGCAGATGGAACAGGGATTTACAGAAGAGAATCCTAAAAGCAATCGTTCGCCCCATGATTGTTGAAGGGCCGATGGAGAACCGATCGACACTCGCCTCATTGCTTATATCCATGCCTCAACGCATAAACTCTAAACCCTCTATTTCCTGATACGTCGAACTAAACTTGCCAAATGAACGGAACGGGGAATAGTTTCGTAATTCTCCAAATGGCTCAGTTGTGCGGGGAAAGGTGGCGGCTTTCCTGAGAAATAGATTTATTTTCTTACGCAGGAGAGAGGGAAAAACTTGAAAAAGGAGAATTTGCGAACTGGCGCTTCTAACAGAATTTTAATGAGACCAAAACGGGAACCAAGCGATCAAACTGGATTTCATTCCTAACCTATAATCGCCAACTGATCAAACCTCAACCTAAGACCACACGAAGATAGCAAACAAAAGGCAATATCAACAAGCTTTCTTTATACGTAGGAGGAACTCAAAACAGAAAAAAACGCAGTTCGCAAATTCGTTAAAGCCCAAACAAGAACGGAACCACGAGCCAATCTGACCTCAAAACGCTCGAAACCTTCAGGACCCGGCATCCAGGATCAATGCGATCCGCATCCAAGATCCCAACCAGCTATCGAACCGATCCGAAAGAACCCAGATCACCACCCTTCGAGGCAAATGCACAAAAAAAAAAAGTCTTTTAAAATGCGGAGTGGCAGAGAAGGGATGGGGTTGGCATCGGTGGGGAAGATGCAGAATCTCGGGATCGGTGAAGGAAGAGATAGACATCATGGGAGTGACGTAGAGTCGAATCGGCAGAGTCGTGGGGCGACGACTTTGGATGGATTGAAGTCGACAAAACTGGAAAGCTCCTCCCCCATCCCGACGATTCAATCCAAAGGGGGAGCGAAAGCGGGAAAGAAAAGAAAGAGAAGAAAGGAAGAGAGAACTGCGGATGGCGAAAGGGACTCTCCCTTTTTGCTTTCTTGCGTGGGTTAAATCTGGGAGCTTTCCATTTATGGCATGCGACGCTTGACAATGATGTCCCCCCAAGTTGCGGCTCCGAGTCGGGAAAGAGTTTGATGATGTAAGAGAGAGTTCGAAAGTTTTCGCCGAAGAAAAGACAGAATTCAACAAAGACGACATGGCGAGCATAACTGTCAATAAACCGAAAATGCGTGGCGATTTCCCTGGGGAGGAGAGGGAGGGATTTGTGTATTTTTCTTATTCTTTTTCGAATTCTATGTGGACTGTATATATCCTATGCGCCACATCTTATGAAATGGGACGTGATAGTTTCAACCCCCATATAATTACATCCTTCCGATTTTTACTAAGGCAACGAAATTACCCTTTGTTATTCAGTTGAAATGCTTTAAAGTAATGAATTCTAAATTTATTTCAATTTCATGATCAATTTATTAAATATAATTAATCCATATAACAACCTAAACAATCATATATGGATTCAGAAATGAGTTTATGACCCATTTTGACAAGTCTAAAATTACAAGTGAAGATATCCGCACATGTTTATAAGTCAGCTCATCCGAATAAAAAGTACTTACAAAAGCATGGAAAATGGAACATGAACACCAACTCAAGATATTTTTGAACATTCAGCTTTCGATTGATCTTACGTACATTATGCAGCTCAGTAGCAATTTTTTTTTTTTTTTGATCCAGTGTGCTCTACTTTCCCGGTGGTCATTGTTTGAGAGACTTTTCATACGAGTAATGAAACTATTAGGAAAAATGACAAAATAATTGTTATAACTTCTCTTATAAACCCTTAATAAAGCAGAGAAGCAGCAGAAAGTGCGAGTGTTGTTTCGAAGCTATTGAGCCCAGACCAGTAGACAGTAGATACGATGAAAATTTGGCATTACATTAATTGGGCCTTGGCCCATCAAAAGTGATTTTTTGGGAATTGGATACTTGGTTTGAAGAAGCAATCGAGCCTGTTAATCGTAATCTGGTCCAATAGAGAAGACAAACAAAGAGTCTTATACTTTATTCCTACCTCTTGAGATTAAGCAATTAATAGTAATAATAATAATAATAATAATAATAATAATAAATTATTATTATTATTATTAATATTATTAATTATTATTTTCGTTATTTTCCCATCCCTAATAGTATTGTTAATGAAATTCATCCATTTTGAAAATTTTGGAAATATATGGATTTTCGATACAATTTATATAGATTTCTAATAACCAATTCTAATTTTCGAGGGTTAAGCACATCCAATTTCTGAATGGAATGTAGATTTTATTGACAGAGGTAACATGATATTTCGTAATTTAGGCAACATATGAGTTTCTTGTTATAATGTATGAAGATTGCTAATAAACCAATTTTAATTTTGTCCTCCCCAGTACCGTTTATCAAGAAACCCGCATCAAGCGAATACGGAAATTAATAAAAACAAACTGAGTTTAGACGAACTTAATGCATCAAATTCAAAGCCCTTAGTTCTGCACCCACAGGATCTCGAAACGAGCCGACTGATTTGTATTTTCAACCTAGAAACTTCTATTTTGCGAAACAAGGCATGGGCAGCAGTAATTTCAGAATAGGAAGCTTCTCTTTCCTATTTACTTCATATGTAGAAACCCAATATTACAAGTCAATATGCGCAACGACGCACCGATTGACGTACGAACGTGGAAGCCAAGTCACGTAGTATTCGGCTTGTTTCGTCCCTATAAACTCCGCCGCCGTCTCCGAAAAGCCCCAAAAACCACACGGCACACGCGAGAAACTACAGTCCAACATCGATCGCAGCTTTCATGGCTGGCCTTCAATACTACTTCTTCCCCACCGACTTCTACTACCCTCGTCCGAAGCCCGTCGCCGGGACCAACGCTGCAGACGGCAACATCGATGTCGATGTCGATCCCCGCGTGGCCCCTAGCTCTCGCGATGGCGATCCCGACAAGAAGACAGAGGCGACAGCGGCAGCGGCAGCAGCGGCCATTGTCGATTTGGACGTGAAGGGCGAGAGCAAGAAGCCTCGTGGAAATCTTCCTAGCAAGGCCCTGGCGCTTTCCCCGCGCCAGATTGGCGAGGTACGTCGCCGTCTCGAGGCGGTCGTCGTGGATTCTAGGAACAAGTCGGATCGTGATCTGTGAAGATCTCGTGCAATCTTGATTGACGAGAGACCTCTTATAAGATTTCAGCTCTTTCCCTCCTAGGGTTTTTTTAGAATCATCGTATACGTGATAAATATTTTTCTCCTGTATTTTGTTCTTACAAATCGAATCTTCCTATTTTTGTTATGCCAACATGGGTTTCTAACTATAAGGGCAGGGATGTGGATGCATTAACTTCATGCTCTAGTTAACCCGAGTTTGTCACAAAATAATTGTGACGAGTGTTTATTGAGGAACACGTTGTATTGACACATACAGATTCTTGGCTTGTTTCCAAAAACGACTTGTTAAACATGATACTCGAGCACAAGTCACGAGTTCAAATCAAGACATCCTTCCTTATATTTATTTTATGCGTTACTCTTGTCATACCCTACTTACATTTCAACATCTGATCATATGTTCCACGTGGTTACTTTGTGTATATCTCATTTGTGAGGTCTAGTTTGTTTGGCTCAATATTTCAAATGGGTTTTGCGGCTCGAATGTCCCTTAAATAAATGTAAATAGTGTTTGGTTCGTTTTTTTCACAAGTTTGAGACATGCAGTTACATTCCAAAGCTCTCTAAAGGCTTTTAACGCATGTCTGAAAGTCCTTTGAGAAAGAACATTCTCGGAATGCAAGTCTTGACCCTATTCACTATTCATCTACTTGCGGTTTGCATGGAGAAGCCACCACACAATTCATGTGACCTCAACAACCACTGCCTAAGGTCACGTGACCTCAAGTTGCCTTACCTTGAGCAACCTAGGTGATGTGTCCTATAGTTGTTTTGGCCCGCAGTAGTTGAGCTCCACCAAAAATAATTTTAAAATTTTAAAAAAGAACAGCAAAAATCCTTTCTTAAATGTAGTTTTTAGTAAACAACATTTAAGTCAAAATTGTTACCTAGTACACTTTAAAATTATAATTTATCAAGCAGTACAGTATTTGTATTTTAGAAAACCCATTTATCCCAAAGATTTTTGCATTTTCTCATAAACATTTCTCCAAGACCATACCAAACGGGGCAAATATATGTGGTGCAACATATATGTCGAAGTTGAACATTCACGTATGCTTGCCTACAAGTCTATGATGGCCTTTCAAGGAAAATTCATAACCACGATCATAATATCGTCTCTCCGTGAACATGTACTATGATTACAAAAGACGCAGTTGAGGAATACGAAACTACCAACCAAAGTCGTGACAGTTCCAAAATTACTCTCAACGTGATTACAAAGTAGTCCTACTCTCTTTACCTAACAGCTCTTCCTTTCTCATGAATCCTCGGACGACTAGTACATACTTACCTAGAAAGAAATTTCCCTAGCAACACCTCGAACAGGCATTTCCACATGCGCCCCCATCCACCCTATTCCTACTCCGCTGGAGTCCACGTGATGAATGATTCTCAAGTAGTCGTTCTTTATGGTCTATACGATATTTTTATGATAGCGAATAGACCTTTCGGGCAACTGGTTATCACCAAACCAACGGCCACGAAAAGCACGCAGTAAAAAGTGGAACGCGCTTCAATGGCTTGAGCCTCACGTCCCACCGACCCTTCTTCGCTCCATCTCTCTCTCGACCTCCGCCTCGCTCGCTCTCTATAAATTACCCATTCTTCACGTGTCTACCTGCATCAACAAACCCACCTTGGCTGACGGCACTCCCTCTCCTTCTTCATCGCAGAATCTTCTCCTTCCTCCTCCTCGCTGACGCTTCTTGCTTCTTGCTTCTTGCTTCTTGCTTCTTGATCCTTGCCCCGCCCCTTCGAATGGCGGGCCTCCAGTACAGTTTCTTCCCCACTGACTTCTTCTACCCCCGTCCCACCAAAGCCGCGACGGCGGCCGCCAACAAGAACCTGGTCTCTCTCCGGACGCCGAAAAGAGACGCGGAGGAAGAGGATCTCGAGCGGCAGCCCAAGAGCTTGGCCCTTCGCAGCGCCCCGAATTCGGCTTCGGCTTCGGCTTCGGCTTCAATCGTCTTGAGCAACAAGAAGGAGAGGAAGGGTACCCAGAGTCAGAGCGACGATCTTGCTTAGGGCTCCGCGTTTTATTCGTTTCGTATGAAGATTGGCGGAAGATTTCCTATTTTTTGCTGAATTATGTATATCGGCAGGTGTTTGATATGTAAAGCAGCGCACTGCGCGACTCTGTTTCCGTAAAATATCCTAAATTATGTATAAAAATTGGATTCCCGTTCATCAATTTCGAAACTTCATACAGCGATGTTCGCGGGACTTCTCTTTTGCTGGGTGAATTCAAGAGAATGATCATCAGAAAGATGTTCCTCCAGCTATGGTACAATTCCGTGGGGTCAGTTGACTTGCTCTGTTTCTCTGCATCTCCCAGTATTCTTTCTTTTCTGTCTTGTTTATATTGAAACGGAAGAACGCAGTGCAGTGCTTGATCTCATCGTTGCTCTAAGAGGCACGGATGCTGAAACCTAACGTGGAAAAAAACCGACTCGCGATCATATTCGACGAAAGCAAAAACAAAAATGAAGAAGACGATCGGTATGCTAACAAATTATAAGAACGTGACCATATTTCTGAGGAAGCACGACACAAAAGCATGGCTGGAAATACGCGTTTGAATTCGTCTCTGATAAGCAGTTTCTCTTCTCTAGCGATTCCATTCTCTCTCTGTTTATTCTTTGTCGTATTCTTTTCCCATTTCCTGGGGATCTCCTCCTGGGGTCCAACCAAAGCCGAGTTTTTTTGTTTTTTTTTTTTTGGTCGAAAGCCGGGTTCGACAAGGCAAAAATGAGGGGCCAAAGCGAAGTCCAACCACGAGGGAATATTCCTGTTTGGATGCTTGCAGGCGAAGGACTGCTTGGGGAGCAAGCAGAGAACAGAGACCCATCGAGGAATAATGAATTGGTGAAGGAATATGCGGTTTGAATTTCAGGCAAATCTGCGCTTTACCTGCCTTAACAAGCGCTGAACGCTCTTCCTAATAAACGTTATGCACATGTTAAAGGCGGCAACTTTTTGGTGGATCACAAAAATCCAAGCTTCCCCCAAAAGTCAGCGGTCTCGCTGCGTGGGCTACGACTGATGGATTCAACAGGGTTCGGTGGCAACTTATTAGAGTACCGCCTCCAGGTTGAAAGCGACGTTTACGAGCCTCCCACTTTCCTAATTTTTTGTTGCAGTGGACTGCTCTTGTTAGTCCACGAATTCTTGAAAGTTTTCGGTGCCGGTAGTTCGTTCTCTTGCACGACACCGTCGATTTGGCTATATCGACAGCCTTGCATCAGAGGGATGAACATCGGTCTAGAGTCAACACTGAATTGATCCTGGATCAGCTCAACCTCTTGGTCTTGGTCCGGTTCCTAAGAAGACTAGATCAATCATTGATTCTAAAATCTCTAGATCAACACTGTGCGGATTGATTTTCAATCCTAAAAGTTTAGGGTCAATCCAACTCAAACCAACCCTAACTGTATATATGATATATGATATAATATATTATAACGCTTTTACATATGGTATTACGAGTATTATTAATAGATAATTATAGGAACTTCTTACTTTATCCCATATTTCTATGAGCGATCTTAATCGTTTTTATGGTTTCTTATTTTTAGCGCGTGTAAAATTTATATTGTTGTCTTATCTTAAATTTATTAAATATGTATTGGCATTTATAGTTTAGTTGTACAACGCCGCATTGTTAATAGATATGTAATTTGAAATTATAGGTTTGCATTTTCAAGAAATACAAAAAATAAAACAAAAAAGTTATCAATTGGTCCCAAGTTGACCCCAGAACCGGAACAAACCCATTGGGTAAGTCTGGTCCTTGGTTCCAGGCTTGATAGGGTCAGTCCTTGATCCCAAAAATTAAAGACCAACAATATGTGGGTTGGTTCTAGGGGTAGAGGGTAGATTAGCTCAATTCAGACCATGCTCACCCTTACTAAGTTATTAGATAGACACTTTGTTCTAAACTTCGTATAGAATCTTTTCTAATCTCGAGATTTGAGATTCAAGATGGGCAAGAGTATGTGATATCCCGAAAGTTCTCGAGGGATTGGAGAGATTCTTTTCTAAGACCCGAGCCTCATGAATTAGAAGATCTGTCAAGTAAGTAGAGTCGAGTTGAGTCGAATATAGTTCTATCCAAGTTGACATATTCAACCTGTTTTAACTCATTTTCATATTATACAAATCTAGTGATTAATAATCGTCTCTCAACTCGATTTATATTGTTAAAACACTTTTATATTTAATCTAATTTGGAAAAGGTCATACCAAGAGTGTGCAACTAAACTGATTCTAGCTAGGAACCGAACTGGACCGCCTGAAAAATAGATCTAGGAACCAAACTGGACCACCCTATTTTGACTGGTTTTGGAACTGGTTTTATAAGCTAAAAAGCCAAAGTCCTAATTTCTTTTTTCTCTAAATTCTAGCTTCTGGACCCATTCATCATTTGTTGTTCCTCGGAACTCCTCTCTAGTCTTTTCTCTTCTCCTAAATTTTTGTATGAATTATAGTACTTTTTTGAATTTTTTATCATTTATAATTATACGTGACAACATATTCATCTTATGAGTTGTTTTTCTTGGTGGATAGGGATTTATGTTATTCATCTTAAACTTTGAATCATTTTATTACTCATAACCTCATGATTTTACTGTAAATAATGAACAAAAAGAGTTCTAAAAAAAAGATAACACGAGTTTTCAGGTAAACCTTGAAATCGGACCGGAAAAATAGGATAAGTTTCAAAACCGATTCCAGGTAAACGGGATAGGTTCCAAGGTCCAAAAACTAGGAACCAGTTATAACGGAGTAGATTCTAAGTTATACTTTTGAAATCTACCTATCAAGAACCAATCACCCCTAACTCATTCCCCAACTAAGGTGAAAACATGGAGTGCCAAGATGAGTGTGGAAGAGAAGGAGAGTGAAGAGATAGTCATAGAAGTAAATTGGATCTAATTGTGACACAATTAACACCCATATTGAACTCATTTATGAATTATAAAGTTCGGTATAAACCCATTTATTGAATTTAACTAATTCATATAACAATTTAGCTTATCAAATATGAGTTTTTTTTTTTTTTTTTTTTGTCGGTCCTACTCTCTCCTATACTAACTCTCGCTCTCAAACTTTTGCCCTATCTCCTTGCAGGGCGTGGGAGTGAAACCCACTCCTGAAACTAATTCCCACTTCTGAAACTAATTCGTCCACACCCCAACCCCCCCGAGAAGGTGGGGATTCGAACTCCCCCACCTTCCCCTATGGTGGCTACTAGAGTAAACCCCAGTGGTTATCAAATATGAGTTAAGAAATAGGTTTTTTACTCATTTTAATAATTCTTTAAATTAGCTCTTTTTCCACAATTTGCACAGCAAGAGATGGCTACGCATTTAATTTCAAGCTATGCATATGCTGATGTATAGCGGTAGTTGGCACTTAATTGCCTGACTGATGATTTTTTTTTTCTTTGGCTAGGAAGGGACAGGCTTGGTCGTTAGGTCCAGCGGATTGTCTTTTCGTTTTCTTTGTTTAGGCCTAGGAAACACAGGCTCCCTCCAACCACCAGGCCGGTGTATGGAAAGTGGTCCGTGTCCTATTCAAGCTTGCCGATTGAGTAGGTCCATTGATTACTCAGTTTTCCAAACGCACAGCTAGTGACAAGACTCGAGCTTGTCCGGGAAGCGTTGCCTGCGGCTGCACGGATCACGCACAATCCCGGACCCCGATAGATGGCATCTAAAGCAACGGAAAATGAGCATGGACTGTCGATACTGCTGTGCCGTGCGGTGTCTACTGTCTAGCAGAAGCCGAATGATCAAAGTGAAACGGATGGAAATGTGCAACCTCCAGAATTGAGGTTGGGCCAGGAAGCCCACCAGGTCCATCTTTGATGCATGTTCCTAGTCTCGAGGAGAAAGTAAGGTGTGTTTGTTTGTTCTTTTGTCGTTGTCATGAACACAATTTTTGTTTTGTTGTTCCGAGAAACATAAAAAAGAACATAAACGCGTTTATTTATGTTTTTATTCCAAATCTATTATTTTGTTCGCAAAGAACAAATTTCAAAAGCAGAAATAAGAAATAAGAAAAACTTTTTCTCTGGAACATTTTCAAGAAACAATTTTTCTCTCTTCTATTTTTTTTCTTCTCTTTCTTTTCTTCTTCTTTTCTTCTTCTTTTTTCTTTGGCTAGTAGCCACCCTCGGCCATGGCCGGCAACCGGCCGAGGGCCGGTGACCTCGCCGGAGAGTCGCCGGCCCCCGGTGAGGCCGAGCGTCACCGGTGGCTAGGCGAGCTCGGTCTCGCCGGATCCGGGCGAGCTCGAGCTCGCCCGGACAAGGCGAGGCCAACCTCTCACCGGAGCCACCGCCAAGTCGACGGCCAATGACCGGCCAAAAAGGAAAAAAAGAAAAAGGAAAAATAAAATAAAAATATTAAAAAATTAAAAGAAACAAAAAAATTATACAAGTTTATCAAACGTGTTTCTGTTTTTTTTCTATTCCAAGAATAGAAATTTTGTGTAGTTAGTAATTACCAAACGCGTTATTTTGTTCAAAAATTATTCCAGGGAACAGAAATAATTTTTTTTATTTCATTTCCAGAATGATTTTTTTAACGAAACGTTACCAAACGCACCCTAATTTATGCGTCCGTTACATGGCCAGAGGGGCACGACCGGCTCATCGCATTATCTGCATCGACGTGCATTTCAGTCGATTTTACGTCATCCGCTTTTCAAAACTCTGTTACTTTCGAAGGGCTTGTTTTTCCAGAGGCTACTGTAGCTCGGTTTAATTGACATAAGAAATACATTCTCCGTCATGATAAACATGTCTCGGGAATAGTATCACCGAAAAATACTATTGAAAGTAATTAATTCATTTCCGAGCTTTCTTGGCATCGTGGTTAATCAAGGGAGATTGAATGACCACTCTGATATATTAAAAGTAGTAAAAAAATAAACCCCATGGAATCAACCGGGAAAGTGACATAAAAAAAGCAGAAATAATACAGTAGACAGCTCCGCCACAATAGTTCTCGCAGCAGCTTCCGAGAGAGATGTCCCAACCAGTAAAGGACCTACAACACTTCACAACACGGTTACCGTGCGGCGTCAAATGGGCTCGTGCGATTGCCGTAAAAGAGATTGAAAAGGGAAGAGAGATCAGGGGCATTTGGGGCCGCCGCGCTTGGTCTTCCAGTTGTTGTAGCAAGGGCAGAGTTGCTTGTTGCCGTAGGTGCCTGGAGGCACACACAAGCACTTGGCGCAGCATTTTTGACAGAAGAACATGCATGGCTTCTTGTACTGCGTGTTCGAGCACCTCCCCGTGCACCTCGGTCCGCACTCTATTTTTAAGATGATCAGTTGATTGTTAGTAACGCGAACCTTTAAAAAACTCGATGTGTAGTTCATCTTTCGAATTCTTGCTTATAATAGATAGTGTCTCATCACTAGGTGTACGTTCAGTTCCATTTTACGGCAAGATTGTGTGTAATCTCTTACCTTGGGGCTTCAGACTGCCTTCTCTGGCGCCATACTGAAAGAAAAATAAGAAGAAGAAGAAGAAGAAGAAATCAAGAGAGGAATTTATATCAGAATTCAATATTCAAGATAGAAAAAGAAAAGGCAACCATATAACAACAATTATCGCACCGAGGGGGGATTGCCTGGAGCAGCCTGGGGTTGTGGCGACGGAGCCTCTGTAATCGTCGCCTGGAAACCCAGAAACTGAATAATTTAGTCGATTCACAAGAAATGTAACGGGGTTCATTTGTTTCTTATCCTCAAACCTTGCCATGTAGTGAGGAATGATGCTATTTTCTGAAACAATCGATATATCTTTGATACATGATCGATCCTACACGTTATATTCAACTCAACGGTTCATCACCGTGCTATGCACTGTGCATCAAGCTGGCCGCCTAATGAAACAGTGTAAAAGTTCTTCAAAAAGTTAAGCACGCTCTAACAAGCCTATAAGTGTCGGTTCGACTATACATGTATATGTCTTGTGTGAATGCATGCTTCATGATCACCAGGAAAAGAAAAAAATGAAGTGGTGAGAATGCGAGCACTGATGCACATGCACAAACGAGTTGACGCCGGAATTGGAGTTAGGGATGATCAGGGAGTTCTCGATAAAGCTGAAGCTTACATGGTTTTCCGGTAGTAGAAGGAGCATCAGGAAGAGGGACAGTACAGCAATGCTAAGCGTTCTTGCCATATTTTTCCTGGTTGTGTGTGTGTCTGTGAGAGAGAGAAAGAGAGAGAGACTTGATTGGAAATTGAGAATGCTAGAGTTTCTTTATATAAGAACAGATTGGGAGATCCTGTCATTAATTTAGAATGTGATGTGTCCTTTTGCATGAACCGATGATGGCGCTGATGATGCCATGCTAATAGTGTTTGTTTAGTAGCAAGAAGTTGATGCCTCGTTGTTGCTGGTTCTTGTCCTCTATCTCCCAGAAAGAACAAACAGGCCAAGCTGCAAGGAAAGTGAAAATGGAGCCAGCTTGTATCGTGGGATTCACCCCCAATGATTTCCCAGTCTTTGGCTTTCTCTTTGGCATATAGGTGAATGACATGACGATAAACTAATCAAGAGATTCGGACACTTCTTTCGACGTGTGCTTGATCAAGAAATCTGCTCTCTTGATGTTAGCATCGTCGATTCGTATGGCGCACTGGAATTATGATTCTGGAAAACTTAGTTTAAAGTATTCAAGTTCGATACCATGAGAATTAATGCACTGGAACCACGAAATTCAGATTAGAGAATTCTTCTCTCTCGTCAGCTCGTGCATTAGAGATAGGCTAATTGAACATTTTAATTTGTATTGACATGCCGTGTAAAGTGGATGCTCAAAACAAGATAAAATAGTTATGACCCCTTATTAAGTTCATTATGATGCTAAGTATGTTGTGTACCCTGATAAGAGTCATTTGAAATTCATTAGAATCAATGGCAGGCCAAGATGGGATTCTTTTCAAGCTAGGGGAGGCAAAGTTTTGTCAGGTTCCTAGAGTTGGTCCCTTCCCAAGCCTTCCCCATGATCAATCCGATTCCCACCCATGTGAAATAGGGTTGATTGAAAACGAAAGGTGGGCCCCCATAATCACATGCCGGCAATCACATGTATCTCTTTTCGACTGTTGCATAAGCCCATTAATCGGAAGAAATCTTATCATGTAATGCTTATATCACGTGACATGCTGACGTGAAATCGTCAATTAAATAAATGATTCAATTATTGAGCACAAATAAAAAAAAATGTGCATTTCATAATATGGGAAACTATGTGCAAGTAGCATATTTCGTGATTTCTGCGTTACATGACAAGAATTCTTTGTCTCAGGTTCGAGCCCAACGGATAACTACCATATCCCAACAACAGAATGTGAAATGAGCTAGAAGCAAGTGGCAACCATACACTCACCTGTCATGAGGTACAACCCCCCGCTCTATCAACATGCAGGGAGGTGGCAATTCGTGGCCATGTACTTTTTTATCACTTGTGGAGCTTTCAGTCTATGTTCTGTGTTGCCTAGATAAATGGAATCCCGTGACTTTCTGCTGCTTCCTACATTTTCTATTTTGTACTTCTTGTCTACATCTTTCGTTTCTGAGTCTTGGAAATCTGTGTCTGTGACTTCAGAGAGAGAGAGAGAGAGAGGGATGGTGATCAGGAGCATTGCGGGGGAAAGATTTCTGATCATGCGAGCATATTTCCTCGGTTTACTGACTCTAATTGCAGAAGAGATCGACGTGCCATTTAAATAAGGAGGGATTTCATACAAAATAGCTATTTACAAAGCATTTGTTTTGAACTACCATGAAATTCACGGACTTACAACGGCCCTCGACATCAAGAGCCCGGGCATCATAGACACACCCGAACACTCTTCCGCGATTTCATGCTGAATGGCAATCGCATTGTGATTAGTTTGCACTCTTTTCTGGAAGGGTTGAGATCCTCATTTGCGATTCTTGCTAGTGATCATTTCAGTCTCGACCTGCATTACAATCACCTCAACGCAGCTGAGGCGACGCTTGCCTTGGCCCGTCAGTATGCCACACGAATACGGGGTTACCAGTGACTTCTAATGAAAGGATTGATTGCACAAAAAGAAATTTGAAGGAATAAATTGAACAAATACCAAAAACTCAGATGGTCATTCATATAGCCTGAGATCAGTTTAATAGGGCGACCTAGAACTGGATTGCATAAGTCCAGTTAACTTCACATGCCATAAGAATTATCATTTCTCTAAGCTGAACTAAATACTTCATAGGATCTTGTTCGGTCAAGAACAAGAAATATGCATATCTATCTTACTCTAGCCACACCATGGTAGAATGGAGCTTTGTGAAGCCAAAACATGATACTGAATAAACCAGGAGGATGTGACTGTATCGTGTTAGTATCCAAGCATTCCTTTAAAAGCATTCCATTAAAAGCCCCAAAATCAGTTCAGCACACAGTGGTGAGTGGTGACACAATTCTGACCAGAATAAAATTGCGCTTTCTGATTGAATATGCCAATGTAGGACAACCGAAAATTAACCTTAAACATGACAAAATGTCAAGCTAAATCTACAAAAGTTTGCCTAGCCAGGAGCCAGCCCAAAAGGAGCAAGAGGCTGCCGAAGTACTCGTGGCTTTCAAGCGATCAATAAGCAAGCAGTGAGTTGCTCTTAGCGATATGGGGAAAAAATGGGCCGTCAATGAGGTCAGCTAGAACTAAAAAGCCAAGACAAAAAAATCTTCAGTCTCCCATGTGTGAAAGAATTGATTTGTGGCAGAGTTGCCAGTACTCCTTAATCGGTATGTGCATCCATGGGAGAGTTGATGGAGGATGAGAAACTGGACCATATGAAATCCTGAGAGAGAGAGAGAGAGATTGCATCAAAATTCACCTGTAACAGCATTAATCAAGTTAATAGAGTACAGCATTCTACCGACCTTTTGCCTGTGAGAATTCCATAAGCAGACTCAGCAAAGAGTGATGCGGAGACACCAGTGAAAACTTTCTTGTAATGAGGTAAGATTATTTGTCCTGCAACAAAGTAACCCATAGGTATTGATTTACAGTTACTATTGATACATTGAAGAAATGGATGTCACGAGGATCTGAGAATTTACCAATGCTTGGAACACTGATGCGTAGAAATGAAACCAGGGCAGTAAACCTTTTGTATTTCTCCGTTTTCCTTGGTGCATTGTCAAAATCTGAATTTATGCCATTGCCATCACAAATAGATCTTTCCAACGGATGTACTCCATTATATTTACAGGAAACAATTTCGAACCATATCCCAGCAGGAAGTCTGGTTGGTCTCACCAACCAAAGAAGAACTTTGACATAAGGTGTCTCATGGATAATAGATATAAAAACTTCAATTAGCACACGAGTAACTCTGATAGAAGTATTCACAATGGTGAAGAATATATAAAAGACAGAGGTTGTTGGCAACAGAAGTAGAAGGGGAGTAAACAGAAGAGATCCAACAACATGTTGCTCGACAGTGTAATCGTAGCTATCTAATCTCAAGCGAAGAGGATTCAACTTTTGACCCCTGCAGAAAATTCAGAGACACCATCAACAATCAAAGACAACAATAGAAATGTAATTATTAACATCCCAAAATTCAAATGAAAGAATCATTTTAGTTTGTCCAAAAGCCTCGAGAAGGCACCAAATAGTTCATAAGATCACACCAGTTTATACCATAAGCACATTCATAACCAATAAACAAGTTCTCTTCCTCACTTTTTGAAAAAGGTTATCTTCCTGTTGAAATATTAGCACTGATGAGGTTAAATAAAGGGCTGGTAGATGTCTTCATGAAAATTTTGTCAGAAATGTCTATGAAACTTATTTAGATATCAATATCAGAAAAACGACATCAACAAATTGCTTGAAGCAGCAAAACATCCACATCAAGTAAATATCGTAAATTGTGGAAGAAGCTGCAGCCAGCAGGATCATGAATATTAGGAGCGATTTCAGGATTCAATACAGTGGATATAGAACTAGGTAATTTTCATGCAAGAGCATCTTTATAGGTTCCACCATAAGCTTCCCCTCCCTCAACACTTGGTCATGAATTAAAAGAGATGTCATTTCAAGCACTAATTAATATATCAGTAGATTAAGATTATACGTTGCATGAGGGAACAAAACATCCATCATTCAAAAGCCAAACAGGCAAAGGACCTTCATGTATATGAAAGTCCCAGATACTTCCCAAATACTTGACTATGACACAGACAATTTTGATTATATTCCACAAGATTGGAGAAAAAAAAAATGGAGGCAACAAAGAGCTTGATTGGCAGAGAAACATGCCAACTTCAGAAAGAAAAAAGCAATGCAGTAGAGATTCTCCAGACAATAGAATCGAACAGCATCATTCAGTAACTGTGTTTAGTATAAATGAAGATGATATCTTGTAGAACGTTGGATGCTCATATCAGAGCAACATGTAAGCTACAGGCTGGAACTTGACTTTTCCCAATAGTCAATAAAGTATAGCAGGAGCATAACAGCCACCCACCACTTGATTGACAGCTAAGGCAAAATTAACTCCAAAAATGAAATGTATAGCAGGAGCACACACTATTGACATAAAAGCTGCTGATACATGATGCAGTAATTTTTTTCTTACATATAAATGCTTTATTTACACTAAAGAAGAAAATAGAAAGTAGTACCTAAATAGGCGCCATAAAGCAGCCAATGCCTGTGTCTGTGAAGCATAAAGACAGGCTATCAACGAATGTAGAGCTGATACGTGTAAAGTTGCTGCCCCAATCATGTCTACCATCAGTGCGGCAATAACGGTAGCCCCAAAAAGCATCCCCATTATAGCGATACCTCTGACCATATTCATCAGAAAGAATCCCACAAAAACCCAAAGGGTAGACCAAATTTGTATGACATTAAGAGATGTCGTGCCAAGAATGGCTGCTAATTCTGTATTCAATTTAAATCCTGCAGGGACTCCCATTAACCACACAGATCCCATGCGCAGATAATTATTTAGGCCCTCCACAGAATTCAGAAACCATAAGCTAACCATTTCCGCATGATATAGTAATGACAAACCAATCAAGTTTCCAAGGAGAATATCAATGGCTATATTTGACCACATGGAATGCTTCCGCAATGCAGCTTTCTCAGCGTACTCTACATTGGATTGACACCTACAAGAGGAGGATCACGATTAAGGTGGAAAACATTCTCCATGGAGCAGGGCTTTTAGTAAAAGCATCAAGATCATTTCTGCCCTGAACTTTCAAGAAAAAGTCCAGTGTAACGGAAGTATTGGAAGTTAAACAGACTCTGTCAAAATAAAACCAATTTATGCATCATCTCAGTTGAAACTCTTGATAAGTGAAAAAGTAATCATTCGAGGAGTCTTTTATTACCTGAGGTCACTATTCTGCAGCAAGACAGGCCAATATAGATATTGACAAGACCTAATTTTGATGTTAGACCACGTGGTCAGGAACACCCTTGAAGATACTTTGTACATCCACGACTGTGATCCCCACCTCATAAAGTGATGAAAATACTGGATAATGATGTAGAAAAGAGTGCATAATGAAGCTGCCGATATGGCCAATGCATGCCATATGAAGGCATAAAACCTGGAAGTCCAAAGTACATGTCATCAGAAATCAGGAAAAGGAAATGGGTTTAAAGAAATAATGGTAAGAAGAGAATACATCCAAATAAGGGATGACTGAGAGACAGATCGTTCTGGCCCAGAACATGTCTTTGAGTTTAATGTAGCAGAAGCAGCTCTAGAACTGTTGATTGCCAGAATTGCTGTAGTCTACATTTAAGGACATAGAAACCAGTTAACAAAAGGCTGATGGCCGGGCTGCAGTATTGAAGTCAGCTATTACATTACCAGGTCAACTTGAGCATGTTTTTGATGAAGCTCTTCAATCCACTTGGGCTTCTTCATAGGAACTTTTACTTGCCCAGGATAATGTGAATAACTTAGAGAGAAATGGTGTGCTCCATGTGTTGGAGTTTCGTAAACTATAACCTAGAGATTTTTCAGAATAAATTTAAGTGATGGAACATCGATAAAAGCTTTAAACCGGAAGCAGAAGTGGAAGTAACCATAACTTACATACGTGCACATCGCAGTGATTTACTACTTCCCCTTTCCAGTGAATATGATGCACTTCAGGGAGCCATGAGTTGTCTCCCTGATAGCCTGAGCAAGAATTATGCATTAGTTGGATCCAGCTATTGCTTCCTACAGCAAGTTGCCTACATGATTTGAGTGGTTCGGTTATCCTGTAGCAGCCACAGCCTTGATCCCCTTTCATTTTGCTGCCATTACTTGGGTCAGCAGCATACAGACCCAATACACGGAATGCAGATTTATCCTTTAAATTTACTGGCATTTCCCTATTTGTGTCTTGAAGATTTTCCTGTAGCAGATTATAAATGTTTAAAATGAGGCACATCTGTTCTGCCAAGTAGAGCAAGGAAATATTTGCAAGAACAATTGCTTTAAAGTTTGCCAAAGAAAATAGCATAGAAGCCTAAAGAGTAGATACCAAAAGCTTAATGAGATGAAAATTTGTGAAGCCTACCCCAGGGCACATCCTACAACTGAAGCAAATGCCAAGAAGCTTACCCAACCAACTTCTAATGCTAATCCGAATATATACAAAATCTTTGGGGTAGTTTAAACTGTCTTTTCTCACCAAAAAGTACAAAAGTCAAGATCTTGCAAGGGGCAACTGCAGGGTGACTACTCTCAACTATTTCTTTTAAGCAACTGAGTAGAACTTGGACGGATTGCTTCTTGTGAAAGAAATTTAAAACAAGTGCGAATTTAATCTCCACTCGTCCAGCTATAATATAAGCATCCCAGTGTCTTTTGATAGCTTGTGCACACATTACATTTTTTTCACATAATTTTCTCCATGGCAATACATTGCTGAAATGGAGCCCAATGTAGAAATTTATGCATGACTAGGCAAAAGATATTAAAGCAAAAGATGAGACCAATAAAGTGCACCAAAATCTTCAAAAGAAAGAGAATTAAAGCCAATCATGACAAAAGCTTGATCACTCTAGCAGCAAATTGACAACCCACCAAATTTGTAGTTTTTTACCTCAAGACCAGATGACAAATGAGACAGGAAGGTCTCATTAATGGTGAGAGCTATCACAATATCCACAGAAGCTGGAGAGGATGAGACAAACCACCCAAACAAGACCTCATGTGATGATGGTTGAGTTAAAAGGTGCTGCTTGGGCCACCAAATTCTCAAATGCCTTCTCATTTTTCAAGTCATGACTGCAACATCATCCCCTGTGAACAGTCAGAGAAGTTCCGCATGAGTTACAAGGGTGTCTCAGTTACTTTGCGCAGTTGGAAAGGCTGAAATTTGCTTAAATTCCAACAAATAACTAGAACGAAAAACTCAGGCATTCTGATGATTCCCAACTGATGGAGTGTAAACCTAGATCTCCATTGGAGCAAATAAGCAAAGTGATAGCTAAAACGACTTTTCAAGCAAAGGGCGCACATATCCATGTTCGAGTTCTAAAACCCCAAATGGGCTTAATGTAGCTGGTGTTTTTACTTTAACGGCAATGAGAAGCGTGTTTCACTTTGTGAAATGTGAATTTTGGGAATCGGCATTCGGCTCCGGCTGCGATTATCTACTATCACAATCACGGGAAAGGATCGAAGAGCTGCTGCCCTTAAACAACAATCGACATTCCATACCATCCGCATCAGCAATACGATCGTCCCACGTGAACTGCTAAAACCAATGGCGAGATATCACGGACGATTAGCACGCAGCAATTTCGGACGCTCGCGAGTCGAGACGGAAGAAACTCACTTACTTTCCAGTTTCGATCGTCCTCTAGGAGAGAAATCGAAGTAATGCCCGCGAGCCTCGCGAGTAATCTCGCGCGGAATCTTCAACGGCGACCGCGAAATCGGACGAACGAGCGGTGGAATCAAAGCTTCCGAGCTTATCCAACCGCCCTGCCTAAGAGTGCGAGCGCGAGCGCGAGAGCAGAACGGCGGAGGGCGATCTTCGAGGTCGGGATGGCGGATCTCGCATGGAACACCGGAGAGCAGCTCGCGAAGGAGACGGTGAAGGGACGACGGAGAGGGAACGGAAGGTTTTCGCGAGGTGATGGGCTTGGGCCGAGTGATGGGTCGTGCGCGTAGAGGCCCATGGGAGTGGAGCTTCCGCGACCGTGACACCGGGGCTATGGGCCTTTCGCTTGTGGTGGGCCTCCACTCAAGTGATTAACGGGCTTCTAAGTTGGGCCGTCTTGTTACGAGAATCTAGAGGAAATACGTCTTGGTTTTTGTTAACCCACCTCCCCCCACTTTTTTTTTCATGATACTGAAAACTCTGAATTTATACCTATATGTTTTAAGTAAAATAAAAATTTATTTTGACTGAAAAATCATCTGACCAACCTTGAAGAGGGACAAATGGGTCACATATGTACAAATTTTATATTTTTATATACTAAGAAAAAGCAAACGCGTCATGGGAATATATATTGGAGTTTTTGGTTAGTTTTTCTTTAATTTCTTCGATATAAGCGGTCATTAATTTGACTTTTAACTTTTGTGAGTGTAAACAGTCGTCGTGAGCCACTAAACTTTGACCTTTCGTGAAAAAAGAAAAGAAAAGGGAATGACAATTGAAGCGGAGGCTTTGGTGTTTCCAGACGCGGAGTTCTCGATGCCCGAGATTAAAGGAAAAGAAAAGCATAACTACATAAACAACTCAAAAGCTATTTATCGGTTGTTCTAGTTTGATGCGGTGGAGTCTTTAGGATTAGGACATCGTCCTGGTCGCTTGACGAATTTTCCTCAAACGTAAGAATTCGTCGAAGTTTCCGCTTTGCGAATGCGACTTTGGACCTCGCACCTTTGTCGGGCATCACATTCCCTTCGTAAAGATGGCAAGATACAGGCCAAGAAGCAAACTATCTATCCCACATCGTATCTTGGGTTGGACTTGTCACCGTCAAAGACACTATTAAAGAACTATTCAGGAGTGGTGTTTAATTGAGTCATAAAATTTATCAAAGTGATCAAATTAAACTTTCGTTAATTACACTTTTTGAAAGATTTATAATAGTTTGAGCAACTATTCAAGAGTTGTGTTTATTGATATTTATAACAAACTGGCAACTATTCAAGAGTTGTGTTTATTGATATTTATAACAAACTGCTTATCGTGATCTCTATGATTACGTGTGAAACTTCGAGTCGTTACAAACTTCCCTTACAGAAAGACCTTCATCTTTCCTGTGTCAATCCATATCTTCGGGCAATGCTTTCCCTTCTCTTTTTTGGGTAAGGGAGGGACACCTCAATTGAGCCATCTCGCCCAACCGATCACTCGTCGTCCTTTGTTAAATCAACTCGGTCATCGCCCATTCTCAAACCACTAATCCTTTTCATGTGAGCCAATTCTTAAAAAGAAAAAGAAAAATAGCAAATGACTATCTAGAGCAGCAATCATTTTAGTGACGGGTCTTATTTATGAATTATTCAATATGACATCTTACAAGTTTGATGTATCATATGTCATAAATTTACGTCTTGTGAGGAATGGTAAAAATGATAAAAATTCAAGAACATGAAATAGGAATACAAATGACACGTAAGTTCAAAATAAATATATCAAAGGCCAAAATTAAAAGAAAAAAATGTCCAAACCTCGCACGACTCGACTTAAAAAACAAGTCTACCAAGGTTAAATTGCCTTTATGGTCGTCACCAGGGGAAGAATTAATTACAAATTGGCTGGTAAATAGATTTCGTTTCTTCAATATAAATAGGTTAAGTACAGCCAATAAATCCTCCAAAGCGAAGCATCTAACAAATGATGAAGCCAGCTGGATAATCACGATCCCATTGAACAACCTTGGGAAAGATAAAGCAGAGCCACGGCCCACGGGGCAACAAAAAATTATGGAGATTATCCAAAAAGAGCATGTAGCTAATCAACTATATACTATAGATTAACCTAAGTTACGTCATTTTATCTGACTCGACTCCTAATACAACAGCATCGATCAATTGACCTTGACTCATCGGAAGTAATGAAAACCTCACGACGGCGACATTGGAGTCACCGATGGAGTGAATGAACGAACGGATGTCGTGTTTTTCATATTTTTCTGATTAAAATATAACGAATGATGATGACAATCCTTGGTGCCATTGCCACCATCAAGACAGAGCAAAGCACTAAAAAGTCTACTACAGCCACCGGGCATTTTTCGTTTTAATTATTTGATTAGGGAATATAAAATCAGTATCAAAATGATCAAATTAAACTTTCGTTAATTGCACTTTTTGAAATATTTATAACTTAATTATATTTTCACGATAAATTTCAGCACTTTCGATACATGAAAAATAAAAATAAAAATAAAAAAGGCGTCGATGTGCTGATTTCTGTCCACTAGCCACTAGCCATCGGGATGCAAAACTCACCTTTTTGCTAAAAAATAATTAATCCCCAAAAGTGATGAAGACAAGTCGTGGAGCATCAACTGAGGTTGTCGTGATTAGGCGTACTTAATCAAATTGCTAAATCAATATTAAATTTAATCAGGGATTAGTGGAGGCCCATTAGGTGATCCTGTTGATTGCCACTGACATGATTGCAACGGGTGTGTTTTGCTGGAAATCGGAGATTGGACGGTGCCGGGGGTCGCTGTCCGACCCGACTGACCTACCCAACACCCCATGTGTGCACTCGCGCATCCCCCGGGATTAGGACTTAGGAGGAGGCTTTGAGTGGCCGCACCTAATTGGATTGCCATGGCATCGCATTCTCCTCCCCCATCTCCATTTTCTTTTAATATTAAAAAATTAAGATAAGGGCATTAAAGGGCTAAAACTTAGGATAAAAGTAATTTTTAATTCTAAACTTTTTAAAAAGTATAATTGAGTTATAAAACTTATCACGAAAGTACATTAAGTCAAAATTTTCAAAAAGTACCGTCGAGTCAGAAAACTTATTAAATTCATTAAATCAAGTCATTCCGTTAATCGCAACTTTTTTTAAAAGTTTCAGCACTGGATCACATCTTCATAATAAGTTTCGAGACTTTATTCCGATTTTTAATATTTTAAGACTCGATTGCAATTTAATAACAAATTTTAGAATTTGATTGCATTTTTTGCAAGATTTATGACTCGATTGCACTTTTATAATAATTTTGAAAACTTCCGATGCACTCGAAGCAATCACGACTTGAACCACGACATGTGATGCTTGGTAGGTGCCGCAACAAAAGCAAATCAAATCTCATCAGTCTCTTGGCTCGTTTTAATTATAACTGAGTTTTCGAGATGACTTGAGTTCTCGATTATGAGACCACTCCTGAAGACTATAAATTTTTTTGAGATTTGAGACTGGTCGTGGATTTTTCAATAGGTTATGGAACCCAACAAAGAGTTTGCGAAAATTGCCATGCACTTTTAGTGGAATTCGTTTACCATGTGCTTCAATCAAGATGCATAATGACATTGCCATGCTTGTTTTCTAGTGAAAAAAAAAATAAAATAAAATAAAGAATACCTTATCCTCCGGAAGGATAACAAAGAGGAAGGCAGGTGGAGGTCAAGTCAATCATGCCGTGCATGTGGCGAATTTGCTGGGGGGGTCGCTCGTTTTACGAAATACCAAATTTGGCCCCCAAAATAATTATAGATTGGGCCCACCTAATTCAAATATCGAACTAATATTCGGCTATTTCTCGCAACGGGGCTTCCGACCGAGCGCGTGCAGCTGCTTCCTCGTTATCATCTTAAAGGCGACGCTTGGACGGCTACTCCGAGTCCAACATTTTACTCGTGCGGGGTTGCTCGAGATGAATGAGTTAGACCTGCGGTTTTCCCTCTGAATGTACAAAAATTTATAACTCAAAACAAATTTATAAAAAAATCTTCAAGTATACTCATCCCACACAACTTTTTTTTTTTTAATCGAGGGACCGCCGGAGATCACCCTTCAGGATCACACAATCCTCCGGTCAGAAGACCGACGCCCTCACATGCTCCCGCCATTTAGGACATAAACCATCGATGGCCCAAGCAAACCACCCCTAAGACCTCTACTTAAGTTGCGAGCATCCGAAAATTCAAACTCATTCCTTCTATGATGAGGTAGTAAAAGCCCAACTATTACGGCTACCTACAGGTGAGTTCTCACACTTTTTTTTGTTATATAAATAATTCCAAACTTGTACACACATAACATATTTATATCGAAACCCTAAATTTGTATTGTGTCACGTGAGTACAAGTTTTTGGTTTTTTATGTTATAAAAAAAAGTTCGAGGTAAATACATCAAGGTGTGTATAAGTTTGGGATTTTGTGTGTCGAGAAAAAATATTTTAAGATAAATGTGTTATGATTGACATAATTTAGGATTTTTGATGATTTTTTTCCGTAATTTTATCCCTTAACATTGCTAATTGACTGTTGCTATGCAGTTGGGTTGAGGTTTGAGGTCGATCGATGGCTCGTTGTTGCACGATAGCGATGCACATAAGCACAGGTGATCTCACCCATCAGATCAAAAAGGCCCCACCTTATATGTTAAGTGCACATGCACCGAGCACCGAAATCAGTGATTTGTTATTATGTTATTTCACCTATTTTCTACTTGAAAAATAACTAGATGATCAGCTGACTTGTCATGCAACATCGGTTAGTTAGTAAACATGAGAAATGTAAGTGAGAAATGTTTGGGAAGATTTTTTACTTGCCTTTGGGAAAGGCCAGCCTTCCCAAGGCTGGGGGAGAGAAAGACAAATTTTTTTTCCACAAATGTCCTCACTAACATTTCATTTGGTGCGACGAGCCGGATAAAGGTCAATGTGTCACGGCGACCGTCGGCGGCCGCCGCGTGACCTTGGCAAGCGCAACCCCCGACGATCTAGGTCGCAAAGAAGGTCACGCGACCGCCGCAACCTCGCGATGTTAAGAGCACCAGAATGCATTATGAACTTTAAGACCTAACATTCTCAAAGATCACGATTTACCAAACAGAAGCATTTCAAAAAACCCCTTTACCAAAGTGTCTTTCCATTTTCTCGTTAAAGCCTTCCCAACGCATTATGAACTTAATACCTAACATTCTAGATCATAAGACGCTTCTCAGTTGGCCGAACGAAGCAAAACATGTTTTTGGGTGAGGCAATAATGAATGGTCATTTAATAGCTATAGTAGTCCCCTCAATCTTCGAATGAAGCAAAGCATATTTTGTAGTTCTCCTATGGAATTTGGATAACATAGATCCTAACACGAGAAAGAGATAATAGCTCACCTCTCCACATTTGTGAAAAAACATTAGATACTCTCAATCTACATTGGCCCGCTCAACATAAGTCGTTGGATTCTGTAACCTCTCCACATTTGTGAAAAAACATTAGATACTCTCGATCTACATTGGCCCGCTCAACATAAGTCGTTAGATCCTACAAACTCATGTGAGACCCACATAATTTAGACGGTTAGTGTAGAATAGACTCATGCAATGCTCAAATTTTGAAAAGTTACATATCACCCCGCTGAACTTTTTATATCATTACACTCCAGCCCCAACTTTGAAAGCTCACAAATTACCATTGAACTCAGATTTTTGTTGTCTTTGCTGTTTTTTTTTTTTTTATCTACAAATCCATTAGGTATTACTAGCAATGGCCTAACTCGAATATTTTTGTTGCGAGCTTAAAAACGCTAAGAAAATGGAGACATGCGCGGTTACTGAAGCTAAGAAAACTTAAGTAAAGTCCATTTACGTCAAGAAAAAGAACTTAATATATAAACCGAAAATTAGCAACCGTGAAAATTAAATTCCACCAGGAAATTTCATGACTCCTCGAAACTCGGAAGTAAAACCAAATGCGCCTTCATCTCTCTTTCTCTTTAAAAAAAAAAAAAAAAATTTATTTTGCCCTCTTCTCGTCTTTTCTCTCCTGCCGTCAAAATGAAAAACTATTTAATCACGAACCGACACTGTTACCGTCCTCTCCGAGGGTCAACAAAAACAGTGCCTCCCAAAACGCGGTTTCTTCCTGACCAAAAAAAACGAAACCAATGAAGAAAGACACGGTTTCTTCACCGACTACCGGCTCGTGACCGGGATCCTCCTGGCGGGCCACGCCATACAGTGGGCAGGTCCGGTTTCGCCGAACCTCCCCCCCACCCCGGAAAACCCCCCGGACGGGTCTATATATACCCCCCTCCCGGCCGCTCCTCACCACGCCACGTACGCCTCGCCCTCCGGTCCGACCCGACCCTGCGAAACTCCGTTCTCTCTCTCTCTCTCTCTCTCGCTCGGAGGAGATATTTCGCCGTCGTTCAAGGTACGGTTCCTGGCCTCTCGCTTTCGATCTTCTCCACAGGCTCGATCGCGCGTGGAGCTAGCCAGATCGTAGTCGATTCGAGTCCGCATTTTGCTGATCTCCGCTGACTCGTCCGAATCCGAGAAAGTGGGAGCTGGCTGGGTCGGTTTTTCCCCCCGAATTCGTCCGCTGCGCGGTTCGATCGTCTTGTGGTGTGCGGAGTTTCTGTTTTTAGGAGAGGATCTGTGGCTCGTTCGCTCCGATCTGTGGCGAACTCGCGCTGATCGGGAGGATGACCGCGCTCGTGTGAGCTCCTCGTGGTCGGTCTGTACGGTAAAGGTTGTGTCTTCGTGTTCGTGAGTAGATTAGGGCTTGGGAGGGCTTGGGAGGGCTTAGAGACGGATCTGTGTTGCGGTCGAGGTTGATGGTGACATGGAGCGCTCGAACGCCGAGGATCACGTCGAGATCGCAGTGAAATATGATCATCGGGGCCGTTTCGAGGGTTTTATAGCTTGAATAGAGGATGTCGGTACTAACGAACTAGTTTCTTCCCAGGTCTTGTGTTGACAAAAATAGTTATCTGGAAGAACAAATCTGGTCTTATGTTTGTTGTTGGTAGAATTTGGAAAGGTTCGTTTTTTTTTATATCCTGATGAAATGGTAGAACAAGGAAAGAGAAGGAGCTCGTAGGTAGGACGGTATTGTGCTGGTTGTTTGGGTCTCTGGAAAGATAACTTAACCACACACACGACAGCTATTATTTTCTGCCGTGTGCACTGATCTAGTTCTTGGCTAGTTGATTTTGGGGTTTTTGACTGATTGAACACTCAGCAGTCGGCTTATTCACTCTAAATCATTTTCTCTTGTCCGCAATTGTGTTTATGTTCCTGTTCCTTATCCTCTATATGCTGATGATCTGCTGACTCAGCAGCAGAGCAGGGATATGCGGTGCATAATTTGTCTAATGTCATTGTAGTTTGTTTTTTCTATGGTGCATCTGATGCTGACTTCTGATTCTTTCTTTGACATTTGGGGAACAGATAAGAAGTTGCTAGAGGCAAGTTATTTCGAAGATGGCGCTTGTTTCAGGAGGAAGGTCAACGTTGAACCCAGATGCCCCTCTATTCATACCCGCAGCCGTTCGCCAGGTTGAGGATTTCTCCCCAGAGTGGTGGCAGCTGGTTACGACCTCTACGTGGTATCGTGATTATTGGCTCAGCGAACATCCTGAAGGGCTAGAAGACAATGAGGATGAACTTTGTGGCAGCGATGTGGCAGATTTGCTTCCAGATACCTTTGATCTCAATGCTGAAGATTTTTCCTTCATAGATTCCCAGTTCGAGGAGCTCATCCAATTTGCTGAGTCTGAGGGGAACGAATTGTCTGCCCCAGCACTCGATGGAACAAATGGAAAAGGTATACTGCTAGATTCCTTTTAAGTCCTTGCTGTGAGAACATTCACTGTTTGGAACTTTTCTCATTATAACTCCATCTCTCTCCTATCAGGCAAAATGAGCTTATGCCCAGTGTCTGAGAAGCATGGGACAAAGCAAGCGAAAGATCTTTCCATACTAATCTATATCATCTCTAATCCAAGACCGAAATAAAAAAATACAAATTTGATGTAGTTTTAAGGAGCTCTATAGCTTTATGAGAATGTCATACTTGCAAAATAGGGCATGTTTGCTTAAACTTGTTAAGTCTTCTTTGGTTATGTAGGACTACTAATGAAAATGGTTTTTGTTCTCGTTTTCTCCAAAATAGCAGGCCTTCTAGATATCGGCGCAATGAAGCACAATGCAGACTTTTTGAAGTCTTTGGACGTTGAACGCCAATGGACAAAGAAAGAACCGGCAAAATATGCAGACAAGCCAGCCAAGAATGTGAATGCAAAATGCAGCCCCCGCTTCATCCAGCAGCCTCGCTGAAGTTCCCTCTTGAGGATAGTTCTTCGAATAGGCTTTGCATGCCCCACTGGGGTAGGTTTTTTACCTGTTTCCTGTAGTTCATTCTGTAGAGCAAGGTCACTTTATGCGGCCCTTGACCATCTGGCATCTGCCATGTATTTTCCTTTCTTAACCAAAGGCACTTTGTGAAAATGTAAAAATCAAAGTGTATAATCAACTAGAAAAAGAAAAGAGAAATCTCCTTGTTCAGGCTACCACAGTTGAGTATCTGTCGTCTGTTTCATCGTATATAGCTGTAGTTTCGCAAAGGGACATTGCAGTAGTATTGTGGGCGGCCATTTTGACGACTTCGTCACTCTTTGACTACAGAATGTTCTAGGGATTTTGCCAAGCATTACATCCCAGAACATTCTCAAAAAATTATGGATGTAAACCAAAGGGTCGGCCATTTGTCTTAATTTAGGCATCGACAATTTATAAGATCGGACGTTGTTATCCCCCACCAAAGCGTCACCTACCTGTTATTTTCCCCATTATCGTACCTCTGCAGAAATAATGTTGACCTCGAGCAGATTAAGATACGACTAGAACTATAACTGAGTAAAAAATGGGACGGTGGTTGAAGTAATGCTGTCTCAAGAAGTAGATCATGCCACCGAGCAAAGGAAGACTTCGACGGCAGCACACCTCATGAATAATATCAAGATATGCACTTTATTCAACCCCTTGAATAGAAAACTAGTTGTCCATTTAGCTTGAATCGTTCTACAATCATCTAACTGATGACATTCGGACGTCGTTGTAGCAGCAACGGTCCTCACACTGATTCATTTGCACCTCCCCTACTTCCTGAATCCAAAATTGGTGTTTTAAAAAAGCCGACAAAAAGTGCAAGCTGCCTATGGGCGCATGAACCAAGCACTCGGCTCAAAAAGGCTGCATCTTTCTCCGTGGCCTGTAACCTCTGCCGCAGACCTTAATGCTCAATGAGGTCGTCAAAAGGGAGTTCATGCTTCAAACAGAGACCTGAGAAAGCAAATCATCAGTCTCCTCTTGGAGTTCCTTCTTTCTCTTGGATTCAAGTTTGTTTTCATTGCCAATGGCATCAGATATAGCTTTCGGCAGCCAGAACCCAGGTCTTTCAAGGAAAGGAGCCCGATCTAGAACCAAAGGTTCTCGTAAAGTAACTTCAACGCTGTTGTATGTCCACAATGACAGGGTTGCTTCGCCCTTGAGACCTACAGAAAACCAACCCAGTCCAGCTATTGCGATGTCCAAGCTATTCACATCCCAACTGGTCCCGGAAACTTTCATTTCCCTTTCCTCCCATTTGCCTAATTCAGAGGCTCTTTCTTTTCCAACTGGAGGCTGAGAAAAAGAGAACTCAGAATCACTGTCACAAGAAACACTGAATTTAGTTCGGACAAATTCATTTTGTCAGTGACCATGTGGACACACCCATCACAAAATTCGCCAACATTTCAGTTCTTAATTGGTCAAGTTTTAAAGTGCACCTTCCCATGAGAAAAGGAAACACGAAGGAACATTGAGACTCAATAAGCTAAAACAGACACCTGCAGATACGATTACATCTCAAATTTGAAATATTCTTTCAGCTCCAGAACTTATGGACACAGAATGTATGTGGAGAGAAACTGAACAGCTAAGGACAAGCTTGGGCATTGTCAGCTACAATATGCTCGTTATGACTAAGTAGGGAAACAAGCACGGAAATACACATATACAGTATCAAACCAGAACAACTATATATATAAGCCAAACTAGGAACTCCATTGTTTTTATTGATAAACTAGGAACCCCATGTTACTTGTAGTAAAGCTTACAGAAAATTGGGCAAGCACTTACCTGCAACCTTATGCCAACATGGTTTGTCCAAATCTCTTCAGCATTTTCAATTTTCCCTAAATGTAGAGAGACGCTTGGAGATGCGCAGATTGTGACATAAATTGTCTCTACGGAAGCTTGATTAAGGTCTAATCTCGCTAAGCCACCAACATGCACAGCCTGCCCAGCCTATAAAAGCACAAGAAAGAATTAGACCCTATGGCACAACTGAATCACGCATCCATTGCAGGAATGTACCTACACAAAGTTTAGAAATGCCCAACATCCGTGTAGTGTGAATTATTAAAAGTCTATACGGGCACATATCCTCCAGCTTTCTGCCAGAGCCATCTATAATGCTTCTAGGGGAAGAGGGAAAAAAGGCCTTTTGTGAAACTGAAGACCTTTACTTGGCTGGTGAAACTGGTGAGCATTCATCTCAATAAACATGTTTTTGAGATCCTTTAATCACAACGTTAGCTATAAAGAGATAATTTATACCTTTAAAAGGTAATGCTAGTGCAGAAAATCTTAAGCATGTCAGGTTCGATTCTTTGCCCCATGTCAGTGGTAGAGGGGAATATATCAAACCGTTTATCATGATATGGTATCACTATCAATGAAAAATTATGTAAAAGAATTTGTCGGTAAGAAGCTTGCCTTCACTCTGTAAGTCCGAGGTTGTAGTTCTTTTCTTATTTCGATCATTTTCTGCTCATCCCTGTTCAGTCTCATAGACATCAAGTATGGATGAAGAAGCCCTGGTGTGTCGTACATCTTTGCCTTGGCTGACAGAATCCCTCTAATCCTCAAAATACCTAGTGTCGTCCCAGGAATGGGAGCTTCCGTCAGTTTTGTGATTTTCGCTCCTTCCTTCTTCGCCATAATATTCACTAGAGTAGATTTTCCAGCATTTTGTGCCCCAACTACCCACACATTTCCTCTCGGACCTGCCAGTTCCTTGATGAATGCCAACAAATTCCTCACTCCCAAATCCTTACGAGAACTAACCATATAAACCCCGCTTAGCTTTGGTGCTCCTCCTGCCTTAGCACGGTGCCGGACCCAACTATCTAGCCTTGAGGGAGAAATTTGAGATGGGAGCAGATCCACCTTTGTAGCCACAAGAACAAGCTTGGGCAACTTCTTATTAAGCTTCAGGTCATTTTTAGTTCCTTCCAGTGCCTCAAACAAGGTCTTTGCTGCTCTTTTTGGGAAAGACCCATCGAAATCGACACAATCAACTACCATAACCACGACAGTAGAATTTGCGTTTCCGGTGGGCTTCATCAAACGGGTGGTGATTAGCCTATCGAAATCGAAATCAGGTATCAAGTTCTCTGCCGCTTGGTTTTTCACATGCCCGTAGTTCCTCAACGAATGGCATCGAGCGCACACGGTGACCTTCTCTACCTCCTTCTGAGCCTCTCTAGCCAATCTCTTTCTTTCAGCTTTCGACAACTTCTCTTTCTTCTTCTGCTGTCGTCGCTCCACAATCTCCTCTGTGATGTTGCCATACCCAACTCCAGCAGGTGTGAAACCATCGACTTCCAAATCCTCCGAATCGCCTTCACCCAAAAACTTTTCCTCCCACTCATCACTCTCCCAATCAAACTCACCTCCCACCTCACCATCTATCCCTACTCGACCCTCGGCAACATCCGCAAGTTCCCAATTTCTTCTTCGAAAAGGTCCTCCACGACACCATCGTCATCCTCATCCTCATCCTCATCTCCCGATGCTTCTCCCTCGCTGACCTTCCGCTTCTGGTAATACCCGGGAAGGCCGGGGTCCTCGCCCTGCATGAAGACGCCGCACCCGGGACAAATCTGCCCGCGCTGCTCATCCTCGTCCCTCCCTTCGCTCAGAACCGGAGGACTCCTACCGCTCTTCCTACGCGCAGCCTTGCCCTCGCCTTTCTTGGTCGTTCCCGCCGCCGAATGGTTCTTCGCAGCCGAAGCCACGAGCGAAAAGCTCTCGCCTTTGTTGCCGCCTGAGCATGACAGCAGCGCTCCTTCATCTACGGACGGGTCATGATATCCTCTTCTTCTTCCCCTTCTTCTACTCGTAATCGGTGGAAATTCGACGAGGGACGGAAGAGAAATGGACTTACTTGAGAAGAGACGAGGCTGCCTTCTCGTCGTTGCCGGGAATGCTGCAACGACGTTGCCGTTGAGAGCCTTGAGCGCGATCGGTATTGGAGAGAGAGGCGGCGAAGGTAGCGCCGTCGCCGCCATTTTCGTCGGGCCTCGGCGGCGATGGAGCTGGTGCCGCGGATACAGATTACAGAGCGTGACTTCGTTGATGATTTTTCGTTTAATTTGTTTATGCTTTGTACTATTATACACCTGGTTTATCCATCGATCAATTCATTTCATTTCGCCTTTTTCTTATTGAAAATCTCTCTTTTTCTCCCTCGTATGTAAAAAATATCTCGATTTTGCCCCATTAATTTCTCCATTTATTTATTTACCTACTTTTTCCTCACGGAATAACTTAAGATACAAATAATAACCATTCTAATAATAAATTAATTTATGAAAGAGAAATAAATTTTTCTATCTCCTATTTTTATATTAATTTTTAAGTAAAAATGTGTGTTTGATAACAATATAAAATTTTTATTCCCAAAATAGAAATTGTTCGTTAACAATACAAAATTTTTCTCTCCCGACGGCGACGAACAATAGCAACGATAGTCAGCAACCGTTGGTAGTGGCGGCTGACAACCAATGACTAGCAACGACGATCAACAGCGGTAGTGGCTGGTGATCGGCTACAACGACGACAAGTGATAGCCGAGGAGTGGGGAAGGCAGACGGTGACCTAGTGGTGGCGGATGGGTGACTAGCTAGTAGCGATAACGAACAATGATAATAGTTTTTATTTACGATTTATGTTATAGAAATAGAAAAGAAAAAAATTAGAAAAAAAATTTATCGTAAAAATCTATTTCATAAATAAAAAAAATTTTTTACCAAACAATTTTTTTTTTTTTTAAAAAGTCTATAATAGAAAAAAAAAGTTTTTGAACATAAATATTATACTTTTCGTTTTATCTAGGCTGTTGTTTTCGTTAAACGATTATACAATTGATAAATTGTTGATAGTAGAGAAGCCCATCAATGCCCGATACAAGAGTTTGATCTTAACCGGTTAAACTGTGAAGGGTTGTTGATGACAGAGGAGCCTAATGACCACAATACGATCATTGATGTATGATAATAATTGGTTAACGACTAACGCTAGAATGAATTTAGATAAGTGTTGAAGTGGAAATTGAAGACGATAAAGAGGTCGATTGACAGTTAGATCTATTAACAATTGAGAAGTCATAAATGGCTTGCACATAAGATTGACAGATGCAATCATAAATAGTGATTATGGAGTCTAAAAACATGAAAAATACATTTGAGTCTATTCACAACTCAAATTGTAATCACTTACGAATAAGGTAGGCATATAATCATGGAAGGTGATTATGGAGCCTAAAATTGCGAAGATGCAATTGTAAACTGTAATTTGAATATAAATCACTCAAGAGCCGTTACATTCTATTTATGGGTTTATCTTTTTAGTTCCTGCATATACTTTCCTCTAGAGCACTTCTTCATCATGCATGTCACTTCTTGTCTAAATTGCCATGGGAATAAATTCTATAGAAATCGAATATCAGGTATTTCACCGTGTGGTGCTATTCCCCAAGAAGAAAGTGTACATCATGCAAGTTTTCAAAGTCCAACTCAAAACCTTAATATTTTAAAATGATATTGCACCACAAACTATATGATAATTCACTATCTAAACATGTTGAAATGTGCATCCTCTATCTCAGATTGACCACATATTGGATTCCTTGCAATTGTGTAGCATTGCCGCCCTCGGTTGCCCCTTCACCTTCTCCTCTCTCTAAGGATTGCAATTTTTTTTCCATAAATAAATAAATATATATATATATTTTTATGAAATACATGAACGGATGAAATACATGAATGAATATTCATCATATTCATCTTATCTAATGTACTTATTATGGTACATTTGTATCATACTTTCTAAGTACATCTCCTTATACAATGAACGTTCATCTCCCTTATCTAGTACATGTATCATTCGATACATTGATATTAATGATAAGTACATTCTTGTTCTCCTATAAATAGGAGTTTAGTTTTGATGTACAATAACAACCATCCGAATAAACAAAGCCACACCCTCTTCTCGGCTTTCTCTACTATCTCCGGTGTTCAATTGCTTTATCTTCTCAATCTTTTCTCTATTATATATTCACCACAACATAATATTTTACAACACGTTATCAGCACGAAGATCTACCGACTGAGTAAGTAATTTTTGCAAGCACGAAAATCTACCGACTGAGTAAGTATATTTTGCAAGGTGGGTATTTTTTTTTATTAATCAACTTATACTTCCTCTTCTTCTATCAATTCTTCATTTTTATTTTTCTTGGCCCGAAACCAAATCTCAAATCTAAAAGTATCCTTCTGCTTCTGAAGTGGCAGTGGATATTTCGAAATCTTTTTAATTAATTTAAGGATTTGATTTTGCAATGATTATATGCAAATTTTATGATACTTGACACCTGAATTTGTCAATATAAATGCAAATGAAAAATACCGAGAAAAAGGAAGATGTTTGTTTGCTTGATAGTGCAACAACACATACTATATTTCGTAGTAGACACTTTTTCTCGAGTATGACATTGCGGAAGGCACAAATCCATACGATATCATGTCCTGTTCAGATTATTGATGGTTTTGGGAATGCCACAATTATTTTGCCAAATGGCACAGTCTTACATATTGACAATGCGTTTCTAAGCATTAAATCAAAGAGGAATCTACTCAATTTCAAAGATGTACACCATAATGGGTACCATATTGAGACTATTTATGAGCAAGATAAGGAATACATTGGCATTTCCTCTTATAAGTTGGACCTGAAGACCATCCATGAGAAGCTAGAAGCTTCTTCTATGGGTTTGTATTGTGTCATGATTAAGACTATTGAAACCTACGCCATCACATCCTGGAGATTGGTAAACCCTTATCAGTTTGGATTGTGGCATGATCGCCTTGGTCATCTTGGCGCTTCAATGATGCGTAGGATAATTCAAAATACAAAAGGGCACCCTTTAAATAATACAAAGGTATTATTGTCCAAAGATTATAATTGTGAGACTTGCTCACAAGGAAAGCTCATTATCAAACTATAACAAAGGTTAATCTTGAATCCCCTTTATTCTTGCAAAGAATTCAGGGTGATATTTGTGAACCAATACAATCACCAAGTTGACCATTTCGATATTTTATGGTATTAGTGGACGCATCCTGTAGATGGTCTCATGTTTGCCTATTATCTATTCGCAACGACACATTTACATGTTTATTTGCACTATTATCATATTCCAGCTGCAAATGCTCCAGCTAGGATAGTTGTTCCCGAAGGACAAGCTAAAATGGATCAAAATCCCCCGCACTTGAAGTGTGGTAGACCGATAGGATCAAAAGATACTGCTCCTCGAAAACGAAGGGGGAAAGAATCGGGAATGCTCCGAAGAGCCTGGGCGTTGTGCTTGCTCCGAAGAGCTTATTGCCCCCGAAGAGGCACAAACCCATGAAAGGAACATTAATCCCGGGAATACTGATAATTCTATTACATATTATAATGAAATTTGGGATTGAAATGAAATCATCATTGATGATGCTTTTGCATTCTCAGTTGCCCATAAAATTATGGATGATGATTGTGAGCCGCAATCTATTATTGAATGTCGTCAAAGGCAAGATTGGCATAAGTGGGAGGAAGCAATTAAGGCTGAATTAGCTTCCCTAACTAAACGAGAGGTTTTTGGACCTGTAACTCGTATCCCCGATAATATAAAGCCCGTTGGATATAAATGGGTATTTATTCGAAAACGAAATGAGAAAAACGAGGTTGTCAGGTATAAAGCCCGACTCGTTGCTCAAGGATTCTCCCAAAGACCGGGATTGATTATAATGAGACATATTCACCTGTGATGGATATGATTACATTTCGTTTTCTCATTAGCCTAGCAATCTTTGAAAGATTGGAAATGCGTCTTATGGACGTTGTGACGGCATATTTATATGGCTCATTAGATTCTCGATATTTATATGAAAATTCCCGAGGGATTCAAAATGCCCGAAGCATGCACTCCCCGCAATTTATTCTCAATAAAATTGCAAAGATCCTTGTACGGGTTAAAGTAATCTGGTCGCATGTGGTATCAACGCCTAAGTGAGTACCTAATTAAGGAAAGGTACGAGAATGATCCTATCTGCCCATGCATGTTTATTAAGAAATCAGAAATCGGATTTGCTATTGTAGCAGTTTATGTCGACGATATAAATTTAATTGGAACTCCAGAAAAGTTAGCTAAAACTACCAAGCAAACTAATGAATTACTGCTAAAAAATCATGATCTTAGACCTGCTTACTCAAAAGCATTGCCTGAAGCACATGCTAACTTTGAGAAAAATACTGGCCATTTTAAGGGCTATAAACGCAGGCAAGATTACAATCCTAGAAGGGATGGTAGGAAATTTAACTGCCTTATGAAATTAAACTTTGGCCTGAATTATGGCAAAGAGAAAAATCCAAAGAAGGTGATTAATGAAAGTATTTGTCATCGCTATGGCATGACTGGGCATTGGTCACGTACCTGTCGTACGCCAAGGCACTTTGTTGACCTATACTGGGCATCTTTAAATAATACGGGCAAGCGTGGTGAATCTCATGCCATTGAAATCAATCTCACTGCCATAATTACTATTGAGACCAACAATATTTCCATTGGTGGGACTCCTCTTACTCCTGAAGTAGCAAATGTGAGGACCTCTGATTACTTTGATGAGGCATCATATTGGTGGATGATGATTTTACTTATTATTGTTATTTCATATGGTTATGGAATGCTTATGAATCTTATATAATATTTATTTGACTCTATAACTAAGATGCAATATTGATTAGCCCCAGAAGTGGCTATATGGCTTAATTGAGGGGGAGATATTATGAACTATGCATTGCAGCATTGATATGCGGCAAGTTCACAAGATACAATATTGATTAGCCCCAGCAGTGGGCCCAGCAGTGGCTATATATGCATTGCACTCTTTTTTCTTTTTGTCCGGTTTTCTCCCACAGGGTTTTTCCGGCTTAAAGTTTTTAACGAGGCAATTAATGCATCTATAAATTGGAGAGATCATAACATTTGTGCTCTACACTCTTTTTCCCTTTTGTCCGGTTTTTGTCCTACTGGGTTTTTCCGGCTTAAGGTTTTTAATGAGGCAGTATCATTTGATGCACAATCATAATGAATACAATGAATATTCAAGGGGGAGTGTTATGAAATACATAAATGGATGAAATACATGAATGAATATTCATCATATTCATCTTATATAATGTACTTATTATGGTACATTTGTATCATACTTTCTAAGTACATTTCCTTATACAATGAACGTTCATCTCCCTTATTTAGTACATGTATCATTCGATACATTGATATTAATGATAAGTACATTCTTGTTCTTCTATAAATAGGAGTTTAGTTTTGATGTACAATAACAACCATCTGAATAAACAGTCACACCCTCTTCTCTGGCTTTTTCTATTATCTCTAGTGTTCAATTGCTTTCTCTTTGCAATCTCTTCTCTATTATATATTCACCACAACACAATATTTTATAAATATATATTTTTAAATTAAATATATTTTTTTTTTTACATCTCCGGTGATCATGTAGGCGCTACGTAAGGTGCTCACGAGGCACTAAACAGCCACCTCAATCGAGTCTTTTTCGATGGAGGGACGAAGGTGAATAAACAAATACATAGTTCGGGGATTTGATTGCAAAAAGAAGAAAAGTCCAGGGGCGATATCACAAATATTGGAAAAGTCCAGGGCTTCCCACGCCAGCATTTCAAGCAAATAGAACAAAAGATCGCGCGAGCGCGTCTGAAATGATCGTTTTCCCGCCCGCTTAAATTACTTGCTCGATACGCTTTGCGAAGCCCAAACGACGACGCCATCAGCGCCGTGGAAACTCCAGAAGCTCCGTTCGCATCTCTCTCATGGCGACGACGCCGACGCCGGCCGGAACTCCGTCTCCTCCATCTCCGATCGCCATTGGTGAACCACCTGGAACCTCGACCTCCTCAACCTCGCCCTCTCATTATCTACTTCTCTGACGTCGATTCACCGGCGTCAATCGAGCTGAGTTTTTTTTTTTTTTTTTTCTCCGTGTCATCTTCCTCGCAGGCGATTGCGAAGTGACGATCGAATCCAAGAAGTTCACGCTGGAACCCGACCCGAACTGCCTCAGCATATCCGTCTCTAGGAAGGCGCAGATCAAGATCGCAGGTACCGATGAATCGCGGGAGGTCGGCATGAGTGTCGCGTCTCCGTTCGTTCGCGCGCGCTTGCTCCTTTTTTTTTGGTTCTCTCTCTCTCTCTCTCTGGTGCGATCGTGTCCACATCTGAACGCCGCACCTAGTTAATTATCTTCAAACGCTCAAACGCTCGCTGATTATTGTTTTGCACACGCTTGTTCTGAATGGATTTTGGTAGTGAAAGGAGATGGGAGTAGGGCCAGCGACGTTGGAAGTAGGCTCGCGGAATGTAAAGGTGAACTAGCGCCGTCCCCTTCTCCATATGCTCGGCTAGGCATGACTGGCTCGTCTGACATTTTGTTTACTTTTCTGAACATGTTTTGGCTCAGGCAAGGAGCTCGTGTTCTCAGGCGATGAATACTATTTCGTCTTGGTTAATCCGAAAGATGCTGATTCCCGTTGCAAATCACTGATTCAGGTCTCTTCTTTTTCTCTGGCCTCTCTGTGTCATCGGACCGGATGCATCATTTGGGTGCTAATTCGGGTGCTAATTTCTTTCAATTCCTTGTTCAGCATATCTGATCATATGGTTTTTAATCAGTTTCCAGCAGCACTATATTGATCAGTCCTATGTATCATTTCACTAGACCTAACTAAGAGCATACATGCACGCAGGAAGTGCTAAAACTGTATTCAAAAGAACTGCCTGCAATGAATTATGCTGCTAACACAGGGAAGGAGTCAATGTTCCTTGAGCGATGCGTAGCCAATGGGTATGGTGCTTTTCCTTTTCTGTTTCTCGATCTCATTCTAACCGTAGCTAACTTTGATGGTTTTTCCATTCTTTATTCCCATTAGAATTTCAGATACTGCACTTTTTCTTGAACCAATGACTCTTCATTTTTTATTTTTGGGGTTTTCAATAAACTACTATCATGAGTTATGACATTATCTTTGTATTTACTGCAGGAAATACCGCACACTGATTTTGAAAAGAAAATCTTTGGATGGTCTTGAGGAGGTAGTCACAGCGTTTACCTTCTCTTCGAAAAAATTATTTTTACGTCCTACATGATGCCATGGCGTCCTGCTAAGAATCTACCTTGAGCTGCAGCACATGTATGCGATAGTGGTTGATTTGGTTTCCATGTGGAGTTGGCACTTGGCACCAAATTTGTGGGTCATGCAATGGTAACATGGACATAATGGCCTAATCCTGATCTACATGGTCAACCAACAGTAGATACTATGGTTAATGGGCAATCATCTGACTGTTGGCCATTTCATATATCAGCCTTATGCTAATATTCTTCCACACCACTTGCTGCTCAGCAGAAACCAGACTGCTATGGAAGAAAATATTTAGCTTTCTATAGATATTCATACTTTTGGAAGCCATATTTTGCAAAATGTAATCTGCCTGCTGGAAATTCTTGAGATTCACACTCAAAGTTTGGTATCCATAGAATGCTCCAGCCATTTCTCACATGCAGTGCAACCAGTAGTGATGCTTTGTTGCTTAAATTACAGCTTTAGATCACAGTCATTGGATTGATAAGAATGTTCTACCTGGAAGGCCCATCTACTGTGCATCATGATAGACTCTGCAACACTCTGCAACCGTGTCATTCATGTCACGAACTCATTTATTCTACCAAATCATTATAATTTGGTACGGTGTTCCACCAGTCTATTGCATGCGTATTTTGTAAAGCAATATTAGGATAAATGACTTTCTGAAGTATACAAGGTTATTAATCATCCTTCCACCCTTCCCTTTCCACTATATGTACATAGGGGAAAGGTCTATGGACACCATAACCTCGCTATAAACCCCTAGGCACTGTACAACCTCAATAGTCTTCAGGTTGGCAGATGTCTCTCAGTCTTTGTTGATTGATTTTGTTCTGATGTTGATCTACAATCTTTGAGACACGATAAAGTTTTTCTTTGATAGTGCTATATTATACTTCTTGGTCATGCCAATGCATTCAACAGTTTGATGAAGAAATGAGATGCCCAGAGACACAAAATTAACTTGGCTGTACTAATTAATAACTACTCTCATCTCATTCATGCAGGTTTTGGCTGCAATTACTTATCAAATAGTGCCTGCCGACACAAATTATGCTGAAATCCCTCTTGCTGCTGTTAGTGCAATTTACCAGCATAAGGTTAATTTTTAACTCATTTTTGTCTTATTGCCTCAATTTCATGAACGTAGCTTGATATGGGGGATGCTGTCACTCTGGTCCTGTCTCCTGTTCTTTCACTAAATGTGGTGCTGCCTATGACCTCAAAAATAGTTTGTTTATTTCTGGGAATGTGCTGAAAACTAAAAAGCCAACACATTTCACAATTATGAGAGCCAGTCAAACGTGATAAATTAGTCCTTAATCCTAGAAATATAGAATTCTTTGTTGATATTCATGATTATGTGAAGTAATTTCAAGTGTATGTCCAAACTTAGCATTTTGTTCCTTATAAACCATATTCACTCAATTTAGGCCAGCTCTTCATAAATAAATTGCCATTTAAGGACAAAAAGGAAAGCTTAAGTAATTATGACAGTGCCCTTTCTCCTTGTGATGCCATCTCTTATTGTTTATGCTACTGCCATATGCTTGTAATTTCTACAGACAAACACATTCTAAAATTTGAACGACTGCATTTTTCTATTCAGGATTAATTATATAAACAGCATCTAACATTTCGAGCTAAAGTATAGTTAACAGAGCTGATCTTGAAGGTCTGCATTTATTTATTAATTACTTTTCCCCCTTTTTTCAGGGCATAGGCCGCCTCTTGTTCATGGAACTGAGAAATAGACTTCAGAGTGTTGGTATCTGTGCAATATTTTGCTGGGGAGACAAGGAATCTGAAGAGTTTTGGTTTAAGATGGTAATTTTGAAACTTTTTTCTAATGGTACTGAAGAGCATCACATGGTCGTGTTAGTTAATTTTTTCCCTCCATTTCCCAATTTGTTATCTGCCCTATGTAGTCATTACATCAAAGAAATCTCATCTAAGTATCTATATTTTCCATATTACTACTAAATATGTCACAGAGGAGGCATTTTTCAAAGATGTTAGATAGGAATTATTTAGTTCTCACCATTAGATTCCTTTCTGATAGTAGATCAATGTTGCAGGGCTTTGTATCAGTTGCAGAGGTTGACAGTAAGGGTAGAGCTCGCAGGCTTCCAATCAGGGCTGACATTCGAAAAGCATTATGCTTTCCAGGTGGTTCAACCCTCATGGTTTCTCATCTTAGCAAGGATATTTCAGTTGATCCTTCAGATTCACTGAAATTGTCTATAAGGCAAAGCAAGATGTTGTCCTCGTTTGCTTGTGTTAAAATCCAGGGGCTTGGTCCCTCAGGAGAAAATTGTGCTACTCTGGCAATGACGAGCAGGACAGAGAACTGCCAACCTGAAGAATTGCTGACAGATGGGATCACAAGAGAAGCTAAGAAGGTGGAGGGTAAGACACGGATTATTCTTTTTGTTAGACTATTTGCCAAAATACACCTACATTGCATCTCCACCTGTTCTCGCAAAAGCAAATAAAACAATTGAGGTTTACAAATATGAAAGAACTGACATAGCTCTCCTGCATCACATTAAATACAATTTCTGCTACGAGATTTCTGCTATGAGAATTGACTTAGATGGGAGTCCCTTCAGGATATTACCAATACATGTGCTCTTTACTATCCTGGTCACACTGCTTCTGTAATTATGGCCAAAACAAGGACTGAAGCAGTGTCTGGATCCATACTCCTTACTGAAGCCTTCTATTGATGTGCCTCCACTCTCTTATGATCGGAAAATTTCAAAGTCTTGTTGTAGCTCAGTGGTCGCAGTTCTTTCTTTCAGGAACTTCTCAAAATCATGGCAGTGGTAAGGACAAGGTTCCTTCCAACAAAATGGACTACCAGAACAAAGAATACAGTGCTGAACTTTCTGACTGTGGAGCCCATGATAATGTAGATCGCTGTCATTGCTCTGGACATGGCAAAAAGAGGATAGTATGGGAAGCTACGTTATCCTCATTGAAGTCCAAAAAAGTGAAGGGAAGCCAACAAGCTGATTGCCAGTTATGTTGTGATGGGAATCCAGTTTTAGAATGTGAACGAAATGATTCTCATTCTGAAGGATGCTTGTCTGGATTTCCAAGAAATAATTTCCTAGGGGAAGCTATTCCTAGCAACCATGAGGAAAAGAATACTAAAAGATGGACCTCATTAGACACAGCATCAACAGTGCCCCCCCAAAATGAAGTTCATTCTGGAGAAGCATGCTTCAGAATCATGCTGATGGACATAGCTGAAGATACTAAGAAAGCCCATCTCACAAAGGTATATCCACTTTGCCCTTTTACCTTCACCTGACACATATGTGCGTTGTAGTAGTTTTTCGTAAGTTTCACTTCAGAGAACACATAGTGTGCCTATGTTAGGATTTTAAATTGCTGCAAAATTGCTGTCAGGTCATGTATTTATCGAAAGATTTTGATTCATGGGATAGTTTCTCCCATTTAAGTGTGATTCTAAAAGACCCATTGTTGAACTTACAATGACAAACAGAGATCACACAAAAAGATTGGAGTTATGCCTACTGCCATATTTGGGATGAACGAAAGTGGAAGCAAAGTGAAAACAAATAATAACAGAGAAAAGAGGAGGGAAATTGTTTGGAATAGGTAAAATAAGAGGGAAACAATTTGTCTGAATTTCTTCTCAGAATTTGAAGGAATGTTTTGAAAGTTCCATGGCAGTTGCTCCAATACTACCCATCACTGTGTTAACTAACTTCATTTGTCTCCACTTTTTTAGCCTTGAAAACTCATCTGAACAAGAAGAGAAATGACTTTTATCTTTCTCTTCTTTCCTTTCAATTTCCTTCTTGTTTTTCCTTCATTTCTCTCATAACTGGAGTGCCATATACATCTTGATGTGTACAAAAACTTGGAATTTTGTGCTCGCACAACCATTTTATCTATGAATGGTCCTTTGTTTTGTAGGTAATTGAAGGACTTGGGGGTGTTGTAGCTTCAGATGGAAGCACAGGCACACACATCGTAACTGGGAAAGTCAGGAGGACTCTGAATTTTTGCACTGCCCTTTGCTCAGGGTATTGAATTTCTTAGGACATGAAATTATATTCGTCTATTATTAGGTTCAACATGTTATAGCATGTAATGTAATGTTGCATCTGCAGCTGGTTTAAGTATTTGCTTCGCGTTTCTGGATTGGCATCCAAAATACAGCTGGCATGATTTTTGTTGACAAGTAGATTGAAAAAAGAGTTGTTCCTTTTCAGGTTTTGGCCCAATGAATGATCTATCGTGATGTTTTCATTTAGGTTAAATTTCTGTTGGGGATTTTTCATCGTTTCATCCAGAGTGATGATTCTCCAGTTCCCTGACTTACAGTCAACTGTGAGTCTGTTCCTGGATTATGAATGACATGAGACAGAATACACTGTTAATAATTGAGTGCTCCAAAAATAATTTGAATTCCAAGATAAGCATGTGAGACTTTGTTTGGTGAACATTCCTAAGGGTCTATGTGATTTCAAAGTCGTAGTTGTTATCCTTGATCCTAATTGCCAAAGTTGAAATTGCAGAAAGAATATATCCTAGGATTACAAATTATTATTGTGACATAATTGACTTTCCAGCTTTCAGTGATGACTCATGGTAGCATTGGAAATTGTGTACATATGACTTATGCCTTTTCCTTGCCTAGCTTGAAATGTATAGTATTTAAATGAATTCATTTTCTTGGCCTGATAAACAAAATGAGCTATCAAAGATTGTTGATATTTCTAGCATTATAGCAACATCAAATATGTAAATTGGCCTTTCTTTTATCCTTTCCTCTAAATCTAAGGCCAGTATTCCATCCAATAATTTTAATAATTGATGTGCCAGACATTAGCAAGATAATTGCTGTTATGCTTTGGTTCATTTTCTTACAGATATGGTATACCTCTACGTTGCTTATGTTTGCTTATTTATATCATTGTGCTTGCGTCATTGTGCAGAGCTTGGATTCTTTCGCCCCTTTGGTTGAAACAGAGCTTTCGTGAAGGCAGATTTGTGGGTGGGTCAAAAGTAATGATATAGTCTCTGTTATTTCACTCGCTTAACTGTCTTACCTTGTCTCCTCTTCTGTTGATTTGTTACAGATGAACTGCCATATATTTTAGATGACAAAGACTATTCCCTGAAGTATAGATCTGAGTTAAAAGGTGCAGTTATCAGAGGAAAAGCTAGACCAAGGGCTCTACTTGAAGGGTATAATGTATGCATGTCGGCTCATGTTCAACCCCCCATTAAGACTTTGACAGCCATTGTAATTGCAGCTGGTGGAACAGTAAGTGTAAAGAATCTCCTGAAGCTCTAATTTTTCTTGATTGTGCCTGAAGTGGCAATGAGAATTGCATCAAGCTACAAACAGTGTCCCTATTACTATTTGCACCAGGCTAATATTTAATTGGCATTCTCTATTAGGGACACCGTTTCATATGAATTACATAATTCACACATGAGGAAATTGTTGAATTATATTTGGTAGTTTAAAAATTAGTTGTTTAAGGGTTATGGTTTTGTGAGTCTCTTTATGTTCAATAAACAATTGGAATTTTTGTGTAATCTTTCAGCAAATCAATCGAGTAAAGATAGTCTTTTGTTGTTTTCTCTCTCTCTTTTGCAATCCTATAACATTCACGGACATGAACAATTCTTTCCATCATGATGCTTAGCAATATATTAAAGGAAAAAAAGTCAAACAAGTGTTGTGTGGTAGAGTATGCCGAAAAAATCTATTCAAAATCATCTGTTGAGAAAAGCAGCTGAAATCAGACAATGATGTAACCTCGTCGATCCAGTACCAGCTAATAGCATTCTGTCTAATTATGGTGATACTTTTCTGGTTTCTGCTACAAGAGGAATAAGTGAAGCTTACTGTCATGTCTTAAAGGTAGAAGACATCCTTAGTTTCTTGGAGGACATAGAATCCATTTTATATTTCCTATATTCGTAAATCGCCAGTATGTTTATGCTTTGATATCTCTATTCTGGCAAGATATAAAGAAGCCGGAAAATTTGAACATGCTTGTATTTTTTCTCTATATAATACCATATTGTTGATGCTCAATATCTATTTCTTTCCGTGGAGAAAATTCAGATCATTCGTCGACTGGACAAAGTGAATGATCCATCAAAGACAATTTTCATAGCATGTGAGGAAGATATGGAGGAGGCATTGGTGGCTGCAAAGAAGGGAGCATGGACATTCAGCAGTGACTGGTTCATGAATTGCATCATGAGACAACAGCTTCACTTGGAGGAGCCACAGTTTGCAGAGTCTCTATAAGAACATGTCGATGAAATGAAGTCCTACAACTAGGATTAGAGATGTAAATGGCTCTTGTTCTTTTTGGCATGCAATGTACAGGACCGACAGCCCCATAGTTATAAATAACTGCCATGATCATGGAAAACCTTTTCATCCCCCTGTGAATTGTCTGACGAAGGACACTGTCGAAATCGTTGTTCGGATGGTTCAAATTCAAAATCTTCCTATAAGTACACCGGGAAAATTCCTTTTACTGCATGTTGTTTTCTTAACGACTGGACTAGACAGCTGTTTTATGTATCCGAGATCGTTTCCTAGTGCATGTGAATTGACGGTGCCGCCCATCATCTGAACGCTGGATTTGATGCTCCATAGCTTTTTATTCCTTAATTTCGTCCCACAGTTTAGGCCATTCTCTTGCTTCCTACAGTAGGTTTAGATAAATGTCCACTGAAGCAGAAAGCATTTCAAATATGCAAGCTCTTGACCTATTCCCTGATTCCTACTTCTCACAATGAAGCTTCCTTAGGACAAATCACATGATAGAAGATCTATGATCTAAATTCTCCCATGGGAGTACGGTTTTACTGGGAATTAGGCACTTAAAAGTACTTGACACGCGCCCATTCAGGTCTCTTTTTTTTGGACCAAGCCCGTCGATTTGATGGGCGGGCCTATTGGATGGCCAAGATGTGCTCTGACGTTCTAGAATTTCATACCTCCGATGTCTTTTCCTCCCTCTTGCTTTAGGACAGACGCTGAATGCGCTGAGGATCCAATGTGCAACTCAATTTATGAGTAACGCACGGTCCCGACAACTTTTCAAGTCTGAATCGAGTATGAAGGCTAGGAATTGTTAGGGCATAACTGAGGGTAAGTCGCAGAAGAGGACGGCGGAGGCCGCAATTGTTAGGGCGTATCTGCTTAGCTAGAATGCCTAATCGCTCCAATGTTCAATCTCGTGAGAGGGAGAGCAGCTAGGGCTTGCTCAAATCGAAAGTTATCCGGTTGGTGGGATGGAGTCGGGACCGATAGGCTCCTCGGCGATGCTCATCCGTCCGCCTAGGTAGTTTCAATTATGGGCTTCATTATCTTAGAGCTGACCACTGAGTGATATACCAGGCAGAGATAATTGAGGATAAAAGTTCATATTAAAGACGTTTGAGAGTCCAACTCAAAAATTTGAGCTAATAGAGAGGGAGATTGCTTATAAATAAAGAGCATATAAATTTCGTAATTAAATAATGTGAAATGCTTTTAACATATCTTCTCACGTGTAAGCTGAATTAAGAAGACATGTGGAATTTGATGTACATGGAATTGCACATGTGGAATAAACAAGACGGAACCTAACTCTAATACCAAGTTGAAAAGTATATAAGTAATGAGACATTACAATATCAATGACAATCGAGTGAGATAAATGCATGTGGAGAATTAAAGAAAATATGGTTAATCTCCCAAGCATGTTTAACATATCAATCGAGGATATGACAATCATCGAATATGAATGTATAATCATGAAAGATATTTGTTATTCGAGAAAAAATAACTTTTGTATTATGGACATTAGAAATATGATAATTTTATTTGAACTATAATCCCCTTTTATCTGACTTTATTTTATTTTGGGCATAAATCAAACATATAATAAAATTGTCCTATCCTATCTTAAATTTTACCTTGATTATCAAACGTAGAGTAAAACATGTCTCTCCACTAAAATAGAAGGGACCTCTTCCTCTATTCTCTCCATAGTTCATGTTTCTCTAGAATCTAATCAACGACAAAACATCTATTTCGAAAGTCGTTCTTTGGCTTTTGGTGAGAGGAAACGTGTTTTGTGGCGACTCTAGACAGGAAATATTCAGGCAAATAAGAAATAATGGCAAAGCTTTATTTCAAACTTCGAACTAAATTGTACATACAAATCATGCCAGAATTCAATCAACAACAAGGCTTGAAAATACAACCATTTCCACAGCAATACACATGCACGAAATGTGTTGGAATTTAATTGACGACAAAGCTTGAGAACGTGCAAAGATATAATGTCGGAATTTAATCAACGACGCGACACCCATGACAGAGATGCATGCCAGAATTTAATCGATGACAAAGTATCAGGATAAAGATACATGTTGGAATTGATTCGACGACATGAATTGAAAAGCTATAATTAAAGAAAAAAAAGTGCAAAAAAGTAAAGATAATGAAAGATTACATTTTGATTATCAATGGGGCTTTTCTAGTGGATAAGAACTTGGTTTTTATAGGCATTCTAACATAACTATTTGGGAGTAGTTTCTTCTGAAATTTCAGTCTCATGTTCCCATGTCAACAAGTCTTCTTTGAATCTCCTTTGAAATAGTCCTTTAACCCACATCGTCGAGTCTCCTTCGAAGTTCCTTTGAAATGGTCCCCTCAACCCATGTCGGCAAGTTTTCGTCGAAGCTCCTTTGAAATTGTCCTCCACTTCTCCATCGGTTTGACTATTCTCCAGGTTTACACATGCTTTTGTAACTGCTCTTCAAATTGAGCATTGATGCAATGCACCAACCTCAGTTTTCCATGTTCACTTCCCATCATAATCGTTCTCCATGATCTCCACTAGTAGGTGTACACGCCAGAGCCTCGATGCAATCTTTTAATCAATCACCTTGCTCCATGCTCATCGACAACTTTGTTAAAACAATTCGCGACCATTTGTCACTTATCGATATATGTCGACATTTACACTCAAGTCATCAAATATATAATATCGATCAATATTCAATCAATTAAATTAACTTCTTCCGCGGATGATCAAATATGCTTGGATAGTATATTCTCCACTCTTTTCCCTTTTTATCACCACTTTTGACGGTTTATTGCATATCGATAATAATTGAATATCGAGCACTTTTGGATGTCGACAGTTCCAAAAGAAATGAATTGATGTATTAAATCCTCACATTGCTTGAGTCGGCAATTGGTTGAACTCTTTGAAATATAAAAGGGGGACGTCACTGTAGAGTGTCCAAAAACTCTAAGAGGGCCTTATCGAAGGCGTGATCCGAGGATCTTTTTGAAAGCCATGAAAGCAACAGCTCACCCTCCGGGGCCGAGGCAGTTTGCTAGTGTATGGCCAGAAATGGGAGAGTGAAAGAAGAGTACTCAGGAAGGAAAACAATCTTGTTTTTAGGCCAAGAATGACAGCAAGCATCAACGTTTCTTTGAACCTGCGATGGTCTAGCGTCGTAGATTTGGTAGCCATTTCCTAACTGGACATTCTATGGTCCACCGGTAGAGTATACGAGACCGGTCCTGCACTACATATTGCCTGAAAAATCGATTTCGGGTCATAACTTGTGGAGCGCTTTTTTTTTTTTGGTCGGTCCTATTCTATTTCTACTCTAACTCTCACTCGACTTTTGTTACGCGCCATTTGCGAAGCGTGGGAGTCGAAACCTACTCCTGAAATTAATTCGTCCTCCCTCCAACCCCCTAAGAAGGTAAGGATTCAAACCCCGCACCTCCCGCTTCCAAGTTGGAAGAGTGGCCACTAGGAACAAGAGAGATCGACTTTAATTCGTAACTTATTGATTTTTTTAGAAAAAAACTTACAACACAAAAGTAACCATACTTACATTTGATTAAGGAAAATTATAAACTCGAGGGTCGAACAAATTTACGGACTGTAAAAGAAAGTTAAGTTTTGTTAGATATTAAAATAATAATGGACAAATACTTTTTATTTTGGATATGTTACTACTTCTTATGAAAATTAGGAATCATGAGAACCAAAGAACTCGAGATGCCAAAAGGGATGTTTCACCATAAAAAAAAATGGCTATGTAAGGATATTTAATTGGCATATTGTTATTGGCAAGAATATATACGCACATAAAATGATTTAAAAAATAAGTACTTCACAAATAATAAGAGAATTTTTTTCTTAAGTCTTTATTTAATTTGCAGAAAACGAATGATTTGAAAAAATATTTCTTAAAAATGATTACCTGTATTATAAAAAATATTTTTACCGTTGATAATAATTTATATTCAAATATTTTTATAAATAATGAGAATATTATTATTATTATTTTTTAAAGTAATGTGATGATTTATTTTTCGTGTTTCACGGGGAAAAAAAGAAGAAGAAAAAGGATTGAGAGATACGGTGAATTTGACCGGGAAAGCAAGGAGCAGCTGCGGGAGAATATTGTTCATGCCGCCAGTGATCACCGCAGGCGGCAAACATCGGATGATGGTGATGGCCGTCGTCGTCGGAGGATTTCATGGAGAAGGAGGAGGAGACGTCGACGATGTTTTCTACTAAACTAAGCGAGATGGGGTGGTGGGGTCCTCCCGATTACCCTAGAGGCCGGTCCCTGTCGTGTGAATCGCACTCGAGCCAATCAACTCGGGGCCGAACGACGAATCATCACGTCGGGTTCTTACATTCCCAGCCGTATTTATACGGGGAGGCAGTTCACGCCACAGGGCGTGGAACGGGAGGGGACAAGACCCGTAACAGGAAGTGGCGCCCAAAAGTTGGCGAGCCAAGCTTCCGAGATAATGCTTCACGAGTGAGTTCCCTTCAATTCAACGCTATCCTTCCACCTCTCTCTCTCTCTCTCTTCTTTTGCTTTTTTATCTGCTGTTATGACTGAAGAGGTTCATGGCGGACATGGGCCGCGCCGGGTATGCTTCTGGGACGCTGGGGTGTTTCTTTTACGTGGTGCTGTTTCATTGAGCCGACTGGTGGGGTGTTTGCTATCTGGGTCGGGGAGTTTGTTAGGATTGGTGTTGGCAAAAGGGTTGTCTCGGGATGGCGTGTAGAAGAAGAAGAGAAGAGAAAGGTTGGACTTTTGTGGGATGGGAGTCGTGCTTGGTGCTTTGTTTGATTGAGGGGATAAGATTAGTATTTGAAAGAAGGATTCTTCTGCGCTGTTTTCGTAATTGAATCTTGGAATTTGATAAACGATGCGGTCTGCAAGATTGGTGTTGTTGGCTTTTCGTGTCCGGGTCTCTCCCTTGTGTTCTGAAAGTCAAACTCAGCTCATTCATATCCGAACTGCCTCCATTGTTTATATAATTAATTTCCTTGGGCAGGGTTGGCATTCTCTAATGCTCGCACATACGGAGGTTTATCTGAAGTGTGGGATATTTGGTTTTTCACACTTCCGTAGGGAGAGCCATCTGTTATCAGGAAAAGCATCATGGCGCCTTTCTGACTTTCCGTCATCTGGTCTCTCTCAGAATCTCAAAGTGCCAAGTAAGTTCTACTTTGAAGCA